>OX377618.1:235165912-235877650 GCA_947397865.1 Polietes domitor | reverse complement strand
GTCATTTGTGTGGGAGGTACTTGAAGGGGTGTGGCAATTTCGGCCATCTTCGAACGTAAACTAAGTTTGGGAAAAATATTACCATGTACAAAGTTTGAATTGATTTCTTAACTCCTTTCGAGAGTTATCGTGTACACCAGCCAGCCTGGCGGACCGACAGACATGGCTCAAACACCTTAAAAAGTCGTGAAAAAATCCAATCTTAATTTCTTGGAGTGACCGCTGCAAATTATATACGTGACCCATCCTAATGTACATTTGTTTGAACATTGCCGCCTTTCTGAAGATTTATTTTGATATATCGTGTGATTCAAGCCTGATTTTCAATAGGCTTTTTTGACAGATCACACATGGCTTATATCCCACTGCTTTGTCGTATTTATACACTCCACGAGACTTATGTCTTTGTGCATTTGTTTGTAACGCCCAAAAGGAAGCGAGATATACCCATTTAATTAACAATGGGTATATCTCGCTTCCTTTTGACTTCTCTTCCGATCGACTTATACCCACTTTTTGAATTGATGTCCGATGTCCCTTTCAATGTCCGTCCGTCTGTCTATCCGCCTGTCTATCCGCCTGTCTGTCTGTCCGTCCATCCATCTATCCTTGTAATGAAAGTACAGATCGCAATTGTAGCCAAAACCAAATGAAACTTTGCACAACGAAGTTTTTCGGGATAAGAAGAACGAACGCTATTTAATTTGAAGAAAATCGGTTCAGATTTAGATGTAGTCCCCATTCGAATTTCACTCCCGATTTGTCTCTTTTCACTCTAGATGCCACATATTTCAACAGATCTATTTCATATTTGGCAATATAGGATATACATTTGAACTAGAAACACCCGTGGATCAGATCGGTTCAGATTTATATATAGCTACCGCACAAATTTCGCTCCCGATTTGACTTTTTCCACACTATAAACCACATTTGTTAACAGATATTCTTCAAATCTTGTTAACTATCTTATATTTCAACTAGAAACACAGATGGTGAAAATGGGTCAGATCGGTTCAAATTCTTATATAGCTCTCACACAAATTTCGCTCTCAATTAGAACTTTTCCGCTCTGGAAACCACATATTTTATCAGATTGTCTTCAAATTTTTCAAAACATCTTATATTTAAACTGGGAACACCTGTGGTGCAAATAGGTCAGATGGGTTCAGATTTATATATAGCTCCCATACAAATTTCGCTTCCAATTTGACTTTTTCCGCTCTAGAAACCACATATTTTAACCGATTTTCCTCTAAATTCGCAAAACACGTTATATTTCAAGTGGAAACACTTGTGGTAAAAATGTGTTAGATCGGTTCAGATTTATATATAGCTCCCATACAAATTTCGCTCCCAACTTGAATTATTCCGCTCCAGAATCCACATATTTTAACAGATTTTCTTCAAAATTGGCAAAACATCTTATATTTAAACTACGAACACCTATGGCGAAAATGGGTCACATCGGTTCAGATTTACATATAGCTCTCAAACAAATTTCGTTCCCTCAGAAACCGCGTATTTTCAGAGAATTTCGTAAAATTGAGCATAACACGTTATACTTCAACTAAAGGGTGATTTTTTAAGAGCTTGATAACTTTTTAAAAAAAAAAAACGCATAAAATTTGCAAAATCTCATCGGTTCTTTATTTGAAACGTTAGATTGGTCCATGACATTTACTTTTTGAAGATAATTTCATTTAAATGTTGACCGCGGCTGCGTCTTAGGTGGTCCATTCGGAAAGTCCAATTTTGGGCAACTTTTTCGAGCATTTCGGCCGGAATAGCCCGAATTTCTTCGGAAATGTTGTCTTCCAAAGCTGGAATAGTTGCTGGCTTATTTCTGTAGACTTTAGACTTGACGTAGCCCCACAAAAAATAGTCTAAAGGCGTCAAATCGCATGATCTTGGTGGCCAACTTACCGGTCCATTTCTTGAGATGAATTGTTCTCCGAAGTTTTCCCTCAAAATGACCATAGAATCGCGAGCTGTGTGGCATGTAGCGCCATCTTGTTGAAACCACATGTCAACCAAGTTCAGTTCTTCCATTTTGGGCAAAAAAAAGTTGGATATCATCTCACGGTAGCGCTCACCATTCACAGTTACGTTACGATTCGCATCATCTTTGAAGAAGTACGGTCCAATGATGCCACCATCCCATAAACCGCACCAAACTGTGACTTTTTCTGGATACATTGGTAGCTCTTGCAATGCTTCTGGCTGATATTCACTCCAAAATCGACAATTCTGCCTATTTACGTACCCATTGAGCCAAAAATGAGCTTCGTCGCTGAACACAATTTCTTTCTTTCTGAACTTTCTTAACAGAGCACATTTTGATAATAAAATTCAATGATTTGCAAGCGTTGCTCGTTAGTAAGTCTATTCATGATGAAATGTCAAAGCATACTGAGCATCTTTCTCTTTGACACCATGTCTGAAATCCCACGTGATCTGTCAAATACTAATGCATGAAAATCCTAACCTGAAAAAAATCACTCTTTAGAAGAACTTATTGTGAAAGTTAGTCACTTGTTTGGATATAGCCTCGATACAAATATTATTCTCGATTTGACAAATTAGAACAGGTCATATTAGCCTGTGATTAGGAGACATACAAAAAATTTTCTCGTTTCACTTTTTTACTGAATTGAATTGTATTCCGATAGAAAGTGGAGTGTATCATATAGTCGGCCCCGCCCGACTTTAGCCTTTCCTTACTTATTTTTATTTTAATTTTGGAAGTCTGCGGACTTTAACATAACTCTACAACGATTTGAACGACTCTTAAAACGTATTCCAATTAAAGACATACAACGACTACCACTTTCTATCATTCGCATCCACTGTGCAGCATAATATGAAAGTGCCACGCTATGTGGCACTGCTGGCATAGAGGCAGTATCTCGGATGTTGGTGGCAATGAGATGAACAAAAAAACACTAACTTTGCATAGTTCCATGAATGTGTATGAGTGTGTATCGAGTAGTAGTTTTGTAATAACATAATCTCGCAGAGGCACATGTAAGTCAGTGAGTGTGTGTGTGCGTCTTTGTCCCAGACAGTCCTCGTATTTAAATAGGCATCCATAGTGTCGGTGCTGGCTGCTGCCTTGCCTTTCATCGGTGCTGAGGCAGAAAAACGACTGCCGAAGCAACTGCAACAACTTGCTCATGATCTGGTTGCTGGTAGTCGTGTGTGTGTGTGTGAATATCAATGTAAACATATGACTATAGATAGGTAAGTTTGTACCATGGCATACAGATAGTTTTAAGTGGTTTTTACATTTTAATATTAAATATCATCAGATACTCAGGGGCACACATACGCGGCAAAAAAACATGGGCGGAAAGGGAGCACTTTTAGGTATTACAACACAAATATCTGTTCAGTTACTGCTTGGCCGGGTGACAACGAAAAGCAGCAGCTAAACAGCATCAGCAACATCAACAACAAGCAATGATAAGTGTTAGAAGAAGAACAACACCAACTAAACAACAAATGACTGGTATTTAACACAGTTGTGTAAATGTTTGAAATTTTATTTTGCATATCCTGGATTTTTCCAGTGATGATGTGGTGTTAGGTATTTTTATAAACTGGTCACAGACCCATTGTGGTCTACTGTGACATTGTAATTCCAGACGATGCATAAAACTCAATCGCATTTAAATGTTTGTTAAGTTGGTTGAAAATGGAGTTAAATACCTGATCAATATTGCTCACACTGGGAGCAATAAATCTGTGATCACACATTGAGGAGCTCTACAGGAGCTAGAATATCCCAATTTGCCAAGAATGCGTTTAACAATTATAAATCGATTGAGAGTGAAGATGGACGAAATAGATACAGAGGACAAAATTTTCCCCTAACAAGGACATAGAATAACCCCTAATATTCAAAGTTTTAAATTATATAATGGTGAAATAGAGAAAAGGGACAAAAGTAGTACCATTTAAATGTCAACAGCTAGAAATAAAACAAGTAAAAACGGCGTTAAGTTCGGCTGGGTCGAACTTTATATACCATCCGCCATGAATTGAATTTCACAGAGGCTGTCAATTTTCGGAGAAGTGTAGTAACTATTGAAAAAATAAATTTATAAATAAATATAATATTTGTTTTAGTTTCTTTCGTTTGTATTTTTTGGTCTGTAATCAATATTTTATTTCAACTGGGATATTGTCCTGGCTCCAGAAATGAGCGTTGCCATGACAGAAGTATAGCTGGGTAACTACCCAACGGGAAAATTTGGAAGGCCTTCTAAAATGTCTTCTCTTCGGATCCGAAACACATTCCTGTATGCCTTCTGAAAATATGCATTCCAGAAGGCCTTCTTTGCGCATGAAAAAGATTCGGCACACATTCTCACCTCGCTTCTCTAAGAAGGCCTACCAGAAGACCTTATCATCAGCATTTAGAAATGCTATACTTATTCTGGACTGCCTTCTTTGAGAAGGCATTTAGAAAGGCTTTTTTATTTCCTATTATATAGATCCCATGGACATTCTTCATTGCCTTCCTTTAGAAGGCCTGATAGCATGCTGGAAGAATGAAGGCACTACGGATGGAGTCGATTTTATTATTTTTACGAACTTTATGAAAGATATGTTTACAATTCTAATGATATGAACTCAAATAAAATACATTTCTTTTAAATAATTGGAAATTGTGTTGTCATTCATTTTGGTTTAAGACCAAAGGTTGTGCTGAAGTCTTCAGCAGAACCCAAAAATTAGCAAAAAAGGCAAAGTGAGACCTTTATTGTTGCAGCTAAAAGTTGACTGCGCAGTTTCGATGGGCGCTACCCCATCTCGTCAGAACTTTCGCAAAGAATGTATGTGTTTGACTTAAATCAGGGTTCATATTAGTATCAGCAGTCACATATGACAAATGAGAAGAGCTGATAAACAAAATATTCCACCGAACTAAGTCGACACACTAAAAATCTCACTTTGCCAATTCAATTATACATACAAACAACAACAATACACACGAGGTACAGTGAAGACGGGACATACCGTACAACAACAACCTTTGCATTGTTGCGAGCGATGCGAGCACATGCATAACATTGAATTGGCAAAGTGAGATTTTTAGTGTGTCGACTTAGTTCGGTGGAATATTTTGTTTATCAGCGCTTCTCATTTGTCATATGTGACCGCTGGTACTAATATGAACCCTGATTTAAGTCAAAGTCATACATTCGATGCGAAAGTTCTGACGAGATGGGGTAGCGCCCATCGAAACTGCGCAGACAACTTTTAGCTGCAACAATAAAGGTCTCACTTTGCCTTTTTGCTAATTTTGGGTTCTGCTGAAGACTTCAGCACAACCTTTGGTCTTAAACCAAAATGAATGACAACACATTTATAAATAATGAAAAAGATTCGGCACACATTCTCACCTAGCTTCTCTAAGAAGGCCTAATCATCAGCATTTAGAAATCCTATACTCATTCTTGACTGCCTTCTTTGAAAAGGCATTTAGAAAGGGTTTTTTTATTTCCTAGATAGATTCCTTAGATAGATCCCATGGACATTCTTCATTGCCTTCCTTTAGAAGGCCTGCTAGCATGCTGGAAGAATGAAGGCACTACGGATGGAGTCGATTTTATTATTTTTACGAACTTTATGAAAGATATTTTTACAATTCTAATGATATGAACTGAAGTAAAATACATTTGTTTTAAATAATTGGAAATTATTACATTTGAAATAATTTTTTAAAGGTTTGTGTTTTTTAGTGTTATAAAACATTTGTTGTGGTCGTTGTGCCTTTGTTTGTAACAACTAAAAGAGGCCACTTTCTGAGCCGATTTATCAATGTCTGCCTGCCTGTGCATCTATTCCTGTAATCGAACTGCAGGTTGCAATTCTTCACCGATCCAAATGAAATTAAATATGTGGATTTTTTTTGGGTAATATGAACGCTATTTAATATCAAGCAAATCGGTTTAAATGTAGATATAGCCTATACACAAAAGCATTTATACATGTTTTCATAGACATGACGTTATTTAGATATTTACGCCCACTAACAACCATGGCAATATATTTATCGGGGATGAAACATAAAAATATTTAACTCCTCTTCAAGAACAAACAACGTTCTTAACTTTATTACCAATTTATCATATCCTTCATACTTTCTTCAGAAATTAATATTATTGCACGTCCGACACACATTCCTGAAGGCCTTCTACGAAAAGGCATTTTAGAAGGCCTTCCCATTAGATGCTACGGGATCCATTACTCCTGCTTGCTTACCTTCTTCGGATAGACATGCTAGAAGGCCTTGCGAGAGAAGGCAGCGCGGAAGGTGTTCAATTTATCGATGGGTATTTTCTACACACTTCTGGTTGTAAACGCCTAACAAAATTCTGTGGCTCATTCCTACTTCCCTTCGTTCGCCAGGCATGCTGAAAGGCCTGTCAAAAAAGGCAGCGGCGAAGGTGTTCGCTTCGATTAAGGGTCGTGTGTTTCTATAAACTTTTTGACACAAACAGGCATTACAGTTCTGTAGTTTAGTAGGTAACACTTCCGATTAACAATGCGGGGATCATGGGTTTAAATTCCAGCCGAGGCAAATAAAAATGTTGAAAGATTTAAATTTAAATTAAAATAAAAAAGATTTAATTGAAAATTAATATACTGCTATTAACAAGGCCAGAAATATTAAAAAGTGCTGGTCCATTGCTTCGTCATATTTTGCGCCTTATTTTTGGACCTTCTAGAAGGCCTTCCTGAAGGTCTTTGGTAGAAGGCCTTCCAGAAGGTCTTTAGTAGAAGGCCTTCCAGAAGGTCTTTAATGGCCTTCTAGATGGCCATTTGTCAGAGCCCTTCTAGCAGGCCTGCATATAGAAGCGAGAGGGAAGGCCTTGCTCTCCAATCTTACCCTGTGTTAATTTTAAACGAGTATAGAATGCAGCAAGCATGCCTTGCGCCTCCCTAAGAAGGCCTTTGAGAAGGCCTTTCATACGCCTTCTTTTTCCCGCTGGGTATACCTGCATATACACATACTTACATATGCATCTCAATGAGATGCTTTTAAGATGGCATGTGTACTTTATAGCTTGGTGCGATATTTTAAACGCAAATTCGGCAAGTGAGTTGTGCTTCTCGTTCGTTTGTGAGAATCATCTCCTTATAGAGGCCGGGTTTGATGTCGAAAGGTCGCTGCGAAGCCACTTGAAAAGACTTTTGACATGGTCGAAATCATGATCGTGGTAGTCTGCAGCCAAGTAATAAATGTCACCATTCCACTTGTAAATAAATTTGCATCGCCGCCTACATCTCGAAATAAGAACACATGACTGGTGTTGATGGTAACGCCATCACTGCCATTCTTGGGTTTCTTTAGTTGTCAACTCACCTTGATGGCAGTCCCTGCCATATAAATAAATTATTAAAAAATGCAATTGGGAGACCAACAAAGCCAGCAAACTGGTAGGATTCTGTTCAAATGTTTTAGCAATTTTATTTCTTTTGAATGATTGCATTAAACCATTTTTTGAAGTGGTGTTCTTAGGTGTGTTTTTTTGTTTCCTCAACTTTTTGAATATTTTTTAATTACATCGAAAATATCCGAAATTTGTCCCTCTATACGGTCAGTGGAATGGAGACATCGAATTTCCTGATTTCACCTTCAGCCATTTAGTTGGTACCATTTTTATCCATCTTTTCCCATCTTACACCGTAAATGTACGAATTTAGAAAAAATCCCTTAATTTAAAGTGTTTACGCAATTATTCGGATGTACACACCAAATTTCATGGTACTGTCTGTCGTTTAAATGGTACTATTTTGGTCCACTTTTCCCATTGTGGCCCTAAAAGTGCGAAATTGGAAAATCAATTTGTTTTGCGTGTCAGCACAGCCAGAGAAATGTACACACCGAATTCCATCATCTTGGATGCAGGCGTTTGGTTGGTAACATATGTATCCCCTTTCGGACTGTTTTCCCTTAAAAGCACAAGTTCAACAAATTTCTTAATGTTGACGGTCAGAGGAATGTACAATTCTTCAATGTTGAGCATCTGCACAGTAACAGACATTTGGTGGGTACCAAATTTATCCCTTACCACATTTTCATCCTAAAGATACGAATATCGAAAGATATCTTATTTATTGCGTCTGTGTTGTCAGAGGTTGTATATGACGAATTTCAAGATTCTAACTGCTGACTTTTGGTTGGTACCCTTTTTCCCTTAAAAGTAGAAATTTCGAAAATTTTCACAATTTTGCTCTTCAATACGGTCAGAGGAATGTATGATTTTGTCATGATTTCATCTTCTGCTGTTTTGTTAGTTGCATTTGTATCCCTACTTCCCACATTACTCCTTTAAAGTACGAATTTAGAAAAATCCCTTTGAGTGTTCACACCGAATTTCAAGATTTTAAATGCAGCCGTTTGGTTTGTACCATTTTATCCCCTTTCGGCATAATTTCCCTGAAAACTAAAAAAATCGACATTCTTCGTTAATGCTGAGCGTCTACACATTCAGAGGAATGTATACACCGAATTTTGTGATTGTATCTGCAGCCATTTGGTGGGTACGAAATTTATCCCTTTTCCACATTTTCGTCCTAAAAGTACGAATATCGAAAGTTAACTTATTTATGGCGTTTACCTTAACAGAACAAAGTATACGCCGTATGTATAGATTCTGGTTACAGCATTTTGTTTGGTACCATTTTAATCCCCTTTCGAACTGTTTTCCCTTAAAAGTACAAATTTCGAAAATTTTAATAATGTTGACCATCTATACGGTCAGAGGAATGTCTGCGAAATTTGTATTCCTATTCCCATATTACTCCTTAAAAGTACGAATGTAGAAAAATCCATTTGTGCGAAGTGTCTGAGCAATAAGGGAATGTTCACAACGAATTTCAGCTACAGGTGTACCATTTTTATCCCTTTTTCTCATTTTGACCCTAAAAAGTGCGAAATTGGAAAACCCTCTTATTTTTGTTCAAGGATAAGGGATTAAAATTGTGTCATTCAAGCTGCTGACGGTGAGATCATGCCAATCCACTGTGGCCGAAATCGCGATTTTAGCGACAAAAAGTCAGTTTTTCAACTTTGAATTTATACAATTTTTTGATGGTTTTCCTGTTGGGAACCCTGTTTATGCACAAACAGGTGTTAATGTTTACATATCTTTCAGCAAGTGTTAATGCAAGTGAAGCAGCACAATTTTTATAAAATTAAAAACTGGTTTTTAATAATATATTCTTGTTAAAAAAAGCTGTGTAAATATGAGTTCTAATACTCCAGGTGAGTATTTTTACTACATACAAATATAGTTTGCTAAATGTTTATATTTCGTACTTATTTTGGTGGGTTTTTGTGTGTATTTTTTGCGAAATTTTTGAAGAGTTTTATCGTTTTTCGTGGAGTAAAACTAAAAATATTTTGAAGTGTCATTGGAACTATTTACATGTGATTGTTTGTAGAAAACTCAAGTTTTATGTCATGGTGAAATTGTGTGCATTTGACTGCTAATAAATGAATTTTTAATATTTTTGCAGAAACAGGCAGGTTCAAAAATGCTGAAATATTTGAATTTTGGTTGAGAAACAACAGGAATGTTTCGAATTACATAAAAGGAAAGATTCCATACGAAATTGACAGTCAATTAAGTAAATTAGTATGTACTAAAGCTCGGAACTTATCTAATTTTATTAAACTAAAATGGGATAAACAATCCGGAAATGAGAAAGCATTTAGAAAATATTATAAGGAATGGTTGGGAGAAAACAATTTTTGTTATACCGAAAAAGATTAATGCTATCGGGCGACCAAAAACAACTTATGTTGATAGCGGCGAAAGAAATAAAAGGAGATTAGCTTCCGAATTAGCTTCCCAGCAAGGAGACAATGCACAATTATTAGTTCATGCTGCCTCTATATCTGCCAAAAAATCCCATGCAACGGATTTGAAGTTTGTCCTACAACAAGTTGCTATATCTCCAAACCGACCGTCCAAAATTCGAGAACTTCTTAACACTAGCCATAAAGAGGTAACGACAGTATCACCTGATGAAGCTCTAATGTTTTTGTTAGAAAACGGATTAATTAAACAGCAGTACTCAAATATGCGTCAATTAAACATAAAACACAATAGTAATATTTATCCGACTTATGATAAAGTTTATAAGAGCAAATTGAAATGTAGACCGGATGAAATCAAAGCAAATGAAAGCTGTGTCGAAGTATCGTTGCAAAATTTGGTAGACCACACAGCTAAAAGAATTCTTGCATATCAGGATGAAGTATTGTGTACAATGAATGTTGAAGAATCGATCCTAATTTTGAGCTACGGGTTTGATGGTTCTACCGGTCACAGCTTGTTTAAACAAAAATTTGTGGAAAATACATCGGAAAGTTTCGATCAGTCCCTTTTTGTGACATCAGTTATTTCAAATAAAAATAATCTCATCAGCAGGTGATAATATTTGGGTAAACCGGACACCTCAGTCAGTACGTTTTTGTAGACCATTAAAAGTGGAGTTTGTTAAAGAAACAAAAGAGCACATTTTAACTGAAAATCACAACATAAATAAACAGATTAAGAAGTTGGAACCACTACAATACACAATAAGTAATGGAAAAAAATTAAAGTAAAATATAATTTATATATGACATTAATAGATGGGAAAGTCTTAAATGTGTTGACAGAAACTAAAAGTGCACAGCAGTGCCCCATCTGCCATGCCGGTCCAAAGCAATTTAGAACTATAAGAAACTTTGATTCTCCTTATTTTCAAGCAAAGTCGGACGCTTTGAAATATGGAATAAGCACTTTGCAAGCGTGGATTCGTAGTTTCGAGTTTGTTTTAAAACTTTCATACAAGCTAGATTTGAAAAAATGGCAAGTTCGTGGAACAGAAGAGAAAACAATCCTGGCAGAAAGGAAACAAAAAATTCAAAAAGAGTTTTTGCTTCAAATGGTCGATAAGCCGAAAGCAAATGGTAGCGGCAACGCCAACGATGGCAACACAGCTAGAGGAACATTTTCTCGCACGAACCTTTTAGCATCTATAACTGGTATAAATATTGGTTTTTTTAACATTTACACATAATCTTAATTGCTCTCTCCTCTGAATTTGAAATTGATGCTCAAAGGTTTCGTGCTCATTGCATTAAAACAAGTGAAATATTTTTCCATAACTACGAATGGTACTCGATGTCTGCCACAATACACAAAATACACTACTCAACAAAATGAAAAAAATTTCATGTACTCCGGATGCGATAATTTTTTCTGTGTAGATAACCTTGACATGAGCTCGAAAAACGCAATAAATTTTTTTTTTTTCGTTTGGTTTTTTTTTTTTATTTTTTTTTTTTTAATTTAAAAAAATTTTTTTTGGTTAATTTGTTTCGTCCGGCATAACTCGGGAACCACTAGCCCGATTTAATTGAATTAAATTTTAAAAAAATTAAAATTACAATTCCCTTAATCTGTTCATATATTGTTTTCCTATACAAGCAACAGTTTCCAAGGTAAAAATGAATATATAAAGGAAAAAACTTATTTTTTGCCTAAAGATTTAAAATTTTTTTTTTTTTTTAAATCCATAAAAAATCCAAAATGAAAAAAATGTCAAATCTTATTACTTTTACGTAAAGTCACATAACCTATGAGCAAAATGAGACAAAGATCATGAAAATCGATGCACGCGTTTCGCTTTTATTCGCAATTGAGTAAAGGTATGAATTTCAAAAATTTGCTCGACATATGCACAACTTTGTCTATGGTAAGGTTTTTTCTTTTTTTTTTTGATTCTCAGAATTAACAAAACGGAATAAACAAAGGGTTATTTAATTTTTATGATTGCGTAAGCAAAGTAATAAACGCTAATAAATGTGCGTGAACAATTAAAAGGAAAAAAGGAAAGGGGACTTTTTTAATTATTTGGGTTTTCCGTTGGCTACCTGTATTATTTTTTTACAGAAATGCAACCCACATTTAAGGGTGGTCATTATTCGGAAAATTTAAGACTCACACATGGTGAAACAGGTATGTAGCCACCGTAAAAAAATATACACCCATTTATAAGTACCTGTCAGTAAAATACTAAACAATACACAGTATAAATAGGTCTTCATTGATCGATTTTACTCATTCAACAAGTGTCGACGAACGCGATAGTTAAAATGAGCAAACGTTCGCGAGGATTTGAATGCAATACCAATCCAAGTAATTTTTGTTACATGTGCGCCATGCTCGTCACTCACATCGCCCAGGTTGTCCGGAAAGAAGTCCAAGTGCGAGTGTAGAAAATGTATCTTAAGCGACATATTTGCTCTAATTTTTTTTATAATTTTGGAGTAGTTGTTCGACGATCTCTCTGTAATTTGAGCTTTTGTTGTTTCCAAGAAATCCGGAAACAATTTGCCGAAATGAGTTCCAAGCTGCAGCTTCATTTGGTGATAAAATGTGCTCAAACTGTTGGTCTTGCAACAACTTTTTAATTTGCGGACCGTCGAAAACGCCTTCCTTAATCTTTGCCGATGAAAGGTGAGGAAAAATGGTTTTTAAATAGGCGAACGCTTCGCCATCTTTGTTGATAGCTTTCACGAAGTTTTTTATGAGTCCGAGCTTTATGTGAAGAGGTGGGAGAAAAACATTTTCCTTTTTTATGAGTGGTGTATATTTCACGTTGTCGCTGTCCAACTGCTCCTGGTGTAATGATGTTGACGATCGCGGCTGTCCCAAAGGCAGATAAAACAACAGTACTTTGTGAATCCACCTTGTAATCCACAAAGGATACCGATAACCTTAAGGTCGGCACAAACTTTCCAATCGTGCCTCTCATAGTTAAGGCACTTTAGTAGATTGTCCATGACTTCGTATGTTTCCTTGGTGTCAACGGCATGAGCAATTGGAATCGAAGGTTTCTCGTTGCCGTTGTGCAGTAAAATTGCTTTAAGGCTCTGCTTGTTGCTGTCGATGAAAAGACGCCACTCTCCTGGATCGTAAGAGTACCCGAGTTCACCAAATAATCCGGGAATGTCCTTACAAAAACAGATTTTGTCTTTTTTTGTGTAGTACCTTGCGTATGGTTCATGACGCTTCCTGTAGATTGTTGTCACCACACCAGGAGCCAAGAAACCGAACTGTTGCATGCGCGATGCATGCAACTCTGCATCTTCCTTGGAGAGTTTCAATTTTCTAACCCAATCGTTCAGTTCTGCTTGGGAACATAAGCGTTGACCTCCATGCAATGTATATGTTGACTCGCATTCTGATGTGGTTTCTACTGTCTCCGGATCTGATGTTGGATGTATCGCCTCATTATTAGATGCCCATCTTGAAACGGACGGTTGCGGGTCCACTGGTTCTTCGGAAAATGGCACTGGAAAATTCACTGTTGAAACAGCAGCGTAAGTCCATCGTATATTTTTTCCCACGCCTGTTTTTTTGCTAAGACAGAAGTAGCAATCTGTTACATGGCAAAGCGGAGCTCTCCAAAGCATTGGCATGATGATTCTCGGTTGTCGTCTGAAACAATTTCAATAATAAGTTATATATGTTCTTGAATTTCGTAATCTACACTTACCTTGAGTCAGCTAGCTGTACGTAGCACCTTGGACATAGAGCACTTGGTGTCCACCGCTCATCTATGTTTGAGACCTTTAAATTGAAGCTCCCTTCAAATGAATCTCTCAATTTAGGTGAAAAACAACGCTTGTTTTTTTTCAGAAACGTATTCTCCGCACATGTAACAAAAATTACTTGGATTGGTATTGCATTCAAATCCTCGCGAACGTTTGCTCATTTTAACTATCGCGTTCGTCGACACTTGTTGAATGAGTAAAATCGATCAATGAAGACCTATTTATACTGTGTATTGTTTAGTATTTTACTGACAGGTACTTATAAATGGGTGTATATTTTTTTACGGTGGCTACATACCTGTTTCACCATGTGTGAGTCTTAAATTTTCCGAATAATGACCACCCTTAAATGTGGGTTGCATTTCTGTAAAAAAATCATACAGGTAGCCAACGGAAAACCCAAATAATTAAAAAAGTCCCCTTTCCTTTTTTCCTTTTAATTGTTCACGCACATTTATTAGCGTTTATTACTTTGCTTACGCAATCATAAAAATTAAATAACCCTTTGTTTATTCCGTTTTGTTAATTCTGAGAATCAAAAAAAAAAGAAAAAACCTTACCATAGACAAAGTTGTGCATATGTCGAGCAAATTTTTGAAATTCATACCTTTACTCAATTGCGAATAAAAGCGAAACGCGTGCATCGATTTTCATGATCTTTGTCTCATTTTGCTCATAGGTTATGTGACTTTACGTAAAAGTAATAAGATTTGACATTTTTTTTCATTTTGGATTTTTTATGGATTTTAAAAAAAAAATAATTTAAATCTTTAGGCAAAAAATAAGTTTTTTCCTTCATATATTCATTTTTAACTTGGAAACTGTTGCTTGTATAGGAAAACAATATATGAACAGATTAAGGGAATTGTAATTTTAATTTTTTTAAAATTTAATTCAATTAAATCGGGCTAGTGGTTCCCGAGTTATGCCGGACGAAACAAATTAACCAAAAAAAAATTTTTAAAATTAAAAAAAAAAAAAATAAAAAAAAAACCAAACGAAAAAAATTTTTTATTGCGTTTTTCGAGCTCATGTCAAGGTTATCTACACAGAAAAAATTATCGCATCCCGAGTACATTTTGACTGTTGACTAGTGATATTAGTGCATTCGTCACAAATAATTGAGGCCTCAGGTACTACCGTAGGTTGCCTTGCAGAAAATGCATCTGAGGCGCGAAAAAAATATTATAAAAAAGATCGAACTGGTCACGCTCGAAAAGATTCAAGAGTTCACAACATACTTGACATGTATCATAGAGCTATGGATAGCTCTGACCCATATATTTCAAGTTTATGTTTGCAAGAACGTACAAATAGTTCAAAAAAACTTCCATTACCTCGAGAAGTCTTTGATCTTTTTAAAATGCCTGAATTACCACTCGAACTATTATTACCTTCAACATCCCAAGAGGTCTCCAGCTGCAATTATAGTTCCGATTCTGATGTAAGCTTCGAGTCCTTAAATAATTATTCATTGGAATTAGAAGCGGATGAAAACGAAGAAACTCTTTAGAGAATATGTTTGTTATTTTCATATTATTTAGTTATTTTCATATTAATCCATAAATATTCACAATTTCTTTAAAATTATAAATTTATGAATTAAAAAATATATGAATTTCTTGGTAGCATTCATTATTTTTTTAATAACGGGCCACGCCCATTTTTTTCTCAGGTAGCTTTTTTCTAAGTAGGTACTTGTCAGGAAGTATCATTTGCCATTACTTTGGAAAAAAGGGGTGTGGCCCGCCCATTTTTTCTCAAATCCTTTTTTTATCATTAGAAGTCTACACACCAAATTTGGTGAAGCTAGCTTGTCGGGAAGCATTTTTTGCCGCTAAAATTGCGATTTCGGCAATAGTGCAATCGTTGTATACATTGCTCTCACCATGTAGACGTGCTACATAAGCAATTTCTTTTTATGCATGCTTAAAAACGGGATTAAAAAGGGAACCAATTAAAAAGAAGCCGGTGGAATAATTTAATTTTGTGTATACGTAGCTCTGACTGTATTGACAGGGAAAAATAAGAAATCTTTCGATATTTGGATACTTGTAAGGGGTAAAATGGAAAAATGGTACGATCAAAACGACTGCACCTAGAATAATGAAATTCGGTGTATACATTCCTCTGATTGCGTAGACACGTAAAATAAACGGATTTTTCGAAATTCGTACTTTTTGGGGTTAAAATGGGAAAAGGGGGTAAAAATAGTACCAACCAAATGATTGCAGCTGGAGTCATGAAATTTGGAGTATACATTCCTCTGACTGTGTAGACACGAAAAATAAAAGTTTTTTTTACAAATTCGTACTTTCACGGGATATAATGGGTACAGAGGGATAGAAATAGTATCAACTAAACGGCTACCGCTAGAATGGTGAAATTCGGTTTGTACATCCCTCTAATTGCGTAGACACGTAAAATAAAGAGATTTTAGAAAGTCGTTCTCCTAAGGGGGTAAAATAGGAAAAGGGGGGCAAAAATGGTACCAACAAAATGGCCGCAGCTAGAATTATGGAATTTGGTCTATACATTGGTCTGACTGCATAGACACGCAAAATAAAAAGATTTTTCAAAATTTGTACTTTTTACTTTTACGGCAAAAATTGGTTGAATCGTGTAGTTAGGATATTTTGCTCTATGTACGTGAGATAATGGATTATCAAAATTTTTACTTTTGGAATTAAAATAAAATGAAAATACAACCAATTGTAGCATCCACTATCAATATTTAAATGCCATAAATAATATTTGAAAATATTTATTTTTTAAATTGACTTGAAGTATTATTTTGATATATATATATATATATATATATATATATAGTGTAAACGTATTGATAGCGTTGCCTTATCAGCGTGGTTTGAAATAATAAAAATATTATATATATTTATCAAATTATTTTTTCAATATTTGTTTTGGTTTGGTTTGGCTATAATAAAAAATATATATATTTTCCTGTAATACTACTGCACTTCTCGAAAATCTACAGCCTCTGTGGAATGCAATCCATGGTGGAGGGTACAACTGACATTTTCCAATAAGAGACATTATTCAGAAATCTTTTTATGATTTAAAACAATTCTTAAAAATTATCGTCTCTTAACAAGTAAGAAGGCGTTTAGTTCGGCCGTGCCGAATCTTATATACCCTCCACCACGGAGTGCATTCCACAGTATTACCAGCAGATTAAAGGATGTCGACTTTACATAGAAGCACAGTGCCATATTACGAAAATTGTGATATTTGTATGCACATTACACCTATTATTTACTATTTCAAACTATAAGGTATACTTATGCACGCTGTTTAAAATCTAATACTATATATAAATAAAATGCTGAAATTGTGAAAGTGAATATGCCGAAAATATTAGGCGATTGTCAGTCGCCATTAGGGAGAAGCATTTTCAGATACAGACAAAGTGACTGCATTATTTTTTATTTAAATTTTAAAGATATCCCCATTCGCCCCATTCTCCGCCCAAGAGTACAAATTTGGAAAAAAAAAACCTTTTTGTTTCGAGTCTTCATAGTCAGACCACCGAATACACAACGAATATATACACCGAATTTCATGATATGAACTTCATCGGTTTGGAAGGTCCCATTTTTATCCCTCTTTTTCAATTATATCCCTTAAAATTACGAATTTCGAAAAATCCCTCTATTTTACGTGTTTATGCAATTAGAGGGATGTACACACCGAATTCCATGATTCTAGCTGTTGCCGTATCATTGGTACCATATTTTATCCATTTTTGTCCCATTTGTTGTGCTTCCAAGCCACAAAAGGAATGTCCGCATTTGAACTGTATGAAAATCAGAAATTTAATTAATAAGCCAAGGCTACCAATATTTAAACACTCCACGAGAGTATTATGTCTTTGTGCATTTCTTTGTAACACCCAAAAGGAAGCGAGATAGACCCATTGTTAATTATACCGATCGACTTAGAATCACTTTTTGAATCGATTTAACGATGTCCGTCCGTCTGTCCATCTATTCTTGTTATCAAAGTACGGGTCGCAATTGTAGCCAGAACCAAATGAAACTTTGTACAACAAAGTTTTTCGGGATAAGGACGAACGCTATTTAATTTGAAGAAAATCGGATCAGATTTGGATATATCCCCCATACGAATTTCATTCCCGATTTGACTCTTTTCACGCTAGATACCACATATTAAAACAGATTTTCCTCAAACTTGGCAAAACATCTTAAATTTCAACTAGAAACACCTATGGTGAAAATTGGTCAGATCGGTTCAGATTTAGATATAGCCCCTATACGAATTTCACTCCCGATTTGACTTTTTCTGCTGTAGAAACCACATGTTTTAACAGATGTTCTTCAAAATTGGCAAAACATCTTATATTTCAACTAGTAACACCCACGGTGAAAATTAGCCAGATCGGTTCAGATGTAGATATAGCCCCCATACGAATTTCACTCCCGATTTGACTCTTTTCACTCTAGATACCACATATTACAACAGATTTTCCTCAAACTTGGCAAAACATGTCACATTTCAACTAGAAACACCTATGGTGAAAATTGGTCAGATCGGTTCAGATTTAGATATAGCCCCCATACGAATTTCACTCCCGATTTGACTTTTTCTGCTGTAGAAACCACATGTTTTAACAGATGTGCTTCAAAATTGGCAAAACATCTTATATTTCAACTAGAAACACCCATGAAACAGACCAAATGAGCCAGATCGGTTCATATTTAGATATAGCCCACATACGAATTTCACTCCCGATTTGAGTTTTCCGCTCCAGAAACCACATATTTTAACAGATTTTCTTCAAATTTGGCAAAATATCTTATATTTGCATGAGAAACACCCAGGATGAAAATGAATCAGATCGGTTCAGATTCATATATAGCTCCTATACAAATATCGCTCCCGACTTGATTTTTCCGCCCCAGAAACCACTTATTTTCATCGAATTACTTAAAATTGAGAACTGGAAGAACCTATTGTGAAATGGGTCACTTCATTCCATGTTTGGATATAGCCGTGATACAAATATTCTTTTCGATTTGAAAAATTGAACCAGGACATATTAACCTATGATTAGGAAACATACAAAAAATCTTCCCGTTTTCACTTTTTTCCGAATTGAATTGTATTCTGATAGAAAGTAGAGTGTATCGGCCCCTCCCGACTTTAGCCTTTCCTTACTGGTTTTATACTATGTATATATATAATGGAAATAATACTTCAATTCATAAAGTAAATATAAGGCAGCAATCATAAATACCCTACAAATTGGGGGACATATAGTGTATTTTCAGCTGCAGTCCTTTGGTTGGTTGTATTCCCATCTATTTTAAATTCAAAAGTATACATTTTGAAAATACCTTATCTCTCACGTACGCAGTATAAGACAACTTCATGATACTACAATTTTTTGGCGTAAAAGCAACAAAATAAAGTACGAATTTGGAAAAAATATTTTACGTGGCTATGCACTCAGAGGAATGTATACACCGCATTCCATGATTCTATCTGCGGCCATTTTGTTGGTACCATTTTTACGCCCTTTTTCGCATTTTACTTCTTAAAAGTACGACTTTCGAAAATTTCATCATTCTAGCTGTAGCCTTTTTGTTAGTTAGGTACCATTTTTATCCCTCTGCTCCCATTGAATCCATTGAAAGTACGAATTTGGAAAAACGTTTTTTTTTTCGTGTCACTCAGTCAGAGGAATGTATACCGCGAATTTCATGGTTTTGTGCATCCATTTGTTTTGTAAAATTTGTATCCCCTTTTTCCATTTTACACCCTAAAAGTACGAATTTCGAAAAATTCTTTTATTTTATGTGTCTACGCAATCAGAGGAATATATGCACCGAATTTCATTATTCTATGTGCAGCCGTTTGTTTGGTACCATTTTTATCCCTCTATCCCCATTTAACCCCTTAAAAGTACAAATTTAGAAAAAATTCTTGTATATTATGTATCTACTCTGTTAGAGGTATGTACACGCCACATTTCGTATTTCAATCTGTTGTCGTTTGATAGGTACTATTTGTATCCCTTTTCGTCCCATTTCGCCCCCTACAAATAAAAATCACTCTATGGTTCCCTTTTATGCTATATTGGGAATGCGCATTGCAAATATCAAGTAAATACAAGCTAATATATTCTAAAAACAGGCTGAAATACTCTAAATATTAGATATATTTTCAGTCCTTGTGAGGGAAAATTTTTTCCCTCTGGGCCGATTTCGCCTTTCAATCTCAACCGATCTGCAACCATAAGACACATTTAGGAACAATTTGAACCTCCTAGCTAATTTCGTTCGGCCGCTATCGTGCTTTCAACAGACAGACATACAGACGGACATGGCTATATCGTCTTAGAATTTTACCACGACCCAGAATATATATACTTTATGGGGTCTCCGATGAATATTTTAAGGTGTTACAAACGGAATGCAAAGTGAATATACCCCATCCTGGAGGTGGATTTAATAATTTTAATAAATTATGATTATTAAACTGAACTGTTTTTTTGGGCGTTTGCAATCGGATTCTTGTGGTCAAAGTTGAGATATTTCCTATATTATTAATATTAAATTCACCCTGATATCATTACATCTCAGGTACCCATTCACTTGGCCACATCCGATATCATTGCTGTCTCTGTGCTAAAAGCAAACATTCCAGTTGTATGTGCAACCCTTTTCCATATCATATCATAGAGGTGGCTTTAAATGTGGTCTGTATTCCCAACATTCCAATTAAATGAGCAATGTACACAACTTTGTGTTTTTTGCTGTTGGCTTTTTTGCTCCTGTATTTACATAAAATCAAAAGGCAAAAACCATTGAGCAACTCGCTTACATACTCGTGCTCGCACTCGTACTAGTAGTACTCGTAGTCGCAGTCGTGTACACGTTTATGCATCATGCCATTAAAGTAATTTAAAGTGCGGAGTTTATTTTTAAACATTTTTACGGCATCCTCACTTTAAGTTTATTTCACTCTTTCGGTGCCTAACAAACAAAACAAAACACAACAAAAGTAATAATAAAACAAAATGTTTATGGCAAAAAACAAATGCCAGACAAAAATGGAGCAACAAACTTGTTTTTGGTTTTGTTTTTTTTTCTTTTTTCGAAAACCATTTCAAATAATTGTAAAAGAATTTTACCCTGCTCACTTTTTGCGTGCAGGCATGCGTACATAAGGTAGCCTCACTGAAAAAAGCTGTTTTGCGAATTTTTAAAGGAATCATTCACAAAACATTTCTTTATTTATACTATTAGCATTTATTGGCAAGTAATGTGGCTTTTGATTAGCAACGTGACAGTTTTTATACCCTCCACCAAACAGTGTACAATGGGGTATTGGAATTTGTATATACCCTCACTCTACAGAGTTGGAGGGTATATGTCATTTGAGACAGAAAAAAAGTGCAACGCATTGAAGGTGTGACTTAAGACCCTAAGTAAAAGAAGACCCTAAAAGAAAATTTCTCTTTCATTGGAAATACGTGTTTCTTTTCATATTTTGCATTGCAAAATTAACTGGCACGCTATAAGTAAAAGAGAAGCTGTAAGTTGAATCAGTAGCAAGTGATAAAAAGCCAACTGGTAAGTTGATTATTGATAATCATCTTTTGGCTATAAAACTTTATCAGACATTCACTTTTTTGCATTTCACAGAGGCCATGCTATCAAAACGAATTGGAGCAGTGCCATGCAGTTTTAATAAGACGTGGTCTCAGAAAGCTTGGTCAGCAAATTTTCTTGGATGGAAACCAAGTAGAAGCCATCGGTTCAAAATTATATAATTTCTGCATTTAAAGGTATGTAAGCGGAATTATGAATAATATAGCTTGTATTATATGAATTTTATTTGTTTTATTTTTTAGGTATATGTTTTGGTTCTTTTCCAAACCAAGTGCAAAAACGTCCACTTGATTAACCAGAAACATTTTTAACATGCGAAAGACCGAAATAATAAAGAACATAAGGAGAAAACAGCTGTGGTAAGCTTGCTATCTGTATTATTTTTCTCTGATGTGCATATATTTAATTTCTAACTATTAGTTGTTTTGTGTTTACTTATCGTTTATGATGTTTGTAATTATTAATTTTGAAATAATAAAAACATGAAAATATGAAAAATATGGAAAATTGCGTTTTTGTCTTCTAAGTGATTATCTGGCGATATCTCGTTTTTGTCTTCCAGGTGTTATTATGGCGATATCATCCAGATTTCATGTGGATGATAATCTGGAAATATCGCCGATTTATCATCCAGACGTATTGCTTTCGTATTACCTAGGCGTATCGCCCTGACCGCACAAACTTCTCTATGTGAGGTAACTTCCGCAATACGAATATGTTTGTAACTCCTTGAAATATTGATATAAAGTATATATATTCTTGATCGCCATAAAATTCTAAGACGATGTAGCCATGTCCGTCCGTCCGTCTGTTGAAAGCACCCTAGCATCTAAACGACAGGAGCTAAGATGTCCACATTTTCCATAAATGTGTCTTATAGCCGTAGATCGGTTGGGATTGAAACTGAGCAAAATCGGCCCAAAGGGAAAACATTTTCACTCACAAGGACTGAAAAAACCCATAATAACCCCTAATATTTTAGAGTATTTAAGCATATTTATACACTCCACGAGAGTATTATGTCTTTGTGCATTTGTTTGTAACACCCAAAAGGAAGAGAGATAGACACATTGTTAATTATACCGATCGACTTAGAATCACTTTTTGAATCGATTTAGCGATGTCCGTCCGTCTGTCTGTCTGTCTGTCCATCTATTCTTGTAATCACGATACAGGTCGCAATTGTACACAGAACCAAATGAAACTTTGCACAACTAAGTTTTTCGGGATAAGAACGAACGCTATTTAATTTGAAGAAAATCGGTTCAGATTTAGATATAGCCCCATACGAATTTCACTCGCGATATATCGCCACATATTTTAACAGATTTTCTTCACAATTGGCAAAACATCTTATAGTTCAACTAGAAACAACTGTAGTAAAAATGGGTCAGATCGGTTCAGATTTATATATAGCTCCCATACAAATTTCGCTCCCGATTTGATTCTTTCCGCTCTAGAAACCACAAATTGTATCAGATTGTCTTCAGATTTGGCAAAACATCTTATTTTTCAACTAGCAACACCTGTGGTAAAAATGTGTTAGATCGGTTCAGATTTATATATAGCTCCCATACAAATTTCGCTCCCGATTTCATTTTTTCCGCTCTAGAAACCACATATTGTATCAGATTGTCTTCAAATTTGGCAAACTATCTTATATTTCAACTAGAAACGCCCATGATGAAAGTGGGTCAAATCGGTTCAGATTTATATATAGCTCCCATACAAATTTCGTTCCCAATTTGACTTTTTCCGCTCTAGATACCACATATTTTAACAGATTTTCTTCAAAATTGGCTAAACATCTTATAGTTCAACTAGAAACACCTGTGGTAAAAATGGGCCAGATCGGTTCAGATTTATATATAGCTGCCACACAAATTTCTCTCCCGATTTCACTTTTTCCACTCTATAAACCACACATTTGAACAGATTTCTTTCAAATCTTTCAAAATATCTTATATTTCAACTAGAAACACCCATGGTGAAAATGGGTCAGATCGGTTCAGATTTACATATAGATCCAATACAAATTTCGCTCCCGGATAGACTTTTTCCGCCCCAGAAACCACAAATTTTCTCCGAATTTCTTTGAAATGACCACAAAACGTTATATTTGAACTGGAAGAACTTATTTTGAAAGTTAGTCACTTTATTCCATGTTTGGATATAGTCCGATACAAATATTCTTTTCGATTTGACAAATTGGACCAGGTCATATTAGCCTATGATAAGGAAACATACAAAAATTCTTCCCGTTTTAGTTTTTTCGTTTGCATTTTTTGGTCTATAATAAATATTTGATTTGAACTGGGATATTCTCCTGGCTCAAGACCATTTTGCTTCTATATTTAATATTATTTTAATGCATATACACATACTTACATATGCAACTCAATGAGATGCTTATAAGATGACATGTGTACTTTATTACTTGGTGCGATTTTTTAAACGCAAATTCGGCAAGTGAGTTGTGCTTCTCGTTCGTTTGTGAGAATCATCTCCTTATAGAAGCCGGGTTTGATGTTGAAAAGTCGCTGCGAAGCCACATGAAAAGACTTGTGACATGGTCGAAATCATGATCGTGGTAGTCTGCAGCCAAGTAATAAATGTCACCATGCCATTTGTAAATAAATTTGCATTCTATTAAATATAGAAGCAAAATGGTCTTGTGCCAGGACAATATCCCAGTTCAATTCTTCCCGTTTTCACTTTTTACCGAGTTGAATTGTATTCGGATAGAATGTGGAGTGTATCGTATAGTCGGCCCCGCCCGACTTTAGCCTTTCCTTACTGGTTTTTTCAATATGTCTGCTTGTACTTACTTGATATTGGGTATGCGCATTCCTCCGATAACAAAAACGTGCACGATAAAACGATCTTTATTCGTAGGGGGTGAAATGGGACAAAATAGGATAAAAATGGTACATATCAAACGACAACAGCTGGAAACACGAAATTCGCTGTGTACATTCCTCTAATTAAGTAGATACATAATATGCAATTATTTTTTTCCAAATTCGTACTTTTAAGGGATAAAACTGGAATAGAGGGATAAAAATGGTACCAACCAAACGGCTGGACCTAGAATAATGAAATGCGGTGTATACATTCCTCTGATTGCGTAGACGTAAAATAAACGGATTTTTCGAAATCTGTACTTTTTGGTGTTAAAATGGAAGAAGGGGATAAAAATAGTACCAAACAACTGACCGCTGCTAGTGTCATGGAATTCGGTGTATACATTCCTCTGACTACGTAGACACGAAAAATAAAAGGTTTTTCAAAATTCGTACTTTCAAAGGATACGTTGGGTACAGGGGATAAAAATAGTACCAACTAAACGAATACAGCTAGAATGATGAAATTCGGTGTGTACATCCCTCTAATTGCGTAGACATGTAAAATAAAGAGATTTTAGATAGTCGTACTCTTGAGGGGGTGAAATTAGAAAAAGGGGATAAAAGTGATGCCAACCGAATGGCCACAGCTAGAATCATGGAATTCGGTGTATACATTCCTCTGACTGCATACACACTCAAAATAAAAAGATTTTTCCAAATTCGTACTTTTACGGCAAAAATTGGTTGAATCATGAAATTAAGTTATTTTGCACTATGTATGTGAAATAATGGATTTTCAAAATTTGTACTTTTGGAATTAAAATGTAAGCGTGGCTTCAAATAGGAAAAATATTATATTTATTTATAAAATTATTTTTTGTTTTGGTGGCTATATTAAAAAAATATATTTTCCTGTAATATTCCTACACTTCTACGAAATTCGACCGTCTCTGTGGAATGCAATCCATGCTGGAGGGTATATAATGTTCGGCCCGGCCGAACTTAACGCAATTTTTACTTGTTTTGAAGGTATTTTAAATTACTTTTAAAACATTGATATGGTGTTTTATTGTTTAGATTTTTATAGGTTAGATTTATTAAAGTTTTTACAATTCGAATTCTTTTACTTTAATTTTCGAAATGGTTACACTAATCCATTTTGTTGCAATTTTAAGGTAGTGTGCTTATGTCTATTTTTAAACGAATGTGTGATTTTGAAAGTGGTAAAATGATGGCTTCCATTTTTTACGATTTTTTTACAAAATCAACCAGAATTACAGTGAAAAGTTATCAAAATTATAATTTGTTCATTTCAGATTTCACAGATTAGAGATTTCGTGTATATTTAAACTTAAAACATTGGTTTACTTTGATCTATGTTTGATATAGGGGCGATTCAAAAATAAATTGACACAAAAAATGGCTATTTTGGAACCGACTCTTTTGATTTATATAAAATTTGGTGCGTTTGTTCTCCTATTTGCTGTGAATTTTGTTGGCGTTAAAATTTTGTCATTATTCATTGTATTGTATTTTATGATTCGTTAAAGTTGGCAATTTACAGTGTTTTTAAAAATTGACTTAATAGAATACTTTGAGTTGAATTATAGTCCGCATGCAGCATTGCATTATGAAGATTTAGGTATCATCGGAAATCTCATGACAACTGCTTTGAAAAGCTCTACTTCTACATTTCTGGTCCCATTTGTGTTTGAAAGGTCTCGCTGCAAAAGTACTGATAGCTAATTCAGATTTTTGGAATTTTCTAACCCATTAAGGAGCGCAACATTTTTTTTTATTTTTGGTCTTCAAGGGACTATCCAGATCCCATGATTATCCCATTCTCGGGTTCGCGACTGCGTCGAAATTCCCATATATATTCCATTTCCACTCTATAAACCATATCTTTGCGCTATATTTCACCTACAAACAACAGTAATAAAGTGGACAATGTCAGTAAAAATTTGGATAAGGCCGTATATAAAATATAGAAGCCAAATGTTTCAATAGGATAGAATCGCAAATTTCGAATGGCGATTTTTAAATGTATCCGGCATTCGAGTTTTACAGGTATTTTTAGATATCTATCATGGGTAATAATTGATTTGTTTCATATATCATTGACTTGCAGTAACCGCTGCTTCGCACGCGAAAAAGCAAGTTATTTGTTATTTTTATCCGCCTCTGTTTTTGGATAGTATTTATTTAATTTTCTTTTGGTGGATATAGATAAATCTAAAATAGTAATTTGGAAACATCCTATTAGCTAGCACTTACACACAGTCAAAGGAATGTGCTTGTCGTATGTATAATTTTTATAATTTTCTACCAAGTTTTGAACAAAATATTACAACCATTTATAGCCTCGATCTCATGTTTCTAGATTCAGCCGGCCAGTTTATAACTTTTTGCACTTATTTCTCAAAAAGTACACATTTTGAAAAATCACTATAGGCAACATGTGTTTTTGCTCCCCCTAAAAATATGTACTTTATTTGGAAACATATTTATTCCTTGTTGTCCCGTATCCTCCTTTTAAGTACAAATTTATCCATTTATGTTCCGCGTTTACGTAATTAAAGGATTGTACAGCATTTTTATCCCTTTTCGTCCCTCGCACCCCTTAAAAGTACAAATTTCGAAAAATCAAACTACTGCGCTTCTATATGTTCAGAGGAATTTACATACCAAATTTCACAATTCTAGCTGTAATACTTTAGTTGGTAACATTTTTATCCCTTTTTGTCCCGCTCGCCCCCATAAAAGTACAAATTTTGAAAAATCAAATTTTACTTCGTTTCTATAGGGTCAGAGGAATTTACATATCACATTTCAAGATTCTAGCTGCAATACATTAGTTGGTACCATTTTTATCCCTTTTTGTCCCGCTCGCCCCTTAAAGTACAAATTTCGAAAAATCCAATTTTACTTAGTTTCTATATGGTCAGAGGAATTTACATATCAAATTTCACGATTCTAGCTGTAATTCATTAGTTGGTACCATATTTATCCCTTTTTGTCCCCCTCGCCCCTTAAAAGTACACATTTCGAAAAATCCCTATGTGTAGCTCGTCTGCATGGTCATTGCAAGGGACACACAGAATTGCATGTTTCTAGCTACTGCCGTTTAGTCAGGACGAAGGTTCGATGTTTATCCATTTTTGGGCCATTTTAACCCCTAAAAGTACGTTTGACTCCGCAATTAAGGGATGCGAACAACCTTATCAACGGAGAGGGTTGAGAGGCTAATTAATAAATAATAAATTTATAGTAATCATACAGTTGGCTTCGATCGAATTTAGCCTTTCCCTATATGTTCTAATTGATTCCGCTCAAAGGTAAGAGTCCAACTATTTAGGGAAGTATCACGATTACATTGGAATTAATGATTCCCGCGCTATTTTATGTGAGCCATGAGGCGGCTTAATGTACATATGTACACTTCAAATACCGTACTCATCGGGCGCTCAAATAACTTTGCCACTTTTTGCCTCCATTTTCCATGTTCTGGGAAATACTCAACGCTCCATTTATGTTATGGAAGGTTACAGTGTGCCAAGTACCATTCCGTCCACTCTCCTGCGCCACTTTCCTTATCGTGTTTGTGTTCTTCTTCGTTTCTTTTGCTGCTTTTTTTTTTTCAAAAAAGTTAATATGTGAGTGATAATTTGAAATTGAAGTTTAGTTGTTCTTTTCGTCCTTTTCGCCGAGAAATCCAAACTTAATTGAATTACACTTGTACGTTGGAACGAGCATGTCGTGTGCTTAGCAAAGTGGAACAAATGAGGGACATGGGACATGGTTACTGTGGTATACCGTTGCCTGCGGATGAAAGGACTCGGCGAGTAATGCCATAAAGGATAATTTTTATGACAATATTTTTATTTTTTATGGATTTATATTTTTGGGTTTGGTTCAAGGAATTAATGAAATTGTGCGAAATATTAAATTTATTAAACTTCAACACAAGGGAATGGGAAGGAATATGTTTTTAGGCATTCCATTTCTATTCATCGGAGATCTTAAATGTATACTTGTATGTTTGAAAAATTTCAACAGTTCCAATTTATTGAGCTATTGGCTCTTCAGAATTCTGTGGATTGATTGATTTAAAATCTCTCCTTTAAGAATCTTAATTAAAAGTCCTTAATAAATGTCTATATTTTGTTAATTATCAAATTAATGTTGAAATCTTATCTAATTCTCCCCTGGCACTGTCATTTCCTGTCCGGGGTTAACACAATTATTTGCCATAAGCCACGAGCAACACATCATCAGAATAATGTGTACGCAAATAATTGGAAAAGTCCACCCCATCCGTCCAATGCTATTAACAATTTGTGTGATTATTTGAAGTTACCAAAAATCTATCTGCTGCCTGGTTCCTTCTAAAACCTCATCTGTGTAGATGATCGAGAAGAAGAAGGAGGAGGAGGAAGCATTGTCGTTGTGGCATTGTGCAACTGCAGCACTTTTGTTGCAGTCTGCGAAATGTAAATTTGCCTTTCAGAAATAACGAACATAATGTGCTTAAAGGTTTTTAGATTTTAGACCAGCAACAATCGGTAATGCATTCGTTCGATTCAAACATATTTCGGTCGACAAGTCATCTCTTAACAATCTCAAAGCCACACATACATACTGAACACACACATACACACTCGATGTAAATATGACCATGGGCGGCATTAGCAAGGCTTACCAGTAAGTGGCCTATTTTAAGGTGTTTTTTTTAACTTCCCAAAAAAAAAAACAATATGTCCAGCAGGCACGAGAAATGTAATTCTCTTATCTTCTTCAAATTATATGTTAGCAGTCCTTCTTAGTATTCTTGAACACAACAAATAGCAAAAGGAATGAAAATGATTTAGGGAAGTCAACAGATAATTGAATGCATTTTTGTGGAATTTGTTTTATATTTATAAGTTTTATGATTTACTCAACAAAGTTATCTATTTTTATAGTCTACAATATTTCTTGAAATAGGTATTAGTTTCACGCCAAATGTTTGTAACATCAAGAAACAAGTAAGGAAAGGCTAAAGTCGGGCGGAGCCGACTCTATGATACACTCCACTTCCTATCCGAATACGATTCAATTCGTTGAAAAAGTGAAAACGGGAAGGATTTTTGTATCCTGTAAATGTATGCCTGAAAAAAATGTTAAATCGGAAAGGACATTTATATGGGGGTATATGAAACCTGGAACGAAATAGGTGAAATATAATATGTATATTTTAGCCAAAATCGATTAAACTTTTGGGAGCAATATTTGTATTTGGGCTATATCTAAATCTGAACCGATCTTACCCACTTTCTGTATAGGTCTTTCTAGTTGGATTATAAGATGTTGTGCCAAATTTAAAGAAAATCGGGTACAATATGTCTTTTCTATAGCGGAAAATTTAAAATCGGGAGCTACATTTATGTGGGGGATATATCTAAATCTGAACCTATATGGCCTGAACCTACATGGCGATTTAGCCACAGGTGTTTCTTGTTGGATTATAAGCAGTTGTGCCAAGTTTAAAATAAATCGAGTACAATATGTGATATGTCAAATCGGGAGCGACATTTGTATTGGAGCTATATGTAAATCTGAACCAATCTAACCCAATTTCCGCATAAGTGTTTCTAGTTGGCGTATAAGATGTTGTGCGAAATTTAAAGAAAATCGAGTACAATATGTGGTTTCTAGAGCGGAAAATGTCAAATCGGGAGCGACTTTTATATCTAAATCTGAACCAAATTAAATAGCGTTCGTCCTTGATCCACAAAACTTACTTGTGCCAATTTTTTGTTAAAATCGGACTATAATTGCGACCTGTAATTTGCTTACAACAATAGATGGACAGACGCACATTGTTAAATCGATTCAAAAGTCGATCGGTATAATTAACAGTGGGTCTATCTCGCTTCCTTTTGGGCGTTACAAACAAATGCACAAAGACATAATACTCTCGTGGAGTGTATAAAAATCGAGCTAGACCCATCGATTTAAAGATCTGTCTGCTGCCTATCTTAAGCTTCAAAGTACAGGTCGCAATTGCTGACCGATCGCTGTAAATTTTGTAGGAGTAGGAGTATTTTTCTGTCGCGACGGTCGTTATTGAATATGAAAATCGGATCGGAATTAGATGTATCTATTAGTACGGAAACGTGTTTATTTCTATTTTCAAAATCGATTAATCGAACATAAAAATAGATTTTGTCGTAGTCGATTAATTTTTAAAATTTATTTTTCATGCAAATGTAAATGAAGTCAAGGTTGGCTTAAATATCACATAAATGCACAGATTTTCAATCGAGGTTTTGCGGATGTACATACATACATTCCAACACGCCACTTGACTTTCTTCAGACACTTAGTCCATTAATTACGGTGACCATTATTTCTATGCACTTGCTGTAAAACAACAAATTTAAAAATCGCATTTTATATTTAAAGGATATTCTAAAATTGTCATTTCAATTTCTCGCAGTTCAAATATTGTTAGGCATTGAAAAAATGGAAAAGCAACTAATTCAAAATATTCTAAATATATGGAATATTTTCGAACAGAGTTACAAGCCGACCGATTTTGAGCCGACATGCCGTTGCCGAATGTTTCTGCGCGAGTCGCGCCGCCGCCGATTTCATCGACTCACATCGACATCAACCACGCCCACATTTCTTCGGCTCATATCGACTTCAACCACGCCGCCGAGTTCTAACTCCGTCAAATCTTACTACCAAAATAGACAACCCACTTAAAATTACAAAAGAAAATATAACTGTCGACTTAGCCAACCTTCCACTGTGAAATATATGGATTTTCTTTGAATTTGTTATCCCACTATATGATGACGTCTATAGAAAGTTAAATGATTGTATTTTGATTTGAAAGTCGCATTTCCTATAATGCCTCACATGAGAAACTGTAATCGCAAAAATATTTATTAACTTCCATATTATAAATTTTGGGAATGGATTCCCACTCCCAAAAAATAATTGTATGGGATAATAATATGAAATTATGGGAACATTTGCTAATATTGGCTAGTATTAACGAATATTGAATTACTTGCCAAAAAATAAAAGATATAGTATTAAAAACCAATACAAATTGTTCATTTATTTCCCCAAAATTGTCAAATAAATAGGAGTGATCGAATAACCAGAACGAGTATACCCCCTCCAGGATGGTGGTATACTAATTTGGTCATTCCCTATAAAGTATATATATTTTTGATCGTCATTCTAAGACGATCTAGCCATGTCCGTCCGTCTGTTGAAAGCACGCTAGCATCTAGATGAAAGGAGCTAGGACGTCCAAGTTTTCCATAAATGCGACTTATAGTCGTAGATCGGTCGGGATTGCAATTGGGCGAAATCGGTCCAGAGGGAAAAATTTTTCCCTCACAAGGACTGAAAATGCCCACAATAACCCTTAATATTTTAGTGTATTTAAGCATGGTTTTTCAATATGTCTGCTTTTACTTACTTGATATTGGGTATGCGCATTCCCCCGATAACAAAAACGTGCGCCATAAAACGTTTTTTATTCGTAAGGGGTGAAATGGGACAAAAAGGGATAAAAATGGTACGACAACAGCTAGAAACACGAAATTCGGTGTGTACATTCCTCTAATTGAGTAGATACATAATATAAAAGTATTTTTTCCAAATTCGTACTTTTAAGGGATAAATGGGGATAGAGGGATAAAAATGGTAGCAACCAAACGGCAGTACCTAGAATAATGAAATTCGGTGTATACATTCCTCTGATTGCATAGACTAGTAAAATACACGGATTTTTAAAAATTCGTACTTTTTGGGGTTAAAATGAAAAAAGGGGATAAAAATAGTACCAATCAAATGACCGCGGCTAGAGTCATGAAATACGGAGATTCCTCTGACTGTGTAGACACGGAAAATGTACTGATATTTCGAAATTCGTACTTTTTGGGGTCAAAATAGAAAAAAGGTACCAACCAAATGACCGTAGGTAGAGTCATGATATTCGGAGTATGCATTCCTCTGACTGCGTAGACACGGAAAATAAACGGATTTTTCGAAATTCGTACTTTCAAGGGATACAATGGTACAGAGGGATACAAATAGTACCAACTAAACAACTACAGCCAGATTGATGAAATTCTAATTTCGTAGAAACGTCAAGGGGATAAAAATGGTACCAACCAAATGGGCGCAGCTGGAATCATGGTGCATACATTCCTCTGACTGCATAGACAAGCAAAATAAAAAGGTTTTTCCAAATTCGTACTTTTTCTTTTACGGCAAAAATTGGTTGAATCATGAAGTTAGGTTATTTGCACTATGTACATCTGATAATGGATTTTCAAAATTTGTACTTTTGAAATTAAAATAGAATGGAAATACAATCAACTGTAGCACCCACTATCTACCAATATTTATGGTATTTAAGCTTTTTGAAAATACAAATATAAGAACATTTATTTTTTGAATTGACGTATTGATAGCCTTACCTTATAAGCGTGGTTTGAAATAATTAATATATTATATTTATATATAAAATTATTTTTTCAATATTTGTATTTGTTTTGGTTTGCCTGTATTAAAAAATGTATATTTTCCTGTAAGATTACTGCACTTCTACGAAAATCGACATCCTCTGTGGAATGCAATCCATGGTGGAGGGTATATAAAGTTCGGCCCGGCCGAACTTAACGACGTTTTTACTTGTTTATGTTGCATTTTATAAAAAAATAATAGACCCTTGAATGCTCTTTAAATAAAAATGTTGGTCCTTGTCTTAGAGTAACTTAATGGTCGACGTTTATAGTATTTTTGGTGTTTTTCACAGTGACAACTGAAACCATTTTCGTATTTGGTGGTAGTATTGACTGCAGCTATTACTTTTTCATGACAGTTCTTACAAAATGTTTCTAAGAAATGTGAGTGCTTGGCTGTCACTTTGGAAAACCAAAACATCAATTTGAACGTCCAATAATTCGACCAAACCGAATTATACATACGCTCACTTTCAGAGAAAATATGTATAGAAGTTATAAGTACTTAAATTTTACTTGGGGTCGGATAATTAGTGTGGAACATACTAGAAATTCGCGGCTCACACATTTACAAAAAAATATATAAATAACATGATCAAATATCAATAATCAGTATAGAAGTTATAAAGGATTTAATGTGAGGGTATAAGAAGGGGCGTGACAAAAGCATACATATTTTATAGGGTTGATTGTAATCACAGAATCATTTTCAAATATCAAATTGCAAGTGATTCCTACAACCTGAACAGAAACTGAATTATTGCTATTTTTACCAAATCTTATGCCAATTTGTGTGGGAGGTACCAGAATGGGTTGTCACACCACATTAAAAGTGAAAGCAACGTCTATAAACCATTCAATTTAGGTCAAATTTAGAGTGGTTTATGTGGAAGGTACAAGAAAGGACGTTTAAAATGCGCCATATTTTGTGCGCTTTGGTTTTTAATTTAATATAGGAATATGGGTCATTTGTGCCACTCCTTCAATGTGACACAATCTGTTCGGTCCCAAGTAATGTATACCCTTTTCTCTGTAGAGTGAGGGTATAAAAAGGCCTTCACTTTCATGTGTTATTTTAGTATTCCTGCCTGCCGGCTATGTCTTTCGACTTAGGGAGATGAGCAAACAACAAAAGCGGATGTAGATAAATTCCAGCCAGATGGTGCCAGATCAACAAGAAGTTTCTAAACAGGCAACAAAGGCAGAAATGAAAATGCACTTTGACAGTTTGGCTACCGGCTACTCTTAAAGATTAGAGCAGTCACATACGAGATCCGATACAAGTTTCGACCCCCGCCGCCCCAAATCATGACAAAAGTTCATTAATTCTGTTTGGCTTTCTAACATTTTCTTAAGGTTAGCTGTGCGCCCCCTTTCAACAGCTTGTCAAAATTAAAAGTTTTTCCAAGAATCACATTTAGGCCAACAGAAATGCCTGCCACTTTTCCTGGATGTTTTTTTTTCCTGGAACCGAACACACCTGATGCTTGCTTCCTCATTCGGTAAAGTGCTGTGAAACAACAACATTGCTTTTGGAAATTATGTTACACCGGCATCTGGTGTTGCTGACGCAGCACTAAACAATATTTGGTTAACAATGGCGGCTTTAAACGGCCAAACAATTACATTTCGGAATGTTCACAGGCGTTAAAGGGGCTCACTCACCTTAACGTTCATTATTTATTATATGCCGTGGTTTGAAGCGTAATACGTTTTATCGTAAATTTGAAACTTTTAAGATAATTTCGTTGATTGTTAATTTGTTGTTATTTGTTATGGCCAACACCCGGTATCTCAGTTATGGTTATGGATAAATGTCATTATTAAAAGTGTTCCTTTAGGCTATAGGAAGCGGTGAAACCACTCGATATTTAATTTTATTATATTTTTATAATTTAAAAGTTAGTGGGCGAATTATTTTATTTTTTATAATAATACAATTTCAAAAGTTGGAATTAAATGTATCCTCTGTAAATTTTTTTAATTTTTTTTTATAAATTTCCAATTTTGATACCTTTACCGATGAGATAAATGATCGGATGTTTATTTCATAATAAAGCGGAATGTATGCCGTTAATAATGAAAAACGTCATCAGCCAAATGGCCACCACGACTACGCTTACAGGACCATATCCTTTTCATGAAATTTTCCATAACCAAATCGCAAAGTGGCTGCCCTATGTCCTCGATGATCACCTCTTCGAGAGATAACACGGTCCGGAAACTTTTCCCGTAAAAGAGCAATGGTTGCGTTGCTTGTGTGGCAGCCGTAGCGCCGTCTTGTTGAAAGTAAACGTGGTCCAGATCAATACCATCCAACTCCGACCATAAAAAATCATTAATCATCTCTCGAAGCGCAATCTACTACCAGTTGATCTAACCTCATTTTCGAAAAAGTAAGGTCCAATGACCCCGTCGGACCATAAACCGCACCAAACAGTCACACGATGAGGATGGAGAGGCTTCTCAACAATATCTCTGGGGTTTTCCGAGCCCCAGATGCAACAATTTTGCTTGTTGACGTAGCCACCGAAGTGGAAATGGGCCTCATAAGTCAAGATGATTTTTCGATGGAATTGCGGATCATTTTCATTCATGAATTTTAATAATTTCAATGCGTTGTTGATGCGTAAATCGTTCCATATTTATTACTGGCGTAGTTTCTACTTGTCAAATGTCAAAGAATAAAAGCTTCAAAAGTGACAGCTACCGAAATACCAGGTGATTCAAAATAACACCTCTTATTGGAAAACCCTGTATATATATTCTTGATCGTCATAAAATTCTAATACGATCTAGCCATGTCCGTCCGTCTGTTGAAAGCACGCTAGCATCTAAACGAAAGGAGCTAGGCGTTCAAAATTTCCATAAATGCGTCTTATAGTCGTAGATCGGTTGGGATTGCAACTGGGCGAAATCGGTCTAAAGAGAAAATATTTTCCCTCACAAGGACTGAAAATACCCATAAAATCCCCTATATTTTACAGTATTTAGGCGTGTTTTTTCAATATGTTTATTTATACTTACTTGATATTGGCTATGCGCATACCCCCTATAACAAAAAAGCGCACCATAAAGTGCGTCTTATTCATAGGAGGTGAAATGCGACAGAAGGGGATAAAAATGGTACCTCTCAAACGACAACAGCTAGAAACACGAAATTTGGCGTTCAACTAATTGTGTAGATACATAATATGAAATTCAAAATTCGTACTTTAAAGGGGCTAAATAGAAATAGAGCGATAAAAATGGTACCAACGGATGTACTGCGTAGACAAGTAGGGGTTAAAATGGAATAGTACCATCCAAATGACCACAGCTACATTCATGAAATTCGCAGTATATATTCCTCTGACTGCTTAGATACGAAAAATGGCACGGCAGAAGTATTGCTGGGATTACATATGCAACTCAATGAGATGCTTGTTAGATGGCATGTGTGCTTTATTACTTGGTGCGATTTTTTAAACGTAAATTCGGCAAGTGAGATGTGCTTCTCGTTCGCTTGTGAGAATCATCTCCTTATAGAGGCCGGGTTTGATGTTGAAAAGTTGCTGCGAAGCCACTTGAAAAGACTTTTGACATGGTCGAAATCATCATCGTGGTAGTCTGCAGCCAAGTAATAAATGTCGCCATGCCATTTGTAAATAAATTTGCATTATCTATATATATAAAAATGAATCTGTGTTTGTATGTTTGTTGGTTTGTTTGTTTGTTTGTTCCTTATAGCAGCCTAAACTACTGAACCGATCTTCTTGAAATTTTCACAGTATGTTCATGCTGAACCGGTGGTGAAAATAGGCTATATAAATTTTTGATATTTTCAGTGGGCGTGGCACCTCCCACACAATTTGGGGATTTATTCGTTTTTTTTTAATTAGCATATTCAGAATACTGTTGCAGCTAGAGTCTTGAATTTTTGTGAAGGTTCACTAATTATTAGTCTGCACAGTTGTGCCAAAAATGGGCGGCATTGGAAAAGTGGGAGTGGCACCTCCCATACGAAGTTAAAACCTATTATTGAATATTGTCAGTTCTATGACACCTAGAGTGCTGAAATTTTGTGTAAGTGCATCTAGCATCAATTCGCATAGTTGTGCCAAAAATGGGCGGTATTGGAAAAGTGGGCGTGGCACCTCCCATACGAAGTTAAAACCTATTATTGAATATTGTCAGTTCTATGACACCTAGAGTGCTGTAATTTTGTGTAAGTGCATCTAGCATCAATGTGCATAGTTGTACCAAAAATGGGCGGTATTGGAAAAGTGGGCGTGGCACCTCCCATACGAAGTTAAAACCTATTATTGAATATTGTCAGTTCTATGACACCTAGAGTGCTGTAATTTTGTGTAAGTGCATCTAGCATCAATGTACATAGTTGTGCCAAAAAATGGGCTGTATTGGAAAAGTGGGCGTGGCACCTCCCATACGAAGTTAAAACCTATTATTGAATATTGTCAGTTCTATGACACCTAGAGTGCTGAACTTTTGTGTAAGTGCATCTAGCATCAATGTGCATAGTTGTGTTAAAAATGGGCGGTATTGGAAAAGTGGGCGTGGCACCTCCCATACGAAGTTAAAACCTATTATTGAATATTGTCAGTTCTATGACACCTAGAGTGCTGAACTTTTGTGTAAGTGCATCTAGCATCAATGTGCATAGTTGTGCCAAAAATGGGCGGTATTGGAAAAGTGGGCGTGGCACCTCCCATACGAAGTTAAAACCTATTATTGAATATTGTCAGTTCTATGACACCTAGAGTGCTGAACTTTTGTGTAAGTGCATCTAGCATCAATGTGCATAGTTGTGCCAAAAATGGGCGGTATTGGTAAAGTGGGTGTGGCACCTCCCATACGAAGTTAAACCCTATTATTGAATATTGTCAGTTCTATGACACCTAGAGTGCTGTAATTTTGTGTAAGTGCATCGAGCATCAATGTGCGTAGTTCTGCCAAAAATGGGCGGTATTGGAAAAGTGGGCGTGGCACCTCCCATACGAAGTTAAAACCTATTATTGAATATTGTCAGTTCTATGACACCTAGAGTGCTGAACTTTTGTGTAAGTGCATCTAGCATCAATGTGCATAGCTGTGCCAAAAATGGGCGGTATTGGAAAAGTGGGCGTGGCACCTCCCATACGAAGTTAAAACCTATTATTGAAATTGTCAGTTCTATGACACCTAGAGTGCTGAAATTTTGTGTAAGTGCATCTAGCATCAATGTGCATAGTTGTGCCAAAAATGGGCGGTATTAGAAAAGTGGGCGTGGCACCTCCCATACGAAGTTAAAACCTATTATTGAATATTGTCAGTTCTATGACACCTAGAGTGCTGTAATTTTGTGTAAGTGCATCTAGCATCAATGTGCATAGTTGTGCCAAAAATGGGCGGTATTGGAAAAGTGGGCGTGGCACCTCCCATACGAAGTTAAAACCTATTATTGAATATTGTCAGTTCTATGACACCTAGAGTGCTGTAATTTTGTGTAAGTGCATCGAGCATCAATGTGCGTAGTTCTGCCAAAAATGGGCGGTATTGGAAAAGTGGGCGTGGCACCTCCCATACGAAGTTAAAACCTATTATTGAATATTGTCAGTTCTATGACACCTAGAGTGCTGAACTTTTGTGTAAGTGCATCTAGCATCAATGTGCATAGTTGTGCCAAAAATGGGCGGTATTGGAAAAGTGGGCGTGGCACCTCCCATACGAAGTTAAAACCTATTATTGAATATTGTCAGTTCTATGACACCTAGAGTGCTGAAATTTTGTGTAAGTGCATCTAGCATCAATGTGCATAGTTTTGCCAAAAATGGGCGGTATTAGAAAAGTGGGCGTGGCACCTCCCATACGAAGTTAAAACCTATTATTGAATATTGTCAGTTCTATGACACCTAGAGTGCTGAAATTTTGTGTAAGTGCATCTAGCATCAATGTACATAGTTGTGCCAAAAATGGGCGGTATTGGAATAGTGACGTACCACCTCCCATACAAAGTTAAAACATATTATCGAATAGTGTCAGTTCTATGACACGTATAGTGCTCAAATTTTGTATAAGTGCATCTAGCATCAATGTGCGTAGTTGCGCCTAAAATGGGCGGTAATGCAAAAGTGGGCGTGGCACCTCCCATATGAAGTTAAAACCAAAATTACACCTATTGTGCTGTAATTTTGTGTAAGTGCATCTAGCATCAATGTGTGTAGTTGTGACAAAAATGGGCGGTAATGGAAATGTGGGCGTGGCACCTCCCATACGAAGTTAAAACCCATTTTCGAATATATGCCGTTCTATGGCAGATAAAAAACTGAAATTTTGTGTAAGTGCATCTAGCATCAATGTGCGTAACTGTGCCCAAAAAATGGGCGATATTGGAAAAAAGGGCGTGGTACCTTCCACGAAGTTAAAGCCTATTATCGAATATATTCAGTTCAATGACAGCTACAATACTTATCTTTTGTGTGAGTGCATCTAGCATAAACCTGCGTAGTTGTGCCAAAAATGGACGGTATTGGGAAAGTGGGCGTGGTACCTCACATACGAAGTTAAAACATATTATCGAATATGGTCAGTAGGTGTCATAGACCGAGAGTGCTGAAATTTTGTGTGAGTTGATCCAGTGTAAATAGTTGTGCATAGATGGGCGGAAAGTGTGCGTGACCCTTCCCATACGAAACTAAAACCAGTTTTTTGAGTATATTCTACAACGATATTCCTATATTGTTGTGTGAGTTTATTTAGTTGTAACCTGCTTAGAAAATATGCAAATGGGCGGGATTTGAAAGGCGCATTTTTGATTCGAATTTTGTAAAATTACACGTTTTCTGTGCATTTTCTTAGCACAACAGTAAAGAAAGGTTATAAAAAGAAAAATATTCATTCGCCAACAGCCAACTTAAGTCAAGAAAACGGAAATTATATTAATTTTTTAGTTTTTGTGTTGTTTGATTAGCGAACAATTTGATTGATTTTCTATGTGTTTCGAATGTAATGTAATTTCATCTTACGAATGAAGTTTTTTGTTTAGGTAATGGAAAGGAGGAGAATCATACTTAACAAAAAATCAATTTGATTTTGACATTTTTTCCATTCTTCGCCGTAAACTAATGTTCTCCATGGAACATATCCATTTCTTTATTATCTCAGGGAAGAACCTTGATTATAATTGGTACATATATTACCGATCAGGACAACAATTAATAAGAAAGCAGAGTTTAATTTTACCGTTTGTTTTTTTGCCTGGCGAAGCGGGCGGGGGTTCAGCTAGTATTTAATATAGAAGCAAAATTGTCTTGAGTCTGGACAATATCCCAGTTCAAATCAAATATTGATTACAGCCAAAAAAATGCAAACGAAAAAAGCCTCTGTGGAATGCAATTCATGGTGGAGGGTATACAAAGTTCGTCCCGGCCGAAATTACTTGCTTAATCTATTTGTGTTTCGCGTCTAGGCAGATAGAAGATTGTACACATCGACGTTTACGATTTCAGCTATAACAAATGGGTTGGTACCATTTGCATCCCTTTTTGTCCCGCTTCCCCGTTGTTTACGTGACCGCTCTCACGAGAGTGTCATGTTGTGCATCGAGGCACCGTTTTGAATCACCCTAAAATTTTTTTTTTGAAAAATCCATCTATTATATACGGAATCGGAATTTTTTCAAATCGGGTTTTTTTGAGTTTTACTGCTATAATATGTTTTTGAAGTTCATTCAATAGATTCTCAATATGATTGAGATCCGGTGACTATGCTTGACCATTTTTAAAATTCTATTCTGTTCTGCTCCAAACAGTTCTTCGCTGGCGTTAAGTGAGTTTTGGATGGTTGTCGTGCATAAAACGCCACTTAAGTGGCATGTTTTTATCTGAATATGAGATCATAGTATCAACAAGTAGATTTTTGTAAATATACTGATCCATTAGTGCATCGATTGTGTGTATCGGACCAACGCCGTGTCCAGAAAACGCAGTACACACCATCAGATTTTTGCCATCAAGCTTTACCGTCTCATATTTGTACTTTGGGTTGTGCTGCATGTTTGGAGGGCGCAATACGTATAGTGTTCCATCAGATACGAACCGGCAAAAGTTTGATTCACCAATACAGACGATATTTTCCCAAAAATCTTGGGTTTTTTATAAAGGCACCTGAGCAAATGAAATTCGACACTGTAAGTCCTTGCTTGAGACGTGTGGCTTATGTTGAACAATGTATCCAAGTAATTTTTTTCATTTCATCTTCTTCTTATGGTTCTTGAGGATATTCCAATGTCAAATTTTGCCGAAAAATCTCTCTGAATCTCAGTTGAGCTTTCAAATGGATCTGCTACGGAGATTCTATAACTTTTTTTCAACTACTCAACCGTTGGACTATTATTTGTGGGGTGCCCTCAGCAGCCATTTGAATGAAATTATTTTCCATTGTTAACCGGAAGGATTGTACTTTCAAATAAAAAAAGAAATTTGAGAAAATATTCAGTAGTTTTTTTTATAGCATTTTCAAAAAAAAAAAGTTATTTGGCATATTTATCCCTTTTTGTTCCGCTCACCCCTTATAAGTAGAAATTTCGAAAAATCAAATTTTACTGCGCTTCTACGTGGTCAGAGGAATGTAAAAGCCGAATTTCACGAATATATCTGCCATACTTAAACTAGTACGATTTTTATCCCTTTTTGTCTCGCGCACCATTTAAAAGTAGAACTTTCGAAAAACAGTTTATGTTGCAAGTCTACGTTGCCAGAGAAATGTAAATACCGATTTTCACGAATTTTCACTTAAATTGGTACAATTGTTATCCCTTTTTGTCCCGCGTAACCCTTAAAAGCACAAATTTCGTAAAATCAAATTTTACTGCGCTTCTACAGGGTCAGAGGAGTTTACTCTCCAGATTTCACAACTATAGTTGCCATATTTAAATTTGTACCATTTTCATCACTTTTTGTCCCACTCACCTCTTAAAAGTACAAATTTCAAAAAAAAAACCATTTACATTGCGCTTCTACGTGGTGAGAGGAATCTACATGTCGAATTTCACGATTCTATCTGCCCCACTTAAATTGGTACCATTTTTATCCCTTTTTGTAAAAGTAAAAAAATTCAAAAAATCCATTTGTGTTGCAACTCAACGTTGTCAGAGAAATGTAAATACCGATTTTCACACATATAGCTGCATTTCTTAAATTGGCACCATTTTTATCCCTTTTTGTCTATTTCCTCCCATAAAAGTACAAATTTCGAAAAAAATTTCGTCTACTTGTTAAGGGCAAATCACATACAGAATATTAGCTACTGCCGTTTAGTCAAGACGAAGGCTCGATGATTATCCCTTTTGTCCCAGCACGAATTTCGTTAAACTTCTCTATTAGTCCTCGTCTCCGTCATATTTGGGACCTATCCTGAAAATTTCATGATCCTGGCCTTTTGGTCTAAGCGCTGATCAATGATAAGTCAAGCATTCATTCAATAACGCAACTTTTTTTGGGTCATTTAACATTTTAAAGTTGAACTACCGATTACTTTGACTTTGAAAGGTAGAATAACATTCATTTTTATTTTTATTTTCAGGTTTATTTTTTACATTTGCAAAATGGGACGCTATACACTCGATCCAAATTGAGAAATATTAAAAATATACTTCCAAAGTAGTGAGTCTTTAACTCAAACCGTAAGAAATTTACGTGGAGAGGGATCGGCCTTCAGTTCAGCCTTCATGAAGCTCATTTTCATCTCGGTGGCTATGTCAATGAGCAAAATTTCCGCATATGCGGTTCAGAGACCCACGCGTGACTATTGAGAAGGCAATGCACCCACAACGAGTCACTGTTTGGTGTGGATTTTTGGGCTGTACTGAAAAACTGGGTTGATCGGATGAGGTACTGCCGAGCCAGTCGCGGTAGCCACATGCTTGATATTGTGTTCCATTATTAAATGACAAAGTTCCACCTTTCCAATAAAACCAGAAATATGAAAAAATAATCAGTACTTTTTATAGCCGGTTCTAATTTAAAATGTTAACCCTTCATTAGATTCAATCAATAAACAATCAGTCATATCTGTAATTGAGCCGTTATATAGTCCATTCAAATAAAACTTACACTCGTATATATTTCCTCCCTCACAATTGCTACTATCTAATAAGTAGCGAACATTCAATGAAATATTCACAGTTTTCCCACGAAAACGAGTGAAAATTCCCCCACTTTAAGAAATAAGTCTTATCCTCAGCAAACATTTGTCATGTGGATACTCCAATGCCACTGACTGACTGACTGACTCCTACACATCGATGGGAATATGTGAACAGCGAGCGAACAGCTCTTAAAATTTCTCCTTAACAGAGCCAACACAATACCAACAGCAGTGGCAACAACAACAAATCGCGCACTAACCCAAACACACACATAAGTGTGTGTCATGCAGCCACACAACTGGTCCTATTTGTGATATGTTCATAATAGTCCGAATAAAGTTTTAAAACTTTGCAATAGTTGCACGGGAAAGAGGACAATTTGTCAAAACAGGGATTTTTGAATGAACTCAAGACCATAACTCACGATCCAGACGATGGATATCCGTAGTTCTGGTAGTTTTGTTATGTTCCTGGGAATGTTTTCAGTGCACAAAGCAGAGATAAAAATGCTGGCATACTGCTAAATCCTTATTATTTATGCAAAATTCCTAAATAACATTACTGCCTATAGGAACCAAATTTTTGCAGTTGATCTGAGTTTCTTTTCACAGTGGGTCAAGTTTTCGTTTTTTGGTCGAAGGGAACATTAGACCAGACTAGATGAACCCCCGCCCGCTTCGCCAGGCAAAAAAAAAAAAAAAAACAAACGGTAAAATTAAAATCTGCTTTCATATTAATTTTTGTCCTGATCGGTAATATATGTACCAATTATAATCAAGGTTCTTCCCTGAGATACTAAAGAAATGGATATGTTCCATGGAGAACATTAGTTTACGGCGAATAATGGAAAAAATGTCAAAATCAAATTGATTTTTTGTTAAGTATGATTCTCCTCCTTTCCATTACCTAAACAAAAAACTTCATTCGTAAGATGAAATTACATTACATTCGAAACACATAGAAAATCAATCAAATTGTTCGCTAATCAAACAACACAAAAACTAAAAAATTAATATAATTTCCGTTTTATTGACTTAAGTTGGCTGTTGGCGAATGAATATTTTTCTTTTTATAACCTTTCTTTACTGTTGTGCTAAGAAAATGCACAGAAAACGTGTAATTTTACAAAATTCAAATCAAAAATCCCGCCCATTTGTATATTGTCTAAGCAGGTTACAACTAACTTAACTCACACAACAATATATGAATCTCGGTGTAGAATATCCTCAAAAACAGGTTTTAATTTCGTATGGGAAGGGTCACGGCCACTTTCCCCTCATCTCAGTGTCGAAATACTCTAAAACCGGTTTTAATTTCATATGGGAAGGGTCGCGCCCACTTTCCGCCCATCTTTGCACAACTATTTACACTGAATCAACTCACACAAAACTTCAGCACTCTAGGTCTATCACACCTACTGACAATATTCGATAACATCTTTTAACTTCGTATGTGAGGTACCACGCCCACTTTCCCAATACCGTCCATTTTTGGCACAACTACGCAGGTTTATGCTAGATGCACTCACACAAAAGATAAGTATTGTAGCTGTCATAGAACTGAATATATTCGATAATAGGTTTGAACTTCGTATGGGAGGTACCACGCCCTTTTTTCCAATATCGCCCATTTTTTGGGCACAGTTACGCACATTGATGCTAGATGCACTTACACAAAATTTCAGTATTGTATCTGCCATAGAACGGAATATATTCGAAAATGGGTTTTAACTTCGTATGGGAGGTGCTGCGCCCACTTTTCCATTACCGCCCATTTTTGGCACATCTACGCACATTGATGCTAGATGCACTTACACAAATTTTGAGCACTCTACGTGTCATAGAACTGACACTATTTGATAGTATGTTTTAACTTCGTATGGGAGGTGCCACGCCCACTTTTCCAATACCACCCATTTTTGGCAGAACTACGCACATTGATGCTAGATGAACTTACACCAAATTTCAGCGCTCTGGGTGCCATAGAACTGGCAATATTCAATAAGAGGTTTTAAATTCGTATGGGAGGTGCAACGCCCACTTTTACATTAACGCCCATTTTTGGCACAACTACGCACAATGATGCTAGATGCACTTACATAAACTTTGAGCACTCTACGTGTCATAGAACTGATAATATTCGATAATAGGTTTTAACTTCGTATGGGAGGTGACACGCCCACTTTTCCACTACCGCCCATTTTTGACACAACTACGCATGTTTATGCTAGATTCACTTACACAAAATTACAGCACTCTAGGTGCCATAGAACTGACAATATTCAATAATAGGTTTTAACATCGTATGGGAGGTGCCATGCCCACTTTTACATTACCGCCCATTTTTGTCACAACTACGTACATTGATGCTAGCCCAAAACATCTTTTCCTGTTTAAAAATGTTGGTGAAGTTTTCTGCATTGGATTCTGATGATTCACTCTGATCTTCCTCTGCGGTCGAATCATCCGCACAACCTGGGAAGTGAGTGTTAAGCTGGATCACAAGCGATTAGTTGAAACTTTTTTTCAGGACCAAATTTTTATCTTACAGAAAAATTGGCGCTGCATCATGTAGGCATCATTCGAAAGTTTCCCATTTATCCAGGTAATTTGCCTGTATTCCCACTTAAAGAACTAAACCTAGAGACGTTTTGTGAGATGCCTAAAGATGTGGCAATCATTAAAACCTTCCCCTTAAATAACGTTTCCGCCTATTGTAACATCTTTACTTTGACAAACTTTTATCCATGTCATCTTCCACTTCTGGGAATACGTTTTTCAATCTTGTCCTTCAAATGAATCTTCATATATCGAGTCACTCTTTTGAAGTATACGTGATATTGTAGATCTTGGAACTTCGAAGAATTTTTGTTGTTTCTTCCCTTTTCGAAATTCAGGAATAATTTTCAACTTATCGCTGATATACATTATTTTAGGCTTTCGTTTCGAAATAGTTATACAAAGGTATATTTTATTTAACGAGCGCTTGCAACATGTAAAAATTACAATTGTCAAAAAAATTAAATAGAGAAAATACAGCCACAATGAAAAATAAATATCTCTTCTAGTATGAAATCTCACTAACATAGGTAAATCAATTAAAACAATTAAAAATCCACAATGAAAGCGAAATCCCACTCTTAGAGACAAACAAGTAAAATATTCCACTTATAAAGGTAAATTCTGAAATATTAATCACACTTAAAGAGATTCAAATTTCCGCTTAAATAGATTTCTTGTGTGAATTGTGCAGGGACCATCAAAAATATCCCACTTATGCAGGTCGCACTTATCCAGGTTCGACTGCATTTCAAAATCATAAATATGACAAATGGATCATTTTTCATTGTCCGCAGCCGCTTAGCCCACAGAATGGCTTTTGTGAATGCAGAAATGCGACTAGAAGAATAGTCAGCCAAATGAAGTAGTCGCTCAAAATTGGAAAATGAACAAACCCATGAAGAATTTCCAAAATTTTTCGTTTTGGTTATTTTCACTTGGCCGGTTATTCTTCATACAGTGAATGAAAATTGCCCAGAAAAATATGAAATATGGCCTCTCATTTGTCAATTTCCTTTCATTGATTATTAGTTTAGAAACCTATACCACAAATTTCGACTTCATATTTGTATTTTTGAGGTCAAACTTATTAATTAGATATGCATATTAACAATACAGGATATTTTTTGCTCTGTGTAAAGTGTATTTTTTTCAGAATTGGTCGATGTCGGCCGGGCCCTCCAACAGTATTACCGGTATAATAGAGGCTATCGACTTCACGTAGAAGTGCAGATATTTGTTAAATAAATTTGATGTTTCATTATTACAACTTTGAAATAAAATTAATTTATAAATTGTTGTTTTTTTTTTTAATTGATGCGATCACCACCCTAAAAATGAAGATAGGATGGTTTAATAATGATGCAAAAACCTCTAGAAATCAAGTGTTTCCCTTGTAATTTTTATACACTCCACGAGTGTATTATGTCTTTGTGCATTTGTTTGTAACACCCAAAAGGAAACGAGATAGACCCATTGTTAATTATACCGATCGACTTAGAATCACTTTTTGAGTCGATCCGTCCGTCTATCCGCTATTTAATTTGAAGAAAATCGATTCAGATTTAGATATAGCCCCCATGCAAATTTCGCTCCCGATTTGACTTTTTCCGCTCTAGAAACCACATATTGTATCAGATTGTCTTCAGCTTAGGCAAAACATCTTATATTTAAACTAGGAACATCTATGGCGAAAATGGGTCAAATAGGTTCAGATTTAGATATAGCCCCCACACAAATGTCGCTCCCGATTTGACATTTTCCCCTCTAGAAACCACATATTGTACTCGATTTTCTTTAAATTTGGCACAACATCTTATAATCCAACTAGAAACACTTATGCTGAAATTGGGTAAGATCGGTTCAGATTTAAATAGCCCAAATACGAATGTTGCTCCCAAAAGTTTAACCGATTTTGGCCATACTATATATTTGATATTTCACCTACTTCGTTCCAGGTTTCAATATGTCCTCATACAAATGTCCTTTCCGATTTAACATTTTTTGTCAAACACATGTATTTACAGGATACAAAAAACTTCCCGTTTTCACTTTTTCACCGAATTGAATTGTATTCGGATAGAAAGTGGAGCGTATCATAGAGTCGGCTTTAGCCTTTCCTTACTTGCTTTTTTTCTTTGATTGGTAACATTTGTATCTCCTTTCGTTCCCTTTTCCCTAAATCTTTAGGTCCGTATGTCCATTATGCCACTCTTGCTGTCAATGAACGGTATTTGCTTTATAGGTTGATTTTTACAAATGGAATGATGGAGGGTATAAATAAAAATGATTACTTTTTGAGCCAATTTTTATTTTTTTTTTTTGATTGGGTTATTTTGCATTTATTTTTGAGGGTTAACTAAATTTTCCATATTTGTTATTTTTCTGTTTTTAGCATTTATTATTAATTTTTGGTATTTTTTCTTTAGGACGCGAAAAGCTTAAAACACACACAAATACATTTTTGAATTTAAACCGACATTTTCTTCAAATTAAAAAATCGAATGTCTGGATGAGTATTGCCACATAGACAAAGCGTCTTGAAGGAATGGAAGCGAATTCACGTGAGTACAAAATCTCCTTCTCATTCTGATTTTTTTTAAATAAATTTGTTAAAAAAATATAATGAAACACCTACGCTTATTGTATTGCATTAGCATAATGAGATTTAATTCAACATACAAGTTTTTTTGGATTTTCCAAATTTTATTTTTCCTAAACATTTGGTCATTGTATTCAAAGAGCGGATTGGGATACAACATTAATATATTGTTTACTAATTTCAGAAGCTCGCGTTCAGATATTTCACGCATGAACTATAATATTTCTATTCACGTTCAAATACTCGAATTGCAAAAATTACCATTTTCTAGTGTAATTTGTCGAATATTGTGTTTTTGACAAACAAAGGTAAACAAAATTAAAATTCAAATGTTAATAAACTACGTACAATGCACACAATGACCATACAAAATAGAATATTTTCGGCAAAATCTCATGAAGAATGCTATATAATAACAAAACATTCTTCACGGAATTTTGTCGAAAACATTCTATTATGTATGCTCATTGTATGTAGTTTATTAACATGTGTATGTTTTATTTTGTTTGCTGTTATCTTTATTTTATTTACTTTCACTGTTTTAATTACAGTGCTATGTTATATTAACACAACTCATTTACATTGGGGCCTCGCTGCACCCTCAACAGCGAAGTATGCACTTTACATTTTATTGCTCACATACTCTGTTGTGTACATGTACATTACACTGTTAACCGTTTGACTTAGATTTGTGCGCATGCCATAGAACAACAACCCAACAAAACCCTCACTAACCCACCCCAACTACGCGCGCACACACACGAAACTCATGCTCTTTGCGCTCTCTCCATCGTACAACATGAAAGCACCGTAAAGAGCGAAATGCCTTAACAGGCAAACCCCTGCCGAATAGCAGCAGCATCAAACGTATGTATGCTTGGTCGATGTTTGTTGGTGGTGTGTGGCTACAGCGCCAGCAACATTCATGCTTTTGTCGTTCGTTCTTAACTGTAAAGCAATGCTCGCAGCTTGAAAGGTTCATTCAGTTGGGTGAGTGTGCATGCGTGCGTGTGTGTTCGGGTGTTTGGCTGTTTATGTGTACTCTATACATTGATTACACTCTGACCATGTGCTACGCGAAATGAAGATGTTCGTCGGTACATACGGTCGTGGTCGTGTAGCAAGAAGAGCACGTTAGTTGTTGTAGTTGCTGTTGTTGAATGTAGATTAATGATGATGAGTAACAACAACCACAACAACGAGACGAGCCACAGCCGAGTCAGAATAACAACGAGCGCACACAACAGTACACAGTAGTAGTACAAAGCACAAGATTTAACATCAATAATAACATCCAGAGTGCACACAGAGTGTAACCATAAACGCCTGGCTGCCTGCCTGCTTGGCTGGCTGGCTGACTGATAGAACCATAAACCAACGAGAGGGAAATCATTCGTTAGTAGTCTGCCTGGTGTGCGGCCACGTTCAAGAGTATACTACGGACGCGTTCTCAAAGAAACAAAGCCCCACAACAATAACAATAAAAATAATAATAATAATACATAACAACAACTACAGTAAAAACAACAAAACAAAATAACCCATAAAAACAACTGCTACAGCGGAAAAAAGATTGATTTGAATATCGGAAATTTGTCGAGGCAAAAGAAGAAAAATTTTAAAGAAAAAAGTGAAAAATAAAAATCGTTTAAAATCGAAAGTTTCCCGAAATTTAATTTGAAAATTACGGTTTTTCGAAAAAACAACAACAGTTCCCGTTTGCCAACGTATAGAAAGCTGTCCGTTACTTTAATATACGCGTGCCGCCAACTTCAAATGCTTCCGTTTGCTAAACCCAAGGCGGTCGAGAATGTCGTTTAGTTGTGGCAACTTCACACCGTGGTAACGCGTTTCTTCTGTATGTGTAAGTGTAAGTGTTCGGAATATCGCACTTTCCCAGCGGAAGTGCGGCAGTGCGTATGAGTGTGTGTGGTGTATAGCTTGGCAAAAGTATACGCGTACATGGACGTGTGCGTATGCCCGTGCAAGTGTGTGCGTATTAAAGGTTTTCTCCAAAACGGTGTCCTTATACATTTCCGTCATTTTTCGGCCTGGCTAATTGCTAAACCTAACAAGGATTTGCACTTCCTTTCCCAAGCTGAGTGTGTGTGTGAGTGAAGAGTGAAGAAAATCAAACCCAGTGAACAGTGTACAACAAAACGGATATAAAAGCTACAACAACTTAAGTGTTGATAATGACCCAAAACATAATGATAATGTCCTCAATATAACATAATACATATATATATATAAACAAACAAACAACCATACAAATGAAAATATATCACAATGGGTAGTAAGAGTGTTTGAGTGTATGTGTGTGAGTGCGTGTGTGATATGCTAATGATGTCTATGCAAACATAGATAATCACTTACTGCGTGTGTGTGTGTTTACCCATCTCATGGACATCTCACCGTCTCACGTCCGTCCATTGTCATCGCGTCGTCGTCGTCGTCAAGACACGGCAGGCCATGTTGTTTTGTTTCGCGCTACATTTCCGGTACCCCCGCTCCCCCCTCTGGCTACCTGCCTGGCAACACTATGTGTGCTGTATAAATTCCGGCTAAGAAAGGATTGTCGCCATGATTTTGCCAAAAAATGTGCAAAAACGAATTTCAGCAAATTCGCTGTAGTTAGATTAAGCCATCATCTCGGTTGCTGGCCATTTCGGGTTCTGTTTTTTTTCGGCAAGTCAACAAGAATTGAGCTTGATGAGGGTGATAAGCAACACACACACAAATGTTAAAGTTGAAAGTATTTAGTGATTAAATTGTTATACGTAATTATGCCATGACAAAGAAAATCAAACAAACATACATACCTATGAATTTAGTCAAACAAGTTTGCAATTATGTTCGTATAAACAAGAAAGAAAATAAAAAACAAAACAAGTCATAACAAATCCATCAATACTCCAGCAAAAACCCACAAAACAACCCCCTGCAGAACAAACGATAATTAGTGAAATATTTGTCAATTTTTTTTAAATAAATTATTAAATTTTATAAAAATCAATCATTTATTGTGTGTTAAAAAAATTAACAATTTTTTGAACAAAAAGAGGATTAAATTAATTTTAAATTCCGTAAAATATGTATGGGTAAAGTTCGAATGATTTCAGTATTTTATTTAACAATATATATATATACATTAGGTTGGGTCCAAACAAATGGAAAAAAGCCTGGGTTCATATAAATAACAAAAAAAGCTGGGTCCCTACAAATGGCAAAACAATTATCAGTCACCCGACGAAAATAAAGTTTGGAATGTTTAATGATGATTTGCAAAATATTTCTCTCCTAGAACAGGCCGTCTGTGAGATAAACTGTGCCGAAAATATATCTAAAAATCAAGTTTTTCCCGTGTAATTGCCTTTTGTATTTATTTTTTTTTAATAACAGACCCTTGAAAGTAAAGGGTGATTTTTTAAGAGCTTGATAACTTTTTAAAAAAAAAAAAACGCATAAAATTTGCAAAATCTCATCGGTTCTTTATTTGAAACGTTAGATTGGTCCATGACATTTACTTTTTGAAGATAATTTCATTTAAATGTTGACCGCGGCTGCGTCTTAGGTGGTCCATCCGCTTAGTCCAATTTTGGCATTTCCACGTTTTTGAGTAACAGAGACCCAATTGGTGCGAACGGCGACGAATCGAAAATTGGTGGTCATCATTAACACTGGCCGATACAGCTGCGATATTTTCTTCAGTTCGCACTCTACGTAAGCGTGTTGGTGGTTTAATGTCCAACAATGTAAATTTGGTGCGAAATTTAGTCACAATAGCCCGAATAGCCGCTTCAGTGGGTCGATTAAACTGACCATAAAATGGAAGCGCGCAATGAACTTTCTTAACAGAGCACGCATTTTGATAATAAAATTCAATAATTTGCAAGCGTTGTTCGTTTGTAAGACGATTCATGATGAAATGTCAAAGCATACTGAGCATCTTTCTCTTTGACACCATGTCTGAAATCCCACGTGATCTGTCAAATACTAATGCATGAAAATCCTAACCTCAAAAAAAGCACTCTTTACTTAACAATATTTATTTTGATTCTTGTCTTAGAGTAACTTGTTGGTTGATTTTATTGGACGTTTATAGTATTTTTTTTGTTCATTTTCATAGGGACAAATTAAAACTTGTTCGTATTTGGTGGTTGTAATTTATAAAAATAAATAGTAGCAGTAAATACCTTTCCAATGATGCCTAAATGATGAATATCGAAAGACAATTGACGCCGCAGTGCTCAGTTTTGTAACAAGAGTTTGCAAACTTTGTCTCTAACTTCAAACTTCTAGTATTGGTCTTTTCAATTTGTTTTTCACAACACGCTTTACAAAATGTTTCCAAAAAATATGAGTGTTTATCTGTCATATTAAAAAAATCACAAAAAATCAATCGAAATGTCCAATAATTTATTAATTTTAAGACAGGATTAAACAAATATGTATAAGGAGCTTCCCAGGATCTATCATTAGTGGTGTTTTCAGGAGCGTTTAGTCCACAGACAGCTTGACCAAGCTACGAAATATTTTACAAATCTTCATTAAACAATGCATAAGAACAAACAACAAATTTTGCATTCGATTTTAGATGTCTATTGTTTACAAGGTTTATTTCATTTGCATCATTTTTCATGCGGAATTTGTCGTTTACACATGCTTAAATATTTTGTAATACATTTGACATAATTGTGCACCGTTTATTATTTTATTTTTTTTTGTACCGATTCCAGGGCAGTAAATGTTTCCATGTGGCCTACAAACCTCCAATAAAAAATTTGATGCCGATCGGGTAACGCTAGGATATGCCAAAATTTAATAGAAATATTAAAATATACTTAATATTGGGTTTTAACCAAAATGTGGATATTTAAGCAACTAAATTAGTTTTGCATCACATTGAACATATTTTCATCAACGACAGGAAATATTGTTTCTTCGGGCCATTTTTGGCCCAGGTTAACATTGGTTAAAGGCTTCCAAAGGAGAAAAGATGTAGAAACAACGTAGTTATGAATGTATAAAAGATATCGTTAATATTTTTGTTTCGTACGAGAGTTAAACAAAAAAATATATCAAAAATTATAAATAAAACAAATACATATGTAAATTTCAACACACAGAGAACAATTTATATTTTTTAAGATTAGCACAGGATTAATTCTTTATGGATGTGCTAATCGAACCCTGGGCGATTAATATTCCACCTTGAGGCAGAGGTGGATAGTTACAAAGTTTAAATTTTCTTAAATTCGAATTTTTTTATTAATTTTATTTTTTGTCGAAAATGAGCATTTTTAACCGAGTTTAAATTTGTCCACTTTGTTCGAAAGGTAACCTAACAGAGATTTCAAATTATATTTACTGTACATGCATTGTCAGCTTTAACTTTCAATTGACGTAAAATTCAAATCAAAAATGTTGACTATTTTGTTAGAATGGAAATTGTATTTAAATACGATTTAAAGTTATGGTGATACAATTATTTTTAGTTGCTTAAATATGCGACTTTTGGTTAAAACACCATATTTTCCCATATAAAATATGAGCAGACCCTAGCGTTATCCGGTCGGAATCTAATTTTTTATTGGAGGTTAGTAGATCAAACTTTTTCTGCCCGAAAATCAAGGGTCGCATCTACTTTCCTCATATTTATCTGTCCTGACTTTGTCCTGAAATATTTTTGTGTTCAATTATTGTGATGAGTAATGTTTTGATGCAGTACTCTTGTAGCGATGGGGTTCTAAGCACTACGATGCATAAAGGTTTGACCAAGCCAAAAAATTACGATTAATTCGGGGAAGGCCAGTTAGTATGACAGTGGTTTGCCATTGATTCAATAATTTTCCACCGAAGCACACATTTTTTATTAGAATTCCCTACTATTATATCGAACTTTAAACAAAAATTAAAAGGGTTAAATCTTTAAAAAATATTTTATGTTAATTCGAAAAAGTAATATCTCCTTACCAAATGTCAAAAAAAGAAGAACATATTTCAAGAGAGAATTTAAAAATGAATATGTATTTCGCATATTTGTTGGTTGGTCGTCTAGAAACATTATAATGAAAGTGTTATTTAATTCCCAAGTAATTCCTTTTAATATTTTATCACTTACAGTTTATACATTATAAATTTCAAGCGTGTACTTAAATCACGAAACATCAATTTCGGAGGTGTGCATAAAACGAAATGTTATTGTAACGGCAGATTTTTTAAATGTCAAAAATAAGCTTCTTTAAATTAGAGAAGTGATCGAAGTGAAAAGAAAAAATATTTGTTCAACATTTATAACACAAACTGTAAAATAAAACATAATTTGAGTAAAATATCCTGGAGAATAAGTTAATAAATTGTGTCCATTTATCCCTTTTATAAAAGTACAAGTCAAAATTAAAAAAAAAACGAACACTATTAAATTTTATAAAACTGTCATACAAATCAGGTCAGATTTAGATATTGCTCCCATACAAATGTCACTTTCCAATTGACTTTTTTCCGCTTTAAAAATCACATATTTTAACCAATTTTTTTCTAATTTAGCTGATCACGTTATGTTGAAGTTAATTTTGGTCACATTGGTCCATATAGCACCCATTAGAGGTACAATATTTCTATATTTCTACAATAAAACTTCATTTATAAACACCCATAAACAGTGCCTATTTTCATACATTATTTAATATACGAAATTTGCGAAAAAAACGCGCAACTTTTCATTGTGGAATATGTAAACTTATATAGAACAGTTTATTTAAAAACATGTAAAAATGAGTGTATTACACAGAATAACCGGCAGATTAGAGGCTGACGACATTACATAGAAGTGCGATATCATAAAGGGTGATTTTTTAAGAACTTGATAACTTTTTTTTAAAAAAAACGCATAAAATTTGCAAAATCTCATCGGTTCTTTATTTGAAACGTTAGATTGGTCCATGACATTTACTTTTTGAAGATAATTTCATTTAAATGTTGACCGCGGCTGCGTCTTAGGTGGTCCATCCGCTTAGTCCAATTTTGGCATTTCCACGTTTTTGAGTAACAGAGACCCAATTGGTGCGAACGGCGACGAATCGAAAATTGGTGGTCATCATTAACACTGGCCGATACAGCTGCGATATTTTCTTCAGTTCGCACTCTACGTAAGCGTGTTGGTGGTTTAATGTCCAACAATGTAAATTTGGTGCGAAATTTAGTCACAATAGCCCGAATAGCCGCTTCAGTGGGTCGATTAAACTGACCATAAAATGGAAGCGCGCAATGAACTTTCTTAACAGAGCACGCATTTTGATAATAAAATTCAATAATTTGCAAGCGTTGTTCGTTTGTAAGACGATTCATGATGAAATGTCAAAGCATACTGAGCATCTTTCTCTTTGACACCATGTCTGAAATCCCACGTGATCTGTCAAATACTAATGCATGAAAATCCTAACCTCAAAAAAATCACTCTTTATTAGGAAAATTGTGATATTTGTTATGTGCATTACGATATTTGTTTACTATTTCAAACTATAAGGCAAACTTATATTTCTTATTATTCATACATTCTCTCAGTATCGATTTCCCCGTTTGTAATTTTTTGATTCCAACTATAGACCAAATGTCGGTAACATTTTGATACGAAAACAAGTACGGAAAGGCTAAAGTCGGACGGGGCCGACTCTATGAAACACTCCACTTTCTATCCGAATACAATTCAATTCGGTAAAAATTTGAAGATGATCTGTTTCTGTGGTTTCTAGAGCAGAAAAAGTCAAATCGGGAGCCAAATTTGAATGGGAGCTATATATAAATCTGAACCGATCTGGCTAACTTTTACCACAGATGTTTCCAGTTGAAAAATTTGAAGAATATTGGTTAAAATATGTGATCTCTAGAGCGCAAAAAGTTAAATGGAGAACGAAATTTGTATGGAAGATATATCTAAATCTTAACCGATCTGGCCCAAATTCACAATAGACATTTCCAGTTTATGCCAAATTTGGAGCAAAACGAGTAAAATATGTGGTTTCTAGAGCGGAAAAAGTCAAATCGGCGGCGACATCTGTATGGAGCCTATACCTGCTACATATATCTGAACCGATTTCCTTCAAATTAAATATGGTTAGTCCATGGACCGCAAAACTAACTCGAGCCAATTTTTGTTACGATCGGGCTGTAATTGCGACTTGTGCATTGATTACAACAATAGATGGACGGACAGCTAAATCGACTCAGAAAGTGATTCTAAGCCGATCTGTATAATAAACGATTGGTCTAACTCGTTTCCTTTTGGGTGTTACAAACAAATGCACAAAGACATAATACTCTCGTGGAGTGTATAAATAGTAATATTGAATACCCATCACCTTTTGCGTCCACAATGGAATTACACTCCTAATTGGTGATTCTAGCTAGTTCTAGTTTTTTTTTCATTTTCATCTTAAAGGCCGAATTTTGAAAAATCCTCTTATTTTGCTTCTATGTCTAAATGACATTCAAAAGCATATAAAACAGATATTTTCAACAAAAGAAATTGCTCAAATATTCTAAATATTGGTGGTGTTTTGCAGTCCTTTTTAGGGAAAAAATTGTTCTCCCTGTGTCGATTTCGCCCACTTTCAAGGCGAACCGATCTACAACCATTAGACACATTTAAGGAAAATTTGAATGTCCTAGCTCATATCGTTCGGAAGCTATCGTGGATTCAAGAAACAGACAGACGGAGATTGCTAAAACGTCTTAGAATTTTATCAGGGTAAAGAATATTTATATATTTAAGAAGTGCATAAAACATTATTGCACAAATTTTGTTTACCCATAGTCTACAAGAGATGCTATACGTTAGTATTCCTTCCTTAGTATTTGAAGATATTCAGGGCATCATCTGCTGATAGATCTAGGATCTGCAAAAAATAAATTAAAAGTTTCTACCAAATATTCACACATATTCGCTGCCATTCCTAAACTAATTTCTAATTTAAACTAGTTTTGAAAATTTTCCAGGTGTATGACAAATCAAATACACAAACAAATTATTTCAAAATTGGACAACTCTTAAGTTTTCCTCTCCAACTCTTGACATTGAAAAATGTCATCGCAATTTACAATTACTCGAGGAATGTTTTCGTCTGAATCATTCGGATCATGAAAACAATACATCTCCCCGCATTTTCAAAGTCAAGTTCAACACGAACATTAAAAAATTAACTTCTTATCATCCAAAAACAAAATATTTGCTGTTTTTCGCAGCAATTTATTCATTGAGCGCAGAGTCTGCCAACGACAACAGCACCAAAACATCCATCCATCCAGCCAGCCAGCCATCCATCCATCAGTCCATACACATGCCCATAACCGGGCATTGACACTCTGGGGCTCTCTCTCTGGCTTTTGCGTGTCGTGTCGTCTGGCAGGTCCATTATAATTTATTGTGTTGTATCCTACATACATATATATGAACCAAAATATTTACGACTCGTCAAATTGCGTTGCCCCAATAAATGAATTATTAGTTTATGCGATGATTAGTGTCGTGTCGTCAGTCAGTACGGCCAAAAGTACGCAGTTGCCGACCCCAACTCCGGCTAATCATCGCTTTATCGCCATAATTTACGATTTGTTGACCAATGTTGCTTTCTTGATCAATAAGTTGAACATATCACCCACCCATCCACCCGTTTAGGTGCTACAATTTGAAGTGTTGCTGATGTCTGTGAAATTCATAACATCAATTTTTGTTTTATTATTTAATTTTATTTTTATCTTCTGTTTGTTTGGTTGTTTTTTCTGTTGTTGTTGTTGTTAATTAATTAACCGCAATACTGTTGTGTTGTCAATTTGTTGTTTTTTGTTGTTGTTGTTGTTCCTATCTGTCCAATTAGAAGTGCAGCTTATCTGTTTCCGATGATTTCACCCCATATAAAAATTGACACTTTTTCTCACAGTGTCACAGTGTGGTCTTGGTCTCGAATAATACCCACTATTAATAGTCATATGAGATTTTAAATGGCAACAACGGATGGATTATGACTGAATTTATGTGGCTTTTGTTTTATTGTGTTCAGTTGTGTTGTTGTTGTTTTTTAAACGGAGTCGAGGTCAGGCCGTATGTTTCCTAGATAAGTGTGAATCAATTGAGCTATTTTTGTAAAATTTTTTTCCAAGAGTGAAAAGTAAAGGACGTCTGCTTGTCTTTGAGGTTTTACTGTTTGATTAATGCATCACATAGAAGTGACCTTGGGACCCTAACGACGGACTTCATCATTTATTTAATAGCGTACATTTAAACGGAATAGAGAAAAGAAAAAGGCCAATCCCCAACAAAGGACACAATCAAGGTTGACAGCTTCCTTTCTCGACTATTGTCTGTTCAATGTATCAATTGCTACCAAAAAAAATGTCTGTCATTTTTCTTCCCATTTTTAGGCAAAAGTAATTCGTAGGGATGTGTATGCTAAAATATATAAATATATATTAGGGCGTATCGATTTTGAAAAATATGTTTGTGCAAAAATAGTTGGGACAGGTGTCATTATTACTGTCCAAAATGGAAAAAAAATCTTAAAATTGTCCTTCAACATGCGCAAGGACGATAAGTGAAAAACACAGCGAAAATCTGATTGTTTTCAATGTTTCATTTTTAACGTCATTGGATACTGTTTATACCACAAGATAGATAACATCTAGTATACAATAGGCTGGGTCGCTGTCCATACAAATGGACAAAAAACAAGTTTCAGTCCGTTCACGAAAATAAAGTTTGGATTGTTTAATGGTGTTTTGCAAAATATTTCGTTAATATATCAAGCCATCTGTAAGCTAAACGCTCCTGAAAATAAACCTAAAAATTATTATTTAAATATTGAAAAATTCAAGCTCGAGGCCAATTTTGGTTTTTTTACGAGTAAGAATCCAATAAGCGACGGAACGAGACGTATATTTAATACGTGTAGTGTTGTTTTTTGATTTGTTACTTTAAACCCTGATGATGTTCTTCAAAGAAGGACGAAATATTGGTTAAAAATAAAGAACACTACAAAAAAACAAAATTGGCCTCGAGCTTGATTTTTTCAATATTTAAATAATAAATTAAAAATATAGGCCGAATATCAAAAAATCACATTTAAACCTAAAAATTATGTTTTTCCCGTGTCATTTTTTTGTGTTAAATTTTTTCTCAATTTTTTTTTTTCTGAAATAAAGAGTGATTTTTTTGAGGTTAGGATTTTCATGCATTAGTATTTGACAGATCACGTGGGATTTCAGACATGGTGTCAAAGAGAAAGATGCTCAGTATGCTTTGACATTTCATCATGAATCGTCTTACAAACGAACAACGCTTGCAAATTATTGAATTTTATTATCAAAATGCGTGCTCTGTTAAGAAAGTTCATTGCGCGCTTCCATTTTATGGTCAGTTTAATCGACCCACTGAAGCGGCTATTCGGGCTATTGTGACTAAATTTCGCACCAAATTTACATTGTTGGACATTAAACCACCAACACGCTTACGTAGAGTGCGAACTGAAGAAAATATCGCAGCTGTATCGGCCAGTGTTAATGATGACCACCAATTTTCGATTCGTCGCCGTTCGCACCAATTGGGTCTCTGTTACTCAAAAACGTGGAAATGCCAAAATTGGACTAAGCGGATGGACCACCTAAGACGCAGCCGCGGTCAACATTTAAATGAAATTATCTTCAAAAAGTAAATGTCATGGACCAATCTAACGTTTCAAATAAAGAACCGATGAGATTTTGCAAATTTTATGCGTTTTTTTTTTAAAAAAAGTTATCAAGCTCTTAAAAAATCACCCTTTAATAGACCCTTGAAAGCACTTTGAATAAAAATTTTGTTTCTCGTCTTAGAGTTACGTATTGGTCGAATTATTGGACGTTTCTAGTAATTTTTTAAGGATTTTCACAGTGACTACTGAAAACTTTTTCGTATTTGATGGTAGTACTTTATAAAAAAATAAATAGCTGCAGTCAACACCTTCCGCATGATGCCTAAATGATAAACATTGGAATGAAATTGACGCCACAGCGCACATTTTGTAAAAAGTGTTTGAACATTTTGGCTGTGAAAACCATCGCCTGCATTAAATTATTTCACAAAAATGGAGTCAGTGACGTCATTTTTCGTCCGTTATTCATCGTTTAGGCTTCATTCGAAAGGTATTGATTCCTCCTATTTATTTTTCGTTATACCTCATACAAAATGTTTGCAGAAATATGAGTTTTTAGCTGTCACCTGGAAAACCCGGGAAAAATTAATATAAACACCCAATAATTCTAGCAATAAGTTGTTCTAAGACAAGAATACAAATTTTTATTTAAAGAGCTTCCAAGAGTCTATTATTCAAAAAAAAATGTTTTCCGCTCTAGAAACGACATATTGCACTCGATTTTCTTTAAATTTGGCACAACAGCTTATAATCCAAGTAAAAAACCTAAAAGTAAAAGTGAATAAGATCGGTTCAGATTTAGATATAGTCCAAATACAAATGTTACTCCCAAATGTTTAACCGATTTTGGCCAAACTATATATTATTATATTTCACCTATTTCGTTCCAGATTTTAATTTTTTGTCAAACACATACAAATTTACAGGATACAAAAATCCTTCCCACTCCACTCCTTCCACTTTTTCACCGAATTAAATTGTATTCGGATAGAAAGTGGAGTGTATCATAGAGTCGACCCCGCCCGACGTTAGCCTTTCCTTACTTGTTTATAAGTCACTTTGGCTAGTCGTGTAGTTGGATAACAAATATTTTCGAATATTAGAGTTTGAGATATTTCGTTTAATGTTAATGTCTTAAAAATACGATAGCTCTTTAAAAAGTTATTTGGTTTTTAATAACCTAATATAATATGCAAAGTGAAAAATTATGTAGAAAATAGGTGAGACAAACGTATGAAGCAAATTCTAAAATTCAATATTTTGAAATTGGGTACACTTATAGACATTTGTCTATAACGAGCTTTTTTAAAAATATTAAAAAAAATAAAAGTGCCCGAAGATTACTAAATTTATTTTTAAATCCTCAAAAAGGTGAAAATAAAATGTTTCGATGACACCATTCGAAAGAATGTAAAAAACAGTTTTTCAAAAACTCTAAATAACATAGTATAGGCAGAGTAGCCATTTAAGGAAGAGTACCTTAGTGGAAAAATTGTAAATGATAAATATTTTGTATATTGAATGCTAACACAAGAAGCAACTCATATAAAATGCAGACCAAATATATATATATATATATGCAGACCAAACGTATATAAATAAATGATAAGGACGTTAAGTTTGACCGTCCTGTTTGAGAGAAAACTTTTTATTCGTTTCTGTAGACGACGAGGAAATCCAAACGATTTTTATTAAAACTCTCCATCGTATCACATGGAAAGCTTTTTTCAATATATATAATGTAATATCCATACTTTTTCAGCAACATTTATTAGATTCTATGATATTTACGACTCTTTTGTGCTGGTGTACAATCGAGTTTCGTTTACGAAATCCAAACTGTTTCTTATTTAAAATATTATGCTCGTAAGAAAAGTTTTCAAAAGGTTTTAGTAAAGTATTTTCGCAAAATGTACCTACAATACATATTGGATGAAAAGGTAAATAGGGCCTTTGTCTTTTTTGGAACATGAATGAGAGTAGCCCTTTCAAATTCTGTCCGCCACAATGACCACATTGAATCAGTCATTTAATTAAATGAAGACCAGGTGCCTATTTTTTAAGAAAACACTTTTGATTTTACCACTTCAAGATTAGTGAGGATTTCTCTTGAGCAGCATCTTTGCTTGTATCACTAATCATTTTGAGGCTGAAGATTTTAACTTTTCTTTCAACTCCCGAAGACTTGTTTTGTGTGATATTTTTGTTCGAAAACATGTGTCCGTGCATTAACAACTTATTAAGAGATTTTGATCAACGAATTATTGGGAGACATATTCGGGAGAATATTTCTAACAAACATCAACAACCAGAAACATGAAATTTAGAGTGTACATGCCACATTTTAGGAAATTGGAAAATAGGGATATAAATTGTACCAACCAAACAGCTGAATTTTATAAAATTCGATGAATTTAATGATAGAGTGGCCTACAACGTAAAGAAAATTTTCGAAATTTTCACCATAGAGGGCGGACCAATTAGCGGCTGTAGCTGTGTCTTACGTACTTTTTACCAAAATTTCGTTTTATGTTAACATACTGACACTTTCATGTCTTAAAAATACTGATGATGGAGTCTTCAAATTTTAAATTATAATCAACTTCTTCTTATGAAAATATTTCGATTAACAAATTGGTAAAAGAAAAGGCGGCCGCGTCACTATGACATCGTTGTTATGGTCATTATAACATTTTGGAAATTGCCTTAATGTCCATGGAGATTATGAAATTGTTTGTAGTTTCATTATCAGGGTCTGGACAAGACTCCAAAAAGATATAAACATCGTGTAAAACTCTGTGTCCGGAAGACTTAGAGCATAACCTGCTGCTCGCACTCTATACGTTGGAGCTTGCAAACTATTCTCATGGGAGTCCTAGAACGAACTTGAATCTTTTTATCTTACTCTCAACGGCGCACTGTGTTGCGGCTAGTGGAAAAGTAACTTTTTTCCGATTATTTTTTTCAGTGTTTTTAATGATGCAATTTTGTCACAGACATTCCAAGTAAACAAAAAACACATAAAGCTTATTTTTATGTTGGCCCGTTGATTTTTAATTGATTTTAGAAGTCAAATATAGAAAATTTTCTCGAAAAGAGGGGATTTCAGGGCTGTATTCAAAATGATCTCATTTGATTTTGGTGACAGATATTTTGATTCTGAAAAAAAATCAGCCTTCGGACAAGTATCTTCTGTAAAAAAAGGAATGTTGTTTGAGACATTTTCATATGCACCTTTTTTAGAACGAAACCCCGACTAAAGGTCCATTTTTCTTTTAAATTTGGGTTAGGTAAGCAATATCTAAAAAGTCCCAGAGAGTCCCAGTTCCAAACTACTACAGAAATGTTACATAATTTGTTTTGAACGAACTGTGAAAAAATCAGCTGCCCATACCTGCCCTCCTGGGAGTTATAGCGATTTTAGTATATCACTCTCAGTATTTATTCCATAGAAATAGAACGGAAATTCTCGGAATCAATTTTTTTTATTCTACATCTATTCTAGCACTCCACAAAAATGACCATAACTCTCTTAAAACTGAAGCTATTGACTTCAAACCGGTATCAAATTAAAGCTTTGATTGCCACCTTTCAAATAAGAAATGAAATAGATTTTGTTTTTTTATAAAATTTCAGAGTTTTTCAACAAATATCGAAAAATCATGAAAATTTGACGTTTATAATTCTTGTTCGGACCACCCTATAATTTATTTAAAAAACTAATCATAGGGTATTTATCAGAAATAAAAGAAGAATTAAAATAATTTTTTTTTGTAAATTTTTCGACCAATTTTTTTTTTACTTTTGTTGAAAATTTGACCCAACAATTTTTTTCGGTGTAATTTTTTTTCACTCATTCTGTTTGGGATTTCATTCTGACCAATCTGTAGAAGTTTCTCATCGATACAATTAAAAATACAGTTTAGGCAATATGATTTCCAAAAAATTCCGCTTTCGCAACACTGTGCGGCGTGAAAGACTTTCTGATATTATTATTATTTTCCATTGAAAACTGTTAATTTGTCATCTGCTTTTAAGTTGTACAGTAAATCTTAAAGTGTAATGGAGTTCAATCTCAACATGGACTCGTACCTATAGTGTCAAAAATGGGAAAATGGGATAAAAAGCTACCAACCAAACGACTGTGAAGTGAAATTCAGTATGTTAGCTCCTCAGACCGTAAGGACGGTTAGGATTGCAAATGATTAAAGTTGGTGGAGAGGGATAAATGACTGAAAATAATCCCTAATATTAATGGTATTTAATAACATTTTTGAAGATTGCTGCCTTCTAATATGTACAGAGTAGGATGGGTCACGAAAATAAATTGCAGCGGCCACCCCCCAGAAATGAAGATTGGATTGTCTAATGATGATCTACATAATATATTTCGTCACTGCGTCAAGCCATCTGGGAGCTAAACACTCTTGAAAACACCTCTAAAGTCATGTTTTTCTGGTGTAATTTTTTTAATGTTGCATTTTTGCCCAAATTTTTTTCTGAGTTAATAAACCCTTGGGAGGGCTTTAAATAAAAATTTGTATTCTTGTCTTAGAATAACTCATTAGTAGAATTATTGGGCGTTTATATTGATTTTTTGCGGGTTTTCAAGGTGACAGCTAAAAACTCATATTTCTTGGAAACATTTTGTATAAGGTGTAATGAAAAATAAATAGGAGGAATCAATCGAATGATCCCTAAATTATGAATAACGTCACTGAATCCATTTTTGTGAAATAATTTAATGCAGGATATGGTTTTCAATGTTCAAACGCTTTTTACAAAAATGAGCGCTGTGGCGTCAATTTCATTCCGATGTTCATCATTTAGGCAGCATTCGAAAGGTATTGACTGTAGCTATTTATTTTTTATAAAATATTACCAATAAAATGTCAGTAGTCACTGTGAAAATCCACAAAAAAATACTATAAACGTTCAATAATTCGACCAATATGTTACTCTAAGACAAGAATCAAAATTTTCATTTAAAGTGCTTTGAAGGGTCTATTATTTCAGAAAAAAAAATTGGGAAAAATTTAACACAAAAAAATTGCACTGGAAAAACATGATTTTTAGGGTTATTTTCAGGACCGTTTAGCTCACAGATGGCTTGATCTAGGATCGAAATATTTTGCAAATTATCATTAAACAATCCAAACTTTATTTTCGTAGGGTAACCGGAAATTGTTTTTCCATTTGTATGGACGGCGACCCAGCCTAATGTACAGTAAATTAGTTCGCGGTCCAAACAAATACAAAATAATTTCCAGCTGCTTCCTACGGAGTAAACAAAACTAATGATTTGACAGACATAAAATAACCGCTAACGCCATCTGTATTTGGATGTTACTATACGCACATCAGGTGATGTCGATCATATGGTCGATTTCCAACCTGCCAGCATCAGCTAATATCGATCGATCTTCCACAAGGAGTGTTTAGGTCACAAACGCCTTGACCCAATGTTTAAATCTTTTGTCCATTATTATTGGATGTTGCATGTTTGTGTAATAAAATTTCCTCATTTTCCTAATACAAAATACGAAAATGCTGTCAATTGTCACTAGTAGTTACTCCAAGACAAGAATCAAAATTTATATTTAAAGTGATCTCAAAGGTCTATTAATTCAGAAACAAAATTTGGACAAAAATTCAACTTAAAAAATTACATGATTTTCACGGGTGTTTTCTGGGGCGTTTAGCTCACAGACGGCTTGGTCTAGGAACGAAATATTTTCCAAATCATCATTAAACAATCCAAACTTTATTTTTGTTGGGTGACTGGAAATTGTTTTTACATTTGTCTGGATCGCGACCCAGCCTAATTTACAGCCGAGGGCTATCACGGATTATAAAAGTTATTGTAAAGTCTCCCTAACTGGTGTTTAAAATTATTAACTTTTCTCAAATATTTCACAAAGGAATCATCGCTATTTATTTAAACATAATTGTAATTGTAAACAAATATCTTTGATTTGAACAGATTTTATATTTATTTATTAAACTGTTACCCCAAAGTTCTAAAGGATATAATTTTTCAAAAAATATTTTCAATTTTTATTTGCACCCTATGATACCGGTCTAAATGTTAAATTAAAGCGGATAATATATGTTAAAAATACAATTAACTATATTTTGCCTATAGAGTCATACGAATATCATCCGGTTCAAGTGTAACGACTTTTTTTAAATTGTCGTTATGAATTGCAGTTCAAAGTAAATATATTATATATATATTATTTAATTATATCTAGTGTTAGCAGCGACAGACTAGAACCTCTGGTGGGAATCGAATCCTCAACCCTCACGCAAAGAGTCGAACGCGCTACCAAATCGACTACCATGTCATTCTATATTTTATTGAGATTTATGCAAATTTATTTACATGTGGTCGATGGCGCTGTTCATCTGAAAGATTTGCCGCGATGTTTCAACAAAATACTCGAAACTTTTTCCACAGAAGTTCCCTCAAGCTAATAAGCATTACAACACACTTTTCTGATACAAGTCAAAACCAATCATTTGTTTGGAAGATTAATTGACTTATTGAGTAGTTATTGTTCCAACCTAGAATCCATCGTTGTTATTTCTTTTCTGTTGTACGGTGTTGTATTTAAATATATAATTTATAATTTTAATAAAGTCGTTAATTTGTTTTTATTAAAGTCATTGCCACAAAGAAGAGTCATCTCCAAACAATTGTGCATACACACTCAGTTAATTCACTCCAATTGCACACTTTAATCTGTTTTTTATTTTTTTTATATTCATCGGAAATAAAAATGATATGTTTAATTATAACTGCCACTTAACACCAAGGTTCAAATAAAATTTTGCATTTAAGTTGAAATACAAATTTGATATAAAATTTGCCGGGGTAATGAAAACTTTATGGTTATAATTAAACAATTAGCTTGTGTGTTAAAATCGCAAACACATACACATAAGCACTATGTGTTTGTGAAACAGTGGCGCTTTGTTTTTGAAATTTAAGTTAACAAAGGTGTTTGGTTTCTTATACTCCCCACCCTAGGATGGAGTGTATTTTAATATTGGAATTTAATTGGTAACACCAAGTATTCCACGGTGATATGATAAAATGAAACGTAATTAAGAGATTATTTTTTGTAATAGAGTAATTTGGCTACCAACCCCGGGAATGTCTGGAGATTAGCCTCTAAATGAATTTCCATAATTCATGTCATGTAATTTACTCAGGTGCAAGATTAAGATATTTTGATTTTTTGCTGGAATCATGTAGGGCCTAACAAAGTCTGGCCGTCCCAACCTTTTGTCGTGTTATTACTTGTGCATTTGTTTGAACTTAACTTGAAAAGACATTAACCGTGCACAATGTAACCACTTTGACGTGAGAAAATTACATTATTTAAATTATTGCTGTGGCTCGAAACTGAACCAAGCGTTTTTTTCTTTCAATCAGTTTATTGACGCATACCATTGTTTTTGCATACATACATACAGACATATGTAAACAAATATTTCAGTGTTGCTGTTGTTGTTTCGTCGTTTTTTTTTGCCAAGAAAATCAATATTGAAGTTAATAAAAATGAAATTTATGAGGAATGACTGACAGACGAAAAACAATAAATAAATAAATAAATACTAAAAAACAATAAAATTAAAAATGCTAATTTTTAAAGAAGAAGAAAAAACAAAACAAAACAAAGCGAACACAATAACTCATAAAAAATCTGCCGTTTTTTTTTGAACAAAAGTGCAACACAATCTTGGTCAGAGAAAAGTGATGGCGTGGAAATAAATCACACGCACACTCACAGCAATCACATTCACGTGGTGGAAAAAAATAAATTAATGCGCTTTTTCAAAATGTGAAAAATTAAGCCAATCCGCCACATTCCGCGACGCCACAAAACGAAAAAACTGTGAAAAGTGCAAATGTGAAAAAAAACAACAACAAATAAACCACTGCCACCATTTATGCACAGCGCGCTGTGTAAATGTTGTAATAAATCAAATCGTGGGGAAATCAATTTCATTCAAGTAAATTTATGTTTTATTTATTTCACATCGTTTTGCATATCCCGCCGTGCTAAAGATTATCCCAAGTTTGGTGCTCAACTTTGACAGGAAATCCCCCCAGGCCAATGGTCCAATACCCCAATCGTGCCACAAATATACGAAAAAATACGTCCAATATCTCTGGGTGATTTATTGTTGTTGTTGATTTGGCACCATCGTAAAAACGTTGCCCAGCTCGCTCAATGGCTGCTTAGTTGGAAAATGATGATATCTACTTCAATATTCTGGGTATTTTGAGTGGCTTGCTGACTGCTGGGCCGTGGATGGTGGGACGTAGGCATGTAATGTTTTATGGCCCACATACCCTATTGTCATACTTATGTTCGGCCCTAAAGTGAAAGTCCTTTAAAATGAAGCGATTTCCTTTTGAGAGCGGAGGAAATATGAAAAGAAAGGAAATTCATACAATCATACTTGGTATAAGAAAATTTATATTGTTAGTAAAAGATATTTTTATGTGCAAAATATGTTTCAGATCGACTCAAGGAGAAGCTACCACTCCGACCACTCATCTACGGGAATATTTTCCAAAGCTAATAATGTAGGTCTAAAGTTATTAAATACTTTCAATATGTTTGCAACTTTTTTTGGCCAAAATCTGGTGTAGGAAATTCAATATTGAGTAAAAAGTCCGTATTTAGCCAGCGGAATATTCATTAAACATACATGCAAAGAAAAAAATCGTTACCGACAAACGAAAAGATAGACAAAGGAAATTCGTTTGCGGAAATCGTTTGTCACAGACGATTTTTGTTTATTCCAAGTACTTTTTGGTTTGAAAATAGGTTTAGCGCGCGAACAGAATATTGCTTAAACTTGCTGAACGTACCGCTAACTAACTGAATGTACCAATTTCCAGCCTACTACCTCTAAAAAACACTTTTGCTACGCCCACTCCGCCCACAAAACAAAAATCCAAATTTCAGCATCAAATAGATCTTTCTCGTGGTCAGTAATATATACATTCCATTTTTCAGCCTTCTAGCTCAAAGAACACTATTGCCACGCCCACTCCGCCCACAAAACGAAAATCCAAATTTCGGCATCATATTTATCATTCTCGTGGTCAGTAATATATATGTACCTATTTTCAGTCTTCTAGCTCTCAAAAACACTTTTGCCACGCCCACTCCGCCCACAGAATTAAAATCCTAATTTCGGCATCATATTTATCATTCTCGTAGTCAGTAGTATATATTCCAATTTTCAGCCTTCTAGCTAAAAAAAAAACACTATTGCCACGCCCACTCCGCCCACAAAATTAAAATCCAAATTTCGGCATCATATTTATCATTCTCGTGGTCAGTAACATATATGTACAAATTTTCAGCCTTCTAGCTGTCAAAAACACTTTTGCCACGCCCACTCCGCCCACAGAATTAAAATCATAATTTCGGCATCATATTTATCATTCTCGTAGTCAGTAGTATATATTCCAATTTTCAGCCTTCTAGCTCTCAAAAACACTTTTGCCACTCCCACTCCGCCCACAAAATTAAAATCCAAATTTCGGCATCATCTTTATCATTCTCGTGGTCAGTAATATATATGTACCAATTTTCAGACTTCTACCCATCAAAAACACTATTGCCACGCCCGCTCCGCCTACAGAGCAAATTTTTAAAAATTCTATAGTTCCTTCCAGACCTACATCTATCTGTACTGAACATTTCAACAACATCGGTTCAGCCGTTTACTGGTGATTGCGGACAAACAAACAGACAGACAGGCGGACTTACACTAAGGTTTTATAATATTAATAGGGATATACACGCAAAGAAAACAAGTAAGGTAAGGCCAAAGTCGGGCGGAGTCGGCTATATGATACACTCCACTTTCTATCCGAAGACAATTCAATTCGGTAAAAAATTGTAAACGGGAAAGATTTGTGTATGCTTCCTAATATGACCTGATCCAATTTTTCAAATCGAGAAGAATATTTGTATAGCGGCTATATCCAAACCTGGATTGATGTGACCCGCTTTCACAATATGTCCTTCCAGTTCAAGTATAACGTCTTGTGCTGAGTTTGAAGAAATTCTCTGAAAATATGTGATTTCTGGGCGGAAAACAATCTGATAAAATATGTGGTTTCTAGAGAGGAAAAAGCCAAATTGGGGGCGAAATTTGTATGTGAGCTATATATAAATCTGAACCGATCTGATCCATTTTCACCACGGGTGATTCTAGTGGAAACATAAGATATTTTGCAAAATTTGTAGAATATCTGTTAAAATATGTGGTTTCTAGAGCAGAAAAAGGAAGCGAAATTTGAATTAGATATAAAGGGTGATTTTTTAAAAGCTATAGGAAAGTTTTTCAAAAAAAAAAACACATAAAATTCAGAAAAATGCTTGAAATCTTTATTTGAAGTACGGTCCATATAATTCAATGTTTGAAGATTATTTCATGCAAATATTGACCTTGACTGCGCCTCAAATGGTACATCCGCAATCCAATTTTGGCATACTCATTCCAACATTTCGGCCGGTATCTCCCGAATAAATGCTTCAATGTTGTCTTCCAATGAGTCAAATGAAGCGGGCTTGTCTGTATAGACATGAGCTTTAACATAGCCCCACAAAAAATAGTCTAAAGGTGTTACATCGCACAATCTAGGCGGCCAATTGACCGGTCCCGAACGAGAAATAAAATTTTCACTGAGCTCGCCTCTCAATAAGTCCATAGTCGCGCGTGCTATGTGGCATGTGGCACCGTCTTGTTGAAACCACATGTCATGGAAGTCAAGCTCTTGCATTTTGGGCAAAAAAAAGTTGGATATCATCTCACGGTAGCGCTCACCAATCACAGTTACGTTACGATTCGCATCATCTTTGAAGAAGTACGCTCCAATGATGTCACCAGCCCATAAACCGCACCAAACTGTGACTTTTTCTGGATGCATTGGTAGCTCTTGCAATGCTTCTGGCTGATAATCTCTCCAAAATCAACAATTCTGCCTATTTACGTACCCATTGAGCCAAAAATGAGCTTCGTCGCTGAACACAATTTTAAAAAATTAATTAATTAAAAAAGTGGATCGTCGGCTTTCTTGAACTTTCTTAACAGAGCACGCATTTTGATAATAAAATTCAATAATTTGCAAGCGTTGTTCGTTTGTAAGACGATTCATATTTAAATTATAGACCAAACTGAAGATGTTTGACAGTGAAACAAAACACGAAACGTGCGTCAGCTGTTTAAACCAGTGTTGCCAAAAAGATAATAGCTAAAAAATCACCCTTTATATATATAAATCTGAACCGATCTTACACATTTTCACCACAGGTGATTCTAGTTTAAAAATAAGATGTTTTGCCAATTTTGAAAACAATCTGATGAAATACGTGGTTTCTAGAGCAAATCAAATAGGCAGTGAAATTCGTATGGAGGCTATATCTAATTCTCAACCGATTTGCTTCAAATTAAATAGCGTTTGTCCTTATCGCGAAAAACTTCGTTGTGCAAAGTTTCGTTTGGTTCTGGGGACAATTGCGACCTGTACCTCAAAAGTTTTACAATTCATTCTAAACAAGTAAAAACGGCGTTAAGTTCGGTCGGGCCGAACTTTATATACCCTCCAACATGGATTGCATTCCACAGAGGTTGTCGGTTTTCGTAGAAGTGCAGTAATATTACAGGAAAATATATTTTTTTTTATATAGCCAAACCAAAACAAATACAAATATTGAAAAAATAATTTTATAAATAAATATAAAATATTTATTATTTCAAACCACGCTTATAAGGCAAGGCTGCCAATACGTCAATTCAAAAAATAAATATTCTTATATTTATATTTTCAAAAAGCTTAAATACCATAAATATTGGTAGATAGTGGGTGCTCAAGTTGGTTGTATTTTCATTCTATTTGAATTCCAAAAGTACAAATTTTGAAAATCCATTATCAGACGTACATAGTGCAAAATAACCTAACTTCATGATTCAACCAATTTTTGCCGTAAAAGAAAAAGTACGAATTTGGAAAAAAAATATTTTGCGTGTCTATGCTGTCAGAGGAATGTATACACCGAATTCCATGACTCCAGCTGCGCCCATTTGGTTGGTACCATTTTTACCCCCTTGACGTTTCTACGCAATTAGAATTTCATCATTCTAGCTGTAGTCGTTTAGTTAGTACTTTTTTATCCCCCTGTACCATTGTATCCCTTGAAAGTACGAATTTCAAAAATCCGTTTATTTTTCATGTCTACGTAGTCAAAGGAATGTATACTCCGAATTTTATGACTCTAGCTGCGGTCATTTGGTAGGTACTATTTGTATCCCCTTTTTCCATTTTAACCCCAAAAAGTACGAGTTTCGAAAAATTCGTCTATTTTCCGTGTCTACGCATTTTCCTCCGAATTTCATGACTCTAGCTGCGGTCATTTGATGGGTACTATTTTTATCCCCTTTTTTCATTTTAACCCCAAAAAGTACGAATTTCGAAAAATCTGTTTATTTTAAATGTCTACGCAATTAGAGGAATGTATACACCGAATTTCATTATTCCAGGTGTAGCCGTTTGGTTGGTACCATTTTTATCCCTCCCTACCCATTGTATCCATTGAAAGTACGAATTTGGAAAAAACCTTTTATTTTTCATGTCCACGTAGTCAAAGGAATGTATACTCCGAATTTCATGACTCTAGCTGCGGTCATTTGGTTGGTACTATTTTTATCCCATTTTTCTATTTTGACCCCAAAAAGTACGAATTTCGAAAAATCAGTTCATTTTCCGTGTCTACACAGTCAGAGGAGTGTATACTCCGAATTTCATTACTCTAGCTGCGGTCATTTGGTTGGTACTATTTTTATCCCCTTTTTCTATGTTGACCCCAAAAAGTACGAATTTTGAAAAATCCGTGTGTTTTACTTGTCTATGCAATCAGAGGAATGTATTCACCGAATTTCATTATTCTAGGTACATCCGTTTGATTGGTACCATTTTTATACCTCTATTCCCATTTTACCCCTTAAAAGTACGAATTTGGAAAAAATACTTTTATATTATAATATTTATTATTATTATATTATTTATTATTATTATATTTATTATATTAAAATATTTTATATTACTCAATTAGAGGAATGTACGCACCGAATTTCGTGTTTCTAGCTTTTGTCGTTTAATATGTACCATTTTTATCCCTTTTTTGCCCCATTTCAACCCCTACAAATAAGAATCACTTTATGGTGCACGTTTTTGCTATAAGGGGAATGCGCATACCAAATATCAAGCAGATATAAACAGACATATTCAAAAAACATGCTTAAATACGCTAAAATATTAGGGATTATTATGGGTATTTTTGGTCCTTGTGAGGGAAAAATTTTTTCCCTTTGGGCCGATTTCGCCCCATTTCAATCCCAACCGATCTACGACTAGAAGACGCATTTATGGAAAATTTGAACGTTCTAGCTCCTTTTGCTTAGATGCTAGCGTGCTTTCAACAGACGGACGGGCATGGCTAGATCGTCTTAGAATTTTATGACGATCAAGAATATATATACTTTATAGGGTCTCAGGTCGATATTTCAAGGTGTTACAAACGGAATCTCAAATTTAGTATACCCCCATCCTGGAGGTGGAGGGTATAAAAATAAAAAAAAATTTTGGACTTTTGGCCGTTTGTTACCTCTGTGAATGTGATGATTTCGTACTCCAAAAATAGTGTCACATGCCAGCGGTAAATAAAGTCATAGCGAACATTTTAGTAAACATGAAAAACTTAAGTAAATGTGATTTTTTCATATTCGGCCTATATTTTTAATTTATTATTCAAATATTGAGAATTTTGGGTATTTTGTTGAAAAATATGCGAAATCTTTTTAGCCATGTTTTATATGTAATAATCCCACAATTCCTAAAACGGGAAAAAATTATTCCAAAAACATGATTTATTACAAAATGACTGCCATCTATACTCTAACCATGACAATTTTCGGCCAGATATCATTTCCTCTCTAAAGAAGAAGAGAATTAATTCTAAAAAATCGTTTTGGTTAAACTGTCTAAAATGTTGTTGCATGTTTCCTAATGCAAACAATACAAACGTTTAGATTATTTCCAGCACTTTTGTCATTACAATAGTTTGTATAACAATGCACTGTCAATTGACATATATGAAACAGACGGACTGTTCGTTTTTCTAATTTTTATGTAAATTCCAAACAAAATTGCAAATCGTCCTTTGGGTATTTGGGCTCAAAAAAACAAAAAACATTTCAGTCAGTCAGTTTGTTGTGTGTTTAACATAATCATGGCAATTGTGTTGCAACTAAATAGATAAATTATAAATAAATGATTATAATTGAATAAATTACTTGTCACTGCAGTTCGAACAAAACAAATGTTCTGAACGAAATGTAAACATTTTGTGTGTGTATGTGTGTGCCAAAAAACAGAATGTCAAATACGCTGATAACAGGCTGAAATTCATATTAAATTACGGATTTGATTGTGGCGTTGATAATGAGGTTACACACATTTATTGTCAATTTTACTACTCCATTAAATTCAATCAATTTTTGTTCTGGAATTACACCGAGTGTCAGCAAAGTTGAGGTAAACTTTGTCTGTCCCCTGTTATTCTTATTAACACTCAAAATATCCCCAAATTATTTCTCCGAAACTCACGGTTTTCGGCGTATATCCGAAACACGCGCTGGCGAGCAAAACAACTTTCGGGAAACTTCATTATATTGTGTCTGGTGGCCCCTGGAGTGTTTTCTGTATTGAGGCCAACAAAAAGTTTTACTGCAATTTTACCGGGAGGGATCCAGTTCTTACTCGACCACGACTGTGGTCTCGACGGACCGTGGCTGATATGAGAACGATAGGAGGGCACACACACACAGCCACAGCCACAGTGACGGCGATGACAATGACAATGGACAACTGGGCTAAAACAACTAACCCAGTTGAGGATATTTTGATAACAATTAAATTTAACAACTTTCCCGAAAAAACACCCCCACACCTCCCTTTAACCACTACACTTGCGAGAAAGTTATAATATAAAGCCAAGCAAAAAAGTGAAATAAAAAAATAAAACAAGTCCTGTAAAGCATCCAAATGAAAAACAGATTTTGCCGATGCGCTGCTGCTGCTGCCGTTGTTGCTGTCCTACTTTCGGGTTCGGTTTGGTTTCATTCGATTTGATTTGTTGTGAGTTGCTGCATCGCTTCGTGATAACACTCAAGGCTTAAGGTTCCAAGAAAGTTTTAATTCTACATAAAAAAAAATATTTAAAAAAGTGTACAGCAGCCACCCTTTCAACTTGAAGACAAGTACATGAAACTGAGACGACTGGGAAAAGTGGAGCAGAAAATGTAGTTCCTAGACCACAGGAGTTTTGTTTGTTTTCCAGTGCGGAGATGATCAGACTTCAATTAGAAGAGCTGCCAAGGAATTTGAATTTCTACACCGACAGACCACCATCACAACCTCATCATCCAGAAACAATACGGGTAAGTTAAGATATTTGAGATTTTCAATTAAAACAGAAGCAAAGGCTGCACAAAAAAAACTGAAACTAAACCATTATTTCAAACTCTTGATTTAAGTTGCAACTACTACACGAACTATGTTAGTGAGTGTGATTGTGTGTGTGTATTGCCTTTTGCTACCTTAAGACGTTGTTAAGAAAACAATTTGAGTTTTTCACCGGGTGGGAGGGAGTCAGAGAAGTCGCAGAAGAGTCGAAGAGAGTAGAGTAAGAAAAACTAATTTGAATGAACTTAATGAAATACAGACATAACAAGTGTACAAGGATGCATACTCCACACACACACATACATCCTGATCCTTGTGCAATTGGAGCCTTGTGTACGTGGAGGCATTCGATGTAAAAGATGAACAGTGAACAGTGGTGTAAGTAAACTATTTTGATACCCTCCACCTCCAGTATGGGAGTATATTCACTTTGTCATTACGTTTGTAACACCTTGAAATATTCCAAGGAGACCCCATAATGTATATATATTCTGTATCCTGGTAAAATTCTAAGACGATTTAGCCATGTCCGTCTGTCTGTCTGTCAATTGAAAGCACGATAGAGGCCGAACGAAATGAGCTAGGAGGTTCAAATTTTCGCTAAATATGTCTTATGGTTGCAGATCGGTTGGGATTGAAACCGGGCAAAATAGGCCCAGAGGGAAAATTTTTTCCCTAACAAGGACTGAAAATACCCCTAATATGTAGAATATTTAAGCAATTTTTTGAAAAATTCCAATTTGATACACTTGAAATTTGTTTCGTACCTTCCTCCAGTAACGTGTAATCACAAAAAAGTACAAAAAAGATTAAGTGGATTAAATGGGACAAAAGGGATAAAAATAGTACCCTTGATACGACAACAGCTAGAACCATGAAATTCGGTGTGTACGTTCCTATAATTACGTAGACAAGTAAAATATAAAGATTTTTTGAAATTTGTACTTTTAAGGGATACAATTGGTAATGGGGGATAAAAATGGTACCAACCAAACCGCTGAAGATAAAATCATGAAATTCGGTGTATGCATTTATCTGACTGTGTAGACGTGAAACATAAAGGATTTGTTCGAAAATTGTACTTTTAGGCGGAAAATGGGGCGAAAGGGATAAAAATGGTACCAATTAAACGGTTTTAGTTAGAATAGTGAAATTCGGTGTGTATATTGCTGTGACTGAGTAGATAGTACGGTCCATATAATTTAATGTTTGAAGATTATTTCATGCAAATGTTGACCTTGACTGCGCCTCAAATGGTCCATCCGCTTAGTCCAAGTTTGGCATTTCCACGTTTTTGAGTCACAGAGGCCAAATTGCTGCGAACAGCGACGAATCGACAATTGAAGATAAAATCATGAAATTCGGTGAATGCATTTATCTGACTGTGTAGACGTGAAACATAAAGGATTTGTTCGCAAATTGTACTTTTAGGCGGAAAATAAATGGATAAAAATTGTACCAATTAAACGGTTGCAGTTAGAATAGTGAAATTCGGTGTGTATATTGCTGTGACTGTGTAGACACGAAAAATAAAGATATCTTTCGATATTCGTACTATTAGGATAAAAACGGGATAAAATTGGTAGCTAGAATAATGAAATTCACTGGTTATACTCGTCTGTCTTCGTAGACACGCACAATATGAGTATTTCTCCCAAATCGTACTTTAAGGTCCGCCTGTCGATCCACCGGTGATTCTATGGAATGCACTCCGTGGTGGAGGGTATATAAGATTCGGCCCTGCCGAACTTAACGCCTTTTTTACTTGTTTAAATTAAATTTCATAAAATTTTGCTTGTTGGCAGTAAACAACAATATGAAGTCATATCGTATTATATTTTCTTCTCTACAAGGACATCAGCTTTTTGGTTTAACATAGTTTTCTTTTTAATTCAGTGCTGCAAGCCCAAAGCTCCTTTATGGTCATTAGGTATCATCGATTTTGTGTTTGGCTTTATCGCTTTACATTTTTGCATGACAATATTGCAATATATTATGTTAAACAAAATTATTAAAAAAATAATAATTAGAAAATCAAAAATCTTTAAAAAATCTTTAAGATATTGTATTTTGTCAAATAAAATATAAAACAATTATATTCAGTAAAAAAGTGAAACGGGAAAATTTTGTGTATGTTTCACAGGCTAATATGACCTGGTCCAATTTGTCAAATCGAGAATAATATTTGTATCGAGGCTATATCCAAACATGGAATGAAGTGACTAACTTTCACAATAAGTTCTTCCAGTTGAAGTATAACGTGTTATGCTCAATTTTAAGAAATTCTCTGAAAATACGCGGTTTCTGGGGGAACGAAATTTGTATGAGAGCTATATGTAAATCCGAACCGATATGACCCATTTTCGCCATATGTATTCCTAGTTTAAATATAATATGTTTTGCCAATTTTGAAGAAAATCTGTTAAAATATGTGGATTCTGGAGCGGAAAAATTCAAATTGGGAGCTATATATAAATCTGCACCGATCTAACACATTTTTACCACAGGTGTTTCCAGTTGAAATGTAAGATATTTTGCAACACTTGAAGAAAATATGTTAAAATATGTGGATTCTAGAGCGGAAAAAATCAAATTGGGAGCGAATTTCGCCATGGGTGTTTCTAGTTGAACTATAAGGTGTTTTGCCAATTTTGAAGAAAATCTGTTGAAATATTTGATATCTAGAGTGAAAAGGGTCAAATCGTGAGTGAAATTTGTATGGGGGTTATATCTAAATCTGAACCGATTTTCTTCAATTTAAATAGCGTTCGTCCTTTCCCCGAAAAACTTCGTTGTGCAAAGTTTCGTTTAGTTCTGGCTACAATTGCGACCTGTATCGTGATTACGACAATAGATGGACAGACAGACAGACGGCATTGCTAAATCGACTCAGAAAGTGATTCTAAGCCGATCGGTATAATTAACAATGGGTCTATCTCCCTTCCTTTTGGGTGTTACAAACAAATGCACAAAATGAATATATTCCTCGACAAATCGGACAGTTAAAAAAGTATTTTTGATTTTCTCCATTTTTATTTTTGGTTTTTTTTTATGGTTACTCCTTAAAAAATCGTTAAAAAGTCGGTTCTTCAGGGGTTTGCTCGCAACTTCTTCAATAATGGTCCGAAATGGATATTCTTTTTTAATATATTTTTTTAAGTATTTTTCAGAAAAAATATTCAATTTTGTCTTTGTGCATTTGTTTGTAACACCCAAAATGAAACGAGTTAGACCCATTCTTTATTATACAGATCGGCTTGGAATTACTTTCTAAGTCTATAAGTATTTAGCAATGTCCGTCTATTGTTGTAATCAAATTACAGGTCGCAATTATAGTTCGATCTTAAAAAAATTGGCACAAGTAAGTTTTGTGGATCAAGGACGAACGCTATCAGTCCCGATTTGACTTTTTCCGCTCTATAAAGCACATATAGTACCCGATTTTCTTCAAATTTCCCTTAACATCTTATAATCTAACTAGAAACACCTGTGGCGAAAGCGGGTTAGATCGGTTCAGATTTAGATATAGCCCCCATACTAATGTTGCTCCCGATTTTGATCAAATTTTGCAAAACACCTTATATCTAAGTTAGAAACATCTGTGATGAAAATGGGCCAAATCGGTTCAGATTTAGATATAGCCACCATACAAATTTCGTTCCCTATTTGGCGTTATCCGGCCTAGAAACTGTTAATTTTAATAGATTTTCTTCAAATTTGGTGAAATATCTTATATTTCAACTGGAAAAATTTCTGGTGAAAATGGATCAAATCGGCTCAGATTGATATATAGCTCCCATACAAATTTCGCTACAGATTTGAGGTTATCCGCTGTGGAAACTACATACCTTAACCGATTTTCTTCAAATTCGGTAGGACAACTTATATTTACACTAGAAGCATCTATGATGAAAGAGGATGAGATCGGTTCAGATTTATATATAGCTCCCATACAAAAGGAGTTCACGATTTTCATCGAATTGAATTGTAGTGAAGTAGAAAGGGTATCATATAGTTGGCCCCGACCGACTTTAGCCTTTCCTTACTTGTTTTTTATTGAATTATTCATTCTTGTACGAATCTGTCAATCGCGCAGTCGGTGATTTTTTCGTTTTGTTTTACTTGGTCCAGTAATCAATATTTGATTTGAAGTAGTGACTGGTAAATCGATTCCGATTCTAATCGAGAATCGATTTTGGGGTTCATAAATCGATTATTTTGGAATCGATTACACACGTCCAACTTTATACTGGAATCGATTATCGACGCTTCAGAATCTAAATTTTGTACTTTTGGCGGTAACAAGTTGTGAAATTTAAAAGAAAAATTTAAAGTTGATAAAAAATTAAGTGTGAATTTTTATAAAAAGTTAAAAATATATAAAAGTTATGAGTTCAATATGTACCAAACACATGGTTTTTTGTGGAAGCACCTCCAAGCATTTGAAAGGTCCACAAAATGGAAAAAGTGTTACAGAAATATTATGATACGGAATTGATTTTTGATGTTAGATTTCTATTTTTTAAATTTGTAATGAGATATTATTTATATTTCGTGAAATATGGTAATACTAGTTTTAAGTATTCCGATCAGATTCATCCTAAAAAATCAACCACACATAACGTAAATACCAATATACTAAAAATTCGGTGAATAAATTCAGTCGGGTTTTTTGCCAATGTCTACGATCAATACAATATTTCGTGAATGTTAGAAAAATATTGATATTAAAATATCAAGATTTTCTTACATTCAACGTCGCCAAAATCGCATTTCACTAATCTATCATTAGAATTGACTTTTTCAAATAGTTGTTTGCAAGTTTCTTCTTAGAAAGGTTAAATTTTAAAGAAATATTACACTAAACTTGATCGAATTCCTCTGTGCTTGAACAGCGGACCTAAAAAACACGATCAGTGAGTCTGTAAGCAGACGGACTATTTTCAAATTATATGCTTTTCTTAAATTACTTTACTACTCAAAGTAAAATTTCTTAAGTAATATGTTGTAAATATATACTGTATATATATTATGTAATTTCAACATGAAAGACTGAATCCATTTACCAAATTTGTAAAAATATAATTTTTTGTGTTTTTTGTGTCAACCACTCATTTATATGGTTGAAGATTTTAACCGATTCCGATAAAGAATCGATTATTGGGTCCGATTCTTCGATTCTAAGAATCGGATTGAAAAATAGTTGATCGGGGAATCGAGAATCGATTCTCGCCCTTGATTACCATTCACTAATTTGAAGTGGGATATTCTTGTGGTTCAAGACCAGTTTGCTTCTATAATTTATAGAAAGCTAATTTATTTAAAATTTTCGAAAAAATGATGTAAAAAAATCGAAGACTTTGCTATCGACAGATTCGGACAACAATGAAGGATAAATTTTCTTGTATACTGTTCATCTCTAAGACTTGATAAGTATATTTGTGCTCTCTGCACAATCATAATCAGTGGTTGACTTTGATTCAGAATTTAGTAATGTAAAGTGTGGTTAAATTTTAAGGGCCGACGTTGATTTTGAATGAAACACAAATTATTGAGGAAATTATTGTCATTTCTTTTTATTATGATAATATTGGTATGATTTAATTATGTATGGAATAAAATATCGGCCAAATGGCTGCCGCAACCTCGGCCACATTCCTCCATCCGATGGTCCAATTTTTCGATGACGCTGAGGCATAATTGAGGTTCTATGCCGATAATGTACCGAATGATTTCAACCTTTAGCTCTTGAATTGTTGCTGGCTTATCGACGCACACCTTTTCTTTCAAATAACTCCAAAGCAGCAAGTCCAACGGTGTCGAATCACATGATCTTGGCGGCCAATTGACATCGCCACCACCTGAGATAATACGGCCATTGAATTTGTCGCGCAAAAGAGCCATTGTTTCGTTAGCTGTGTGTGGCAAGTGGCACCGTCCTGTTGAAACCACATATCGTCCACATCCATATCTTCCAATTCGGGCCATACAAAGTTCGTTAGCATCTCACGATAGCGAAGACCATTCACAGTAACTGCCTGAGCGGCCTCATTTTGGAAAAAATACGGCCCGATGATGCCGCCAGACAGTAAACGCTCCAAACAGTAACTCTTTGTGGGTGCATTGGTTTTTCGACAATCACTCTTGGATTATCATTAGCCCAAATGCGGCAATTCTGCTTATTGACGAATCCACTGAGGTGAAAATGTGCCTCATCATTGAAGATGATATTCTTCGAAAATGCACGATATGCATTTTGATTTGTACGCCCATTTTCATAATAAGCCTGAATAACTTTAACGTGTTGCTCGATTATGTATCTTTCCATGGTTCAAATTGAGTTAGTCTGAAATTGAGAAATGTCAAATAAAATGCAGAAAAAAACTTGACGTTTAGGTGTGGTTCACATTCAACATCGGCCCTTACAATTTATTTACATTGATTTGCTGATCGAAAATTACCAAGCAAATGATCTCAAAAATTAAAATAAAATTTAAAAAAATCTTAATTTTCTATTTCGTCATTGTCTCTAAAAACTATACTTTTAGAAGTCCTTACCTTTATTTTAAATAATGGTGTATTTATTCGTTTTAATTTTATTTAAATTAGAAAGTTTTTTAAATTTTTCAACAATAAATTCATTATGTATTCTTTAAATTTGCAAAATAATGTTGTTAATGGAAATGAGTGTATTTGATCAATTTTAAAATAATGGCGATGATCGCCTAATAAATTATGGTATTTAAACTGTGGCAGTTGGCCTGTGCTACTTCAAGCAAGTACCCCCACCAATATTTATTGAGAGGTCATATAGTCTGCAACCTTATCAGTCTCAACGGATATTAACTGTTGACCTTTCCGGTTAAAATCTAATTTTGTAATTTTTCGTCAGAATATTTGTAGCTACAACTGAAGCTGGGTTTCGGAGAAAATCCTAATTGCACCAAGTATTAAGAATTTAACAATGCGAGTGTTGTACTGAACAAGCCTTGTCATGATAAATGTAAAGATAATAACACAAGGCTGAAGTGAATTGTATTTCTGGGAATTTGTAAATTAACCTTTTTCAAATGTCCAATATACTTGTATTATTAGTATTTTCAATGCAGCAGGATCTCTCTCACTCACTTACTCACCTTCTAACCACTGTTCATTCACAACATATCGTTGTCGTCTGTTTGTCATTGACATCGTCGTCGTCATCGTCATACTGGCCGTCACTTCTGTTTGAGCCGTCTGAACGAAAACATTCGTTCGTTCATTCGTACAAAATGAGTGTTAGAATTCAATAAAAATTCTTTTGTGGTTTCATCAAAGTTCAATTTCCCATAAAATCATTTGGAAGCAAAAATAATAAAGAACTAACAAAAAAAGAAAAACGCCAAGCATAGCAAAAGACGACGAGGAAGAGGAGAAGGAAAAAACGCAGAAAATAAAGCATGGAAATCCTTTTCGCTTTTCAGCATTGCCATGGATTGGTGACGAGGATTTTTTCCCATGTCCCATTGATGGTGAAAACTTTTCTGTTTGTTGTTGTTGGCGTTTGCCTTTGAAGGCACAAAAACAAAAGCTAAAGCCGTAGCTGAGGAGAAGAACTCACAAAAAAAAAAAAAAAAACAAAAAACAAGGGTGTCGTCTGTGATGTTGCTGGGCTTGTGGTTATTGGATTGGCAGTGGTAGTGGCAGTGGCAAAAATGTCAGTAGTTCCATTTCTGTTCCAATTTCATGACTTATTCACACATAGCCGCATATATACACCCATAGACATTGCCCCACACAGCCATTTGTAGTTATGTATATAGTCGTCTACCACAGTTTGGGGTTTTAATCTTATTTAGAACACAGGGTTTATGTTGGCAGGCGCACAGTGGTTTCTAAACAAGGACAAAATGGGGTGGATCACGAGGCCGAGTTCGACTATCACAATAAATTGGTTGGTCGCAGATGTTGTCAAAGATGAATTTTAAAAACAACAAAATGCAAATTCGCCATTTTTTCCCTATATTTTTTAGACTCATTCAGGAGTTCAGCGGATAAAACTATCTCTGGACATGTCTCAATATAATTAAAATAATTCATCAACGAAAAAATATTGTGCCATAAAGTCGACACCAAAAATTGTTTATGGAAAATTTCTTAAAAAAACGTCTTATTCAAATTTTAATTTCCGTCGAATTCATTGTTAAGTTTGATTTCCGCATGACACATATCAGACTGCTCTGCCATTTTTGCTCAGTATCGTTTGGCAGGTCATCGTGGAAAGACTCGCAACACAACAGCGTCTCCGAATTGTTCAGCTTTATTACGAAACACAGCGTTCTGTGAGAGAGAAGACCGCGGCGAATCGATTTGACGTCGATCTGAGCAGCTGGCTTGTCGTATTCGTCAAGGAGCTTGGCCTTAAAGCGTACACAATTCAACTTGTGCAATAATTGAAGGCAGTCGCTATGCTCGAACGAGTCGCCCAAAATTGGACCTTCCGTATGGATAATATCATTTTCAAACAATAAATACCATAATTTTTTTCTTTTAACCGATAATACAAATTTTAAGTTCACCTTCAAATTTATGTGTCTTATTTTACATTATAAATCAAACCCCCATTATTACCAATTAATAGCATCTTAAGTCAAAGGCAATTGTCAAGGCTTCAGATATAGCGAATCTTTAACAATCGTCAAGTATTTGTAAAAAAAAATCGATTTTGTTGTTTGTATGTATTGTTGGTATGTTATGTTGTATGTGTTGTCATTTATTTTGGTTTAAGACCAAAGGTTGTGCTGAAGTCTTCAGCAGAACCCAAATTTAGCAAAACTGCGCAGTCAACTTTTAGCTGCAACAATAAAGGTCTCACTTTGCTTTCTTGCTAATTTTGGATTCTGCTGAAGACTTCAGCACAACCTTTGGTCTTAAACCAAAATAAATGATAACAAAAATCGATAAAAAAAACCTAATAAATTCAAAAATTTGTAAATAAATTTGCATTCTATTAAATATAAGTGGTGATTTTTTAAAAGCCATAGGAAAGTTTTTCAAAAAAAAAAAAAAAACACATAAAATTCAGAAAAATGCATGAAATTTTTATTTGATAGTACGTTGACCTTGACTGTGCCTCAAATGGTCCATCCGCTTAGTCCAATTTTGGCATTTCCACGTTTTTGAGAAACAGAGGCCCAATTGCTGCAAACGGCGAGGAATCGATAATTGATGGTCATCATTAACACTGGCCGATACAGCTGCGATATTTTCTTCAGTTCGCACTCTACGTAAGCGTGTTGGTGGTTTAAAGTTTGGTGCGAAATTTAGTCACCATAGTCCGAATAGCCGCTTCAGTGGGTCGATTAACCTGACCATAAAAAGGAAGCGCGCGATGAACTTTCTTAACTGAGCAAGCATTTTGATAATAAAATTCAATAATTTGCAAGCGTTGTTCATTTGTAAGACGATTCATGGTTAAATTATAGACCAAACTGAAGATGTTTGACAGTGGAACAAAACACGAAACGTGCGTAAGCTGTTTAAATCAGTGTTGCCAAAAAGATAATAGCTAAAAAATCACATTCGAAAGAAGAAGAAAAATCTGATTTTTTTAATTTTTATATCCTAACATCTAAAATCAAAGTGCAGACAATTATTGTCCGATCTTAACCAAAATTGGTAGTAGTAAGTTTTGCTGGCCAAGGACGGATGCTATTCAATTTGAAGCAATTCAGTCCAGATTTAGATACAGTCCTCATACAAATGTCGCTCCCGATTTGACTTTTTCTCCTCTAGAAAACATATATTTTAACTATAAACATATTTCAACTAGAAACATCTATGACGAAAATGGGTAAAATCGGTTCAGATTCACCATACAAATTTCGCTCCCTCTTTAATTTTCTCATAATTCACCCGATTTTGATCAAATTTGGCACAACGAATTATATTTCTACTAAAACCATATATAGTAAAAATAGGTAATATCGGAACAGAATTTAACCGTTTTTGATAAAAAATGGAATAGCGCTTTATATTTATATATTATATAGCCACCATAAAAATTTCCCACTGTGACTTTCCTGCTCTACAATTTATCCGATTTTAATCAATTATATATTTCAACTAGAAGGATCTATAGTGAAAATGGATACAAATGGGATTTCCACATAAAATTCAATTCCGATTTGACTTAACATTTTATATTCTGTTGATGTTTTTCAAATTTGCAAAACGCATTATATTTCATCTAGAAGCACCCATTGGTAAAGTGATTGAAATCGTTTCAGGTTTTAATAGTTCCCTATTTATTTTTCTCTCTCAGACAAATATTTTTACAGGTTATGATCTAATTGACCAGCACACGTTATATTTCACTTGGAAGGTATATATTGTGCAAGTAGGTCGCATCGGTACCAATACAAAAATATTTTTTAACCCTATCGGGGGTATTATACCGAACGACTTTAGCCTTTCCATACTTTTTTTGATAGAAATCCCAGTTTTTTAAGAAGGTGACTTTAGTATTTCATTTAATCACTTTGATGTAACTTTTTTAATACTAGAGTGAATTACTGTATTTTCTTACGGCTTTACGAAAATGTTTAATGAACCCAAGCCCACACTGTTCAAAAATCCATTTTTTATGGCATTAAGTCGGAAAATAAAGATACAATCTTGTAATTTTGCACATTTCTTAGACATAAAATACTTAAAAAATAAAAAATAAAATTGGACCGATCGGACCACGCCCACTACAACCTCGCATATAAACTCAATATATAACCAACATAGTTATCACCCTGTATTAGTACAGGGTGACCAAAAACAAAATTTAAAAAAACGCTAAAAATAAAAAAAAAACTCATTTCGCTTTGACGAACAATGTTTTTCTGAACATTATTACAAAAACAAAAAAAATATATCAAACAAATATTCTACTTGCCACCGCAATTTAAATAATTATTTCAGGAAATAATATAAAACGTCTACATGTACACAGAAATGTGAATAACGTTATATACCATTTTAAAGGTACTTACAATTCCTTTAAAATGAGATGTTGATGGGTCTCTTACACAAATCTGATTCAGATATATGATAAAATATATGTACTATGGCTAATCGAAATTGTGCTAAAATAAAGTGGCAATTGTAGGAGTTTGCCGAAAAATGCTGACGAGATATTAATTCCACCATAAACTACACACTCAGACGAACACTTTCACATTTACACTTTGAGTCAAGTTGAGTCATACATATAACTTTTGGTCCACGACATTTATAGGTTACGCTCACTACGAATCACAAAATTACAACACTTAAGAGAAGTAACAAGACAACAGTAATCACAAAATGTTAAATATATTTTTCAACACATTAAAATCGGCAAAGTTTTTCACATGGCTTTAACAGCAACATTCGCTATTATTGTCAAATGGTGCGCCAGACAAAGAGTAAGATTTCTTGTCTTGTAAGGGTGATTTTTTAGCTATTATCTTTTTTACAACACTGGTTTGAACAGCTGACGCATGTTTCGTGTTTTGTTTCATTCAGTCAAACATCTTCAGTTTGGTCTATAATTTAACCACGAATCGTCTTACAAACGAACAACGCTAGCAAATTATTCAATTTTATTATCAAAATACGTGCACTGTTAAGAAAGTTCATCGCGCGTTCATTGTGTTCAGCGACGAAGCTCATTTTTGGCTCAATGGGTACGTAAATAGGCAGAATTGTCGATTTTGGAGTGAATATCAGCCAGAAGCATTGCAAGAGCTACCAATGCATCCAAAAAAAGTCACAGTTTTTTGCGGTTTATGGGCTGGTGGCATCATAGGACCGTACTTCTTCAAAGATGATGCGAATCGTAACGTAACTGTGAATGGTAAGCGCTACCGTGAGATGATATCCAACTTTTCTTTGCCCAAAATGCAAGAGCTTGACTTGCATGACATGTGGATTCAACAAGACGGTGCCACATGCCACACAGCACGCGCAACAATGGACTTATTGAGAGGCGAGTTCGGTGAACGTTTTATTTCATGCGATTTAACGCCTTTAGACAATTTTTTGTGGGGCTATGTTAAAGCTCATGTCTATACAGACAAGCCCGCTTCAATTGACGCATTGGAAGACAACATTGAAGCATTTATTCGTGAGATACCGGCCGAAATATTGGAAAGAGTATGCCAAAATTGGACTAAGCGGGTGGACCATTTGAGGCGCAGTCAAGGTCAACATTTGCATGAAATAATCTTCAAACATTAAATTATATGGACCGTACTATAGATTCAAATAAAGATTTCATACATTTTTTTTAATTTTATGTGTTATTTTTTTTGAAAAATTTCCTATAGCTTTTAAAAAAAGAAAAGAACGTCTTTGATAAAACCTTGTCCTCTCGATAATTTTATAATGTCTGACATTAATCCTCTTGAAAAAAGTGCCAGCCTAATGACTCTTATATGGCTCTCTCAAATATGGTGAATTCAATATCAGCAAAACCATCATTTAAAAACTGAAAAGTCTGAAACATGACTTTTTTTGAAATTACCTTACTGTTACAAAATGGGTCATAACTTTTGCATCTATCCAAAGATTTTTTTCAAATAGACATAGTTTTCTTCATTTGCTTTCAAAAATATAATAAAATATTTTTTCCATTTTTTTTTTGATTTTTTGCAAAAAGCGTTTTTTTAAATAATTTTTTTCCATATTTTTTTATTAAACCAAAGATTATACGTAAAAATTAAATCTACAAAACATATAGTACTCATAATTGTTATATTAAATTTAATATTGAACATGGCTCAATCAGGTTTAGACTTCAAAAATTATGACCCAAATACTGAAGGTACCTTCCGTGGAAATTGTATATTTGTTCGTGTTTAATACACTAAATTAAACAAGAAAATGTTATCCACTGTCCTCCGACAGCATTTTTGTTGCATAGTGTAATCAGTAATTTAGGAATAGTAGTCAAAAGCTGTGAAATGATTGTTTTTATACCCTACACCACTTCGTGGGCTAGGGTATTATAAGTTAGTTTCGTGTCAAATGTTTGTATTGTGCCAGACCCACCTTTTAAGTATACCGATCGGCTTAGAATCACCAGCTGAGTCGATTTAACACTGTCAGTCTGTCCGTCCGTCCGTCCGTCCGTCCGTCCGTCCGTCCGTCCGTCTGTCCGTCTGCTGTCCATCTAAGCTTGTTCGCACTCTACAGGTCGCAATTGTTGTCCGCTTGTCATGAAACTTGGCAGAAGTTATTTTTTCTGGCCAAGGACCATCGGTATTGAATTTGGAGGAAATCGGTTCAGATTTAGATATAGGCCCCATACAAATGTCGCTCCCGATTTGACTTTTTCCGCCCTATAAAGCACATATAGTACCCGATTTTCTTCAAAATTGGCTTAACACCTTATAATCAAACTAGCAACACCTGTAGTTAGATCGGTTCAGATTTAGATATAGCCCCCATACAAATATCGCTCCCGATTTCACTATTTCCGCTTTAGAAACCACATATTGTACCCGATTTTCTTTAAAATTGGCAGAACATTTTATAATCGAACACCTATGCTGAAAATGGGTAAGATCGGTTCAGATTTAGATATAGCCGCCATACAAATGTCGCTCCCGATTTGACATTTTCCACTCTAGAAACTACATCTTGTACCCGATTTTCTTTAAATTTGGCACAACATCTTATAATCCAACTAGAAACACCTATGCAAAAATTGGGTAAGATCGGTTCAGATTTAGATATAGCCGCCATACAAATGTCGCTCCCGATTTGACATTTTCCACTCTAGAAACCACATCTTGTACCCGATTTTCTTTAAATTTGGCACAGCATCTTATAATCCAACTAGAAACACCTATGCAGAAATTGGGTAAGATCGGTTCAGATTAAGATATAGCCCCCATACAAATGTCGCGCCTTATTTCACTTTTTCCGCTCTAAAATCCACATATTGTACCCGTTTTTCATTAAAATTGGCACAACATCTTATAACCCAACCTATGGTGAAAGTGGGTAAGATCGGTTCAGATTTAGATATCGCCCTCGTACTAATGTTGCTCCCGAATGTTTAACCGATTTTGGCCAAACTTTACATATTATATTTCACCAATAAACATACATGGTGAAAGCGAGTCACATCGTTCCGATTTAACATTTTTTGTCAAACACATACATTTACCGGATGCAAAAATCCTTCCCGGTTTCACTTTTATAGTGAATTGAATTGTAATGAGAACTGTTTGGGAGATGCCCATATGTCCATACTTTGGTATAACCCAAATGGGGCCCATTCTGATCTATTACAGCTCTAGAAACTATATCTTACATCGGATCTTTATCAAATTTTGCAGATCATGATATTTTTCAACTAGTAAAACCTACAGTGAATGAGAAATATATAGGCCCATGTTTTGGACCAGGCCCAAAATGTTGTTATAGTCCCCCTTTTGAAATGTCGGTCCGATTCATCCTATTACCACTGTATAATTTGTATTTGTCTGTCGGATAATTGGATCAATTACCATATTATTAACCATATTCGTTAAATATGACTAAATTGAATTTATAGTAGCTGTATAATTTATATGAACTACATAAAATTGCTCCCATGAAATACCTGGGTTTAGTAATCAAAGTGAGGTACATATGCAGGGAGTGGTGTAGGGTGTTATATTGTCGGCTCCGCCCGACTTTAGCCTTTCCTTACTTGTTTTAATTGTGTTTTGGCACGAAAAATTATAAAAAATATAAATATGATCCGAAAAGTAAAAGTACTTTTTTAAGAAAAAAAAAATACATATAAAATATAGGTTTAGGATTTTAGGACACCAAAATTTATTAGGATATGCAAAGCACAGCCCTTATACACAATGGTTGTAAAGTATTTATCCCGACCTCAGAATCGTTCGCAACATTCAAATGTCAAACTTGTTGGCCTTTAAAAACACCCCTGATCCACTTTCATTCATTTTCATCATCTGCGTTGTTGTGCTTCGCAAAATTAAATGCACAAAGTTGTCATTTCCACAAAGATTTATGAGTTTTATAACTTTTTATTGAGGACATTTTCGTCGTCGTCGTCTCCCTTTTACAATTCTTGGCATTTTTGTTTCCTCCGCCTCTTTGACTTCAGCATCATCTTCTGCTGTTGCGCGGGTCTTGCCTTCATTGTTTCTGTTTCAATGCCACAAATACGACTACTTGAAATACTTTACAAATTGCCGAGGACGAGGTGACACAAATCAATAGAAAATTAAATTTTATTATCATCGTCATCATCATCATGAAACGAAAAAAACGGAATCAATCCCTTTTTGCTGGCTGGTCTCTCTTTGCGATTTGTCGCTTTATTTTATTTCATTTCATCGTAATTCTATTTGAGTGGTCTCGTCTCGTTGCGCCTTGTCTATGACACTGCGCCAGTACTGCGAACAACAGGCTCAGCCATCAGAAATCAAGAAAGAAAAAGAGCTCTGAAAATAATTTCTAAGGATCTCCATTAATACACTTCAGCAATGGACTGGCCGGGCCAGCCATTGTAATGCCGCTGATTGCGAAGTGTCTGAAGTTAATACAATTGAAATTCACTTGAAGAGCATCATAAAATCACAAATTTTAAGGACTAAGTATTGAGTGGCAGCATTGATAAAATGTCAAGGATGTTTCGGTGTGAAAAAATCACACATTTTCCTTTCAGGATCTGCCACTGTCTGGCGTTGTGGTGGGCGTAATAGGAATTATGGATTCGGAGACATTTCCCTCAGCTAATGAAGAATGACAACTACGTCATTCTGCTGCTATTTGGTGGCCTAGAAATTTGTATGTATGAATATTTTTTCATCATCCACAATCCCTTGAATCTTTGACTTAAATATTTCATGTAGCTGAAGCATTTAAACCCCCTCCCCCCATTCCATAGTATGTTATGGTCTTGAGCACACTGTGAATAGCTGAATTTCTTTCACCTTCAAACCTATATCGGATTTGTACTTGTATGCTTTTACAGATTTTTGATTTCAATTTTAGATTCTCATACATTTGCTCAATTCGAAAATAAATCTCACTTTCACTTTCACAGTGTCAGTTTTCCATTTCCACACTTAAATCCAACATTTTAAACCTCATTTACACAAAACGGCTACAGCAGGCATTGGGTGCAAAACCAACAGCTACCACAGCCACACAGCCAGCACCAACGCAACACAAAGCGAAATTCTCAATGTCAAACCGAACAGCTTTTTAAGCCTTCAAATCTTGCCACTCAAAATGATTATGAAGCTTACGACACAGAAACACACATACCGGCTCACCCAGATGACAACTGGCATAGTCTGCTGCTTAGATGTGAACATTATTTTCCCTTTCACCGCTCGCAGGACGAGCATACATTTGGTTGGTATTGTGACATAAAAGCAAGAACCAACTCGGAAGTAAATACTTGAGGACGCAAGTACTTTTTGTTGGCTTTCAACAGCAAATAGCGCCACTACTCACACTTGCACCCAACCCTACCCAACCACCCACGCACAACCAGCAACTAACCGACCCACTAACCATGCAGCAAACAACGGCAGCGTGATTGTCCTTAAATACCCGAGAACCTCGAACCTCCCTCCGTGTCCCACTAGTTTTCTAGAGGACAGTGGTATATGGGCCACTACACACAATGTGAAGGTGATAGCTCACGGACAGCTGATGTGTCAACATACAATTTTAAATGTTTTTTAGGGTGATTTACTTTTTGAAACATTTTTGAAGACAAACGAAAAGTTGGGATTTTCTTTTTCCGCCATACATGGAATATTGAGTGGCAATTTTATATAGCTCAACTAGCAGTACCAGCTGCTTCGCAAGTGAAAAAACGAGTTATTTGTTATTAGTTTTATCCGTCTCTGTTTTTGGAATGTGCTTGTCGAATCGCACTTTTTAAGCTAAACTTTACTCGTATTAGAGTGAGCAAAAACCCAGTTTTTCTGCAATGTCGAGTTTTTCGAAAACCGTGATTTTACAAAACCCGGTTACCCGGTTTTTTATAAAAAACCGTCGAACCGGGTTTTTCTTAAAAGAGTAAAAAATGGGGAAATTATTCATCATAAGGTAATTCCACAAAATGTTGACCCATTGTACATACTCGTTCTTACAAAACCCGGATACCCGGTTTTTTATAAAAAACCGTCGAACCGGGTTTTTCTTAAAAGAGTAAAAAATGAGGAAATTATTTAGCATAGGGTAATTCCACAAAATGTTGACCCATTGTACATACTCGTTCTTAGTAAGATTCAATGAAATATTTCGAAATTGACTTCAGACATTCCTGTCTGAATTGGGATCGTTTTGGTCCATTGACAAAATTGGGGATTTTTTTTAATAATATTTCAACCCATCATTACCCATCTTGTCTCCATTATTCTATTAGTTTAAAACACCGTAAAAGGTTGCTAAAATAGGAAATTATTTTGAAAAATGTAATAATTTCTGGACCAATTACCCTACTCTGCAATTCTGATATCTTGTAGAGAATAAGATAAGCTAAAATATATAAAAATAAGAAAATAAAACATGTTTTGTTTGAATTCAAGGGTTATACCTTTTGTTGGACTCTTCGAAATACAAGGACTTTTCTCTTATATACACAAAGTATACGTATAAGGCCGCAGAAATGATGACCTGCAAAATATTTCGTCCCTTGGATCAAACCCGTTGTAATATAAACGCTCCTGAAAACCCCTCTGAAAATAATCACATATATTCTTATGCAGCGGTAAATGGCGTCGATTTTTCTTCAGCCCATAAGAAATGTATGTGAAACTTCGCTATTTTTTTAGACTCACATTTTTGCTGTGTTCAAAGATTTTTTAGTTAACTTGCGGTCCCTAATAAAAAACGTTTTGTGAAGCTTGTGATAATATCAAAAGCGGCATGTTTTAAACAAATTAGCACAGAAAGAGAATTTTTGCACTCGGAAAACCCGGTTTAGACCGACATAAAAGACCTGGGTCTTCCGGTTTTCCAAAAACCGCGATTTTTAAAAACACGGTTTCAGATGAAAAACCGTGTTGACCCGATTTTTGGTCTCGGTTTTGTATTCGTATGTATATATTTTTTTTTCATTTTCTACCTAGTTCTGAACAACAAATTGCAACCGCTGAGCCTTTTATATCCTCGATATCATGTTTCTAGATGCAGCCGAATACTTTATAACTTTTTGCATCTCTTTCCCAAAAAGCACACATTTTGAAAAATCATTCTAAAAATATGTACTTTTTTGGTAGCACGTTTATCGCTTGTCGTCACGCATCCTACTTATAAGTAAGCAAGTAAAAAGGGCGTTAAGTTCGGCCGGGCCGAACTTTATATACCCCCACCATGGATTGTTTTCCACAGAGGCTGCCGATTTTCGTAGAAGTGAATATTTTTAAACAAACCAAAACAAATGCAAATATTGAAAAAATAAGTTTATAAATAAGTATAATATTTTAATTATTTCAAAACACGCCTATAAGGCAAGGCTAGCAATATCGAAATAATACTTAAAGTCAATTAAAAAGCTTAAATACCATAAATATTGGTAGATGGTGGGTGCTACAGTTGGTTGTATTTCCATTCTATTTTAATTCCAAAAGTACAAAAATTCCTCAAGTTGATAGTAGTAAAAATCTAAAATCTCTTTATTTTACGTGTCTACGCAATTAGAGGGATGCATTTCTTAACTCTAGCTGTAGTCATTTAATTGGTACTATTTTTGTCCCTCCCTTGAAAATACAAATTTTGAAAAAAAAAACTTTTATTGTTCATGTGTCGCAGTCAGAGGAATGTATACTCCGAATTTCAGGACTCTAGCTGCGGTCATTTGGTTGGTACTATTTTTATCCCCTTTTTCCATTTTGACCCCAAAAAGTACGAATTTCGAAAAATCAGTTTATTTTCAGAGGAATGTATCAGAGGAATGTATACACAGAATTTCAGTATTCTAGGTACAGCCGTTTGGTTGGTACCACTTTTATCCCTCTATTCCCATTTTACCCCTTAAAAGTACGAATTTGTAAAAAATACATGTATATTATGCATCTACTCAATTAGAGGAATGTACACACCGAATTTCGCGTTTCTAGCTTTTTCGTTTAATAAGTACCATTTTTATCCCTTTTTTGTCCCATTTCACCCCCTACAAATAAGAATCACTTTATGATGCACGTTTTTGCTATAAGGGGAGTGCGCATACCAAATATCAAGCAAATATAAACAGACATATTCAAAAAAACATGCTTAAATACGCTAAAATATTAGGGATTATTATGGGTATTTTAGTCCTTGTGAGGGAAAAATTCAAATTTGAATGTTTATGTTCCGCGTTTACGTAATTAAAGGGCTGTATACCATTTTTATCCCTTTGCCCCGCTCACCTATCCACATCTATATGTACTTCGCATCTACATGGTCAGAGGAATCTACATACAAAATTTCACGATTCTAGCTGTAATACTTTAGTTGGTACCATTTTTATACCTTGTTGTCCCGCTCGGCCCTTAAAAGTACAAATTTCGAAAAATAAATTTATGTTGCATGTCCACGTTGTCAGAGAAATGAAAAATACTGTTTTTCACGAATATAGCTGCAATACTTAAATTGGTACCATTTTTATCCCCGTTTTGTCCCTTTCCTCCCTTAAAAGTACTAATTTCGAAAAATCCCCATTTGTAGCTCGTCTGCATGGTCAGTGAAATGAACACACCGCATTTCATGTTTCTAGTTACTGCCGTTTAGTCAGGACGAAGGCTCGATTTTTATCCCTTTTTGTCCCAGTTTACCCCTTAAAAGTACGAATTTCGTAAAACACTTTCTTTCGGCGTCTACGTCATATTTGGGAATTGCCCTGAAGATGTCTTGACCCTGGTTTCAGCCGTTTGGTCCGGGCGATAAGTCAGTCAATAACGCAACGTCTATAAAGTGACTATATTGACGAGTTGTAAGGAGATTTAGGGATAACATTCGTTTTTAAAAATATTTAAGTATTTTAAACTAAGTCGTACTAAAGGATGAAGAATATATTCATCTTGATGGCATCACTAATCTTTAAAATTGTAGCATTTGGGGTTCACAGAATCCGCTCGTGATTGTTCTTTAAAAAATGATGAATGTTTCTCAAAGAAAGTCATAATTTATTTCACATAAATGAGAATGTTTTGTAGCTGTAAATAAATTTTGCAATTTGCATAAAATTGACAGCATCTGCTAAGTCTGTAATAATGTAAAATACACTCCATGGCGGAGGGTATATACAATTCTTTCCGAGCTTTACACCTTTTTAGTTGATTTGTTTAATTCAGTTTTTATTTATTTTATGATATATATCATTGCATTGATATATATCAAAAAACCATATTTTAAAACTAAACAAAACTATTTAAAATTTTCTTCACGCATGAAGAACATCCGTATTTCGCATCATTTGTAATGCCCCACATGTTTCCTTTTGTGGCCGATTCACTTGCAAGTGCAAGACTAAAATGCACACCATGACTAAGTGGTGAATAAATGAATGTGCATTGGCGTAGTTAGGTGAACATTGCAATCAAAAAAAATTATCAAAAATTCTCTGTGCTCCAATCGGATATCTCAAAAAGGTGATAAGCTGTGTATGTTTTAGGTATATCCGGTTTAATTCGCCGTTTTGCATTGCTTTTGAGATATAAGCGATTTGAAACTGTGATTCAAAAACATATCAATTACGGAAGCGGGAGCATATCAATGTAAATATATAATTTTTGTCGAAAACTCAAAGTTAATTGGATGAAAGCGCGGCTGGGAAACACTGCGCTAAGAATATGTCGCTAAAATGAGACGATATTGAGAAATCAAATGAAAATACTTATTTAACTGAATTCGTAATGTAATGTAATTAAGTCAAGTGTCTTATTGATTTACTCATCGAGGATAGTTTCGAAGTCGACTATGCTGAGCAGATTTTTTCTAAATGTTTTCTGGGTTATTACCAAAAACGGCTATGCAGAGTTAAAGTTTCCGATATTGTCGGCCTTCTTTGCACACGGTCAGCCGATGAAAAGCTTTATTTAATTAATCGACTTGGGATGCCGATCTTAATATTAAGGAGAAAATCAGTTTTTTCGCTCTCCTGAAAATTTGTGTTTTTGTTCATAGCCACTTATGAATATAAGCCCTCGATATACAAAACATTTTGAAAGACATTCGGCTTCGGTAGAAGTTTAGGATTTTGGCCGAAGTTCAGCTATCGGTTCGGCTTCGGACAAGTGAGCAAATGAGTAATATTATCTTTAGTAAATATCACTTATACGCCAACAATATCTATACGAGAGAAGTATACATTGTATAGCGCATTCCAGAGATATTATACAGACCGATAGAGGATATGCCTCCCTTAGTTGTTAGTTATCAAGCAACATCAGTATACAGCAGTGTTAACGTAAATTGATAAAAATCCAATATTTTTGGACGTTGTAACAAATAAAAACAATTAATTTGGCAATGTAGATTGAAGTACGTCAAATCCCAATATTCAAAAACTTTCAACATTTGTAAGAAAATCTCTGTATGAAATTGAGAAGATTTTAAAAGAATCTTTAAGAATTTCGGAAGTTTACAATTAAAATCTGCAAAACATAAATTTCTAGATGATACTTTGACCCCCCTCTCGGAATGGCCTATCTACGCTTCCGCTTATGTGGCATGCCGTTGGGAGAGGGGTGCATTAATGATTCAGCAACCACATTTTGTTTCGTTTCGTTTTGTTTGCTGTTGCATATTTTTAAACGTTCTCTTTTGTGTAGAGTGTTGCTTCCTTATTTGTGTTTTTCTACGGCCGTTTGTCGTACATAAGCGGCTTAGTTCAAGAAATACGCGTATTTTCTGTCAAATCTTCTACTACTTCTACAAGTGGCGGGTTGAACCTTTGGCATGTATGAATGCCATGCTATGGCAAGCGCTCACAAGTAACAACAAATTCTATTCTAAATGACTTCCGTTAATATTTTATTATACGTTCACGGTCCACGGCTGACGCGGAGTCTCAACGAAGGTCATCAACGGAAGTAACAGACGAGAGAAATGCTGGGGCCGGCCTCAATGTAATAGAAGACAAAAACAAAAAACGAACGAACAGAGAAATGTAAATACGAACGAATACCCGAATACTTGTATTTGCTTAGGCGAGATGATGTGGCTGGGAACACAAAGAAAGGTCATGTCTTTACCAAAACACAAGACTGCCCCCCAGGATATGTTTTGTTGTTAAGAAAAATCTTTGAATCTTTGAAAATAAAAAAGGATTCACACGAAAGAACAAACCAGTTCGTGGGCTTACAAAGAAGGCGTAGCTGCCAATTTGGTAATTGATGAGTTGCCATGGTCTCCGATTTTGAAAAAAATCTAAAAAAAATTGATTATTTAATATGGGAGAAGACAACGGTTACCACAAATCCCGAAAAAAGGCTTAAACAAAATTATTTAAAATGTGAAAATATTTAAACTTTAAATATCACAACATTATTTTTAAATATATCAACCAATATTTGCTGCCAACACAGGATATTATGATAAAATGTCAACAACAATATAATTTGTGTATTTTTATAAGTGATATCATACAAAATATAAAATATTCCCGCAAATAAATACTTCAAATATGAAATATTCGCACAAATTGCATCATTGTTGTCGCAGTTTAAGAGGACATTAAACATTTGAACGAAATATCATTATGGGACTCTGACTGGCTACATGCGATGCGGAATGGCATGGATGGACCGATGATAAAACAAACAATTTTTTTTGCTTTTGCAATTGAATGCAATTTTTGCCATTGAATGCAACACTTAAAAGGCACGTCGTTTGTGTGTGCACAAAATTAAGCCCGTTTATGAGCATCATAGGTCATTATCGTGAATTATGTTCGAGCGTCTGTAAACAGAAATGCATGCCGATATTACTCGTCCGAATGGAAAATTGCCGCAACAAATATTCAATGCACTCCGGTACTTAAGGCAACAAATTCATTTTTAATTTCAGTCATTCGGGATAATTAGAATAGCTTTTGCGCTGTGTGTGAACGCGCATAAGCGACCAGGGGATATTGTACAAAACACAAGTGCCGCCGAAGTGGCACAGTGGTTGCAACAATTGATGATGTTGGTCAAAATTGGCAACAATTTGCAAATTTCAACTGATTAGATTTTAATATTTATTTATTTTCAATACTAATGTTGTATACGAACTTACTTATATAGACAACAAAAACGATTGACGATGCGAAATTGTTGTGAATTGTTTGTGACTGATAATAAATCAGAAACTATATATATATATGAATCTGTGTTTGTAAGTTTGTTTGTTCTTTAAACCGAACCGATCTTCTTGAAATTTTCGCAGTATGTTCATGCTGAACCGGTGGTGAAACTAGGCTATATAAATTTTTCATATTTAGTTTTTTCGTTTGCATTTTTTGGCCTGTAATCAATATTTGATTTGAACTGGGATATTGTCCTGGCTCAAGACCATTTTGCTTCTATATTTACTAGAACGCAAATTTATTTACAAATGCCATGGTGACATTTATTACTTGGCTGCAGACTACCACGATCATGATTTCGACCACGTCAAAAGTCTTTTCAAGTGGCTTCGCAGCGACTTTTCAACATCAAACCCGGCCTCTTTAAGGAGATGATTCTCACAAACGAACGAGAAGCACAACTCACTTGCCGAATTTGCGTTTAAAAAATCGCACCAAGTAATAAAGCACACATGCCATCTTACAAGCATCTCATTGAGTTGCATATGTAAGTATGTGTAAATGCAGGTATAGTTACCCAGCAACTTCTGCGGTGCCAACGCTCATTTGTTTAGTTTTTATACCCTCCACCTCCAGGATGGGGGTATACTAACTTTGTCTTGATCGTCATAAAATTCTAAGACGATCTAGCCATGTCCGTCCGTCCGTCTGTCCGCCTGTTGAAAGTACGCTAGCATCTAAACGAAAGGAGCTAGAACGATCAAATTTTCCATAAATGCGTCTTATAGTCGTAGATCGGTTGGGATTGATAGGGGGCGAAATCGGCCCAAAGGGAAAATTTTTTCCCTCACAAGGACTAAAAATACCCATAATAATCCCTAATATTTTAGCGTATCTAAGCATGTTTTTTGAATATTTTTGTTTATATTTGCTTGATATTTGGTATGCGCATTCCCCTTATAGCAAAAACGTGCACCATAAAGTGATTCTTATTGTAGGGGGTGAAATGGGGCAAAAAAGGAATAAAAATGGTACATATTAAACGACAGCAGCTAGAAACACGCAATTCGGTGTCTACATTCCTCTAATTGAGCAGAAACATAATATAAAAGTATTTTTTCCAAATTCGTACTTTTAAAGGGTAAGATGGGAATAGAGGGATAAAAATGGTACCAACCAAACGGCTGTACCTAGAATAATGAAATTCGGTGTATACATTCCACTGATTGCATAGACAACTAAAACACACGGATTTTTCAAAATTCGTACTTTTTGGGGTTAAAATGAAAAAAGGGGATAAAAATAGTACCAATCAAATGACCGCAGCTAGAGTAATGAAATTCGGAGTATACATTCCTCTGACTGTGTAGACACGGAAAATAAACTGATTTTTCGAAATTCGTACTTTTTGGAGTCAAAATAGAAAAAGGGGATAAAAATAGTACCAACCAAATGACCGCAGCTAGAGTCATGAAATTCAGAGTATACATTCCTTTGACTACGTAGACACGGAAAATACACGAATTTTTCGAAATTAGTACTTTCAAGGGATACAATGGGTACGGAGGGATAAAAATGGTACCAACCAAACGGCTGTACCTAGAATAATGAAATTCGGTGTATACATTCCTCTGATTGCATAGACAAGTAAAACACGCGGATTTTTCAAAATTCGTACTTTTTGGGGTTAAAATGGAAAAAGGGGTACAAATAGTACCAACCAAATGACCGCAGCTAAAGTCATGCAATTCGGAGTTTAGGTAGCGCTTAGGTAAAAATTGAAAAATTGTTTATTCCAGTATTTCTTACCCACACGACATCATCGATGCCATTCAACAAACAACAACAAAGTCGTCGGTCCAAAAATTTGCACTAACAAAACACATTTTTCAATTTTGCGGCTACCTAAGCGCTACCTAAACGGTGTTAAGAATAATTCCTAGGAAGTTCATATGTTCTAGAAAGTTGTTAATTGAGATCTTAGGTACATTTTTGTAGTTGATTGTTTCCCTGAATTTTCAACGGTTTGCTACCTATGGACCTGAACAGGGGAAAAAAGGTTAAAAAAAAGTTAAAGTAAGTTTTTTGCGATTTTGACCTTGAAGATGAAGTTTTTTGATTTTATTTGTTCACAATTTTTGTTCTTTATGACAAGAGCTAGAACTTTGCCTCAGAGAGTAAATCAAAATTCCGAACGGTTTGCAAGATATGAGCCTGAGAATATGATCACTTTTTTCCAAAAAGGCCTCAAATCTCTGGGGGCCCATAAAAAAAAGTGCATGACTTTGGGGGAAAAAAAACACGGGTCTTTTTGTTTTGGTCTTTTATCATGTAGCGGTGTCCGTATATGGTTATTTTGAAATGACTTCAAAAATGTTGCACAGTGTTATTTTGCACTATGTACGTCTGATAACGGATTTTCAAAATTTGTACTTTTGAAATTAAAATAGAATGGAAATACAACCAACTGTAGCACCCACTATCTACCAGTATTTATGGTATTTAAGCTTTTTGAATATATAAATATAATAATATTTATTTTTTGATTTGAAATAAATAATGGTTTGAAATAATTAAAATATTACATTTATAAAATTATTTTTTCAATATTTGTATTTGTTTTGGTTTGGCTATATTAAAAAAATTATATTTTCCTGTAATATTACTGCACTTCTACGAAAACCGACAACCGCTGTGGAATGCAATCCATGGTGGAGGGTATATATCGCCGTTTTTATTTGTTTTAGATCACATCGGAATTTCATTTTATAGACGATTAAAGTTACTCTCTGGCCTTTTCTTGCAGCATATCGGTGTATAAAACTATGTTTTCTTTACATCTGAGGCATAGGGTATGTTCAGAACATATTAACCTTCTAACTACGCCTCATGATGGCATTTTTTGGCTTTATTTTAACAAATTTTAAAAAACACCCCGAAAGGGGGAAGGGTGGGTATGAAATGTTGGCCATAAAATTTTACTATATAAGTCAGAATAGCTTTTCGAGCTTCTTGCTCTGCCCATAGCACCTGGTTCATCTGAATGATGTAGGGCTTGCATGGGTCCCAGTTGTCTTTTGAACTTATCATGGTATCGATTATATTTTCCACGCTCCAGTTTTTGTCTATTTGAAGCTGTAGTGTCGCACTGATCTTGTCGAACCGAGTACAGTGGAACACTACATGTTCCATGTTAAAATGTATGTACTTGAAATTTGACAACTTTGTTTACGAAAGGCGGTAATTTTTGTGCAGATTTCAAACTGAAGTATATTTAAAGAAATAACTCATCAAAATGTCAACCATTTTGTTCATTCCATATTAATATCATATTAACGGGACAGACAGATAGATTTTTCTACGATTGCAAATTTTGAAAAGATGCCATAAACGCACACTATTGTACATTTTACTTTAAACGACTCGGTAGCTGAGGATGTGCATTAATTTCGTTTACTACGTGTTTTGCTTAGAGCCACTGTGCTGCGGCTCCACACAATCTAATTGACAACCAAATGGAAACAAATTTTAGATTTGAAAAAAAAAACAACAAAAATCCCAGGAAGACCAGAACATCTAGCAAATGTCTAAAAATTACTTTTTGCCATAAAAACCGTGTCAGCAAAAAAATGAAATAAAAAAAAAAAACAAACCAAATCGTCGGCAATAAAATGTGTGTAATGGAATAATGAGTGGGGCAGAAAACATACATGAACAAAACGCGGTAATTTTATGTGTTCCGCTGGCTCAGCGCAGCTCTGCTCAGTACTGCAACAGATGCGGAAAGAACGCCAGACAGACAGACTAGTGGACAAGTCAGCTTATTTAGCCGGTTCTTTGGATATAGCGCCAGTGCTCAATTGTTATAAATTATCAGCAAATTGAAATTTGAACAAGATCTGGCGTAGTCGTCGCTAATGGAGACATCATTAGTCATTCATTCATTCCATTCACAATGACATGGAATGAAATGAAATGAGAGAAACAACAACAACTACAACTATTATGTATGTTCTTGTATTTTGCCCTTTTGTTTTAATCATTTTATATCGCACAACATTTTATTGTTGTGTCCATTAATTAATTAACATATTATATATTATTATTTAATTACTTGCAAATTGCTGCAATGTGAATATCTTCGTACGCCGATATCAGTTCAGCATGGTCCGTCCAATGCTGGTTTCAAGTTTTGCATTGACACCACTTACGGCTGATAAATAAATAATCGTGGATATTGTTGTGGGTGATGCATATTGTCACCTGTAATCCTGAAAAAAAAAACACATTCCATGTGAATTAGTGCAGAAATTTTTCGATTTCAATGAAAGTTTGCAATATTGGAATTTCAAAAAATAAGAAATTATAGGCACTAAGGGTGGATCGAATATGAAGAATTTGTCAGAAAATTTTTTAGAAAATTCGTAAAGTTTTATACACGGCATCTTAGGATGCCGTTTGTAACATCTTGAAATATTAATCAGAGACTCTATAAAGTATATATATTCTGGGTCGTGGTAAAATTCTAAGACGATCCGTCTGTCTGCTTAAAGCATGGTCTGTAGTATGACCAATTTTTAAAAAAAATCGTTATGAAACTATAGGCAAAATGGCGTTTTTAGTTTTTCATTTCCTCATCGTGTAGTCCCTTCCATAGGATACAATTTTTCAAAAAAATATTTTATGTACTTATTCGCACCCTATGATAACGGCAATATCGTCAAATTAAAAAGGATAATATCTATTAAAAATACTTTAAATGTCATGCTTTTATCTGGATTAGTATAATATACACTTCTTTGATTTGGCATTTATACCGGTGTCATAGGGTTCCAATAAGTATCCCTATCCCTATTAATATTATAAAACCTTAGTATACCTTAGTGTAAGTCTGTCTGTCTGTCAGTCTGTCTGTCTGTTTGTTTGTTCCGCAATCACGTGTAAACGGCTGAACCGATGTTGTTCAAATTTTCAGTACAGATAGATGCAGGTCTGGGCTATAGAATTTTTAAAAATTTGCTCTGTGGGCGGAGTGGGCGTGGCAAAAGTGTTTTTGAGAGCTAGAAGGCTGAAAATTGATACATATATATTACTGACCACGAGAATGATAAATATGATGCCGAAATTTGGATTTTCATTTTGTGGGCAGAGTGGGCGTGGCAAAAGTGTTTTTGAGAGCTACAAGGCTGAAAATTGGAATATATATATTACTGACCACGAGAAAGATCAATGATGATGCCGAAATTTGGATTTTCCTTTTGTGGGCGGAGTAGGCGTGGCAATAGTGTTTTTGAGAGCTAGAAGGCTGAAAATTGAAACGTATTACTGTATATTACTGACCACGAGAATGATAAATATGATGCAGAAATTTGGATTTTCGTTTTGTGGGCGGAGTGGGTGTGGCAATAGTGTTTTTTTGAACTAGAAGGCTGAAAATTGGAACGTATATATTACTGACCACGAGAATGATAAATATGATGCTGGATTTTAAATTTTCGTTTGGTGGGCAGTGGGGCGTGGCAAAATCGTTTTTGAGAGCTAGAAGGCTGAAAATTGGTACATGTATATTACTGACCACGAGAATGAAAAATATGATACCGAAATTTGGATTTTCGTTTAGTGGGCGTGGCAATAGTGTTTTTAAGCTAGAAGGCTGAAAATTGGAACGCATACATTACTGACCACGAGAAAGATAAATATGATGCCGGATTTTTAATTTTTGTTTCGTGGGTGGTGGTGGCGTGGCAAAAGTGTTTTTAGCTAGAAGGCTGAAAATTGGAACGTATATATTACTGACCACGATAATATCAATATGAAACCTGATTTTAATTTTACCATTTGTTTTTTTTTGCCTAGCGAAGCGGGCAGGGTCCAGCTAGTTAAAAATAATTTTTGAAAAATTTTATCTTTTGGAAATTTGATAAAATGAAAAACTTGAAAACGACAATTAACTTTATTTCACCTATAGTTTCAGGTGTCTATAATTTGGTTTAAGTGTATGGACTGTCGAACTTCGATTCGATTTATATATAGCCCTCTTACAAACATCGCTTCCGATTTGACTTTTTCCGCTCTAGAAACCCGATTTAGAACAAAATATCGGCCAAATGGCCGCCGCGACTTCGGCGGCACACCTCCATCCGATGGTCCAAATTTTCGATGACGCTGAGGCATAATTAAGGTGCGTTAATGTGCCGAATTATCTCATCCTTTAGCTCTTGAATTCTTGGTGGCTTATCGACGTACACCTTTTCTTTCAAATAATCCCAAAGAAAGAACTCCAACAGTGTCAAATCTCATGATCTTGAGGTAACATGGCCATTGAATTTGCCGCGCAAAAGAGCCATTGTTTTGTTAGCTGTGTGTGGCAAGTGGCACCGTTCTGTTGAAACCACATATCGTCCACATCCATGTCTTCCAAGTCGGGCCATAAGAAGTTCGTTATCATCTCACGATAGCGAAGACCATTCACAGTAACTGCCTGATCGGTCTCATTTTGGGAAAAAAACGGCCCTATGATGCAGCTAGCCCATGAATCGCGCCAAACAAACACTCTTTGTTGGTGCATTGGTTTTTCGACAATCACTCTTGGATTATCATTCGCCCAAATGTGGCACGTCTACTTATTGACGAATGTGCCTCATCACTAAATATGATTTTCTTCGAAGTGCACGATATGCATTTTCATAATAAGCCTGAATAACTTTAACGCGATTGTGTATCTTTCCACGGTTCAAATTGAGTTAGTCTGAAATTGAGAAATGTCCAATGAGATGCAGAAAAAAACTTAACGTTTAGGTGTGGTTCACCTTTTATAAGCAGACATTTTCAAAAAACATGATGAAATATTCTAAATATTATGGGCATTTTCAGTCCTTGTGTGGGACAAATTTTTCCTTGTGCACCGATTTCGCCCATTTCCAATCCCAACCCATCTACAACTATAAGACGTATCCATGCAAAATTTGGACATCCTAGCTCCTTTCGTTTAGATTCTAGCATGGTTTCAACAGACGGACATGGCCAAATCGCCTTAGAAGTTTTCAATATAAACCAAAAATATAAAAAAACAATATGTCTTTGACCTAAATCAGGGTAACATACTAATGTCAAAGTTTCCATAGGAAAAATGAGAATTGCTAGTATTCAACCGAATATAGGCGATACCCTAAAAATCCAAGTTATGAAAGCTTTCATAAAATGAACAAACCTTCATTATACACTCCAAGAGAGTATTATGTATTTGTGCATTTGTTTGTAACACCCAAAAGGAAGCGAGACAGACCCATTGTTATGTATACCGATCGACTTAGAATCACTTTTTGGATCGATTTAGCAATGTCCGTCTGTCTGTCAGTCCGTTCGTCCGTCCGTCTGTCCGTCTGTCCATCTATTCTTGTAATCACGATACAGGTCGCAATTGTAGCCAGAACTAAACGAAACTTTGCACAACGAAGTTTTTCGGGAAAAGGACGAACGCTGTTTAATTTGAGGAAAATCGGTTCAGATTTAGATATAGCCCCCATACGAATTTCACTCCAGATTTGACTCTTTTCACTCTAGATACCACATATTTCAAAAGATTTTCTTCAAAATTGGCAAAACATCTTATATTTCAACTAGAAACACCTGTGGTAAAAATGTGTTAGATCGGTTCAGATTTATATATAGCTCACATACAAATTTCGCTCCCAAATTGAATTTTATTTTAACAGATTTTCTTCAAAATTGGCATAAGATCTTATATTTAAACTAGGAACACCTATGGTGAAAATAAGTCAGATCGGTTCAGATTTATATATAGCTCCCATACGAATTTTACTCCTGATTTGACTCTTTCCACGCTGGATTCCACATATTTTAATAGATTTGGTTCAAATTTGGTAGAACATCTTATTTTTCCAATATAAATAACCATGATAAAAATGGTTCAGATCGGTTCATATTTATATATAGCCCCCATACAAATTTCGCTCCCAATATAACTTTTTCCGCTCTAGAAACCATATATTTGATCAGATTGTTTTCAACTTTGGCCAAACATCTTATATTTAAACTAGGAACACCTGTGGTGAAAATAAATAGTCAGATCGGTTCAGATTTATATATAGTTCCCATTCAAATTTCGCTCCCAATTTAACTTTTTCGGCTCTAGAAACCATCAGATTGTTTTCAAATTGGGCAAAACGTCTTATATTATCTTATATATATAGCTCCCATTCAAATTTTGCTCCCGATTTGACTTTTAGATACCAAATATTTTAACAGATCTTATTCAAATTTGGCAAAATATCTAATGTTTCTTCCAGAAACGCCTGTGGTGAAAATGGGTTAGATCGGTTCAGATTTACATATATCGCTTTAAATTTTTATTCTCTCCCAGCTTGACTTCCCCCCCTCCCCAGAAACCACGTATTTTCAGAGAATTTCTTCAAATAGAGCATAACACGTTATACTTGAACTAGAAGGAAGTGTAAGTGTGTGTGTAAGTGGTTCACATCATTCCATGTTTGGATATAGCCCCGATACAAATATTTTTCTCGATTTGACAAATTGGGTCAGGTCATGAATTATGATTATGAAGCATACAAAAATCCTTCCCGTTATCAATTTTTTAACAAATTGAATTGTATTCGGATAGAAAGTGGAGTGTATCACATGTTTTAAGTTTAATTATGAAAAGATTTCATAACTCAAATATTATATTGGTTATGACATATATCATAATTTAGTTTTTTTTCGTTTGATTTGAACTGGGATATTCTCTTGGCTCGTTAGTTTTGTTTAGATTTGTAATCAATATTTGGTTTGAACTGGGCTATTCTCTTGACTCAAGAATGCAAATTAAGAATCTTTAAGATTTTTTTAATACAATGATGTTATGAAACAAAGTTTCACTAATTTAACAATATTATTATATAGAAAGTATGAACTGTTTATGAGAACAAATGCATGAAACATTTCATTTTATCTATGCATTTATTTGTCAAAAGTCTTTTATGCAATCTCTTCAGAAATATTTAGAAGGAAATTTCTTTCAGTGTAGTTCCAATTTTTGCATACCAATGACGGATGAAATTGCAATTATTCTGAAATGTCCCTACAATGGTTTTAATTTTATTAAATTTTTCCTCCTCCTATAAAAAATTATGAAGAGTGCCCCTTTTGCATTTCAACTAATGATATGACCTCCTGACAGTAAACCCATTATAAGAATATTAATGGTGCAAAACACTCACAACGAATACGCACAGGTTTTCACTAGAAACAGCACTAGCAAAAGCAACAGTAATTAAGCTTGTAATTTAAATTGTTCAAAACGTTTTGTTTTGTAAATGCTTCTGGCATTTACTGCATTCAAATTACTTTGATGGGTCATAAATTACCTGTACGAGTTGTGGTGATTACACCACATCGCACAGTGGTATGACTTCAGACATTAGAGGGCAAAAAACTATAATTTGAAGATTTAGCAAAATCTCAAACCACCCATATAACTCATACGAATTTGTATGTATATTAGAAATCTTGATAAAATTATCAAATAAACAAAATTGGACGATTTTTTTGGTAAATTTATAGAATAGACTCTCCTGCTTCATTTTGTTGCAGTAAGAAGACGGAGATATCAAGAACTAACTTCTTTGTCTCTCATGGAATACTACAGGCGCCGAGTATTATAAAGCCTTTGTAATTCCTTAAAGGAATATATATATAAATAAATTATATATAATTCGCGTATATCTACGGTATATATCTGTAATCCAAATAACATTTTTGCTTAAAAATAAGGCAATGTTTTTCAATAAATACGACATTAGACAGCGCAAATATATTCATCAGCTTTCGTGTTACCATATTTATCCTATTTTACTAGTTTTTTCTCTAAGACAAAGTATTACTTTTTCCTAAAACAAATTGTGAATTTTTCACAATGAAAAAATTTCCAATAGCATTTAATTGCTAGATTTTTGAATTGCCAACAAAGTACCACTGTTCACCGCCACCCTAACAGCTTACTCCATATCATTTTATTCGATTTCATTTGGTTGCAAGGTATGGCTCTGCTAGTTAATAGCCGTTGTTTCTATTTCTATTTTTAAACGATTTTTATTGATTTTTCCGATAATTGCCCGTTTCAATTGCTGCTCTGTTGTCTGACTCTTAGACTGGCGTGATATGATGGCAGTGAGTTTGTTTAGTTTAAGTTCAAGTTTGAAATAATTTGAATTTCACGCCAGTTGTGTTGACTATGTCTAAAGCAGAATTTATTAGTAGTAACGGTGGAAAGTAAATAAATCAATATAAGTTTTGTTCGCTGATGAATTTGATTTTGATGTGGATTATTGCGGAGCAAATATTTATGTTAGACCGCGAAGTGCCAATATTATGGAAGTCAAGTGTTGAATATTTTATTGACCGGCAAAAGGAAAATATTTGGAAAAGTACTATACAAACTAAAAGTAGGAAGTTGTTCAAATGTTGGTATACAAAATATACCACCACTACTCTACATATGCAAAATATATAAATATTCCACTACTACTCTCCATCACAGTGATGCTCTACAATATTAGATTACATCAACATTTAATTAAAATTAGTTGACGACATACTTTTTAATTTCCGAAGTTAGTTTCACAATATGCATCACATTTTAATTGAGCCAAAGAATCAACGAAACGAATGAAGGTTAACATAGCATTTTGATCAAAACGCTGGCCTTCCAGGACTTCCATAGCTTCATATCTTGTGACCTTCTCAATACATGACAATCAATGTTCGTTTGCCCCTGCAGATTTTCCAGTTGATAGGTTTACAGTTGGCCGTCAGAAGACTAAATGACCAAGGCCTTCAAAAGAAGTTAGTCATTCTTACCCCAACCCGATCAAAATATTTGAAGGGTCATTCCATGACAAAAGGTACGATTTCTGAGTCACTAGCTTGGACTGCTTCGAAAGCTTGCGTATCTATTCTTCTCTTTAGAAGGGCTCTGGTATGTATGTTTTGTTGTATTAAGGCCAGATTCTAAGTAGTGTATGAAAGTATCATTTATAACAGTTCCTTTTGGGCGATTCCATTGGAACGGGTGTGACACTTTTTCTTAAATAGTTTAAATATCTCCCATATTCATTGACTGCGATTTTTGCTATGTTGTCAATTGAAAACTTCAGGATAATCGGAATATTACTGCAAATATTTATATGTCTTAGCGTTTTGAATATTGGAGATATACAACAAACTATAGCGTCGCGGGTGTGACGATTTTCTTGAATTCTATAATGTTCTTTCAATACATGACTTTATTCATTTTAGCTAATCGATGATTAATTCATACACTTTCTTCAAAAGTATTCATTACCGACATCTCTTTATGAATATAGGAAATATAGGATATTTAAATTGTAACGGGCGTGATATTTTGACGGAAATTCTGTTACGACACCAGTCTATATCTGGAAAAGGTAATAATCAGAGCTATTGTTGACATAATTTTTTTGAAATATAATCAAAAATATGTATTATGAGAAGAATAAACATTACGAATGTTTATCGGTGTTGTTTTTAATTATAAATTGATTTTGAAATTTTGTCGAAAAAAGGGTCACTACGTGGAATCACCATCTTGTTGTTGCGACCAACTCCGTAGCGAAAGTACTTAAAATACAACCCATCATCGCCTGCTCGTTTGGTCCCAGTATAGATTCATCATCCCACATCTTCTTAAGCATGGGTGTCTGAGCTTCTCGCCATATTTTAATAGCTCTGATGGAATGAGAACAGTACCAGGAAGTCGAAAGGACTTCTTAAGGTTCGATGGAGGGTGCAAAATTGTAAAAAAAAACTTTGTGCATTTGTTGTAACATCCAAAAGGAACCGAGTTAGACCCATCTGTCTGTCTGTCTGTACAGGTAGCAATTATTATCCTATCCTAACAAAACTTGGCAAATAATTTGAAGCAAATCGGTTTAGATTTAAATATAGCCCCCATACAAAAGTAGCTCTCGATTTGACTTTTTCCGCTCTATAAACCATATCTTTAACTCGATTTGCTTCAAATTTGGCACAGGACTTTATAATTCAACTAGAAACATCTATTTAGATGTAGCTCCCGTACAAATTTCGCTATTTTCTCCTCTGGGTATGCCTAAAGTTCGCTACACAGGTAAAGGTTTTGGTCTTCTGTTTGGATTAAAGATTTTTTATACCCCCCACCTCCAGGATATACGGCCCGGCCGAACTTAACGCCGTTTTTACTTGTTATTCCTAACTTTGTCATTCCGTTTGAAAACCTCTAATATTTTAGAGTATTTAAGCATGTTTTTTTTTCAATATGTGTGCTTGTACTTACTTATATTGGGACAAAGGACAACAGCTAGAAATGCGGTGTGTACATTCCTCTAATTGAGTACTTTCGTACTTTTAAGAGGCAAAATGGGAATATATGGATAAAAATGATATCAACCAAACGGCTGCCCCTAAAATAATTCAATTCGGTATATACATTCCCCTGACTCCCCTGTGTCTACGCACGGTACACGGTAGAACTTTTAAGGGGAAAAAAGGGGATACAAATAGTACCATCGTAGATTCCAGTTTGAGCTAATGGAAAAATTAATATAAACAATTTCCAATATGACTTCTTTCATCACTTTCCTTAGAACATATTGAAGATATAGACAACATTTTTATTAATTTACCAAAAAATGTTTGGGAAACATAATTAAAAAAATTGTTAGGTTATGCTAAACTTACTTTATATTAAACAAAACTAACAATTCAAAAAACTTCTTATCTCGTTTCAGGTACGTGCATTTAAAACCATTTAGATTTAGAAGCTATTACACTATTTAAAGGGGTAAGTGCATGTATAGTAACGCTCAACCGCGCAAGGACGATTAAAGTTAAGTATATATAAAAAGTGTTCTGCCGAATGTTCAACATGTCTGATATGACAGTTACCCACATAAGCGACGATATGTTATTATGAGCTCTGCATTAGTGTCTCATTTAAATTTTCCCACTTGCTAGCGGTCATTATTATATATGCATGGAGAGTAAAACAAAAATATTATTAAACGCAAATCATAAATCCCATCGAAAGTGTGTTTGATGTTTAGAGAAATTTCCAATTAGACCCTAAAGCCTTTCACTAACTTGGTCATATTGGAATGGAATACACGTCCCACATGCCAAGCCGTGCCATAGTAAACACAGCACACCATACGCCGTACATTAGAGTAACCACAATATTTATCCTTAAACAAACTACCAGCGGAAATGTTAGTTTCGATATGTCGACCGATACAGAACGATACGCCACCCAGGCCCCCCCCCCATCATACTACTTAACAACATATATTGACTTAAGCAAGCACTAATACATGAACACACGCACACAAATGCCCATATTTACCTATACTTATTTGTGACGAGCATATAAACAATCACACAGAGAACGTAAATACTGGTGTGCTTCAGTGAGTGAGTGTGTTTTGCATGAGGTCCTAGTGAAAACTAAATGGGAAGTGTGTTTGTGTGTGAGTGCGTCGTAAAGGAAATACATATAATATAAATCACACAGTATTAGACTTTTGATTGGAAGTACTCGAACATAGGTGAACGTATGGTTGGTATCAGCGGGTGTAGCAACGTGTGGCCGACATATGCTAGACATATGGCCCATTACATTATGGATGTGGCGCATTTGTGATTTCTTGATAAGAATGAAAAGAGTTAATTTTTCCATTTTGGTTGAATTGTGAGCCTTTTCGGAAACGCGTCAATGATTCAATTGGACTACCATCCAATTCACAAATTAAATTTATTATGAAATTTTCCATTTGCAGTTGTAACCGTGAAAATAATACAAATGGAAAAATTCATAGTAAAATTAATTTGTGAGTTGGACGACAGTCCAAATGAAAAAGAGGCAAACGAAAAGACCCTGCTTTAATCCCCATGATGCACAGTGACGTCTACAAGTCAAAAACATGGTAACAATAATGGGACCTGGCCAATCTATTGTAATTTTAGCTGATGAATATATTGCGGAGTATTTAACAAGTAAAAATGCATTAAGTTTGGTCGATCCGAAGGTCAACCATGGATTACAATCCACAGTATTACCGGCAGATTAGACACTATCGACTTCACCTAGAAATGATCAAATATATTAGAGAAATTATAAAATTGTTTTTGCGTAGTGCGATATTTGTTAAATAAAATTAGGTGTTTCATAATTCTGAAATAAAAAAATAATTAATTAATTAAAAAACTTATAGGGCGAGACTATAGTATTGTATTTGAATGGCGTGTCATTGTTAGGGAAACATTTTCCCTATGAAATTCTTGACGCCCTAGCTCCTTCCTTTTGTATGACCGTCTTAGAATTTTATTGCGATCAGGAATATATACTTTATATTTCAAGGTGTTATAAACGGAATAACAGACTTAGTATACCCACTTTTTGTGGGGGAGAGTTTAAAAAACCCGCTTGTACCGAATTGATACTACAGGACTTTAAGTTCCTAAGCTATTCTAGTTGGTATTATCTTCAAGACAAGGGTCGAAATATTAACGACAATGTCGTCACATTGTCTTCGATGACATATTAACGACAAAGACAAAGGACAATGTCGTCATATTGTCTTCGACGACATATTAACGACAAAGACAAAGAACAATGTCGTCATATTGTCATCGACGACATATTAATGACAATGTTGTCAAATTGTCATAGACGACATATTAACAAGAATGTCGTCGGATTTTCATAGACGACATATTAACGACAATTTCGTTACATTGTCTTAGGCGACATATTAATGACAATGTCGTCACATTGACTTCGACGACATATTGACGACAATGTCGTCACATTGTCTTCGACGACATATTAACGACAAAGACAAAGGGCAATGTCGTCATATTGTCATCGAAGACATATTAATGACAATGTTGTCAAATTGTCATAGACGACATATTAACAAGAATGTCGTCGGATTTTCATAGACGACATATTAACGACAATGTCGTTACATTGTCTTAGGCGACATATTAATGACAATGTATTAAGTTGTCTTCGACGACATATTAACGACAATGTTGTTACATTGTCTGCGACGACATATTAACGAAAATGTCGTCATATTGTCATAGACGACATAATAACGACAATGTCGTAACAATGTCATAGACGGCATATTAATGACATTGTCTTCGACGACATATAAAAGACAATGTCGTCATATTGTCATCGACGACATATTAACGACAATGTTGTCAAATTGTCATAGATGACATATTAACGACAGTGTCGTCAGATTTTCATAGACGACATATTAACGACAATTTCGTTACATTGTCTTGGCGACATATTAATGACAATGTCGTCACATTGACTTCGACGACATATTGACGACAATGTCGTCACATTGTCTTCGACGACATATTAACGACAAAGACAAAGGGCAATGTCGTCATATTGTCATCGAAGACATATTAATGACAATGTTGTCAAATTGTCATAGACGACATATTAACAAGAATGTCGTCGGATTTTCATAGACGACATATTAACGACAATGTCGTTACATTGTCTTAGGCGACATATTAATGACAATGTATTAAGTTGTCTTCGACGACATATTAACGACAATGTTGTTACATTGTCTGCGACGACATATTAACGAAAATGTCGTCATATTGTCATAGACGACATAATAACGACAATGTCGTAACAATGTCATAGACGGCATATTAATGACATTGTCTTCGACGACATATAAAAGACAATGTCGTCATATTGTCATCGACGACATATTAACGACAATGTTGTCAAATTATCATAGACGACATATTAACGACAATGTCGTTACATTGTCTTAGGCGACATATTAATGACAATGTATTCACTTGTCTTCGACGACATATTAACGACATTGTCGTTATATTGTCTTCGACGACATATTAACGAAAATGTCGTCACATTGTCATAGACGAAATATTAACGACAATGTCGTAACAATGTCATAGACTGCATATTAATGACAATGTCGTCTCATTGTCTTCGACGACATATAAAAGACAATGTCGTCATATTGTCATCGACGACATATTAACGACAATGTTGTCAAATTGTCATAGATGACATATTAACGACAATGTCGTAACAATGTCATAGACTGCATATTAACGACAATGTCGTTAAATTGTCTTAGGCGACATATTAATGACAATGTCTTCAATTGTCATAGGCTATATAAATTTTTGATATTTTCAGTGGGCGTGGCACCTCCCACACAAATTGGGGATTTATTCGTTTTTTATAAATTAGCATATTCGGAGTACTGTTGCAGCTAGAGTCTTGAATTTTTGTGAAATGTCACTAATTGTTAGTCTGCACAGTTTTGCCAAAAATGGGCGGTATTGAAAAAGTGGGCGTGGCACCTCCCATACGAAGCTAACACCTATTATTGAATATTGTCAGTTCTATGACACCTAGAGTGCTGAAATTTTGTGTAGTGCATCTAGCATCAATTTGCGTAGTTGTGGCAAAAATGGGCGGTATTGGAAAAGTGGGCGTGGCACCTCCCATACGAAGTTATAACCCATTTTCGAATATATTCAATTCTATGACAGATACAATACTGAAATTTTGTGTAAGTGTATCTAGCATCAATGTGCGTAGTTGTGCCAAAAATGGGCGGGGTTGGAAAAATGGGTGTGATACCTCCCACACAAAGTTAAGACCTATTATTGAATATTGTCAGTTCTATCACACCTATAGTAAGTGCATCTAGCATCAATGTGCGTAGTTGTGCCAAAAATAGGCGGTATTGGAAAAGTGGGCGTGGTACCTCCCACACAAAGTTAAAACCTATTATTGAATATTGTCAGTTCAATGAAACCTATAGTGCTGAAATTTTGTGTAAGTGCATCTGTCATAAATGTGCGTAGTTGTGCCAAAAATGGGCAATATTGGAAATGTGGATGTGGCACCTCCCATACAAAGTTATAACCCATTTTCGGATATATTAAATTCTATGACAGATACAATACTGAAATTTTGTGTAAGTGCATCTAGCATCAATGTACATAGTTGTGCCAAAAATGGGCGGGATTGGAAAAATGGGAGTGGTAACTCCCACACAAAGTTAAGAACTATTAATGTCAGTTCTATGACACCTATAGTAAGTGCATCTAGCATCAATGTGCGTAGTTGTGCCAAAAATGGGCAATATTGGAAAAGTGAGTGGGTCACCTCCCATACAAAGTTATAACCCATTTTGGAATATATTCAGTTTTATAACAGCTACAATACTGATTTTTTTTTTGAGTGCATCTAGCAAAAACCTTCGTAGTTGTACCAAAAATGGGCGGTATTGGGATAGTGGGCGTGGTACCTCACATACGAATTTAAAACCTGGGATAGTGGGCGTGGTACCTCACATACGAAGTTAAAACCTATTATTGAATATTGTCAGTTCTAACCTAGAGTGCTGAAAATTGTGTGAATAGATCCAGTGTAAATAGTTGTGCAAATATGGGCGGAAAGTGGGCGTGGCCCTTCCCATATGAAATTAAACCCGGTTTTAGAGTATATTCGACACCGAGATGGGCAGAAAGTATCCGTGACCCTTCCCATACGAAATTAAAACCTGTTTTAGAGTATATTCGACACCGAGATTCCTATATTGTTATACAAATGGGCTGGATTTGAAAGATGTGGAATTTTTGATTTGAATTTTGTGAAATTACATTGGATTTTCTTAACATAATAGCAAAGAAAGATTACAAAAAAAAGATATCGCCAAAAGCCGACTTAAGTCAAGAAAACGGAAATTATATTAGTTTTTTAGTTTTTGTGTTGTTTGATTAGTGAACAATTTGATTGACTTTCTATGTGTTTTGAATGTAGTACATTCGAATTCCAGCTATTCTATTAAGTAAGTTCTTCTTACGTAGGAAGTTTTTTGTTTGGGTAATGGAAAGGAGCCAAAATTTATTTTTGTTTGTAAAAAATAAGAAGAAATAAAAAAAATCAATTTTTTTAGTTTTTTTTTCGTTTGTTTTATTTCGGTATATAATCAATATTTGATTTGAACTGGTATATTCTCCCGGCTCAAGACCATTTTGCATTTATATTTTATAGAATGCAAATTAATTTACATACTATCGCTGTCATGATTTCCGGCCTGTGAAAGCCTTCGTCATGTGGCTTTGCAGCGACTTTTCAACAACATACCCGGCCTCTTTAAGTAAATGATTCTCACAAACGAATGAGAAGCACAATTCGAACTTGCCGAATATCCGTTTAAAAAATTGCACCAAGAATAAAACACACATGCAACATTACAAGCATCCCGCTTCCAACGCTCATTTGTTTCAGTTTTTCATTTGTTTTATTTTGGTCTGTAATCAATATTTGATTTCAACAAATTTACATTTCTTTATTGAAAATGGAGAGATGTTTCCATATGAAATGTCCCATATGAATGTTCCGTGTGCACGTGTTATGTGCAAATGAAATACGAGCATTGAGAAATGGGTATTTTAATATAAATATTTGTACATAATAATTGATTTGTATAATGCAAACATGCACTCACATGCATTAATACCACCAGACTAAAGGGTGCATCAATTGTGTACTATATATTATCGCTAAGCACATTCTATTGCTGATTGCCTAGGCAGTTATATTTAAGAAACAAAATCATCGATGGAACTTTGAAATTTGATATAATATTTTGTATGGTTCCATTTACCAGAATCCAAACAAGATAATTTACAGATGAATATTTCAAAGTGTGGCAAGTGGAATGATAAGATAGTCATCAAATCACTACGTTCTATGGTGGAGGGTATAGAACAATTGTGTAGCTCCAAAAATAGGTAGCTCATTTCTTACAACCCTTTATATTTATAAATGTTAGCTCTCTTCGGAAAATCAGAAAATATTACTCTTTCATTGGAATGCTAATGCATATATTTACCATATAATTAGTTAATTAGGTTTATTTGTTTGCATTACACATATACGAATACATATATACAAATGTTATGCGTAAACATCGTCATGATATCAATTAAAGAATATGAGATATTGAACTCAAGAAAACAATGTGAGTTCAAGTATAGGAATACAGAAGGTCAAATGATTTAATTTTGAATGAAGGCCCACTTGTAGGGTCTACACCGTTCTTATGCGATAATTAAACTATTATTATATTATATAACATTTGGGACAGAAAAAATTGTAACGCATTGAAGGATTGACTTAAGACCCTAAGTATGTTTGGATTGGTATCCGTTTCACAACTTTTTAAGGTGTTTGAGCCTTGTCCGTCCGTCCGTCTGGCTGGCTGGCTGGTGTACATGATAACTTTGTATTTTCATCCTATTTCAATTCCTAAAGTATAAATTTTGAAAATCCATTCTATCTTCATGATTCTACCAATTTTTTTGTCTTAATAGCAATAACATAAAGTACTTATTTAGAAAACACTTTTTATTTTGCGTGACTTGCAGTCATTCTAGCTGCGGTTGGTACCATTTTTATCTCCTTTTTCTCTTTTTACCCCCTTAAAAGTACAACTTTCGAAAATCTCTTTTACTTGTCTACGCTGTTAGCGGAATTTTATCATTCTAGCTGTAGCCGTTTATTTGGTACCATTTTTTATCCCACTGTTCCCTTTGTATCCCTTGACAGTACGAATTTGGAAAAAACCTTTTTATTTTTCGTGTATACGCAGTCAGAGGAATATACACCAAATTTCATGATTCTATCTGCGACCATTTTGAGTTTATATCCCCTTTTTATACACTCCACGAGAGTATTATGCCTTTATGCATTTGTTTGTAACACCCAAAAGGAAGCGAGATAGACCCATTGTTAAGTATACCGATCGACTTAGAATCACTTTCTGAGTCGATTTAGCAATGTCCGTCTGTCCGTCCGTCTGTCTGTCTGTCCATCTATTGTTGTAATCAAATTACAGGCCGCAATTATAGTCCGATCTTAACAAAAATTGGCACAAGTAAGTTTTGTGGATCAAGGACGAACGCTATTTAATTTGAGGCAAATCGGTTCAGATTTAGATATAGCCTCCATACAAATGTCGCTCCCGATTTGACATTTTCCGCTCTAGTAACCACATATTGTACCCAATTTTCTTAAATTTGGCACAATATCATATAATCCAACTAGAAACACCTATGCATAAATTCGGTAAGATCGGTTCAGATTTAGATATAGCCCCCATACAAATGTCGCTCCCGATTTGATATTTTCCGCTCTACAAACCCCATATGATACTCGATTTTCTTTACATTTGGCACAACATCTTATAATCCAACTAGAAACACCCATGCAGTAATTCGGTATGATCGATTAAGATTTAGATATAGCCCCATACAAATGTCGATCCCGATTTGACATTTTCCGCTGTAGAAACGACATATTCTACATGATTTTCTTTAAATTTGGCACAACATCTTATAATCCAACTAGAAAAAATTATGCAGAAAGTGAGTAAGATCGGTTCAGATTTAGATATAGCCCCCAAACAAATGTGGCTCCCGATTTGACTTTTGCCGCTTTAGAAACCACATATTGTACTCGATTTTCTTTAAATTTGGCACAACAGCTTATAATCCAAGTAAGAAACCTATGGTGAAAGTGGCTAAGATCGGTTCAGATTTAGATATAGCGCAAATACAACTGTTGCTCCCAAATGTTTAACCGATTTTGGCCAAACTCTACATATTATATTTCACCTATTTCGTTCCAGATTTCAATATACCACCATACAAATGTCCTTTCCGATTTAAAATTTGTTGTCAAACACTTACATTTACAGGATACAAAACTCCTTTCCGTTTTCACTTTTTCACCGAATTAAATTGTATCCGGATTGAAAGTGGAGTGTATCGTAGAGTCGGCCCATCCCGACTTTAGCCTTTCCTTACTTGTTAAATATTACCCCCCCTTCCCTTTATCCTTTTATTTTACGTATCTACGCAATCGGAGGAATGTATACAGCAAATTTCATTATTCTAGGTACATCCGTTTGGTGGGTACCAATTTTATCCCTCTGTCCCATTTTACCCCGTAAAATGACGAATTTGGAAAAAATACTTTCACATTACGTATCTACTCAATTAGAGGAATGTACACACCGAATTTCGTGTTTCCAGTTGTTGTCGTTTGATAGGTACCATTTTTATCCCTTTTTGCCCAATTTTACCCCCTACGAAGCTCCTTTCGTTTAGATGCTAGCGTGCTTTCAACAGATTGATTGACGGACATGGCCAGATCGTCTTAGAATTTTATGACGATCAAGAATATATATACTTTATAGGGTCCCAGGTCGATATTTCAAGGTGTTACAAACGGAATGACAAAGTTAGTATACCTCCATCCTGGAGGTGGAGGGTATAATAAAATGATCTGTAAAATTGTATCCATATCCAATTTTCTAGAGCGTTAATAGTGCAACCTAGGATGCTCATTTGTATGGGGGATATACCAAATTTGATTTTAATAGTGTTTCTAGTTGAAATATAACGTGATATGCGAAATTTGATCTAATAATTTAAAAAAAGTCGTTACACTTGAATCGGATTATATACGCATGAAACTATAGCCAGTTACTTGGCGTTTTTAGTTTTTCATTTCCTCATCCTATCGCCCCTTCACATGACTACAAAGTTCCAAAGGATAGATTTTTTCAAAAAATTATTTTGCGTACTTGTTCGCACCCTATCAATGTCAAATTAAAAAATCTATCTGTATTAATTCAGCATTGACATCTATTTTATATTTACCCCTTTGTTTTTCTATTTTATTGTTTGCTTTTTAATAGACACGATTTTAAATGGTTGTTATTATTAAACTAATACACATAGAAGCTTGAAATTTAAAGTGTTTTTAGCACATATACTCTTCTTTGATTTGGCATTTATACCGTTGTCATAGGTTGTCAATAAGTATTAAAAATAATTTTTGAAAAATTGCATCCTTTGGAAATTTGTAGTCCTTTTAAGGTGCAACCTATATCCTAACCTAACCTATTTCACCTATAGTTTCAGATGTATATCATCCGGTGTTATTTTCATAGATAAGCAGTTTTTTCTAATAGTCATATTTTTAGGATTTATTTTCCCCGATTTAGGAACTGTGAGATTTTAATACACTCCACGAGAGTATTATGGCTTTGTGCATTTGTTTGTAACACCCAAAAGGAAGCGAGATAGACCCATTGTTAATTATACCGATCGGCTTAGAATCACTTTCAGAGTCGATTTAGCAATGTCCGTCTGTATGTCTGTCCAACTATTGTTGTAATCAAACTACATTTCACAATTATAGTCCGATTTCAACAAAAATTGGCACAAGTAAGTTTTGTGGATCAAGAACGAACGCTATTTAATTTGAGGCACTTCGGTTCAGATTTAGATATAGCCCCCATAGATTTAGTCGCTCCCGATTTGTCATTTTCCGCTCTAGAACCCACATATTGAACCCGATATTCTTTAAATTTGGCAAAACATCTTGTAATCCAACTATAAACACCTGTGCAGAAAGCGGGTAAGATCGGTTCAGATTTAGATATAGCCCCCATAGATTTAGTCGCTCCCGATTTGACATTTTCCGCTCTAGAACAAACATATTGAACACGATATTTTTTAAATTTGGCAAAACATCTTGTAATCCAACTATAAAAACCTGTGCAGAAAGCGGGTAAGATCCCGCTCCCGATTTGATATTTTCCGCTCTAGAAACCCCATATTGTACTCGATTTTCTTTAAATTTGGCACAACATCTTATAATCCAACTAGAAATACCTATGCAGAAATTGGGTAAGATCGGTTCAGATTTAGATTAGCCCCCATAGAAATCACGCACCCGATTTGACATTTTCCGCTTGAAATGCCACATATTGTACTCGATTTTCTTTAAATTTGGCACAACATCTCAAAACTATGGTGAAAGTGGGTAAGATCGGTTCAGATTTAAATATAGCCCAAATACAAATGTTACTCCCAAAAGTTTAACCGATTTTGGCCAAACTATACATTTTATATTTCACCTATTTCGTTCCAGGTTTCAATATATCCTCATACAAGTGTGCTTTCCGATTTAACATTTTTTGTCAAACACATATATTTACAGGATACAAACAACCTTCCCGTTTTCACTTTTTCACCTAATCGAATTGTATTCGGATAGAAAGTGGAGTGTATCATAGAGTCGGCCCCGCCCGACTTTAGCCTTTCCCTACTTGTTATATTTTCCATCCGTTTTATTTATATTCCGTCTGTCTGTCCATCTATTTTTGTAATCACGATACACGATAGACACCACACATTTTAACAGATCTTCTTCAAATCTTTCAACATATCTTATATTTCAACTAGAAACACCCATGGTAAAAATGGGTCAGATCGGTTCAGATTTGTATATAGCTCCCATACAAATTTCACTCCCGATTTGATTTTTTCCGCTCTAGAAACCACATATTGTATCAGATTGTCTTCAGATTTGGCAAAACATCTTATATTTAAACAAGGAACACCTATGGTGAAAATAGGTCGGATCGGTTCAGATTTATATGTAGCTCCCATTAATTTTTCGCTCTCGATTTGACTTCTTCAGCTCTAGAACCCACATATTTTAACATATCCTCTTCAAATTAGGCGAAATATCTTATATTTGTTCTATAAACAGCCATGGTGCAAATGGGTCAGATCGGTTCAGATTTGTATATAGCTCCCACACAAATTGCACTCCCGATGTGATTTTTCCCACTCTATAAACAACATATTTTAACAGATCTTCTTCCAATCTTTCAAAACATCTTATATTTCAACTAGAAAAACCCATGGTGAAAATAGGTCAGATCGGTTCAGATTTATATATAGCTCCCACACATATTTCGTTCCCGACGTGATTTTTTCCGCCCCAGAAGCCACGAATTTTTATCGAATTTCTTCAAAGTGAGCATAACACGTTATATTTGAACTGGAAGAACTTATTGCGAAAGTTTGTCGCTTTATTTCATGTTTGGATATAGCCACGATCCAAATATTCTTTTCGATTTGACAAATTGGACCAGGTCATATTGGCCTATGATTGGGAAACAACAAAAATTCTTTCCGTTTTCACTTTTTTGCCGAATTGAATTGTATTCGGATAGAATGTGGAGTGTATCATATAGTCGGCCACGCCCGACTTTATCCTTTCCTTACTTGTTTCGTCTTCCATCACTGCTTAGAACAGCATGAACTAGGATTTTTCTTCCAGTGTCGCTCAAACATTCTTACTCGGCATATTCGAGAAGGCAAAACCAAATCAAAGAAGTTGAAGATGAAGATGAAGAAGTGAAACATAAACAAATACAAGTAAACATTTTTATGTACTCACAAAAGGAACAGAACCCTTTACATTGACTAGCAGCAGGGCAAATAAAAATTAAAATCTATGTGAAAATATTTGCTTCTTTAGACAAATGTTGTTGGCATTTTACCACGTTTCTTCTCTTTCTGGTTCTGTGAATGTGCTTAACATCCTGCCTGCCTGCCAGCCAAGTGAAGGATATTAAAGTTAAATGGCGTTGTTGGTAATTTAATAAGATTTACAAGTCTCGCGAGACACTTCAAAAAAAGGGGGAAAGGATAGCTGCTTTGTGCCAAGTGAGGTACTGGGTTGGCCGTTACTAAGGACTCTAAGGAAGGAAGATAGGAGTACTTTGGGGGGGAAATATAAAAATGGGATAGAATATGATTCCGAGGTAATGTATTTAAAGACAATTTAGGAGAAATTGAGACCAGATGGAGTTGAATATATGATAACCTACAAAACGCTGTATATTCCCCAGAATTGGGGAATTTCGGTTGCAATATGTGGCGTCTACAGCGTTAAGATATCCAAAGGTGGTGGTGGAGGTAATTACGATTCAATAATTAAGATGAATCGTAATTTTATTTAGTATTTGAATTTTATTTATTGTATTCATATTGAAAAACTGAAATAAATATTTCTACACCTTTTTCAATTCTAATTCAAAAGACATCACTTGAAATTCAAAAGACACCAGTTGAAATTCAAAAATTCCATTTGCAATTCAAAAAATATCACTTGAAATTCAAAAATTCCATTTGAAATTCAAAAAATGTCAATTGAAATTCAAAACTCAAATGGTGTCTTTTGAATTACAAATGACGAGTTTTGAATTTCATATGACGACCTTTTAATTTTAAATGGTGTCTTTTGAATTACAAGTGACGAGTTTTGAATTTCAAATGGTGTCTTTTGAATTACAAATGACGAGTTTTGAATTTCAAATGGTGTCATTCAAATGATGAGTTTTGAATTTCAAATGGTATTTTTGAATTTCAAATGGAATTTTTTAATATCAAGTGGTGTCTTTTTAATTACAAATGACGAGTTTTGAATTTCATATGACGGCTTTTGAATTTCAAATGGTGTCTTTTGAATTACAAATGACGAGTTTTGAATTTCAAATGATGAGTTTTGAATTTCAAATGATGAGTTTTGAATTTCAAAAGATATATTTTGAATTTCAAATGATATTTTTTGAATTTCAAACGCAATTTTTTGAATTTCAAATGGTGTCTTTTGAATTACACTTGAAAATGGTGCAGAGTTTCTGGTTCGGATATTTCAAATTCAATTCGGTGATTAATGGTATCTCTTCTTGTCAGACCACTGCAAGTCAGCTTCGTCGACTCCCTTTCACCACTCAGCTTTTCCCTGGACACTGTTATCCTTTGAACCCCAATAAAACTAATTATTTGAAATTTCTTCATTCTCCACTTTTGCCCTAGCCGCGAGTGAGCGAGGTAAACTGCTGGTGTAACACACAAACTTTGTTTGTTTGTGTTTTTTTTTTCAGTTCCAATTCATCCACTTTGCCTTGCCTTTCCATTTCGTTGGTTGGCGTTTGCCCTTTTTCTTCCTCTAGTTTGCCGACGAACAAAAGACATCCTTTTAATTAACTTTAATATCATTTGTTCCTTTGTTATCGACTACAGCATTCCATCTCTCTCTTTTGCTCCTTTCTCACTATCTTCGCCGCGTCTGTGTTTAGTGATAAATTACCATAGATTTAAAATAATATCGTTAAGCTAAAGATGTGCAGCACAGCAACAACAAGAACAACAACAATAGCAATCGTGGCAGCTTAAAAAGCTGTTAAAAATTGTTAATTTCAAAATTTGCCCAAATGGAGATTTTCAGCCAGGAAATTTATTGTCAAAACATAACAAATTTGGGCCGACGAAAAGAAAAACAAAAATAATGCCTGGTAACATTCTTGCCAAGTCGTTGTGAAGGTCACAGCTAACCAAAACCGCTCTCAAATATGGCCGAGCGGATATTAGGCAAGAAAGGTCTGTAGTTCGGCAAGTGGGTGTTGCAAAGCTAATTAAAACTTTTTCCTTACCAGGAAACAAATTTGCTCGAGCTACTGTTGTTGTTGTTGTCGTTGATTTTAATGAAATCTGTAATTAATCCAAAAGGAACGGACGGACGGCCAGGCACGAACAAGTGATAATGATGACATTCAAGTCGTAAATAAACATTAAAGTTTCTTGCCTTGCCATCCCTGCTCGGCAAATAATGACAGATATTCCATTTCCAAAAGTGTCTGAGGGTTAGGTCATTTGGTCATTAGGATTTATATTGATTTTAAATATAGGATATATATTTTATGGTCAAATTGCTTGGGCGGCATTATTGTCATTACATTTTAGTAATGGTTCGAGTGTCCTGTAATTAACTTCAGTCGAGGGAATAGAGCTTGAATAGATGTTGTTCAAACTTAAGTTCATTAACTAATGGCAATACGATGCGATTACATTAGACAACAAATTTGGAAGAAATTTCAGTGGGATTCAAATGGAAGTTAAATTGAAAATGTTTAGGGGACTGTAGGCTTATTCGATAAACTTGAAATAACACTGTCCCACAGCATTTTTGGAACAGAGTAGCGATCCCATTCTGAAAGGGCATGTTGGACAGATCATGTTTGTAGAATAAACATTTTTATATACTCCACGAGGGTATTATGGATTTGTGCATTTGTTTGTAACACCCAAAAGGAAACGAGATAGACCCATTGTTAATTATACCGATCGACTTAGAATCACTTTTTGAGTCGATTTAGCAATGTCCGTCCGTTCGTCCGTCTGTCATCTATTCTTGTAATCACGATACATGTCGCAATTGTAGACATAACTAAATGAAACTTTGAACAATGAAGTTTTTCGGGACAAGGACGAACGCTATTTAATTTGAAGAAAATCGGTTCAGATTTAGATATAGCCCCCATACGAATTTCACTCCCGATTTGACTCTTTTCTCTCTAGATACCACATATTACAACAGATTTTCTTCAAAATTGGCAAAACATCTTATATTTCAACTAGAAACACCTGTGGTGAAAATAGGTCAAATCTGTTCAGATTTAGATATAGCGCCCATACAAATTTCGGTCCCGATTTGACATTTTCCGCTCTAGAAACGACATATTGTACCCGATTTTCTTTAAATTTGGCACAACATCTTTTAATCCATCTGGAAACATTTATGCAGAAATTAGGTAAGCTCGGTTCAGATTTAGATATAGCCCAAAAACAAATGTTGCTCCCGAATGTTTACCCAATTTTGGCCAAACTATACATATTATATTTCACCTATTTCGTTCCAGATTTCAATATACCTCCATACAAATGTCCTTTCCCATTTAACATTTTTTGTGAAACACATACATTTACAGGATACAAAAATCCTTCCCGTTTTCACTTTTTCGCCGAATTAAATTGTACTCGGATAGAAAGTGGAGTGTATGATAGAGTCGGCCCGCCCGACTTTAGCCTTTCCTTCATTTTTTTGTGCTTAAATTTTTTCTGAAATAAAGCACTTTAAATATAAATTTTGATTCTTGTCTTAGAGTAACTTATTGTACGAATTATAGGTCGTTTATATATTTTTTTTGTTTTTACATAGTTACATAAAGTGCTTGCAAAAGTCTATTAATTCAGAAAAAAAATTGTACATAAGTCCAACATAAAAAATTACAAGGGAAAAACTTGGATTTTAGAGGTGTTTTCAAGAGCGTTTAGCTCACAGCTGGTTTGACCCAGTGACGAAATATTTTGCAGATCATAATTAGACAATCTCATCTTAATTTCTTTGGGGTGTTTTCGTGACCCATCCTACTATCCCACATTCACCATAGCCATTTCACGATGTGCCAAATTTGAAGAAAATTTATTAAAATATGTTCTGGAGCGACATTTCGATAGTGAACGTATTTTCGATATGTTAAATCCACTAATTTTGTGAAGTTTAGAAAAAAAACCATGAGCCCAAAAATGGTGTTGGTGGGGTGAGTACATGTGGGCCCTCATCGGGTTCAAATGTGAGGGAAAAGGGCTATAAATGCACAAAAACCCCAAAACTGTCTCGGAGTCACCGCCAGATGGGGTTAAATGTAAGACCGATCCCCATTAATTTTACCTCCCCAATACTTTTTTGAACAAACTTACCCCCTATCCATACCCCTTAAATTTGCACCCCCACCACCCAAACAGCCTCAAGGGAGTGAAATGTATGATCAACCTTCAATGTTTTTTTATTGACAAGATTTTCTCAGACCATATCTACCCTCCATCTTCAACCCTTAAGGTGCTCTCCATACATTATTTTTATTTTTTTATATCTTTTAAGGAAAGCTCCAAAACTGCGCCATAGTCACCCCTAGAGGGAAGACACGCAAGACTGGCCCCACTGATTTTCTCTCCCCAACCATACCTGTCACCGACCTCCAGTCCAAAAAGGGGCTCCCTTACAAAACCTAAACTCCACCGCTCTAACTGCCCCACCGAGTGGAGTCAAATGTATGACCTCCTATATTTTTGCAGCCCCAATAGTTTCTCAAAATACACCTACCCTACATCAGCAACCCATAAGGTGGCTCCCATACACTTGCCTATTTTTTATATTTTTTATGAAAGAAAGGCCCAATACTACCCCGCTGTAGACCGTAGTGGGGAGAAGTGTAAGACTGATCCCCATTAATTTTCCCTCCTCAACATTTTCTCCAAACATATCACCGCTCCTTAAGGGAAAAAGTTGATAGACTTCCTATAATGCTGAAAGAAAAACTTGTATACAAATTACTCCCACCACTCTAGGGGAGTCAAGAGTACCAAATGTTTGCTTTTGGGTTTTAAAAACAAATGCACAAAGACATAATACCCTAGTGGAGCGTAAAATATTTCGATTCATAAATGTCTTTTTTGATATTTTCCAAATAAGGGTCAAATTGACCCATATTGTTTAGATAATAACACTATATTGTTTAGATAATAAGAATTCCCACAGACTTGAATTTACAACATTTTTCACACACTATAATAATCCATAAGTTTATTTAAAAAAATATCTACTCAACATGTCATTTCAGACTTATAGGGTCGATGATGTGTTCCAATCAAATCTGATCGGTTTACACCTTTTGTGAAACCACTTAAATTAAAGTAAAAACTCACTTCTTCCAAACCTTAATTTTGTTTCATGACACAGTCTCCGTTTTACTGGAGACACTTAACCCAGCATTCCCTCCAATTTCATTATAGCATCATTGTTGTTAGATCTCTCATGTTAGTTTCCTATTCAATATCATCATTTGATGTGAAACTCCTTTCACACAGTCATTTTTATTCCCTACACCACTTCGTGGACTGGGGTATTATAAGTTAGTTTCGCGCAAAATGTTTGTAACACCAAGAAATAATCGAGCTAGACCGGATACCGGTATACGGATCGGCTTAGAATCACCACCTGAGTCGATTTAACGATGTCTGTCTGTCCGTCCGTCTGCTAATCTAAGCTTGTTCGCACTCTACAGGTCGCAATTGTTGTCCGATTGCCATGAAACTTGGCAGAAGTTTTTTTTTTTCTGGCCAAGGACCATCGGTATGGAATTTGGAGGAAATCGGTTCAGATTTATATATAGCCCTCATACAAATGTCGCTCCCGATTTGACTTTTTCCGCCCTATAAAGCACATATAGTACCCGCTTTTCTTCAATTTTGGCTTAACACCTTATAATCTAACTAGAAACACCTATGCTAAAAGTAGGTAAGATCGGTTCAGATTTAGATATAGCTCCCATACAAATGTCGCTCCCGATTTGACTTTTTCCGCTCTAAAATCCACATCTTGTATCCGATTTTCTTTAAATTTGGCACAACATCTTACAATCCAGCTAGAAACACCTATCCCGAATTTTGGTAAGATCGGTTCAGATTTAGATATAGCCTCCATACAAATGTCGCTCCCGATTTGACTTTCTCCGCTTCAGAAACCACATATTTTACCCGATTTTCTTTAAACTTGCCACAACCTCTTATAATCCAACTAGAAACACCTCTGCAGAATTTGGGTAAGATCGGTTCAGATTTAGATATAGCCTCCATACAAATGTCGCTCCCGACTTGACTTTTTCCGCTTCAGAAACCACATATTTTACCCGATTTTCTTTAAATTTGCCACAACCTCTTATAATCCAACTAGAAACACCTATGTAGAATTTGGGTAAGATCGGTTCAGATTTAGATATAGCTCCCATACAAATGTCGCTCCCGATTTAACTTTTTCCGCTTTAGAAACCACATATTGTACCTGATTTACTTTAAAATCGGCACAACATTTTATAATCGAACTAGAAACACCTATGTAGAATTTGGGTAAGATCGGTTCAGATTTAGATATAGCTCCCATACAAATGTCGCTCCCGATTTAACTTTTTCCGCTTTAGAAACCACATATTTTACCAAATTTTCTTTAAATTTGGTACAACATCTTATAATCCAACTAGAAACACCCATTCAGAATTTGGTTAAGATCAGTTCAGATTTAGATATAGCCCCAATACAAATGTCGCTCCCGATTTGACTTTTTCCGCTTTAGGAACCACATATTGTACCTGATTTACTTTAAAATCGGCACAACATTTTATAATCGAACTAGAAACACCAATGTTGAAAGTGGGTAAGATCGGTTCAGATTTAGATATAGCCCCCATACAAATGTCGCTCCCGATTTGACTTTTTCCGCTTTAGAAACTACATATTATACCCGATTTTCCTTAAATTTGGTACAACATCTTATAATCCAACTAGAAACACGTATGCAGAATTTGGTTAAGATCGGTTCAGATCGGTTCAGATTTAGATGTTATGGACCAGACCCAAAATGTTGTTTTAGGCCCCCTTTTGAAATGTCGGTTCGATTCATCCTATTACTACTGTATAATTTGTATTTGCCATATTCGTTAAATATGACTATATATGAATATATAGTAACTGTATAATTTATATGAACTACATAAACTCCCATGAAATACCTGGTTTTAGTAATCAAAGCGAGGTACATACGCTGGGAGTGGTGTAGGGTATTATATAGTCGGCCCCGCCCGACTTTAGCCTTTCCTTACTTGTATCAATTTGGGTACGGGAAGCAGTCACAGACTGGCAAAATCTGGAGAATATGTGGCCTAGCGTATCCAACCGATTACATTTTATTGATTTATTTTCGAGTACCAAATTGAAAATATTTTGGCATTCCATCATTTAATTGTATCTTGTATCTCTCCCCCCAAAGCCCCACCCTCAACCTAGTAGAGAAGCTAAAACAACAAAACTCCTTCCTCCCTCACAAAGCCCTGCCTAACATAACGCAACGATGTAACAAAAACTGAAATGTATTCCACCACCATCCAATGTCATCGAAAAAAACTGCACTCAACCACTTGAAAAAGGTTTTAAACAAATTTATATCTATAAAAACCATTTTCGATTTTTTGTACTGTTTGTTTTTCTTTCTTCTGCAAAAAAGTGCTGTAGAACGCACAAAATGGATTTATTTATTTATGTGCAGCCATAAAAGCGCAGACAAATATTGCATCAAATAAAAATATGGCAACGTTAAAATAATTTAATAAATTCAATGGAATTAATGGATATTGCAACGTGTAAATATTTTATATCCAATCAAAGGGAAATAAATAGTACATCCATATAAAAACAACGCAATAAAAACATGTTGAATTGATGCAGAAAACAAACAAACATGTAATGCCAACATGGAAAATGGATTTAGGTTTATTAAAAAATGCCAATGAAATATCTTAATGGTAATTTTATTAGAAAATACATACATACAAAGTGCATATGGTAGAGTAGGTAAAAAATTTAATTTTTTGTAAAAATATTAATAAAATTTGAATAAGAGAAGTAACATTTCAGCACCTTCAAAGTGTTATACACGCACAATGGAAATTAAATTAACAAAATCGATTGATGTCGCATTAAAAAGTGTTCTTTGTGATTTTTGGTGAAATCCCTGACTATTTCTGTCTATTCCAAGATCTATAATGTGTTTGTTTCGCTGATTATTATTTACAATGGTGATAAAATCCAGTATAAAACAGAAGATAGAACAATTAATAAAAAAATCCAAAATATATCCCTATCCCTATTGTAGAACCTTAAGAAGCACGGGCTAAGTGGTGTAGGCGATTCGATTTTATGATTGAAACATCAGGTTGACTTTTATCAGCTCAAAAAAAAAAACTTTTTCCTAATTACACTTTCACAACAAATTATGGGTTTTTGATTGGAGCAGAATAGCGACCCTATGATTCTGAAAGGCAATGTAGAGTAGATCATTTTTGTACAATAAAACAAGTAAGGATAGGCTAAAGTCGGGCGGTGCCGACTATATGATACACTCCACTTTCTATCCGAATACAATTCAATTCGGTAAAAAATGGAAAACGGGAAGAATTTTTGTATGTTTCCTAATTACAGACTAATATGACCTGGTCCAATTTGTCATATCGAAAAAAATATTTGTATCGGGGCTATATGCAAACATGGCATAAGTGACTAACTTTCACAATATGTTCTTCCAGTTCAAATATAATATATAATATATGCTCACTTTGAAGAAATTTGGTGAAAATTCGTGGTTTCTGGGGTGGAAATAGTCTATCCGGGAGCGAAATTTGTATGGGAGCTAAATGTAAACCTGAACCGATCTGACCCATTTGCACCATGGGTGTTATAAGATATTTGGAAAGATTTGAAGAAGATCTGTTAAAAAATGTGGTTTTAGAGTGGAAAAAGTGAAATCGGGAGTGCAATTTGTGCGGGAGCTATATATAAATCGGAACCGATCTGACCTATTTTCACCACAGGTATTTCTAGTTGAATTATAAGATGTTTCGCCAATTTTGAAGAATATCTGTTAAAATATGTGGTATCTAGAGTGAAAAGAGTCAAATCGAAAGTGAAATTCGTATGGGCTATATCTAAATCTGAATCGATTTTCTTCAAATTAAATAGCGTTCGTCCTTGTACCGAAAATTTTCGTTGTGCAAAGTTTCATTTGGTTCTGGCTACAATTGCAAGCTGTAATTTGATTACAAGAATAGATGGACAGACAGACGGACGGACATACAGACAGACAGACGGACAGACGGACATTGCTAAATCGTTTCAAAAAGTGATTCGATCGGTATAATTAATTTCTTTTTGGGTGTTACAAACAAATACACAAAGCCATAATACTCTCGTGGAGTGTATAATTATAGTCCAGCTGGTCTGAGTTTCTTTTTGAAGTGGGCAAAATTTTTCATTTTAATGCTCTCTTCGGCCAAAAGTGAGAAAAATATTGTATGTTAATGTCTGAGAGAATTCTTATTGGCAGAACTATATTGTGGAATTTCCTGAGGATCATTACTGTTGAAGATCTTAACCCTCTACCTCGCCAATTTCAGTGGTGTTCGCCAAAGTTGTAAAGTTGTAACACCAACTTATTCAAAACAAGTAAGGAAAGGCTAAAGTCGGGCGGGGCCGACTATATACACTCCACTTTCTATCAGAATACAATTCAATTAGGAAAAAAAGTGAAAACGGGAAGAATTTTTGTATGCTTCCTAATCATATGTCCTGGTTCAATTTGTCAAATCGAGAAGAATATTTGTATTAGGAAAAATCTGTTAAAATATGTGGTTTCTGGAGCGGAAAAACTCAAATCGGGAGTAAAATTCGTATGTGGGCTATATATAAATCTGAACCGATCTGACTCATTAGGTGTGTTTCATGGGTGTTTCTAGTTTAAATATAAGATGTTTTGCCAATATTGAAGAACATCTGTTAAAAAATGTGGTTTCTACAGCAGAAAAAGTCAAATCGGGAGTGAAATTCGTATGGGGGCTATATATAAATCTGAACCGATCTGGCCTATTTTCACTACAGGTGTTCCTTGTTTAAATGTAAAATGTTTTGGCAAATTTGAAAACAATCCGATAAAATATGTTGATTCTAGAGCGGAAAATCAAATTGGGAGCGAAATTTGTATAGGAGCAATATATAAATCTGAACCGATCTGACCCATTTTCACCATGGGCGTTTCTAGTAGAAATATAAGATATTTTGCCAAATATGAAGAAAATCTGTTAAAATATGTGGTTTCTACAGCAGAAAAAGTCAAATCAGGAGCGAAATTTGAATGGTAGCTATATATAAATCTGAACCGATCTGACGTATTAACTCCTCAGGTGTTCTTAATTTTAATATAAGATGTTTTGCCAAATCTGAAGACAATCTGATACAATACGTGGTTTCTAGAGCGTAAAAAGTCAAATCGGGAGTGAAAATCGTATGGGGGCTATATCTAAATCTGAACCGATTTTCTTCAAATTAAATAGCGTTCGTCCTTATCCCGAAAAACATCGTTGTGCAAAGTTTCATTTGGTTCTGTCTACAATTGCGACCTGTATCGTGATTACAAGAATAGATGGACGGACAGACAGACGGACATTGCTAAATCGACTCAGAAAGTGATTCTAAGACGATCGGTATAATTAACAATGGGTCTATCTCGTTTCCTTTTGGGTGTTACAAACAAATGCACAAAGACATAATACTCTCGTGGAGTGTATAAACATGGTTAAATACGCTAAAATATTAGGGATTATTATGGGTATTCTTAGTGCTTGTGAGGGAAACCTTTTCCCTTTTTGTCCGATTTCGCTCCGTTTCAATCCCACCCGATCTACGGCTATAAGACGCATTTATGGAAAATTTGAACGTTCTTGCTCCTTTCGTTTAGATGGCTAGATCGTCTTAGAATTTTATGACGATCAAAACTAGTAAATCAAAAATTTTTTTTTTCAAATCCATGCTTTATGCAAGCAGAATTCTATTGGGGCTAGAAATTCTTTTTTAGTTATCTTTTGTAGAAGGAAAAATCACTGCGTTATCAGGAGCAGAAATAATAGATTTTTAATTTGTGGTTTGTATGGGAGGTACCACGCCCCTTTGTCCATTCCCGCTCATATTTTCAGCAGCACTTAAAAAATGCACACCAAACCGACGTACCAAATTTTGTTCAAATACCGTTATCAGGAGCAGAAATAATAGATTTTTAATTTGTGGTTTGTATGGGAGGTACCACGCCCCTTTGTACAATCCCGCCCATATTTGCAGCAGCACTTAAAAAATCCACACCAAACCGACGTACCAAATTTTGTTCAAATACCGTTATCAGGAGCAGAAATAATAGATTTTTAATTTGTGGTTTGTATGGGAGGTACCACGCCCCTTTGTACAATCCCGCCCATATTTGCAGCAGCACTTACAACATGCACACCAAACCGACGTACCAAATTTTGTTTAAATACCGTTATCAGGAGCAGAAATAATAGATTTTTAATTTGTGGTTTGTATGGGAGGTACCACGCCCCTTTGTCCAATTGGTCAAATTTTTCCATTTCCTTGTATTGTCATCGAAAATGATTAAGTGTGCAATATTTGAGCAAAATTGGTTGAGAAAAAAGCTTTCAAAAATTGATTTCAAATTTTGTGGCACACAAACATATATAGAAAGTAACCTTATATAAAGCATGGAAAAAAGGAGATAAAAATTGTACGAAACAAATTGCGGCAGCTAGAATCATGAAATTCGAAGTATACATTAGGGGTGGGATAGTGTTGTATGGGAATTTTAGGAGTTTAGGTACGTTTAGATATCGTGAGGTTCGGAAAAAAATCATGAGCCAAGAAATGGGGGTAGTGGGGTGAGTATAAGTGCGGTCATAGGTGAGGGAAAAGGGGTAAAATACACAAAGGTTAAATGTAAGACCAACACCCATTAATTTTCCCTCCCCAACATTCTGTTCGAACACACATACCACCTATATCAACTCGTTAAGTGGGGGAGTGCTTCCATACAAAAATTATTTTTGTTTTTATAAAATTTGTTCCCACCGCTCTTACTGGCCCAAGGAGGAGACCTAGTGGAGTTAAATGTATGACCGAACCCTTCAACCTCCGCATATTCTCCGAACATACTTACCTGCTGCCTTCAACCCTTAATGTGGTCCCCATACGATTTTTATATTTTTTATAATTTTTGTTATTACAGTAAGGCCCTAAACGAAAGTTGTGCCTAGCTGGGTAAAATGTAAGACGGATCTGCATTAATTTTCCCTCTCCAACATATTTCCTGAACAATTTTACTCCCTGTCACCACTGCTTAATGGGGCTCCCATATAAAAACTAATTTCTATAAAAGTTGCTCTCACCACTTTAAATGCCAGAGGAGTCAAATGTATGACTAACCCCAAATATTTTTATATAAACAAATTTAGTAATTGTGGAACATCCAGGAAATTAGTTCCCTGGAAATGAAAAAGTCCGTGTAAATAATAATCTCTAAATACATCATTCATGAAGCATTTTATCATTCAATATAGCTTTCCACTTATATTCTCCAACGTAATGCCATCATAAATAAGATGAGGATAAATGTTCTTTGATCGATTGGACGTTCACAATGTCTCTCTTATCTATTCTATTTCTCTCTATTCTATTTCTATCTATTTCTATCAAAGTTTTGTTAAAGTTTTTGAAAGCACTGGCCTTTAAAATTGCCAACTTTTGGTAAAATGCAATCAACAATCGAACATTGTCCCACTTTCAACATATTTACGTTTATGCGACCCCATTCATTTACTCCTGCTGCGACATCCACACCCAGCGTGATAACGATGCTAGCTAGCTAGAGCATGGCAATTATAATTATGCAAAATATGGCATACATTCTAGTTGCGAATCCTTTCATAAAATATAATATTCGTTTATAAACTGCAATAGAATCTGGGCTGATTTCCATGCTGCCGATGAGAGTATCTACAAGTAGTAAAGTTCAATTAAAGTTCAAGTAGTAGTTGTGGTTGGTTGTTTGGTTGAGTGCACTTCATGAACATAGCGACAAGTGAAGCAGACACAGATGGAAGCATCAAGGCACGCAAATGAGGGGATATACACTAGGCAGTTCCTTATTTTGGTAGATAAACATAATTGCCCTAAAATACTCACAAATGAACGAAGAATGCGTCTAAACACTGTATAAATACGTTTGTTAAACTGTAAAGGATTGTATCGACTTTCTAATTCAAGCCCTTAATACTGAGAGCTTTGGGCGTAAAACACAAATTCATTCAATGAAATATTTCCCTGATGATGTGATTTGAAGGCCTTCGTATTAATATTTCATATTGAGACAGTCTATAAATTGATAAATCAAAAATATATAGTAATTTTTAACGAAATCATATTCGAATTATCAACAAACTTCATTTTAGAGAGCACCTTTAAAAAAGTCCTTAAAAACGTCCTTGAATTGGGTAAAATTGCATTAATAAAAAAAAATATTATTTTTAGGTATGTTTTATTTTTAAGTTTGCTAGTCTGTGAGGATTGTACTCCATAGAATTATGAACAAATAAATAAAAATTAGTGGAGAAAAATTGCCTTTAAACTTTTGAATTCGCCAAAAAGTACGCCTCACCCTAGTACACAGCTCCACTGTCGAACACTCAACATTTTCGTTGTAATTCCCAACAAGGCTTAAATAGATGCTTAACCTACCAGGAAGAGGCATCTCCTTCGAAATGATGCAACATAAAATGCTTTTGCTGTTGTTGTTTCAGCTCAATGATGATCTTTGTTTGGAAAACAACCCCTTTCAACATGTTTTAAACTTAAGTCAACTTGAACAAGAACTCCGCTCATGTGTATGCAAGGGCAGCTATATATGTATGTGTGTATATCTATCTGTAGAGGATAATTAGCTATATTTCCATGGGTATGTACCCACATGCATACATACTTACGTCGTGACGACTAGTAGGCATATTGGATGATAAACTGATTATTGCTGTCATTTAAGACATATAACTGGTATTCAATACCTCAATACAGAACAAAGCGATAATTAGACACATGGAGCAATGTTTTCAAATATGTCCACACCAATAGGTGGTGTAGGGTATAATATAATCGTACTTTTGCCTCAACTCACATGTTTCATTCGAAACAGTCTCTTACATTTTCCAAAGACAATTTCCAACCTTTATTTAAAAAAATATCGATTTTTCTTTTTATAACCTCCACCTCCAGGATGGGGGTATACTAACTTTGTCATTCCCTTTGTAACACCATGAAATATCGACCTGAGACCCTATAAAGTATATATATTCTTGAACGTCATAAAATTCTAAGACGATCTAGCCATGTCCGTCCGTCTGTTGAAAGCACGCTAGCATCTAAACGAAAGGAGCTAGAACGTTCGAATTTTCCATAAATGCATCTTATAGTCGTAGAGGTTGGGATTGAAACGCGGCGAAATCGGCCCAAAGGGGAAACTTTTTCCCTCACAAGGACTAAAAATACCCATAATAATCCCTAATATTTTAGCGTATTTAAGCATGTTTTTTGTGTGTACATTCCTCTAATTGAGTAGATACATAATATAAAAGTATTTTTCCAAATTCGTACTTTTAAGGGGTAAAATGGGAATAGAGCGATAGAAATGGTACTAACCAAACGGCTGTACCTAGAGTAATGAAAGTCGGTGTATACATTCCTTTGATTGCATAAACAAGTAAAATAGACGGATTTTTAAAAATTCGTAGTTTTTGGGGTTAAAATGAAAAAAGGGATAAAATAGTACCAATCAAATGACCGCAGCTAGAGTCATGAAATTCGGAGTATACATTCCTCTGACTGTGTGGACACGGAAAATAAACTGATTATTCGAAATTCGTACTTTTCGGGGTTAAAATGGAAAAAGGGGATACAAATAGTACCAACCAAATGACCGCAGCTAGAGTCATGCAAGCCTGCGTAGACACGGAAAATAAACGGATTTTTCGAAATTCGTACTTTCAAGGGATACAATGGTACAGAGGGATAAACATAGTACCAACTAAACGACTGCAGCTAGAATGATGAAATTCTAATTGCGTAGAAACGTCAAATAAAGAGATCATAGATAGCCGCACTCTAAAGGGGGTAAAAATGGTACCAACCAAATGGCCGCAGCTGGAATCATAGAATTCGGTGTATACATTCCTCTGACTGCATAGACACGAAAAATAAAAAGTTTTATTACAAACTCTTAATTTTTCTTTTACGGCACAAATTGGTTGAATCATGAAGTTAGGTTATTTTGTACTTTTGGAATTAAAATAGAATGGAAATACAACCAACTGTAGCACCCACTATCTATCAATATTTATGGTATTTAAGCTTTTTGAAAATATAAATATAAGAATATTTATTTCTTGATTTGAAATAATTAAAATATTATACTTATTTATAAAATTATTTTTTCAATATTTGTATTTGTTTTGGTTTGCCTATATTAAGATTATATTTTCCTATAATATTACTGCACTTCTACGAAAACCGACAACCTCTGTGGAATGCAATCCATGGTGGAGGGTATAAAAAGTTCAGCCCGGCCGAATTTAACGCCGTTTTTACTTGTTAACATTACATAGGTCATATAAAACAAGTAAAAATGTGTTATGTTCGACCAGGCCGAGCCTTATATACCCTACACCATGGAGTCCATTTCAAAGTATTATTAGGGAATTTATGATGTTTTTATGAAAATAGCTAACAGCTGCCAAAACTCCCACATTTCATGCGACCAAATCTCAACTTTACTGATTGCATTTTGCAAAGAACATACCTATTAAACATATTCTAACAGATTTTGCCAATATCTAGGTTAATTTTAGCTGTAGATGCATTTAAAGTTCATAAATGCTAAAATAGTTGCAAATTTCATCATAAGAGAGGTTATTTTATTGGGATGTATCTCAGAAACCATGCATCATATTGAAATTTCGTTTAGTTCGTAAAAAATAGGAGCTCTTGAGGTGTTCTTTTGCATTTAAAAAAAGTGTAATTAGGGTTTTGCATTCCCTTTCACACAGTGGTTGACTTGAAGTTTGTATTTATTTAGTATTGTTAATTTTCTACAGAATAAAACTATATTCGCGAGGCCGACCGATGCATCGGCATTTACAAATATTGTCAAACTATTGTCTTATTTATTCATTTTAAAAATAATATTCTGCTTAGGACTGCCAACACCGATTTAATTACTGTAATGGTAAAACCTTCTGAGTCAAAAATTAAGCAATACTTTCTTCGGTGTTCTCTGTTAATTTATTTAGGAAAAAATATTTAAAGCATATTTTAGGGATATAAGGTTTTATGGTATGCGAGGATATGTAAATATTACGTCGATGTTAGTCTTTTCACAGATTAAAAATTTAAATAATTTTTATAAAAAAATTTCGAAAATTGAGAAAAGCCAATAGTTTTATTGGAGCGTTGGGCGTGGCACTGACAATTTTCAATTAATTGTGGACTCAACTGAAATCACTGGTAATGATTTGTATCCACATATATATTAAAAGAAAAAAAATTATGTCGTTTTTCATTTTAACTTACATGGGATCACCTCCCATTGTGATTTTTTACATATATTATATTTTATATATATTTTTGATCTAATTTGACGATATAAGGGATGTGTGCGAAGTTTCATTCTCCTAGCTCTATTCGATCTAATTTTTGCCGCAGCTTCTATGAAAATATTCCATAGTGCGACACCACCTACAAAATAATACTTCGATGTATTTCAAAAGTGAATATAACGCAACAAACCTCAAAATCCACAGTTTTTGTTCCATCTGGACGAATTTCTTCTTGCAGCATATCGGTGTATAAAACTATGTTTTCTTTACATCTGAGGCATAGGGTATGTTCAGCAACTTTGTAGATAATGATATGGCGAATATTTAACGCTCTAACTACCCCTCATAACGGCATTTTTTGGCTTTATTTTAACAAATTGTAAAAAACACACCGAAAAGGGGGAAGGGCGGGGATGAAATTTTCAACAAAAATGTTGGCCATACAATTTTACTATATATGTCAGAACACACCAAAACCCAAAACTTAACACAAACGCCAAAAAACAATCAAATTCAAGATTGTCCGTTAAGGGTTAATTTAGTTATTGTTCAGTAGGGGTGGGATAGAGCACGACTTTTGGATTTTGATATGCTAGAACCCCCTATTTAGTGAGGTTCGGAAATAAAATGCATGACCCAAAAAATGGGGGTGGTGGGGTGAGTGTATGTGGGCGCTCATCGGGATCAAAGGTAAGTGGTAAAAAATACAGGAAAAGTCCCAAAACTGTCTCGGAATCGCCCCCAGAGGGGTTAAATGTAAGACGGAACCCCTTCAATTTTCCCTCCCCAACATTTATTTCGAACACATATACACTCTATACTAGTTACCATAAAAAAATATTTTTTTTAAATGTGTCCCCACCGCTTTTACTGGCCCCAGGAGACCGCTAATGGGGTCAAATGTAAGACCCACCCTCTATATTTTTTCAGAACACACCTACCCTCCATCTGCCACCCTTAAGGCGGCCCGCATACATTTGCCTATTTATACCCTCCACGAGAGTATTATGTCTTTGTGCATTTGTTTGTAACACCCAAAAGAAAGAGAGATTAACAATGGGTCGTTAATTATACCGATCGAATTAAAATCACTTTTTGAATCGATTTAGCAATGTCCGTCTGTCTGTCCATCTATTCTTGTAACCGGGATACAGGTCGCAATTGTAGCCAGAACCAAACGGAACTTTGCACAAAGAAGTTTTTCGGCACAAGAACGAACGCTATTTAATTTGAAGAAAATCGGTTCATATTTAGATATAGCCCCTATACGAATTTCAATCCCAATTTGACTCTTTTCACTCTAGATACCACATATTTCAACAGATCTTGTTCAAAATTGGCAAAACATCTTATGTTTCAACTAAAAACATCTGTGGTGAAAATAGGTCAGATCAGTTCCGATTTATATATAACTCCCATTAAAATTTCGCTCCAGATTTGACTTTTCTTGCTCTACACCATTAATAAGTGTAATTCAAAAGACACCATTTGAAATTAAAAAATTACATTTGAAATTCAAAAAATATCAATTGAAATTTAAAAAATATCATTTGAAATTCAAAACTCATCATTTGAAAGACACCATTTGAAATTCACAAAATGTCAATTGAAATTCAAAACTCATCATTTGTAATTCAAAACTGAATTACAAATGACGACTTTTGAATTACAAATGACGAGTTTTGAATTTCAATTGACATTTTGTGAATTGCAAATGGAATTTTTGAATTTCTTCTGGTGTCTTTTGAATTTCAAGTGATGTCTTTTGAATTATAATTGAAAAATGTGTAGAAACCACATATTTTAGCAAATCCTCTTCCAATTTTGCAAAATATCTTATATTTCGACTAAAAACACCTGTCGTATGTAATGTCTTTCATGAACAACAACTCAGATTCAGTGGTGGTTTATAACTAACTTTATTAAACATAAAAAACTAAGAATAAGGAGTTGTCATATTACAACTCAGTAGGGTTGCCATATAGTATTAATATACTACATTTCCTTACCCTTTTTAAAAATAATTATTATAAGTACAATAATAAATGATTTCAAAACTTATAACAACTATTTGGTATAGATATATAAGAATAGTTGTAGTACTATATATTCGTTGTAATTCATTAGTTATTTTAATATATATTATAAACTAGAGGGATTACTACTTAATGTAAATTATTATAAATTCACTTAATGTTTATACAAAATCACAAGCTCAATTCCTCCATCAAAACGTCTATATCTTCTTCACGCAGTTTTTTGGTTCTACTTCTGGTCATTCGGGGTGTTACCGAATCGTCTTCGGATCTCAGTCTTTTTCTATTGTCATTATAATAAGTTATAGGCTTATTATACACATGTTTGACGTTGGCTTTTCGTAGCTGGTTAATATGAGCGTGTTTTTCACTACCATTTACTTTAACAATATATCTTATACTACTTAACTTCTTAATAATTCTTCCCGGAATCCATTTGACATAATTACAAAATACGTTTCTATATAACACTTCTTCGTTCTCTTTAAATATTCTTTTCTCCGGAAGATTGATGTTACCTAATTTTTGGTAAGATATACTGTTCGCCGCTTCTGCGTACTCGTCATTTTTTTCTTTATCAATCAAAACATCTAAAAGCGTTCTGGGTTTATATTTAAATAGCAAACTTGCCGGAGATGATTCGGTCACTGTTGAAGGCGTATTTCTATATTGAAGTAAAAAATTGTTTAATTTTAAATCCCAGGACAAATATTTCGTTCTATTATCAATCATAAATTTCTTAAGAGATTGTTTCACAGTTTGAACTGCTCGCTCCGCACTCCCATTTGACTGGGGGTGATACGAAGGAGATTTCAAAACTCGTATTCCATTCGATTCACAAAATTTTATAAAGTAATATGAATTGAATGGCGGTCCATTGTCACTTACTAAAGTATTAGGCAGTCCGTATATCACAAAAATATTTCTTAATGTTTGACATACAGTTCTTGCGTCCGTCTTACTCAAAATTACACAATCGATCCATTTGGAATATACATCGAATAAAACCAATATTGTCACTCTCTCAATCTTACAAAAGTCGATGTGAATTCTTTCAAATGGATAAGTGGTGACCGGCCATTTTGTCAGAATAGGTTTAGGAGAATTTTGAACGGACTGACAAGGTTCACACTTTCTGACGAAATCCTCAATATTGTTGTCAATACCTGGCCACCACACATAAGTACGTGCTAACTTTTTCATGCGAACAATACCTGCATGACCTTCGTGTAATAATTCTAATATTTTGTCAATTAATAGATTCGGTATAACTATTCTGTTTGCATAGAACAGACACCCGTCTTCTGTGCTAAGCGAATATCGCTTGCTGTAATAAGGTAATAACTCTGATGTAATATGTAGTGGCCACTCTCCACTACTGATGTATTTAAAAACAGAACCTAGAATGACGTCCCTCTCCATTTCCATTTTAATCCGATCCATTCTCAAAGGAATATTACCCAAACCTAAAAAATTTATTCTTATCTCATCAATCCCAGTCAGGTAATCTAACGGTAGTCTAGACAGACCATCAGCATGTCTCATTTCTGCGCCTTTTTTGTAAGAGATTTTATAATCGTACATGGATAAAGTGATTGCCCAGCGCTGTAATCGATTTGCTGCTACCGCTGGAACATCTTTTTTATCTCCGAAAATAGCACGCAATGGTTGGTGGTCTGTCTGTATTGTAAATTTAAGTCCATAAATATATTTATGAAACTTATTAACAGCAAAAATAATAGCTAATGCCTCTTTATGGAGTTGGGAGTAATTCCTCTCGGCCTCGGAGAGTGTGCTTGACGCAAACATTACCGGCCTCTCCTCACCTTCTATCACATGTGACAACACTGCACCCACTCCATATGGACTAGCATCACATGCGACGACTATCGGTTTTGTAGGATCATAGTGAACTAATATATTTATATTCAAAATCAACTTCTTGCTCTTATGAAATGCGGCGGAATGTATATCGTTCCATGCCCATGGTTCTTTCCTGCCATTAAGTCGATATAGGCAAGCCAATTCACCAGACAAATTCGGAATACACCTATGGTAAAAATTAATCATACCTAAGTACGAAGCTAATTGTGACTTATCGTTAGGTTCTGGCGCTTCCAAAACCGCTTGTATTCCGTTCTTGTTGGGTGTAATGCCCTGCTTACTTATATTATAACCCAAGTAGACTAACTCTTCTGCAAAAAATATACACTTGTCTTCGTTCGCTCGCACATTATATTCCTTCAGTCTTCGAAACACCTTTTCTAAATTTTGTTCACATTCTTTCCTATCCGAACCTCCGACTAATATATCGTCAAAATACACGTGAACCTTATCTAACCCCTTCAAAATCTCGCACATTATGCCATTAAATATCTGTGGTGCAGTTTTCAGCCCAAATATCAAGCGCGTGTATTGGAACAGTCCAATATGTGTGTTTATCGTTAATAACTCGCGCGATCTCTCTGTGACTTCCACTTGAAGGTATGCGCCCATCAGATCAATTTTGCAAAATATATTCCATCCTGCCATATTGGCAAAAATATCATCCATTCTGGGTATTGGAACATGTTCGCTGACCACAAATTTGTTAATGGTTCTTTTGCAATTAACGCATAATCTAATTGTACCATCCGGTTTATTAACTACCACCAACGGACTTGCCCATCTACTTCTAGTGACATGCACCAAAACACCTTCGTCACACAATCTTTTAAGCTCTTCTTCTACTTTGGACCGTAATCCATAAGGTACTATATTAGGTTTGCAAAATATTGGATATGAGTCATCCTTCAGTGCGATCTCTGCCTTAAAACTTTTAATAACCGCATTATTGTCTTTTTGAAATACATCAATAAATTTATTTTTAAAGTCGTGTACAATATTCGGGTTATATAAACTATAACAAACTAATTCCGATTCCCCGAATATGAAGAAATTACGCCAAGACGGAAGCAGTATGTCTAACCAATTTCGGCCAAGTAATGGTCTAAACTTATCATCTGTATTTAATATTGTTAAATCTAAATTATAATTATTGTTACCAACAATGACAAGTACATTAATTTTTCCATAGGTATTCAAAAAATCTCCTGAAATTAATTTCATTTTCCTCTTATCTCTATTAACCATGCAATTCTTAAAATATTTTTCAAAATAATCCATATTAATAATAGTTTCGCATGCACCAGTATCAACCTCAAATTCTATTAATTGTTTTTCAACTTTTAATGTTACTTTATGTGAATAATCGCTGACGGTTTTACAGTTATTTATGTACCCACACTCGAAATAATCATCTTCTCCATTATCAACGTGCTGGAGACTGTTTAGTTGTCTGCTTTGCCGTCTTCTACAATTTCTTTTCATATGTCCGTACATACCACATGAGAAACATCTCACGTCTCTGCGTTGTTGTTGTTGTTGCTGACCTTGATGTTGTTTTTGGTAATTTTGATCTCGGCTTCCACCTCTTCCATCAGATGCTCGTCTCTCGTTTCTTCCCCAATTGTTGTGTCGCTGGCTATTTACTGCATTAATGTTGTTTTCGTTATTGCTGTTCTTTAACATAGTTAGATCATTGTTTGTCATTTCCATTGCAGTTGCTACTTCTGCTGCTTTATCAAATGTCTTTACTTCTTCGTCATTTAAAATGTGGTTTTGAGTTTTGGAACATTTTATTCCACATACAAACTGAATTAAAAGTGCCTTGTCTTGAAATTCACCAAACTCACAGTGTTGAGATATTTGTTTCAGTTCAATTATATACTCTTGTAATGGCTCATCATGATGCTGCATTCTTTTGAAAAATTTAAAGCACTCTGCAATGACATTTTTCTTGGGAGCGAAATGGTTTGATAACCTTGTGATCAAATCATCATATCGAATTGACGCATCTGTTTCTGTCTTGGGTGATATTATTGATGTTAACACTTTATATAAATCTGGACCACCAAGGCTCACCAGAAACGAAATTTTTGCACTATTCTCTATGATTTTATTTAATGATAGTAAATGGTTCAGCCTTCTAGCGTATAGCGCAAAATCTTCACCTAGTGTGAAGAATTCGATACTTCCCACAAACACTTGTCTTTCAGTCATCGTTGTCTTGGATCTTAATTGTTTAACTAATTAAGATAAGACTCACTAGTCATCAATATTTATTTTACTTTTGTAAAAGTTACACGCGGTTTCTCTTATTCTCTTTTTCCTTTATCCTCGTCGCCAATTGTAATGTCTTTCATGAACAACAACTCAGATTCAGTGGTGGTTTATAACTAACTTTATTAAACATAAAAAACTAAGAATAAGGAGTTGTCATATTACAACTCAGTAGGGTTGCCATATAGTATTAATATACTACATCGTAAAAATGTGTTAGATCGGATCAGATTTATATATAGCTCCCATACAAATTTCGCTCCTGACTTGACTTTTGATTTTTCCGCTCTAGAAACTACATACTGTATCAGATTGTCAAAACATCTTATATTTCATCTAGAAACACCTATGGTGAAAATAGGTCACATCGGTTCAGATTTATATATAGCACCCATTAAAATTTCGCTCCCGATTGAACTTTTCCTGCTCTAGAAACCAAATATTTTAACTGATCCTCTTCAAATTTTACAAAATATCTTATATTTCATCTAGAGACACCTGTGGTGAAAATGGGTCAGATCGGTTCAGATTTATATATAGCTCCCATACAAATTGATCTCCCGATTTGACTTTTTCCGCCCCAGAAACCACGAATTTTCACGGAATTATTAGCTTTGTGATTTACAAGTATGTGGTAAAATTAGAGAATTTTTAACTAAAAATATTAAAAATGCAAAATCGAGGGTTTATTTAATTATTGTTTTAATATTTAAATAATGAATTACAAATATAGGCCGAATAACAAAAATACATATTTTGGGAATTTGTTTAATTATACGAAAGTGGCAAGGGAAAGTATTTGAGTAGCCGGAAACAATTTTGTTATAGTTATTGTGTTGTCTGATTAATTTGTAGCTGTTGAGCAAACAAAGGCAAGCTTGTTCAAATTCAAACAACTTTTGTTTTTTTCACGAAAAAATGTGATGTTTGTCGTGGGGTGTGGAAGAGATTTGTTTTCAAACTAAAAGTCCTTCTTTGACTAAAATGAGACTTAAAATCATGCGGTCAAAATTAATGTTTAAACCGACTTGCTGTGGATACTGTGGATGCTTATGTGCAAACATGCAAATAGTTACATTGCCTCGGCATCCTTTCACAATTTGCGGAAATTCTGCCCAATGTTACACTCTGTCGCATGTTGCCCTCGTTACTGAATCCTAGTTTACAAGAGTGTAACTCTCACACACAACTCCACAACTGTGAATGTATGTGGGACATACATATTTCATATCTTCTTAGAAGTTCACCTCTTATCGCGCCCCCTCCCTCCTTCTTCCTTCGTCGAGTGCCTTTCCCACTGGCTTGGCAGAAGCGTACTTTACTTCCGGATTATGCTAATCAGGCTTTAACAGTTCGAAATAAGAGGAACCAAATGATGGAAGTAAACAGAGAAAAAAACTGAACCGGAATAAACTCTCATGTTGTTTGGTGGATTTTCAGCCATTTCCTATCGTTTGTTGTTCTACTTTTGAGCTTTCCCTCTCCACACTCTCCCAATGCTAACCACTTGAAGTGGAACTTTTTTTTCGTTTGAATTGTCAATACAGCAGAGTTTAACCTCGGCAGCAGCAGCAGCCCCGCCAATATGAAAATGGTCTGAATTGTTTAACGATGCATTCTTATAATTTTCTTTGCTATGAGGTGGAAAGGGAGGGGAGTGTGTGTGCCATGGCATGTTGATAGAAATGAAAAATGGAAGTGGAGCTTCCCTGTGTGGTCTGGTAGTCATATGTACATGGATGGTTCGCTGGATAAGCATTTTGGATTTGCTTCCTCTGTGTTGTGGTAAAATCAACTGTTGGTTGGTGGTGGCGGTGGTGGTGGCGGTGGTTAGCGGAATGCATTGCATTGTGGTTGACACAAGAAATTAAGTGCTGCTGGAAGTGAACATTTTAGCAGAGATAAAACTTGTGCATAAAAGCAAAAACAAGATTTCTTTAAACATTCAACTGTCATGAATCGGGTGGGGAATTTAACAGGATTACATTCACATTGAAGAACATCTGAAGAACTGGAAATGATTTTTTAAATCGCAAACATTTGTTAAATGCCCTGCGAGAGATGTTTTTGTACAAATGAAAAATGGATAATGAGCCCTAACTTCTACATTAATCTATAGATTCTTCAGGGAGGTTATTTGCTATAATACCAGCTATTACAAAATAAAAAGCTATTTAAAAAAATATTTTTTAAATCGTTTTCGTCTACTAGATTTAAAGATTTATCATTTTTTTTTTCAAAAAAAAAATCGAATTCCCAAAGTGGAGAAAAAATGTTCCAAAATTTGGGGTTTTTATTAAAACGATTTTTGTAGAACCTCAAACTCGTAATATTTTGAGATAATTGAAATGGACTGACCAAAACTTGTATTTTTGAAATAAACACATCAATACTGGCTGCCCAAAACTCCGTCGAAGTCGAAAATTTTACCAAAAAATACCCAAAATTCATCACCGATCAAAATGGTAATAAAATTGCTAGATTTTCCCAAAAAAACGTATTCTCAAAGTGGGCAAAATGTGTTCCAAAATTTGGGATTTTTACTAAAATGATCGCCATGCCTTATTATCTTATTATTTATCGTTTCTATATGTTTTCATGAATTTTATTGGACCTCAGCAGTAAACAATTTGAGATAATTAAACTGAAATGACCAAAACTTGTAGTTTTGTAATTATTGTGTTTTAATGAAAACTTCAGTAACTCAGTCAATTAACGACAGATTTTTAAAAACAAAGTCTAGTTTTACTCCTTACTAAACTTCAGTTTTTATTAAATTCACACTTAGTACAGTCTCCTCACAAACTAAAGTGGAATAACATTACAAAGTTGGCAAATGGCGAAAAAAAATTTAACAAAATCTATTTGTTGGACAAATACACGAAGATTCTTTAAGTTCAAAGTAAGCAGTGTATATCGATCTAAAGCTCTAAATTTCTTCTTTATAAATCAAGTAATAAACTGAAATTATAATCAAAAATGTTACAGGTACCAGGTACGCTTTTTATCTGGTTTAAGTCAAGTATTTGAGTGTGTCTGAGAAAGTTTAAATTGCATTTAAATGTTGCGTATACGACACAAGTTCAAACGATTTAATATTAATTATACGCCTTAAGGTATAGTTATTTAAAATTACTTATACGCCTTGCACTATAATTATTTAAAACTAACTTAACGCTCTATATTTATATATAGATTTAGTAGTATTTAATTGCCGCGTTAAAAAAATTGCTCACACAGATTCTTGTTTTTCTCGACATCGCCTACAAGAAACATAGTTTCACTTCCCACAAGTTGCCAATGTAGTTCATGTCGTCTGAAAAACAATTTGGCTGAAAAGGGGCAATCACTGTTTTCCACCTATTTCTTGATTAGATGCTTATTTAGACTGAAATAAGAGTGAAATAGGGTAAATATTCGCTGTAAAGTCAAAAATTGTGAAAACCGCCTTTAGAAACAAGTAAGAAAACGTCGGTCGGCTAAACCGACTGAGGGTATATACATATATATACCCTCACTCTCAGAGAACATATCTATGGAAATTATAAGGACTTACATTTTATTTAGGTTCGTGGTATATGGTCCTAGCTTCCCGTTTATAAAACAATTCTAAAAACATGATCAAATATCAAGTAAGTTCAAGGATTTAATTTTACCTAGGATATAGACAATTGTGTGGCAGGTACAAGAAGGGGCATGACTAAAGCGTAAATATTTTTTTTTGTTTAAAATGATTATAAAAACATTTTCAAATATCAAATTGTAATTGATTTTGACTACAAGTATGGAAGTTATACCGTTTTTATTTTAACCAAGGTTTATGCCACTTTGCATGGCATATCAGAAGAGGTAATATCGTCCATATTTCATGCGAATGTAGCTTCTGTAAAAGCATTACCAAATATCAAATTTCTGCGTAGTATAAAAATCGCGTATCTATCATATATAGACCACAAAAATATTTTGTGGCATTTGATTGCTGACTAAATAGGAATATTTGTGACAGAATAGTTTCAGAAATGCATATAGAGAAACTTGAAATAAATTGTATCCGCGAATTTTGGATTTTTTGTAACAATTGTAAAGGGTGATTTTTTAGCTATTATCTCTTTGGCAACACTGGTTTAAACAGCTGACGCACGTTTCGTGTTTTGTTTCACTGTCAAACATCTTCAGTTTGGTCTATAATTTAACCATGAATCGTCTTACAAACGAACAACGCTTGCAAATTATTGAATTTTATTATCAAAATGCGTGCTCTGTTGAGAAAGTTCATCGCGCGCTTCTTCCATTTTGTGGTCAGTTTAATCGACCCACTGAAGCGGCTATTCGGGCTATTGTGACTAAATTTCGCACCAAATTTACATTGCTGGACATTAAACCACCAACACGCTTACGTAGAGTGCGAACTGAAGAAAATGTCGCAGCTGTATCGGCCAGTGTTAATGATGACCATCAATTATCAATTCGTCGCCGTTCGCAGCAATTGGGCCTCTGTTACTCAAAAACGTGGAAATGCCAAAATTAGACTAAGCGGATGGACCATTTGAGGCGCAGTTAAGGTCAACATTTGCATGAAATAATCTTCAAACATTAAATTATATGGACCGCACTATCGATTCAAATAAAGATTTCATGCATTTTTCTGAATTTTATGTGTTTTTTTGAAAAGCTTTCCTATAGCTTTTAAAAAATCACCCTTTAGCTTTTTTCGCACTAATTTCATTGGTTCTTAATCTGTTGGATAGATTGCGCGAATATTACAAAACAAAAATGTCATGCATACAAAATCATTTTTGCCATATCTTCCGCGAAAACGAAAATTTTGCAAAAATATTCAATTTGTATTTTTTGTTTACCAAAGAAAACATGTACGAATTTTAACCCTAGTAATTTTTATACCCTCCACCTCCAGGATGAGTGTATACTAACTATGTCATTCCGTTTGTAACACCTTGAAATATCTACCTGAGACCCTATAAAGTATATATATTCTTCATTGTCGCAAAATTCTAAGCCGATCTAGTCATGTCCGTCCGTCCTTCTGTTGAAGGCACCCTAGCCTCTAAACGAAATTTGGACGTACTACCAAAGTTTGCATAAATATGTCTTATATAGGTCGGTTGGTATTTTACGTGGGCAAAATCGGTTCATAGCGAAAAAATTTTTCCTCACAAGGACTGAAAATACCCCCAGTAACAACTAATATTAAGTGTGTGTTGATTTAAGACAACTTTTTTTTGAATTATAGTTAAAAATGGTGGATTGCTTTATCAATCTCAGATATATTTTAATTTTTGTAATAACATTTAGATTAGCTCGGTAAATCGTCAAAAGAATAATGTAGTTTTTTTTCAAAAAAAAAAACACGCTTTTTCAATTTTTAACGACTGCTGCATCTACGTGTAAGAGACCATACATTTACGGTATTTGTCTTCCCGATCAGGCGTTTACGTCAATAATAATAATAAAAAAATAAAATTATTTTTTTTAAATTTCTAAAACATTTAGTTATGAAAAGCTGTGGTATTCTTTGCTATTGTCCGATATAATTATATTTTTGTGATACAATTTAGTTTGGCCCAAAATATCTTAAATTTTTTTATTTTCAACATTTGTAGCCCTGGTAATTACCTAAAATTTAAGATATTACTTGGCTCGACGGGACTTACACTTCAATAATAAAGGTACCTTCGACGAAACTTGTAATAATTTTAATAAAAATAAATAAATAATACGAAAATATTCTTTGAAGTAATGCCTTACATAATGCGAGTAGTACTAAATTTTATCACAAGAATAATATTATATTGGAAAATGGCGAAGCATAAATTTTATATTTCGTTAAAATTACAATTATCGTCGAATGTACCTTTATTAATCAAGTGTGAGCCCGATCGATTAAGTAGTTACATTTAAATTGATAAAAACGCCTTTTTAAAACGATTTTTCTTTTGACGATTTATCGAGCTGAACCAAAATTTACACAAAAATAAAAATATATCTGAGAAAGGCGAAGCATTCCATCACATTTTTAACTAAACGTTTTTGAAAATCGAAAACTGTTTAAAATCAACTAATATTTCGAGTATTTAAAGCATTTTTTCAATATGTCTGCATATATTTACTTGATATTTGGAATGTGCATTCCCCTGATAGCAGAGACGTTGACAATAAAGTGAGTTTGTAGGGAGAGAAATGGGGCAAAAAGGATAAAAAGGTACCTATTAAACGACAACAGTTAGAAATACGAAATTCGGTGTGTACATTCCTCTAATTGTGTAGATACATAACAAAAAAGATTTGTTTCAAATTTATACTTTTAAGGTGTAAGACGTGCATATAGGTATAAAAATAGTACCAACTAAACGGCTGCAACTATAATAATAAAATTCGATGTGTATATTCCACTGACTGCATAGATACTCAAAATAAAAATATTTTTCGAAATATCATGCTTTAAAGGAATAAAATGGAAACAGAGGGATACAGACGGAACCAGCCCATCGCCTATAAATAGAACAATGAAATTAGCCGTGTACATCCCTCTAATTGCGTCGACACGTATAAGAAAGGGATTTTTCTAAATTCGTACCTTTAAGGGGATAAAGTGGGAAATTCAGAAATGCATGACATTTAGTGCATACATTCCTCTGACTGCATATAAAATAGAAAGATTTATCAAAAGGATTTTTTCGAAACTCGTACTTTTAAGAGGTAAAATGGACATAGAGACATACAACTAGTACCAACCAACAGCTAAAATAATGAAATTAGGTTTAAGGGATTATAATCTGACATGAACTAATAAAATAATTTTTCCAAATTTGTTCTTTCAAGGGATACAATGGGAGCAGAGGAATAAAAATGGTACTAGCTGAACGGCTACAGCTAGAATTATGAAATTCGTTTTGTACATCCCTCTAATTGCGTGGACACGTAAAATAAAGAGATTTTCGAAAGTCGTAGTTTTAAGAATAGAGTCATGGAATTTCTCTGACTTCTCAGACGAGCAAAATAAAAAGATTTTTCCAAATTCGTATTTTTTTACTTTTACGGCAAAAAAATGGCTAGAATCATGAAGTTAGGTAATCTGTGTACGTGTGAGATAATGAATTTTCAAAATTTATACTTTTGGAATTAAAATTGGATGGAACTACAACCAACCAAACGGCTGTGGCTGAAAATGTTCCCACTATCTGCCTTATATATACCCAGCAAAAAAATGGAAATACTTCTGTAGTATTTAGTTTTTTTATTATACACTCCACAAGGAAGCGAGATAGACCCATTGTTAATTATACCGATCGGCTTAGAATCACTTTTTGAATCGATTTATCATTGTCCGTCTGTCTGTCCATCGATTGTTTTAATCAAATTACAGGTCGCAATTATAGTCTTATCTTAACAAAAATAGGAACAAGCAAGTTTTGTGGATCAAGGACGAACGCTATTTAATTTGAGGCATATCGGTTCAGATTTAGATATAGCCCCCATAAAAATGTCGCTCCCGATTTGACATTTTCCGCTCTAGAAACCACATATTGATCTAGATATTCTCTAAATTTGCCAAAACATCTTATAATCCAACTAGAAATAGCTATGCTGAAAGTGGGTAAGATCGGTTCAGATTTAGATATAGCCCCCAAACAAAAGTCGCTCCCGATTTGACATTTTCCGCTCTAGAAAACACATCTTGTATCCGATTTTGTTTAAATTTGGCAAAATATCTTATAATCCAACTAGAAACACCTATGCATAAGGTTGGTAAGATCGGTTCAGATTTAGATATAGCCCCCATACAAAAGTCGCTCCCGATTTGACATTTTCCGCTCTAGAAACCACAGAGTGTACCTGCTATTCTTTAAATTTGGTACAACATCTTATAATCCAACTAGAAAAACCTATGGTGAAAGTGGGTAAGATCGGTTCAGATTTACATATACATATATTAACCGATTTTGCCAAACTATAAATATTATATTTCACCTATTTCGTTCCAGATTTCAATATACCCCCATACAATGGTCCGTCCTTTCCGATTTAACATTTTTTGTCAAATACATACATTTACAGGATACAAAAAACCTTTCCTTTTTCACTTTTTACCGAATTGAATCGGCCACGCCCGACTTTAGCCTTTCCATACTTGTTAATTATTAATATTATTTAATATCAGTAAAATGGAGTAGTTTTAGTTATAAATTAAATTAGTATTTATTGTATTTATTTGCGTTATATATTAGTTCACATTATATACACATTTTGTTAAGCTTCTTATTGTCAGTTCTACGAACAAAATTGTTTGCTTTAGTTATTCAGCTCTCACAATCAAAGTATAGCTGAGATGGTTAGAGTGCCGACAAGAAAGTCCACTGTTCTACCCCCGACAATTGCGGGTTTTTTAAAACAGAAATGGAAACTAGTGAAAAAGTGGTTCCTTTGCAACACTTTAAAATAACTTTTAAGTCTCCCAAAATAAAGGACATCCCTCCAATGACAACTCCATGTTAAATTAATAGGTGAAGATCCCAATGTTCACTACTTCCGAATCACAAGATGAACATCTTTTCTCTAAATGTTAGCTATTAACATTTAGTTATTAAATAAAAGAAAATAATTTTTTTTTTCGAATTATTTCATTTTATGGTATTTTTAGTGCCAGGAAAAAATTAAATTTTAATCATGTTTTCCCCTAATTTTTGAAAACAGCTCCTAAATCACTGTTTCGTTACGTGGAAATTAGCTGTGCAACAGAATTCGCCTTAATAATAAAACATATTAAAAATAATCAATAAAGTTAATAAAGTTTTTGAGATTAAGGCACAACAATAAATCAGAAAAAAGTCATATACAGGCCTGCGACCAAATGGTTGTAAACTAGTGTAAGCAATTATAGAATTTTTATTTTTTTTAAACCCCCCCCATTTGTGTGCTTGTTGTATTTTGCATCTCTTTCCAAACATGTGACAGATGTTGAAAGATCTCGCTGATGATTCACTCTTCTAGATGCGACATTTCCACTTAGTATCGGTGTTGCTTTCATACTTTTCTTTTTCGCACGGCACATTACCATCTGCCAGTCCCCGGCCATATAGAAATGCTGGCATTTAAACCAATCAACGTTTACATCACTATTTTTTTTTTGCCCACAGTTTGTTGTTCCATTGAACTTGGCCGCATCATCCATTCCCCATGACCATGAAATACTCAGCTCTCAATTTAGTTGTTTTTCTATTTTACTAAAAAGAAAATTGTTTTATTTTTAGATATCGTTTTTCATGAAACACACGATACACGAGAAACTATAATAAAAAGGGAAAATTATTTTTACAAATCACGAGATTGTGCCAATTTGTAGACGAATCGACCAAATATAACCCCCAAAACGTAAACTCATAAAATCGAACCAAAAGCAAAGCAAACCAAAAAACTGAAACTATTTTAATTGAACCATTCGTAAGAGCCATACACATGCTGGGAGGAGGGGGAAGAGGAAGGAAGTCATTTTAATTAAAATGTAAAAGAAAACACATTGTGCAGGAAACTTTGGACGTTCGGAAAATACTACATTTAATCTACTCGTCGTACACTTCAAAGCGAAGAAAAGAATACATATTATGTATGTTGGTATTTCTTCGTGGAAAATGAAAAGCATTTTTTAGGAATTAAATGGTTTTGCTGCTATTAGGTTATCAGGGCGAAAGTTATAAAAACAATTGCTTTCACTTAATTAGGAAATTAGAAAACCAACAAGAATCTTATGGAGGGTAGGAAAATTCCCTTGACCAAATGTAAAAATAATAGGAAATACTTCGATTGAAGTGATCTCTTCAAGACAGATTTTTAATTGCCTAAAATTGTTCAATGAAAAATAATATTCCGAGTTAAAGTCAGCACGTGTACAAGAAATTTCGAATTTTATAAATGATGGACTCACAGTGGTTGGAAACGATTTATTTTAGAAACAAGTGTTTCACTTCTGTTCCATATGGCATAGCTCTGTGAAATTTCACATAAAAAATCTCGAGGTGATTTCGTATTTAGATTTTGATGTCCATCTAAACCTAACATTTTCATTTGATGAAAAATCTATATATTTATATATAGAGGACTTTTAATATTATAATAATGACTCATCATAATTTTTGTAAAATAGTCGTGCACTTCTATGTAATGTCAACAGCCTATAATCTGCCAGTAATACTGTGGGATGCACACCGTGGTAAAAAATAAATAAAATTCGACCTCGGCGAACTTAACGCCTTTTTACTTGTTTTTCTGGCGTCATAAAAGTTTTGCCAGAATATTTATTTATATATTTAATTTTTTAAATATTTTATTTATATTTATATATTATTGGCGTAGGTGCAGCAAAGTTATAAATGTCTCCATGCCATTTGTAAATAAATTTTAATTCCATAAAATATAGATCAAATATTAATTTAAATATTTTCCAATGCGACTTCTTTAATCACCTTTCATATTGCATTTTTAATAATTTAGCGATTGATAAAATTACATATCGAAATGATTTAATGTTATGTTAAACAGACTTTATTTTAAAAAAGCTAATATTTTTTATCAATGTTTTATCTCGTTTCAGGTATGTAACATTTTAAACAATTTATATTAAGAAGCCCTTGCCATGTACTATCGGGGTAAGTCTATGTGTGGAAAACCTCAAACGCAAAAGAGGAAAAAAACTGATATATAAAACGTTCCCGGTAAAGCATTAAGCAAATCTTCTGTGACCGTTTGTCACCTTAGCGATATTTTTTCTCTGCTCTAAGGTATACTGCGGGCCAGTTTCATAGGCAAATGTATGGGGACCACCTTAAGGGTTGCAGATGTAGCGTAGGTGTGCTCTGAGAAAATATTGGGGCTAAAAAAATATAGGGGGTTGGCCTTACATTTGACTCCAGTAGCGGTCACCTGGGGCCAGTAAAAGCGATGGGGACAATTTTTAAAAAAATGTAAATAAATATAATAATAAAAATTTATAAATATCAAAATCGAAAAAGCCGTGCACTATCCGACCCCTAGTGAACAATAACTAAAGTAAACCTTAATGGGTAGTTTTGAATTTGATTGATTTTTGGCGTATGTGTTAAGTTTTGGGTTTTGGTGTGTTCTGACATATATATTAAAATTTTATTGCCAACATTTTTGTAGAACATTTCATCCCCGCACTCCCCCCTTTTCAGGGTGTTTTTTTACAATTTGTTAGAATAAAGCTAAAAAGTACCGTTATAAGGGAAAGTTAGAGGGTTAATATATTCTACAAAAATATTTGCCATACCATTGTCTACAAAGTTGCTGAACATACCCTACAACTCAGATGCAAGAAGAATATAATTTTATATACCGATATGATGCAAGAACATGCCAGAGCTGGGAAACTTTAACCGCCTATAAAATGAAATTCCGATGTGATCTGTCAAAACGCCGACACACGAATATTGTTTTTAGTCTCCTCTTTCAGAATCCATTGTCAGAAACCCGTAATTTTTTTTTCGTGTTGTATTGTGTAATTTATGTAATTAAAAAAGATATCGTTATAGATATAGATATCGACATTTCCCTCTAATGTTACTGCACTTCTACGAAAATCGACAGCCTCTATGGAATCCAATCCATGGTAGAGGGTATATAAAGTTCGACCCGGTTGAACTTTACGTCGTTTTTACTTGTTACTTCTGGCCACGTACATATATATAATGCAATGACATACACATTTAGCCTACACCGAAATATAATTTACAAATTATTCTATAGTTCTATGCCACAGAGATCCACAATTAACCTCTTTTAAATCGTATTATATTCATAAAACCAAATTTAAAATATACAAAAGGAACATTTTTATAAAATTTATCTGGCAATGGTTAGGTGGTGCACGTAAAAATGCCACTTTAGTACATGTAACCACCGGACAGTGGAACATTGAAACTTTATTAGCCATAAAAACAAAGCACGAGTCAAAAATGATGTCATCCAAAATAAGAGTTGACCAGACTTGTGGTAGTGCTCGGTCATGGCATCCAACAGATATCGATGTACTCGTACATATGTATGTATATGCGGGGAAGGTATTCTTTACGAGTGTAAGTTTGGGAGTAGAAGCATGACCCGCAGAATGTTGTAGATTCGGTTGTCAACAGACGCACATACACACACAAGTGCATGCAGACATACCCAAAGTCCGAGGACAGAATATGTGATATGACCAATGCACATTTCAAGGGATGTCTCAAACGGGATGTACAGATTTGGGGGCCTTAATCATGACCATGGTGTAGAATTAAAAAAAAAATAAAGGAAGAAGCGCCTTTTGAATTATTGGTAGTCTGCAGAAACTCTTCAAAACAATATAATCGTTAGAAGATTCGAAAATATATTTTTATTTTTCTTAGTGCTACATGACCAGCAATTTAATTTCTGAATGCTTGTATTTTTACGAACTTTGAAGACTTTGAACTTGTTTTTTCATTTAAAATGTCACTGCCCAACAGAATTTTTGGAACAGTGACCCTATAATTCTGAAATGGCGTGTTGATCATTTTTTAGTTTTTGGTCGAAGGGAGCATTATACTAAGTGAAAATAAGTAAAAAATGCGTTATTTTCGGCTAACTCTAAAGAGGCTGTCGTAGAAATGCAGTACCATTACAGGAAAATGTTAAATTTTGTTATAGCCAAACCAAAACCAAAAAAAATATTAAAAAAATAATTTTTTTAAATAAATATGAAATTTTAATTACAATAAACCACGCTTATAATACAAGGCTACCGATATGTTTATACTATATATTAAAATAATACTTTAAGCTAAATCAAAAAGTAAATATAAGGCAGCAATCTTCAAAAAAGCTTAAATACCCTTAATATTGAGTGTAGCAATAGATTTCTGCTGGGGAGGGCTAAAGCCTCCCACAGTTTTTATTTAAAAAATGATATATTTTATTAGATTATCATTCCAGGTAATAAATGTCACCATTTGTAAATAAATTTGCATTCTATAAACTATAGATCCAAAGTGGTCTTGAGCCACTGTAATATTACAGTTCAAATGAAATAAGAACTATTACAAGCTTTTGAAACCAATAACAATCATTTAAAGCCAAAAATAGTTAATATTTTTTTAAAACCAATTAAAGAAGAAGTATTAACAATGTAGTAAAATAAATAAGAAACAATATGATTTGTAGAGAATTAAATAAACTTAAATATATAAAAAATTAAAGATATGGTTTTCAGGATATTCAAGGATTAAGATTATTTTTAATTTTTGGGGGTCTTTGAAGGACCAGGAAACATTTCATATGATTGTTTTCTTCTACTGCTAAATTGATTGCAAATACTTTAGGTATTACCAATTGATCTTCCTTCCACAAATCTTCACTAAATTGTCCATTTAACAAATCCGGGTACCTCAAATATTTCATTTTCTTGTAGATTCTTTTGGGACCAAAATTACGACATACGAAACAATACGATTTTTCCACTACAGCACTTCATACAATATTTCTGAAAAGGATCAGTTTTTGCACTTCAATCCTTACTTGTTCAAATAAGAATACATGTAATCAAAATTTACCGCAGCCGTTGACCGTGCGGGTTTGGATTGGACCGTAAAATAGTCTATTTTGGAGTTTATACACAAAACTTTATTGTACAACTTGAAAGTATATAATGCTTAAAAACTTAAAAATGTAGGCATTTTCTGATGAAAAAATAGTTTTTTTTTTGTAATTACTTAACACTAATATGTAATGAAGCAACGTATAATTAGATCCCAAGTTGTACAATAAATAGTTATGTAAAAAAAATCGTTATGTAAAAAATTTTAAAAAAATCTATCGGAAATTCCTGAGGAGGGCTAAAAAGTTCTGGAGTGGTATTAAACCACCCCAGCCACCCTCTCCTTATGCCTATGTTGACTGGTTGTATTTCCATACTATTTTAATTCCAAAAGTTCAAATTTTCCGTACAAAAATCCATAATTTCCCACGTGCACAGCGTGCACAAGACAAACAAACAAACTGATTCTAGCAATTTTTCCCGTAAAAGTAAAAACAGTACGATTTTTGAAAAATCCTCAGATACACTGAAATCCGTTATTCTATTTGCGGTCATTTGGTTGCTACCAGTTTTATCCCCTCTTTCCCATTTTACCCCCAAAAAAGTACGACTTTCGAAAATCTCTATATTTTGCGTGTACGTTTTTCGCAAAATCACTATATTTTACGTGTCTACGCCATCAAAGGAATGTATACACCGAGTTTCATTATTCTAGATGCAGCCGTTTGGTCGGTACCATTTTTATCCCGTAAAAGTGAATAAGTACGAATTTTGAAAAAAAAAAAACAATATTTTGCGAGTCTGTGCATTCGGAGGAATGTATACACAGAACTTCATGACTCTAGCTGTAGTTATTTGGTTGGTACAATTTTAATCCCCTAACAAGTACGACTTTCGAAAATCTCTTTATTTTACGTGTCTACTCATTTAGATAAATGTGTACACCGAATTTCGATGTTATAGGTGCAGCCATTTAGTTGGTACCCTTTTTATCCATCTGTTCCCATTGTATTGTAAGTATGAATTTGGAAAAACCTTTTTATTTTTCGTGTCTACGCAGTCAGAGCAATGTATAAACCGAATTCCGTGATTCTACCTGCGGCCGTTTGGTTGATACCATTTTTATCCCCCTTTTTCCCTTTTACCCCTAAAAGTACGGATTTCGAAAAATACCACTTTTTCGTGTCCACGCAATCAGAGGAATGTGTACACAGAATTTCATTATTTTAGGTGGAGCTGTTTTGTTGGTACCATTTTTATCCCTCTATTCCAATTTACCCCGTAAACGTACGATTTAGGAAAAATCCTTTTATATTATATATCTTTTCAATTAGAGGAATGTATACACCGAATTGCGTGTTTCTAGCTGTTGTCGTTTGATATGTACTATTTTTATCCCTTTTTTGGCCCGAATATGGTGCACGTTTCTGTTATAGGGGGAATGCGCACCCCCAATAAGAGTAAATATAAGTAGACATATTGAAAAAACATGCTTAAATACTGTAAATATTAGGGGTTATTATTGGGTATTTTCAGCCCTTGTGAGGGTAAAATTTTTCCCTTTGGACCGATTTCGCCCAGTTGCAATCCCAACCGATCTACGACTAAAAGACGCATTTATGGAAAATTTAGACTTCCTAGCTGCTATCATGTAGATGCTAGTGTGCTTTCAACAGGCGGACATGACTAAATCGTCTTAGAATTTTACGACAATCCATAATATATATACTTCATAGGGTCCTGACCAACTTTGTACACCCCCATCATGGAGGTGGAGGTATAAAAAGAAATTTTTACCTGTTTCCCAACCAACTCAATCTTACACGCCCATTGCCCTGCCTAAAGGATAATCCCTCCCTGTTGTTCGTATGTTGAGATACTCGTTTTTATGACACCGACATGTGTCCACCAAATGTGAGTAAATAAGAGAGTGTGTGAGTGTCTCTTTACTTTTCGGTACTTTTGAAATGATATAAAATTTTAAAATATCCACAAAAGAAGGGCAAATATATTTTTTGGGGTCCTTCATTCCTTGGGTCGTTGTTGTTGGCAAACATTCAGGGGGTGGGTGAGGGTATTAAAACGTTGTTTTTTCCCTTCCTTTGCTGCACAATTCTTAAGAGCTTAAAAACCTCGAAATGAAATCCAATTTATTTTGTCGCTTTCGGCCAACATGGATGTGAGTACAAATTTGAAATATAAAAAATGAACGACATAAAGGCGAGAGTGTTAAAAAATTGTCATTTATTAATGATGTGTAAGAGGAACGGCTGTAAGGGATTGTAGGTCTGAAAAAAAAGATTGATTCAGAAAAGGATATTGCCTTACACCGCGGGCATATGATAGGTCTAGTGATGGTGACAGGTTACAGTCTGATGGCATACTTGGGTTTCTTTTTAATTTTTGTTATTTTTTGATGCCTTTGTGCGACTTCTTCTAGTTTTAGTTTATCAAATATCGCGAATACGAAAATTCAAAATATTGATATTATAAAATATTCATTAAAATCGAATAGGTATGTAGCTTTTGCCATCTACTTATTAATACCGCAGCCATTCGTTCTGTGGTTTATACAAAATACATTTATTTATTTATTTACATATGTTGGCATCGTTTAAGTGTACTTAGTTATAGCCCAGCAAAGTTAATAAAAAAAGTTATTGTTGGCTTTTGAGGAAGGACTTCCTTGTTCCAAGCCACCCAATCAACACCACAACGAACCACATCATAAACATCATCAGTCGGAAAACGCCGAATGCTCTTTTGCTAATGGAATAAAATGTTATTATTTATTTTATATTTTTAGAAATAACAGCAATATTACGACACAAGCGTGTTGCGTGATTTCATATAAAATAAACAATAACTTTTTGATGGACTCCTAGGAGAGAGACCACGTGATTGGCGTGACATTGGCGCATTGTGGCGATGGGAAGGGTGACAAAGGATATGGATTAGTCGACTGCTCTTCCGCTTAATATTATTACATTGTTGAATGGATAAAGCACTTGTGTGTGCGGAATTTTTGGAATGGCAAATTTTTACTGTTCCTAATGCTAACAGGAGCAAAGTGAATTCGTCCCATGGCCAAACGTAAAATGGAAACATGAGTTTGTTAACATTTTGGGAAAGCTAAAAATAAACTTAGAGGAAGATTTGCGATGCAAAATGTGAATATAGTCATAGAAATATAATTTTAATAATTACTAGTATTATATAGGGTCCGCCAAATAACTTTTTTTTGAAAATGCTATAAAAAAACTACTGAATATTTTCTCAAATTTCTTTTTTTATTTGAAAGTACAATCCTTCCGGTTAATAATGGAAAATAATTTCATTCAAATGGCTGCCTCGGCTCCCCACAAATAATAGTCCAACGGTTGAATAGTTGAAAAAAAGAACGTTAGATGGCGGACCCTATATAAATACAATTTATTTTCTTATATACTTAATTCTTTTTTAAGCAATAAGAAATATATTCTTGTATCAGATGGAATCTTGTTATCTTTCCAAACTGGGAGAGCCACCCTAATGTGCACTTATACAAAGGTAAATAGCGTAACTAACTAACAACTTATAGGGTCACTGTGAAGTATATCCTCCTATAATTTCGTCAAATAATTTGTATAGTAGCTTGTGAAATAATCTATATTTTTAATTCGCTTTAGATGGAGCCAACGATTTATTTTAAATCAATTTACAATACAAATCAGATAACGATTCCAGATTATAAATACAAAACCTTTTAACTAAGTATAATATCGATTATTCAATAATTTAATTATTCCTCATTCGAAAAATCATTATTAAACAAGTAAGACTATATGACACCCTCCACTCTCACTCAATCCCATTACAAGGTTTTATTACTAATCCAGACGACTATAAATTTCAGTGAAAATATAACACTACACAATGTCAATTTGACACAAAAAATTAGATTTTTCTATAGGTGGAGGAGTTCTAGTTGCTGTTAAATGCCAATATAAATCCTCTCTCCTCTTGGTGGATGATGAGGATGGTTTATTAGATCAACTTGCTGTATCTATTCTAGGTATTAACATATCTTTATTATTATGCATATCTTATATACCTCCGGGAAGTTCCGAAAGACTTTACGCTAAACACATTTTTAATATTTTATTATTAGATGAGAATATTGCAGTAAACTCTCACACTTGTGTAATGGGGGATTTTAATCTTGAAAGTATTATTTGGTCTAAGTTTGGTGATAATACTTATTTATCTCTTCATAATGTAAGTAAAGAATATGAAATTAATTGCATTGATACTTTGCTTAACTTGGTTCAAATTATTAATATTCCTAATCGATTGCACCGATTTTTGGATCTCATTTTTGTTCCACATGATTGTAACTTCACCTTATAAGTGTCTTTACTGCCAATATCCCCATCTAATGTACATCACATACCTTTAGTAATTGAAATAGGATCGTATTGCTACTTTAAATACTCCCCGTTGCCTAAATATTTGAACTTCAACTTGTGTAATTTTGATGTACTAAATACTATATTTGACTCGGTGGCCTGGCTAACAATTTTTGCTGGCAAGGTAACTTCCGTTTGTTATGAACAATTTTTGATTGAAATTTTAGGTGTTTTAAAGGATAATATTCCTATTAAAAAAGATAAGCCTTATAAGCTTCCATGGTATACTAGAGGCCTTAAAAAGCTTAAGAACTTGCGCAATAAATTTAATAAGCGCTTCATAAAGTCGGGTGATGCTGATTGTCAAGCTAAATTTATATATTACCAACGGGAATTTCACTGCTAAAATAAATTTCTTTATAAACAATTTCTTTTGAGGAAAGAGAATGAAATTAGAAGTAACTCCAAATCATTTTGGACCTTTATAAAATCAAAAAAAAAAATCTTCCGACATCCCATCTGCAGTATGGGATATATATCCCAATCTTGTGATGATTCGGTTAACATGTTCGCTACCTTTTTATACACTCCACATTATACATGTCTGTCCGTCCGTCCATCTATTCTTGTAATCACGATACAGGTCGCAATTGTAGCCAAAACCAAACGAAACTTTGCACAACGATGTTTTTCGGCACAAGGACGAACGCTATTTTATTTGAAGAAAATCGGTTCAGATTTAGATATAGCCCGCATACGAATTTCACTTCCGATTTGACTCGTTTCACTCTAGATACCACATATTTCAACAGATTTTCTTCAAAATTGTCAAAACATGTTATAGCTCAACTAGAATCACCTGTGATAAAAATGTGTTAGATCGGTTCAGATTTATATATAGCTCCCATACAAATTTCGCTCCCAATTTCAATTTTTCCGATCTAGAATCCACATATTTCAACAGATTTTCTTCAAAATTGACAAAACGCCTTATATTTCAACTGGAAACACCTGTGGTAAAAATATGATAGATTGGTTCAGATTTATATTTCGCTCCCAATTTGATTTTTTCCGCTCTAGAATCCAAATATTTTATTAGATTTTCTTCAAAATTCGCAAAACATCTTATATTTCAACTGGAAACACCTGTGGTAAAAATGTGTTAGATCGGTTCAGATTTATATATAACTCACATACAAATTTCGTTCCCCCAGAAACCGCGTGTTTTGAGAGAATTTCTTAAAATTGAGCATAACACGTTATGTGAAAGTTAGTCACTTGTTTGGATATAGCCCCGACAGCCAAAAACTCATATATTGTAGAAATATTCTGTAAAAGGTGTTATGGAAAACAAATACCGTTAATACCTTTCAAATGATGCCTAAGTGATGATTATCGGACGAAAAATGACGTCACTGTCTCAATTTTTGGGAGCTGCGACATCAATTTCCTTCCGATGTTCATCATTTAGGCATCATTCGAAAGGTATATATTTTTTATAAAATACCAACACCAATAAGATGCACTAAGACAAGAAACAAAATTTGTATTTAAAGTGCTTTCAAGGGTATATTAATTCATAAAAAATATTTAAACAAAAATGCAACATAAATAATTACACGGGAATATATGATTTTTAGTGGAGTTTTCAGGAGTGTTTAGCTCACAGACGACTTGCTCGAGGAATATTCATCATTAAACAATCCAAACTTTATTTTCGCGGGGTGACTGGAACAAAAAAAGTTTTTATACAAAATTAATATTAAAAAAAAAATATTTAAACAAAAATGCAACATAAATAATTACACGGGAATATATGATTTTTAGTGGAGTTTTCAGGAGTGTTTAGCTCACAGACGACTTGCTCGAGGAATATTCATCATTAAACAATCCAAACTTTATTTTCGCGGGGTGACTGGAACAAAAAAAGTTTTTATACAAAATTAATATTAAGGGTTTAAAAAGGAGAAAAATTGATAAAAATGACACTAATCCAGCACTAAACAGCCAGAAACATGACCTGTAAACTAAATGGGTATTTCGAAATTCGTACTTTTAAGGCATAAAATGGGAAGAGGGATAAAAATCGTACCATACAAACGGCTGAAGTTTAAATCATGAAATTTGGTTTATGCATTACTCTGACTATGTAGACGCGTAACATAAAATTATTTACCGAAGTTTGTACATTTAAGGGGGAAATTGCGTAGACGCTTAAAACAGAATTTCAAAATTCGTTCTTATATGGTAAAAATGGGAAAAAATGGATAAACATGGTACCAACAAACCGGCTGTAGCTGGAATCATGAATCCCAGTGTATATGCTCATCTGACTGTGTAATAGTTTTCCCAAACTTAGTTTAAGTTCCTCCCACACAAATGACTGACATAACATCCAAACGGATAGTCAAAATCATTTTTAATTTTATATTTAAAAATATTTTTATAATCACTTTAAACATAAAAAATATTTACGCCTTAGCCACGCCCATTCTTGTACCTCCCACACAATTGTCTCTATCCTATGTAGAATTGAATTCCTTATAACTTCTATATTGGTGCATGGATGACATTATGACATCATGTTTTAACAATTAGCTTATAAACGTGGAAGCTGGCACCATGTGATGCGAACTTCCTAGTACCTTGCACACAAATTATCCAGCCCTACGTTAAGTTTAATTCCTTATAACTTCCGTATATATGTTATCTGAGAGTGAGGGTATATAAAGGATGGTTTAAACAGCTGACTTTGTCATTTAATTATGGAACACAATATCATTCATATGACTACCACGACTGGCACGGAGGTATCTCATCCGATCAACCCAATTTTTCAGTACATGGCCCAAAATCCACACGAAACAGTGACTCGTTGCAGATGCATTGGGTGCTCTGAATCCCATATGCGGCAATTTTGCTTATTGACATAGCCACTGAACTGAAAATGAGCTTCATCTGAAAAAACGAAAATTTTCCACGTAAATTTCTTACAGCTCGCTTAAAGACTCACTACTTTGGAAGTAAGTTTTTAATATTTCCCAATAGCGTCCCATTTTGCAAAAGTACAAAAATAAACCTGAGAAGAAAAATAAATGTTATTCTACATTTCAATGTCAAAGGTAATCGTAGTTCAAATTTAAAATGTGACACGGTCCACCCTGTATGTGTGAGATGTCATCAAATACGGTTTTACTTTTTTATTTCTTCATTTCCATAAAGTAGAATCCCACCTACTCCCTTAGGTCAGCATGCAGTACTTCCAGGAAAACTTGAACATTCGACTAGTAGACCACTACCACCATAAATCTAAATCCATGAAAGAAAAGGATATGTCGACCAGCAAAGTCTCACAAATCCAGGACTTAATTGATTTTTTTTTTTTGGTATTTAGAAGGGGAAACAAGAGAGACCAATATTAAATTCGAAAGAAAAAAACTCAAAGCAACATTTTAAAATAATATTTGCCAAAATCATGGGATGCTCTGGGAGAGCAAAAAAAGGAAAACCATAATCCTGGTGATTATTAAAAGAAAATCCTTTCATAAAATACGTGATGCCATATAAAATGGAATTCAGTTTGCCCCTTTCCTGATGATGGTGCTGATGCTGGCCCTCCTGCAGATACAAATCTAATAATTCATGTACGGGTACACATTTTTATGAGTGCTGTGCCAGGACGAATGTGTACCTTTGAACGAGAGCCGAGAATCATGTGCCGAGGCACAGGAGGGTATGTGTACGTGAATGTGTGTGGGCCCCTGTTATGCTTTTGGGACCAGTTGAGGGTGGTTGTTTGCGGTATGAATCCAAGTACTCTATATATAGTTTGACTGGTACTCGCCCCCCCACAAAATGATTCACGTTAAGATGTGTGGCATCATTCTCGATGATGCCGTTTTTTTCCATCTTCCCTCCTCCTCCTCTTCCTCGGGCTTTCTATGGCTTTATCATTTTAAACGAATTTTACGCCAATTTATTTCACATTGCTGATGGAGTAGTACTTGAATGCGTTTGCCTAAATTGGTTGAATGTCGGTGGGAGCCTCTTCCACACCGGGACCCCCTCCCTGGAAGCCCGGGTTCATTCACCACCCTCCGCCCGTTGATTGTATTAACGGAAGATTGTCGCTGTGTGAAGGCATGGCATGGCTGGCATGACATGTCGGTGGCGGTGGGAGCCGATGATGGCCTTGTTGAAATTTGGTTTGCCTTCAAAAGGAAATGTAATAATAGACCGAGTTATGCTGCGAAATGGAGTTAAAATGATTCTTAATGAAATTTCATGTGGATTTTTTTTCGCCTGTGCGTACGTGCGTGCATATGTGCGTTGACAAGCTCCATGATGGAGGTGGTTTGGTTGTCTACACATTCGGGATGGGGCAATTATCGATGGCATCTTTTCCATTCCATTCCAGGCACATTTATTACGACTACGTCTGCCAGAAGTCACAAAAATTACCTGATTTTCTCAAAAAAAAAAAATAAGACAGCCTGAAAGAATTCATTTACATTAATGAGCCCATGACATTGAACATGTTGGGGAAGAAAATTAAATTCAAGGAGATAATCCAGGAAATAAGAACAACATATTTTATAAAAGCATGAATCATGATTTCCGGAAGAAATATAATTTGTCTTTTTTTAAATTCCAATGCCAATTATAATGAATATTTCATTAGCAACTTAAAGTTTCTTTAACACATTTCATTGCGATATCATATAACTTGACGCTGTCAATTCACCCTTCGTCATCTGTCGCCCCGGCAGTATTAAATAACACCAGCTGCTTATCGCCCCCGATTACAGCATTCCATGTCGTAGTCATTCATTCATTCATTTGTTCGTCCGTTTGTTATTTTTAATTTTGTTTAAATAAATATTCATAAAAATACAAATAATACAAAAAAATATTTATGAAAAACGTGCAAGTTTGTAACGATTACGATTTTTGTTTCTTTATTTTTTTTCGCATTTCATTCTCGCAGTCATAACTAAAACAAAATAAACTTTTAGTTTTACGTTTTTGTTGTGTTTATTTATTTTTTTAATAAAGACTCTAAACACTGACTAATAATGCACGAGTCAGGCTATGGTACGTCATTTGCAAATACACTCAAAGCGAAATGTTTGTCAATTTTATAGAAAGCAATCAGAATGGATGGCATATGTAATGGAGGAGACATGGAATGTGATTATTACAAGCCTACGAAATGAGCAGTCCTGCAGAGAAAATACTGTGAGATGGGTTGGAAAGATTTAAGTCTTCAAAAAACTTTCCCCAAATTTCAGGAAAAAAATTATAACAAATCTTACATACAAATACCTAATTCCATATGAATGGAATAATAACAGACAGACATGTTTTAAAATAAAAAAATATTTTCATGAAACTTATGGAACGTCTTACCGACACTATTTATTAGCTGTTAATAAAAATTTATTTTAAAAAATCGAAAAGGTACTTTTTGTTTATTAAAAAATTACAAGGAATTAAGAAAGTAAAAGATTTTCTAGGATTTAATAATACAGGGTTTCCCAACAAGAGGTGTTATTTTGGTATTCAAAGAAAAATGACATCTTTTGAGATATATGATCGGATGTTTATTTCATAATAAAGAGGAAGGTATGCCGTTAATAATGAGAAACAACATCAGCCAAATGGCCACCACTGCCGCGCTTACATGACCATATCCTTTTCATGAAATTTTCCATAACCAAATCGCAAAGTTGCTGCCCTATGTCCTCGATAGCTTCACGAATTCTATCTTTGAGGTCTTGAATCGACGCTGGGCTGTTGGCATAGACCTTATCTTTCACGTGGCCCCAAAGGAAGAAGTCGCGATGTGTTAAATCACAAGATCTCGTTGGCCAATTGTGATCACCTCTTGGAGAGGTAACACGGTCCGGAAACTTTTCCCGTAAAAGAGCAATGGTTTCGTTGCTTGTGTGGCAGCCGTAGCGCCGTCTTGTTGAATGTAAACGTTGTCCAGATCAATACCATCCAACTCCGACCATAAAAAATCATTAATCATCTCTCGATAGCACAATCCATTCACCGTAACTGTTGATCTAACCTCATTTTGGAAAAAGTAAGGTCCAATGACCCCGCCGGACCATAAACCGCACCAAACAGTCACACGATGACGATGGAGAGGCTTCTCAACAATAACTCTTTGGTTTTCCGGGCCCCAAATGCGACAGTTTTGCATGTTGACGTAGCCACCGAGGTGGAAATGGGCCTCATCAGTCAAGATGGTTTTTTGATGGAATTCCGGATCATTTTCATTCATGAATTTTAATAATTTCAATGCGTTGTTGAAACGCGCATACGCTCATTACTATTGAAGGTTGATAATGATATCATGCAGTTGGTAATTGTAATAAACGTCCTGAGATAGGTCGATTGGGATATATCATGGAACTGGTCCAAAATGTAAATAAGATTATAAATTGTATGTATGTATAATATAAGTATATATTTGACGAATAATAAGGTATAACGACGTCTGGAGTCTAAAGGGTGAGTTGTGAAGGAGAGGCGTTCAAAGTATATTTTATATCGAAGTTATAAAGTCTAGAAAATTTGTATGCATAAATTTGAATTGGATCATTACTAAATGTTAAATTGTCTGACGGTGTTATTAGTAAAACTACACCATTTTCATGTGTAATTCAAAAGATACCAATTGAAATTCAAAAGACATCATTTGAAATTCAAAAGACATCATTTGAAATTCAAAAGACATCATTTGAAATTCAAAAGACATCATTTGAAATTTAAAAGACATCATTTGAAATTCAAAAGACATCATTTGAAATTCAAAAGACGTCATTTGAAATTCAAAACTCGTCATTTGTAATTCAAAACTCGTTATTTGTAATTCAAAAATTATACCATTTGAAATTCAAAAATGTAAACAAAATTATTTAAGAAAAATATATATAAAAATTTTGGAAACAGATTTAATAAAGTGATAAGCAACTAATAATTATAATGATGTAAAATGTCGGCAATTTCATATATAGTTTTTTATCAACATATCATAACTATTTTACAGGTATAAAGTGACTGTAAAACCATTTCCAATATTAAATTGTTACTGATCAGTTCTATTTTAAACAAAGCGTATGTCAATTTGTGTGAGAGGTCTTGCAATATCGCTCAAATTGCAGGTGTATATAACGCCTTTTGAATTACAAATGGCGAGTTTTGAATTTCAATTGACATTTTTTGAATTGCAAATGGAATTTTTGAATTTCAACTGGTGTCTTTTGAATTTTAAGTGATGTCTATTGAATTACAATTGAAGAAGGTGTAGATTTTGGTTAACCGTACCAAATATATAACTTATCTAGTAAGGATAATAACTGGAAACTAGGACCATATGAAAATACAGTTCATCTGAAGTATACCTACAGAAGTTTTTCCACGAGCGTACGCTAAAACTATGCGAACATGTAAAATGAAACCCAAAGTTGTCGACTCTTCAGCTCGCCGTCGAATAAAAGAATATAAAACTAGCTGGAAATCTCCTTGTGAGTTGATGTAAGTGTTAGTGGAAACGAAATTCCATCACGTTTTTCTAAAACATTTTCTATGAGCCTCCGTGTGTGTGCCATAATTTAGCACAGCACTTGAGATGTAAGTTTACACATTTACACAACCACATGTAAAGTGAAACCAGGCTATAATGGAATATGGCAAATATATCTGATAAATCAGCAAGTGCTGACAATCGATAAGAGATAGATGGAGTCCAGAAGAGACAATTTATTAAAATTCGAAACAAACTAGCTGGAGTACACAAAACTATTACTTTTACAATCAGAAAAGCCATACCGCCATCTATATGTGGATGATAAACGCATCATCTGAGATCGGTCGATCTTCAACATATGGATGAAACAGCGTTGCCATAAACGCATCAGCTGAGATCGATCAACAGAAAATTTTCTGAGAAGTTTTTTTTTTTAATTTTAGTCTTTGAGTAAAATCACAGAATCAACCACAGAATCAAATTATATCGTCCAAAATTCAATAACTTTTGTTCTAGTAAGCATTTTTGAGTTATGTAAAAAAACTGAAATTTTAGATATTGTCATTGCTCTAGGGCAATCCCATATATTTTAGAAATTAGCTCAAAGTTGACTAATTTTGGCATACGATATCGTTTGAGGATAAAGGAAATATGATCGTGTATTTCGATACATACTCACTTTCAAAATTTAATGAGAAAAAATGAATAATTCGTTTTGGAACTAAAAAATATGACTTTTTCCACTAAATGTATCCTATCTGTGTAATTTCTTGCAGCCAAAAGTTACCTTTCAAAATCGGGAACACTTCAACCTTTCTAAATATGCACTTTATTCTTCAAACACTGGCAAAGGAAAAAAGTTATGTTGGTCCAAATTCATAAAATTTTTTAAAAAGGGTATTCCTTAAAATATTTATTACAAACAAACTTTTTTTGGCACAAACACAGTTTGGCGTCATAATAAAGCTAAAATAAATTCGACTGAAAAATCTCTTGTAATGTGAGAGAAACTTTTGGACAAAATCGAAAAAAAGAAATTACGTTTCCCAAAATTTACAAAAAGGGCATTTTTTAAACTTTTATTAATTGACATCTTTGGCATCATAATAAAGCTAATAAACCACAATTTCCAATGAAAAATGTCTTAAAATGTGAGAAAAGCAGAAAACAGAAATTACGTTTTTTTTTTCAAAAAATTTAAAAGGTCAGTAATACAATAAAAAAAATATTTTTCTTTCTGAGCAATATGAGCAAACATGTAAAATAATGATCAAAAGTAAAAACAAAAATAAAAATTTTACTTTTATTTAAAATAGGAAAATAGGCAACTTTGGGCTAATTACTAATATATATATATCCGATTACCGATTTTAAACGTTAATATCTCAAAATAATCCTTGCCAAATAATAATTGTCTAATTCAATTTTTTACAGAAGAAATCATTTGAATGAAAGAATAAAGTACAATATTAAAAAAAAATATATTTGTTTATAATCAAGAAGAACTAAAAGTAGTAAACATTTGGCTAATTTCTAATATACATCCGATTTAAAATAATCCTAATAAAACTCAAAAATGTTTATTAGAACAAAAGTTATTGAATTTTGTCGGATGGATTTGGTCCTGAACTGTCAAAAAAATTGAAATTAAAATGTTCTCTACACCTTTTTCAATTGTAATTCAAAAGACATCACTTGAAATTCAAAAGACACCAGTTGTAATTCAAAAATTCCATTTGCAATTCAAAAAATATCATTTGAAATTCAAAACTCATCACTTGTAATTCAAAAGACAACATTTGAAATTCAATAGTCGTCATTTGTAATTCAAAACACATCATTTGAAATTCAAAATACATCATTTGAAATTCAAAAGACATCATTTGAAATTCAAAAGACATCATTTGAAATACAAAACTCGTCATAAGTAATTCAAAAGACACCATTTGAAATTCAGAAATTATTCCATTTGTAATTCAATTATCCAAATTTGCAGAAAAAATAAATGCTACCCCACCTAATGTATATTTTTCTTAAATAAATTTGTTTACATTTTTGAATTTCTAATGGAATTTTTTGAATTTCAAATGGAATAATTTTTAAATTTCAAATAACGAGCTTTGAATGTCAAATGGTGTCTTTTGAATTACAAATGACGAGTTTTGAATTTCAAATGATATTTTTTTGAATTTCAATTGATATTTTTTTGAATTTCAAATGGAATTTTTGATTATCAATTGATATTTTTGAATTTTAAATGGTGTCTTTTGAATTACAAATGACGAGTTTTGAATTTCAAATGATGAGTTTTGAATTTCAAATAATATTTTTTGAATTTCAAATGATATTTTTTGAATTTCAAATGGAATTTGTGAATTTCAAATGGTGTCTTTTGAATTACACTTGAAAATGGTGTAGAAGTGATTCAATTTATTCGTTTAATTCCAAACACTATGTTGGCAATATAAAAAATTAGAAACACATTCTCTTTATATTTTCCATGAATAGTTATTCTAAATATTTCTTATATTTCATTCCATCCCAGCAAAAAAGTGCACCAGAAGAAGTACAGGGTGGGCCATTTTAAATTTTAAATTATAATCGGCTATAAAAAGTACTGATTATTTTTTTTTTTTTAATTTCTGGTTTTATTGGAAAGGTTGAACTTTATAATTTAATAATGGAACACAATTCGTATGACTACAACTCGCTACCACTGCATTTTCGATTGTTCCAGTTCGAATCTCTTCAATGACAACTTCGATTTCGTTTTACGTAACATGTATTCTTAATGGCTTCCCACAGAAAATAATCCAAAGGGCTCAAATCACAGCTCCGAGGCATGCCAATTTCGGCGATTTTCAAAAACAGTGGTTGCGTTGGCTGTGTGACATGTGGTCACGTCTTGTTGAAACCAAATGTCGTCCATGTCATTCTGTTGAATTTTTGAAAACAAAAATTCGTTAAGTATGGCACGGTAACGCTCACCGTCGACGGTAACGGCGGTGGCTTGCTCATTTTCGAAGAAAAATGGCCCAATGATTCCGCCAGCCCAAAATCCACACCAAACAGTGACTGGTTGTGGATGCATTGGCTTCTCAATAGTCACATGTGGGTTCTCTGAACCCCATATGCGGCAATTTTGCTTATTGACATAGCCAACGAGATGAAAATGAGCTTCATTTAAAAACACGAACATTTTAAAGACTCACTACTTTGGAAGTAAGTTGTTAATATTTCCCAGTTTTGTTCGAGCGTATAGCGTCCTATTTCGCAAATGTCAAACATAAACCTGAAAATAAAAATAAAAATGAATGCTATTCTATCTTTCAAAGTCAAAGTAATCGGTAGTTCAAATTTAAAATTTTATTTTTTTTTCACTACCAATAAGCGGTAGTCAAAAGCATTCGCTTCAATTGTTTTCCATTTAATTGCACTCTGACCTTCTCACATAACCTTTATTGTTAGTGTTGAGTTGATTACTTAACTTGATTTTCATCTATACCAGACAATTAAGGAATAATAACAACGTCTCTCTGATTTCCTTCTAATTTCTCCCGCACTTTATGTGAAAATATTCAACTGTTGTTGTGTCGTTCTGACCGTGTCCCACTGTATAGACGAATATGCGAACCGAATGAATTTTTTCTTTCACCATAAAGAATTTAATTCAGTCTTTTTCTCTGCTTTGTTGTGTTGTTGTTGCTGTTGTTATTGAGCTCATATATAGTTCTGCTCATACTAAAATGTTTACTCGCCACGAAAGCGAAACAAGAGAACGAATGAAATGAAAATTGCTGAAAATAGCAAAAATGTGCGAAATGATGATTGCATAAAAAATGCTGGTAGTGATGGTGTTGTTGATGCTGTTGCTGCTGTTGTAGTTGTATTCATGTTTATAAGTGGCGCCTAGAATGATAAAAACGAGGTAATTGAACTCAATTAATAAACAAAAAAAGAAGAAGAGAATGAAGAAGAAGAATGATGTTTATGATGTTAACTGCGGACAAGAGGAAATAATTTTTGCTCTTTTCAACGGAAGTTAGATTCATTACGGGTTGCTATTATCTTCATTCTTTATGGATCATACAACGTTTTAGCCCATGAAAGATGAAGCATCAGCAATAAAGGATAAATAAGTGAAAAGCGTTCAAATCATTAATTCATTCATTTGGTAATTTTTGCCAAGAATACTCTTGGGATAAGCGCGCGCAAGGACATCACGTTTTGGCTTTGGGCGGGAGATTGAGGAGTGTGTAAAATAGCCACTGATTTAGAAAAACGTCATGGAAGCATTTTTGGTCCATTTGGCACCACTTTCTCCCTCAGTCATACAACTCTAAGTCGAATTTCACAACATCGGCGAAATAACATTACCTCATATACCTCACATTACTTAAACGTATGGCTTTGAATAGGGTGGACCATTTAATATTTTAAATTTGAACTATCGATTACTGTAACTTTGAAAAGTAGAATAACATTCATTTATGTTTGACATTTGCAAAATGGGACACTATACGTCCGAACAAAATTGGGAAATCATAAAAACTTACTTCCAAATTGGGTGAGTGAGTCTCTAACGCAAACTGTAATTTACGTGGAAAATGCATCGCTGATGTTGATTTTGAATAAGACACAAATTATTTAGGAATTTATTGTCATTTATTTTTATTATGATAATATTGGTATGGTTCAATTATGTATTGAACAAAATGACCGCCGCGACCTCAGCGGCACACTTCCATCCAAATCATGGTCCAAATTTTCAATGACGCTGAGGCATAATCGAGGTTCTCATAATTAGCTCTTGAATTGTTGCTGGCTTATCGACGTACACCTTTTCTTTCAAATAACCCCAAAGAAAGAGTGCAACCGTGTCAAATAACATGATCTTGGCGGCCACCACGTGAGATAACACGGCCATTGAATTTGTCGCGCAAAAGAGCCAATCGTCCTGTTGAAACCACATATCGTCCGCATCCATATCTTCCAATTCGGGTCATAAAAGTTCCTTATCATCTCACGATAGCGAGGACCATTCATTTTGAAAAAAATACGGCCCCATGATGCCGCCAGCCCATAAACCGCACCAAAGAGTCACTCTTTGTGGATGCATTGATTCTTCGACAATCACTCTTGGATTATCATACGCCCAAATGCGGCAATTCTGCTTATTGACGAATCCACTGAGGTGAAAATGCAAATGATATTTCATAATAAGCCTTAATAACTTTAACGCATTGTTCGATTGTGTATCTTTCCATGGTTCAAATTGAGTTAGTCTGAAATTGAGAAATGTCAAATGAAATGCAGAACAAAACCTGACGTTTAGGTGTGATTCATATTCAACATCGGCCCTTACAATTTAACTACCCTTTAGATAGTTCTATAACTTTTGGTTTAACCTGTAAAGTTTGATATTTTTACACACACCACCTGAGAGCCCATAATATGTATATGTTATTGATTTCATTCAAAAACGATCTAGCAATGTCCGTCAATCAGTTGAAAGTACGCTAGCATCTAAACGAAAAGAGCTAGGAAGTCCAACTTTTGCACGCATGTGTCTTGTGGATAGGTTGCGATAGAACATAAACAAAATTGAGTCATAAGGAAAATGTTTCCCCCACAAGGACTCCTAAGGATACATCTAATATATAGAGTATGTCAGCGTGGGGCAAAAAGGGATAAAAGTGGTTCCTTTTAAAGGACAAACAGCTAGAAACACGATATACGGTGTGTACATTCCTCTTATTGAGTGGTGGACATAGTACGAAAGTACTAAAGATGGTACTAAACAAACGGCTGCACCTAGAATAATGACATTCGGAGTATACATTCTCCTGATTGCGTAGACACGTAAAATAAAGGGATTTTTGGAAATTCGTACTTTTTGGGGTTAACAAGGAAAAAGTGATAAAAATGGTACCAACTAAATGGTCGCAGCTAGAGTCTACATTACTCTGACTTCTTTGACACGAAAAAAAATGTTCTTCCAAATTAGTTTTTTCAAGGAATACAATGGCGACAGAGGGATAAAATGGTACCCACTAAGGGGCTATAGCTAGAATGATGAAATTCGGTGTGTATATCCCTTAAAGGGGTAAACGGAGATATAAATAGTACCAACTAAATGACCAAACCTAGAAACATGGAATTCGAAAAATTAAAAGGTTTTTCCAAATTCGTTCATTCAAGGGATACTATGGGAATAGAGGGATAAAAATGGTACCAACTAAACGGCTAAAGCTAGAATGAGGGATTTCTGTGTGTACATCCATCTAATTGTATAGGCACGTAACATAGAGAGATTTATCGAAATTCGTTTCGGGGTAAAGGGGATAAAAACTGTACCAATCAAATGACAGCAGCTAGAGTCATGAAATTCGGAGTATACATTCCTCTCTCGGCGTTGACTCGAAAAATAAAATGGTTTTTCCAAATTCGTACTTTCAAGGGATATAATGCGAACAGAGGGATAAAAATGGTAACTACTAAACGACTACAGCTAGAATGATGAAATTCGGCGTGTACATTGCTCAAATTACGTAGTCACATAAAATAAATAGATTTTCGAAGATCAAACTTTTGAAGGGGTGAAAGGGGATACAAATGGTACACCCAAATGGCCACATCTAGAAACATAGCACTTGGAGTATACTAGGGGTAGGACTTTCTGATTTCGATAAACTAGAATCCCTAATTTTTTGAGGTTTGGCAGTTCATGAGGCAAAGATGGAGGTGGTGGCATGAATGTAAGTGGGCGCTCATAGGGGTCAACACGTGGGGGAAGAAAATACACAAAAAGCCTCGCAGTCGCCCACAGAGGGTTTAAATGTAAGACCCCATTCATTTTGCCAAATGTATGAGCGACTCCCAGTATTTTTTTAGCCCCAATATTTTTTCAGAAGGTACCTACCCTGTAGGATAGGTGGTCCCCATACCAATATTTTATTTGATACAATTTTTGTTATGACAGTAAGGCCCAAAACTACCCGCAGACGACCCTTACTGGGTTAAATGCAAGACCGACCTATATTAATTTTCCCTCACCAACATTTTTCCGAACAAACTTACAACCTATCCCCCTCCTTAAGGGGGCTTCCATACAAAAACAAAATTTTATAAAATTTGCCCCACACCACTCTAATTTTCCATAGAGGTCTCAAGGGGAGTGAAATGAACGACCAGACCCAATATTTTCTCATTGGGGTTAGCCCTCTAAATTCAACCCTTAAGGTGGTCCCCACACATTTTTTCCTTTTTTATATTTTTTATGAAGGAAAGGCCTTAGTCACCCCTAGAGGGAGGACATGTTAGACTGGCGCCAATTAATTTTCTCAATCCAACATTTTCACCAAACATACCTGCCTACCTTGTCACCACTCCATAAGGGGGGTCCCCAAACAAAAACTACATTTTTATTAATTTAATTATTTTATTATTACACAGTGCAACACGAATAGTTATAACCATATACGGACACCACTACGTGATAAAAGACCAAAAAAGACACGATTCTCGCAATTTTGTCCAAAGTCGTGGCGTTTGGTGTCATTTTTGCAAAACGTGATCACTTTCTTAGGCTCATATCTTGCAAACCGTTTGGAATTTTGATTTACTCTCTGAGTCAAAGTTGCTCTTGTTTGCTACCTATGGACGTGAACGGTGGAAAAGGGTTTAGAAATCGATTTTTTAAACTTTTTCCTCTGTTCAGGTCCATAGGTAGCAAACCGTTCAAAATTCAAGGAAACAATCAACTACAAAAATGTACCTAAGATCTCAATAAACAACTTTCTAGAACATATGAACTTCCTAGGAATGATTTTTAACAGCGTTTAGGTAGGAAAATATAATTTGCAGGACTACAGTGCGTATGAGAGATATTATCCTCAATCAATAGCACGTATACGCTACCTACACACACTACAGCCTATAAGATTTGTTCAACGACATTTGCTATTTTGACCTTGAAGATGAAGTTTCTTTGATTTTATATGTTAAACTTATATGTCTTATAAGCGTGGTTTAAAATAATGCAAATTTTGTATTTATTTATAAAATTACTTTTTCAATATTTTTATTTGTTTTGTTTGGCTATATTAAAAAAACAACAACTTTTAATATAACTAAACTTCTACGTAAAATCGACAGCCTCTGTGGAATGCAATCCATGGAGAAGGGTGAATAAAGTTCTGCCCGGCCGAACTTAACACATTTTTTATTTGTTTTTCTTAAGAGTGACAACTACTTTATTCCCACATTACCCCTTATTCATACTCACTTTATATTAAAAGGATTGCGACTCATTAAATGTTAAGAATTTAATTTAATTTTTGGGCATATTTAGAGGATTTGCAAAATGATATCACAAACAATTTGTATACCCATTTAGAGAACAAAGTCCCCGATTAGATTTGCAAGGTTAATTAAGTGTTCATAATTTATGAAATTATAATACAGCTTTCAAGAGCCAATTTAAAATGAACATTTGTGAATGGATTTTAGGGTTCGTGTTCGCATTCGTGTAGTCATTAAAATTTTATTCGAACTTCAACCTTCCCTCCTTCATGTACGTTGTGATTTCACCGAAGTGACACTCCGTTAACGTCCGCAGAGAATACAGCGAGCATTTTGTAAAAACACACACACAGACAACAATTTGAATATGGCTAACAAGTAGTTAACATTCAACTTTAACCGGGCCAAAGCCAGCAACCGAAATAAATGCCCGGTAATAAACATCAACACCCAAGCCACCACCACACCGCTCCAGTGCAATTTACGAAGGAGATAACGCAGCAATCTGAAGAAACCATAAGAGTCCAGGCAGTGAGCTGAAGTGACAGTAAACTACCGACAAAAACAACTCTCGAAGACATTAAAACCCCCTTCTCTGCTACCAATTTATAGGCCCTTAAGGTGAATTGGTGAAGGCGAAAAAAGGTTAACAATGAAGAAACCGTACATATATCAAAGTAATTGAACCATAAACTGCACAAATATAGGGAAACAAGCACATGTATGCATATATGTGTAGTATGTGCGGACCCTGTTGACCATGTCTTGAAGACGTTTTCAACGCCGAATGACAGTCGAAACTACACGTATTGCAAAAATTATACCAACCGGTGAACAATACTCGACTTTGAAAAAATATGATGTATTTTGGCTTCCTAATCTCGAAAACGACAGTAAAAGATATTTATAAGGAATATTATTTTAAAATGTCTTTCGAAGATACCATTAATATTTGTACTCTCATTTTCGATATAAAAAGTAATTATGATCGATACATAGATTTCACATAGAAACAGTGGTTTAGAAACAGTTTCCAATAGTTTCCAAAACATCGAATTTTTTTCAACAAATATTGTTGGTACGAAAAAATCATAAAAATAGAAAAAAGCCGGAAAAACTATTTTCTTTTATTTTGTCTGTCTATATCTACATGTAAACGATCTAAGGATAACTGTTGAAGTTATGCTATCTTTACAGATTAAATTGTATACCCTACACCACTTCGTGGTCTAGGGTATTATAGGTTAGTTTCGCGCCAAATGTTTGTAACACCAAGAAATAATCGAGCTAGACCCACCTTTAAGTACACCGATCGGCTTAGAATCACCAGCTGAGTCGATTTAACGATGTCAGTCTGTCCGTCTGTCCGTCCGTCCGTCTGCTGTCCATCTAAGCTTGTTCGCACTGTACAGGTCGCAATTGTTGTCCGATTGTCATGAACCTTGGCAGAATTTATTTTTTCTGGCCAAGGACCATTGAATTTGGACGAAATCGGTTCAGATTTAGATATAGCCCCCATACAAATGTCGTTCCCGATTTGACATTTTCCGCTCTAGAAACGACATATTGTACCCGATTCTCTTTAAATTTGGCAGAACATCTTATAATCCAACTAGAAACACCTATGCTGAAAGTAGGTATGATCGGTTCAGATTTAGATATAGCCCCCATACAAATGTCGCTCCCGATTTGACATTTTTTCGCTCTAGAAACAACATATTGTACCCGATCTTCTTTAAAATTGGCACATCAATCCAATCCAATAATCCAACTAGAAACACCTATGCAAAAATTGGGTAAGATCGGTTCAGATTTAGATATAGCCTCCATACAAATGTCGCTCCCGATTTGACTTTTTCCGCTCTAAAATCCACATAGTGTACCCGTTTTTCTTTAAAATTGGTACAACATCTTAGAATCCAACTATAAAACCTATGGTGAAAGTGAGTAAGATCGGTTCAGATTTAGATAGGACAAGATAAATGTATAAATTACAATTCTTCTTGTAAAAGTACATGTCGTCTTCAATTGAAGAAAAACGTCGTAAAATAGTGACACATTTTTTTGCAAATCCTTTACTACTACAATAAGGGTCAAAACTTCTACATTTTTTCATAGATTTTCTTCAGACAAGCATATCTCAGCTATTATAAAGTATTTGTTATTTAATTGTAAAGAGATTGTTCGCGATATTTGAAGAAAATCTGTCAAAGTTTGTGGTTTCCAGAGCGGAAAGAATCAAATCGGAATAGACATTTGTATGGAAGCTATATATAAATCTGAACCGATCTATTATATTTTTACAAGAGCTGTTTTTAGTTGGAATATAAGCTGTTTTGCCAAATTGGAAGAAAATCTATCAAAGTTAGTGGTTTCTAGATCGGAAAGGGTCAATTCGTAGGAGACATTTGTATGGGAGCTATATATAAATCTGAACCGATCTAGCCTAATTTTACCAGAGCTGTTTTTAGTTGGAATATAAGCTGTTTTGCCAAATTTGAAGAAAAATCTGTCAAAGTTTGTGGTTTCTAGATCGGAAAGGGTCCATTCGGAGGAGACATTTGTATGGGAGATATATAAAAATCTGAACCGATCTATCCTATTTTTACCAGAGCTGTTTCCAGTTGAAATAGACGGCGTCTTGCCAGATTGGAGGAAAATCTGTTGAAATATGTGGTTTTTAGAGCGGAAAAAGTAAAATCGGAAGCAAAATTTGTATGGGAGCTATATCTAAATCTTGACCGATTTTCTTCAAATTAAATAGCGTTCGTCCTTATCCCATAAAACTTAGTTGTGCAAAGTTTCATTTAGTTCTAACAACAATTGCGACCTGGACTTTGAATACAAGAATAGAGCTAAATCGACTCAGAAAGTGATTCTAAGTCGATCGGTTTCCTTTTGGGTGTTACAAACAAATGTACCCCGTGGTGTAGGGTATAAAAATTAGCGGGGCAAACATTTCGAAATGGGACAAAAAGGGATAAAACTGATACCAATGAAACGACACTAGCTAGACACGTGGGTACATCCCTGTAATTGTGTAGACACGTAAAATAGGGGAATTTTTCGAAATTTGTACTTTTTAGGGATACAAGTAAAATTATGGAAACAAATGGTACCAACCAAACCGCAGATTCACCTGACTGTGCAGACATTAAACAAATAGCAATTTTTCGAAATTTGTACTTTTAGGCGGAAATTAAAACGCAGACGGCTGCAGTTAGAATTGTGAAATTCGATATGACATGACCGACAATGTCGAGATATTGTCGTCGAAACCACGAAGGATCCAGAAATATATTTTCTCATTTAATAAGCATTACGAGATTTATTGTTATGTTAACATACCACTTTCGAATTGCCATCGATATTAGTTAGGGAAACAGTATTTATAGCCCTAAAAAATACCATCGCTGAATTAGTTCCCATGTTCGCACCCAGAGTTGGCCTGTTTGATATTTGGTTAAAAGTAAAACAAAAATAGATTAGACGCTTCGGAGAATTTAAATAAAAAAATCGGAGAAGATTTTGATCTTTTAATATATTAAATTTCAAACTAAATGAAAAATTTTACCGAATTTTATGGTGATTTTTTGAACATCAATAAATGAAGGTTGTCAAATATTTACTTTTAAAAATTAAATATATAAAATATAATATATTTAAGATTTAGAAAAAAAACTATTCAGAAAATGTCCAAAATCTATTTTTGAGCAATATTTTCCTTCGACTACTCCCGACTACATAAAATCGTCCACTCTCCATAAAAAATCTATTTCAACTATTTGGAAATTTTTCTTAGTTGGAGTATTTTTACCTTTAAAACGATATCAGCAAAAATAAATTTAAAGCAAATCAGTTTTCTGATTTGACTATTTTCGGCTATTTGTGCACACGTCCGATTTCATTGCGATATGTCGCAAATACTTCAGAATTTCCCGCAGAATACTGTTCAAAACTCTTCCAATCTTTATTCTATAGTTTATCGTGACCGAACGATTATACGGTCATTTAAATATTTTTTGTATCAGAAAATGGTCCGACAAACCGGAAGGAGAGACAAGAAATGGTCGGAAAATTGGACTAATATCAGCTGTTTGGTCAGACTTCTGGACGATTTTGTCGAGACACGTCGGAAAATCGTTGAAAAAATTCCTCCAGATCCACACTAATTTCTAAATTTCCACCCTTCAACTCATTCCAATATCTTGTCAGCCGCCTAATCAATATTCTGTATATTGTCTGACTCACATCGGCATCAGAATCGGAGAACTTGTGCCTTGTGTCTGAACAATATCTGCAAGAATTCGTAAGATATTGTTTGCTGGGATGTAGAAGAAATTCGTTGAAAATACATTGACGGCAATTTCATGTACGACGATTTTGCCAATGGGGGTATGTATGCAGCTTTCCTCACACACACACACACATACGTATGCACACTGATACATATTCAGCAATTACCACTACACAGCTGTGAAATTTAATTTTAATTTAAAATGTTCTCTTGCCATGTTCGGCTTTTTACTAACCCACTTTTTCGGGCGGGGATGTAAATCATTTTGGTGGCAGACTGCACTTTACGTTTAATCGTATTGCTATCGTCGCACAGTGGTTTGAAAGCAAACAAAAAAATCGGGCATTTGTTGTCCATTGCCCTGGATTATATTTCGTAAGAAGCCTCTGTTGATCATTTCAGAGTCCCCACGATGCGTGAAATGAAAATAAATATTTTGCTTTTAATACAACTCGAACGGTAACGTATGGAGGCCATCTGTCAGAATGTAAGTTCCTTTATTACCCGAATGACAAATAAAATGACGCAATTATTTCCCATCAAAATCATTCTCAATCCCAATCGCAATCACTGTGCTTTGTTGTTGTTGCTGCTGCTTCTGCTTTTAAGCCAAAAGCGTATCATAAAACTTTTATTAATTGGCATTTTAAGTGTGCTGTAAATGTTTATTAATAATAAATTTATTATGTTCACATGTCAGTATGTACTCGTACTCGTAGTCGACAATAGCAACGTTAACAACAACAGCGAATAGTGTGAACGGGTTATGCATAGTCTCGTGATGGGGAGGGGTTGTAGCACAAGTGCGCCACAAGTGCGTGGGCGGGCTGGAGGGTATCATCGGGCCACGGGGATGTTGCTGCTAAACATCTATTATTACTATGCTTGCTTGTTTAAGCCATAAAATCGCGCCAACTGACAACGGTGGTTATGGTTAAATGATGGAACTTTGGCATGGTTTTTAATCGCAGCCATAAAAGTATTTTTACTTTTAAAGGTGCACTCCATAAAAATCAGCGGTTTATTGCCTATGGATATGTTTTGATAGCGGTAATAATATTGTCGAGAGTGTTTTTGCTAATATTACAAAAACAAGCAACTGCTACCTCGTTTGTATGGTAACATGCAACAATAATTGTTCAAGGTATATTATGAAAATAATTTCAAGGTACGAGGTAAAGTTGTAACGGAAGCTTGTGTTGTTTTTTGGATTGCCTTTTGATAGGGGCAGAAATAAGTTAAGAACATGAATAGAAAGATTTTTGATATTTTTTAAAAATAAACAATTTTTTGTATACATGTTGTTCAAGTTTAATTTTCTTTTAATTTCTGTTTATTAACGGATCAAAATAAGCCTGTTTCTTAGTACATCTTAATCAATTGTATCAATATTAGAACCTAAGAGGTCCACATTCAAAATTTGTGTTTCTGAATTTTATGTCTGAACTTGCAAATACCCCCTACTTCGTACGCGAAAATTTTTCAAATGGGTTGGTATTGACAGTATTTTGACTCGGTATTCAAACTGTTTTTTTATATTTTGAAGTTGTCTTAGTCTAAGTATAACACTTTCAGGGTAAATCATTTGTAAACGCTCACAGCTTTTGAAAAATCGTTTTACTTTGCGCAACTACGTATTCAGCGGTATATTCATACTAACTTTTCGATTCGATTTATACACCTTGTACAAATTTAAAAAAGAAATCCATTTACACTGTGTCATACATTTATACGTAGTCATTAGTTTAATTTATAGGCACAAAAATGCAAACAATTTTTTTACAAAAATCATATAAAGCTGTGATAATTATACCCTCACTACAGTGTAGAAGCGTATATATCATTTGGGATAGAAAAAAGTGTAACGCATTGAAGGAGAGATTTAAAACCATAAGTATGTACCACGCCCCTTTCACGTCCGTCTGGCTCACTGGTATACACGAAAAATCTGGAAGGGACTTAAAGAATTTATTCAAACTCTGCACATAGTACTATTTTCCCAGACTTAGTTTAAACTCGGAGATGGGGGAAATTGATATACATCTTATGTTACCTCCACACATATAGTCGATATTCCAAAATAAACGACCCGGACATACGTAAAATTAAAACTAAATATTATATTTAGCAATATTTTCACATAACAGAATATGGGCGATATTGTCACACCCTTTCCACGAAAATTGACACAAGGTTTGGTCAAAATAAAACTGATATAACTTCCAGACGTATGATCGAAATACAATTTGTTCCTTAGAAGTACAAATTTCGGAAAATTCGTTGTTATAACTCATTTACACTGTTAGAAGAATATGCACACCGAATTTTATTATTGCAGCGTCACCCATGTTGTTGGTACCTTCTATATCCCGCTTCTCTCGTATACCTTTAAAAGTACAAATTTCGAAAAATTCCTTCAATTTTGCAATTTCAGGAATGTACACGCCGAATTTCATGATTCCAGATCCGTCTGTTTGATTGGTACCATTTTTATCCCTTTCTACCCAATTTCACCCACATAAAGTACGAATTTTGAAAACTATTTTCTTAGCCACATTCGTGCTGTAAAAGTAATGCCCGTTCCGATTTTCATGATTCTAGGCCCAGTCGTTTGGTCTGGGATGTGGTGCAATTTTTATCCCATTTAATCCCTTAATAGCACAAATTTCGTAAAATGCCTTCTTGTCAGTGATCTGCGCTGTAAAACGAATATACACACCGACTTTCTATATTGTAGCGTTTGCTCGTTTACCTATTTAAAGTACGAATTTCAAAATATCCTGTCATTTTCAGTTTCTAAGCATTTTGAGGTATGTACACACCGAATTTTATGATTCCAGCTTCAACCGTTTAATTAGTACCATTTTTATTCCTTTTTACCCGATTTCACCCTTAAAAAGGACGAATTTTGAATAATATTATCTTGGTCGCATTCGTGGTATAAGAGTAATGCCCATTCCAAATTTCAAGATTCTAGGCCCAGCCGTTTGGTCAGGACGGTGGTACAATTTTTATCCCATTTAATCCCTTAAAAGTACAAATGTTGCAAAATTCCTTCTTATCAGTGATCTGCGCTGTAAAACGAATATACACACCGAATTTCATTATTGTAGCGTCATCCGTGTTGTTGGTACCTTTTTTACCCCTTTTTACCCGAATTCACCCCCAAAAACTACGAATTTTGAAAAATATTTTCTTTGGCGCGTTGAAGCTATAAGAGGAATTTTTGTACCAAATTTCTAGACTCTAGTCCCAGCCGTTTGGTCATTGCGGTGGTACAATTTTTATCCCTCTTTACCCCATTTTATCCCTCAAAAGTACGAATTACGAAAAACTTCGTTCAAATCTGATCTCTTCGCTGTAAGATGAATGTAAAAAACAAAATTTCATGATTCTAGCTTCAACCATGTTGTAGGTACCATTTTTGTCCCTTTTTGTACCATTTAACACCCCAAAAGTACGAATTTTAAAAATATCGCTTTTTGGAATGTCTTCATGCCGCAAGAGCAATATCCATACCTAATTTCAAGATTCTAGGCCCAGCCGTTTGGTCATTGCGGTGGTATCATTTTTACCCCGTTTTACCCCTTAATTTCGAAAAACCCCGTCTTATCACACTTCTACACTGTAAGAGAAATGTACACACCAAATTTCATGATTCTAGCTCTAGCCGTTTGGTCTGGGGAGTGATCACGTCAATCACGCAACTCTTTTATATATATAGATTCAAATCTATATTCAATTCATAAGGTTCTGAACCTCATGCATAATGTCATCCCCCAAAACAAAAAACGTTTTAATAATTTTTTTTGTTTTGGCCAAAAAAGAGTTTGTAAGACGTTTTTGAAGGACATTCTTAGCGGATATTACGATATTATATTATTATAAAGAGTTTTATTTTAGAAAGGGTGGGTAATTTGTGTGGAATATTTTTCAAAGGTTCTTAAAACATTGTCAAATATCAATTTGAATTTAACATAAACTGGTTAGATTTGTGTTGCAGGTACACAGAAAAACATAAAAATTCATTCGATAAATAAATTAAAATATTGATTTTAGGAGTTTCTAATTTTGACTAAAATTTTTAACAATCACCGTGAAATTTGCCGAGGATTAATTCTTTCGTTGTGGCAAGGGTAGTTCAGTATTGAATTTTAAGACAAGGAAGTAAGCTTCAGTCGAATAAACCGACTTATATATGTATATCCTCACTCTGAGAGAACATATATGCGGAAGTTATAAGAAATTAAATATTATATTTGGCGTATGGTCCCATCTTGCACATTTTCAAAATAGTTGGATTCCGTGCACCGGTATAGAAGTTGTGAAGGATTTAATTTTACCTAGGATACTGACAATTGTGTGAGAGGTACATGAAGGGGCGTGGTTAAAGCATAAATATTTTTTATGTTTAAAGTGATTACAAAAACATTTTCAAATAGCATCAACAGTATAGAAGTTACAACAGCTTTAATTTTACGTAGTTTTGCGTAATTTGTGTGGGAGGTAATGGAAGGGGCGTGGCAAAACCCGTCAAATTTAGTACACTTAAAGTGATTATAAAAACATTAGCAAATACCAAAATATAACTTATTCTGATTATCCGTGTGGAAATTGTATGGGTTTTAATTTAACATGGGTTTTAATTCATCATTCCGTTTGTAACACCTTGAAATGTCGACCTGAGACCCTATAAAGTATATATATATTCTTGATCGTCATAAAATTCTAAGACGATCTAGACATGTCAGTCCGTCCGTCAGTCTGTTGAAAGCACGCTAGCATCTAAACGAAAGGAGCTAGGAGGTCCAAAATTGGCCTAAGGACGTCTTATAGTCGTAGATCGGTTGGGATTGAAACGGGGCGAAAGCGGCCCAAAGGGAAAATTTTTTCCCACACAAGGACTAAAAATACCCATAATAATCCCTAATATTTTAACGTATTTAAGCATGTTTTTTGATATGTCTGTTTATATTAGCTTGATATTTGGTATGCGCATTCCCCTTATAGCAAAAACGTGCACCATAAAGTGATTCTTATTTGTAGGGGGTGAAATGGGGCAAAAAAGGGATAAATATGGTACACATTAAACGACAACAGCTAGAAACACGAAATTCGGTGTGTACATTCCTCTAATTGAGTAGATACATAATATAAAAGTAAGTATTCCAAATTCGTACTTTTAAGGGGTAAATGGGGATAGAGGGATAAAAATGGTACCAACCAAACGGCTGTACCAAGAATAATGAAATTCCGTGTATACATTTCTCTGATTGCATAGACAAGTAAAATACTCGGATTTTTCAAAATTCGTACTTTTTGGGGTTAAAATGAAAAAAGGGGATAAAAATAGTACCCATCAAATGACCGCGGCTAGAGTCATGAAGTTCAGAGTATACATTCCTCTGACTGCATAGACGCGCAAAATAAAAAAATCCAAATTCGTACTTTTACGGCAAAAATTGGCTAAATCATGAAGATAAGTTATTTTGCATTATGTACGTGAGATAATGGGTTTTTGTAATCTGTACTTTTGGAATTAAAACAGAAACTTTTTTTGAAAATTTAAATATAAGAATATTTTATTTGAATAGCTTGAAGTATTGTTTTGATATACAGTGGTGGCCACGAGTTTAGCACATTTCACATGTGTTTTTTACAATAGCAAATAATTTGTTCTGATAATGAACTCTGCTCCAAATATTTGTTTTTTTTAGTGTTGCTTATGGTGTGATCAGTAAGCCCAATAATTTTTTTCGTATTCTTTTATGCCTTTTTCTCATACTCTCATGTTTTTGCAAGTAATTCGTGATCTGGGCTGGACACAAATTTAGCACATTTGATAAAAGTTGTTATTTTATGTATCTTTTTGCGTTTTAATTAATTAATTGGTATGTTTCGGCAATTTTTACTGAAATGGAAGTTATTATTTAACCAAATTTATAATTAGACATTGCTAAAAGAAAATAGTGCATTGAGGTGCAACGTCAGGTTATTATGCAATTAAACGACAGTGGAAGTACCGCTGGGGATATTGCAAACATTATAAATTGATCTATACAGATTGTGTGCATTATACTAAGGCATATTGGCACTTATGGGAGCTTCAAAAATGTCGTACAATGTCCTACGCCGAGAAAAACAACCAATAAATCGGATCTTTTAATTTATAGAACCTGCGTAGCAGATCCATTTAAAAGCTCAACTGTGATTCAGAGAAATATTTTGGCAAAAATTTACATTAGCATTTCCTCACGAACCATAAGAAGAAGAACCAATGAAAAAAATGTACTTGGATGCATTGTTCAACATAAGCCAGACGTATCAAAATATGGCTACAGTGTCAAATTTAATCTGCTCAGGATCATTTAGAAAAATCCAAGATTTTTGGGAAAATATCGCTTGTATTGGCGAATCGAAAATTTGTTGGTGCGGATCTAATAGGAAACAATACGAATTGTGCCCTTCAAACATGCAGCACATCCCAAAGTACAAATCTGAGACGGTAAAGCTTGTTGGCGAAAATCTGATGGTGTATACTTCGTTTTCTGGACACGGCGTTGGTCCGATACTAAAAATCGATGCACTAATGGATCAGTATATTTACAAAAATCTACTTGTTGATACTATGATAACATATTCAGATAAAAACATGCCAATTAAGTGGCGTTTTATGCATGACAACCGACCAAAACACACTTAACGCCAGTGAAGAGCTCTTTGGGGCTGAACAGAATAGATTTTTAAAAATGGTGCAGCACAGTCACCGGATCTCAATCCAATTGAGAGTCTATGGAAAGGACTTTAACAACATATTATAGCAATAAAACCCAAAAATTTGCCCGATTTGTTGAATGAAACTAAAAATTCCTGATATGCTATTCCATTGGAGCGTTTTATGTCTCTAGTGAAGAGTATGTCCAGAAGATGTACAGCTATTACTCCAAATAGTGGTTATCCAACCAAATATTAAGTTTATAATAAAATGTATTGGTTAGTTCAGTTTTTTTCCGGTTTGATTAAAGTCTTTTTAATTTGTGCTAATTTACTGTCCAATCACATTTCGTATTATTTGTACTTTAGATTGCATAAAACTTAAATGCAGCATAAGAACCGAACAAAAACAACGTTACATGGACATCTTATCGTACGTAATATTCTAGAAAAAATACCGGTCAAAAAACATAAAGTTGAAGTTGAAATATTTGCTTTATAAAGTTATATGTGGTGACTGTGCTAAATTCGTGTCCACCACTGTATATATAGTGTCTTATATGCGTGGCTTGAAATAATAAAAATATTATATTTATTTATAAAATTATTTTTTCAATATTTGTATTTGTTTTGGTTTGGCTATATTAAAACAATTATATTTTTTGCTGCAATAAAAAAAATCGACAGCCTCTGTGGAATGTAATCCATGGTGGAGGGTATACAAAGTTCGGACCAGCCGAATTTAACTTAACTTAACTTACATAATTTTTTTAGATGAAAATTCTATGATGAAATCTCAAAAAATACTAAATAATAATACCACTTCTAATTGGTCTGCCATCAAATACCCAGTGACTGGTATCAGGCAATCTGATCTTATGCATTTGCTTCCGTCAGCAACAAATCTTTAAACACATTTGACTTAAACTATATTTGTATATTCATAATTTAAAATATTTTGCACGCACTTGCACTTGTTTATGGCGTCATTTATGGCTAGTGTCTTTCGTCCATAAAAAGAAAAATAAACATAAATTATATTAAATCCAATTTTGATGACGTATGACCTCGAGTTTAGCGCACAAAGCTTTCTTGTGGCCACTGTGGCAAACCGTCGTTCAATACAAAGTCTCTGTCAATATTTACCCCTTTAATAGGAGCGATGATGGACGCTTTGATAGCGTCTGGATAGTGCTATTCATACAAAATCTCTCCAGCTGTTTGATGGAAATCCATGAAGTCAGCATAGCCACGCGTTGATTGACTCTGGAAATAATAAGAAAAACAAAAACAAACAACAACATGATCTGTTAGTCAGTCGGTCGCCGTTGGCGTTCAGTGCTGACGACGCGTCGTCTTTATGTCTCTGTTGCCAATTAATATGGCATTGAATTGTTGTTTTCGAGTTCGTGGAAAACGTTTTTCAGAACATTTTCTGTGAGCTTCGCTGATTTCTATACGCCATACAGTGCCCGGAGTGTACTGTGGAGCTAAGTCTAGCGCAATTTATGATTGCAAGTGTTTTGTTTTTTCGGATTTTGTTGCTGACTTTAGTGGCAACTGGAAACATGTTTATTGTTGTTTATTTATTGTCTAGCTTTTATCTATCATCGGATAATTTCTGGAGGGAACATCAGCCAACGAAAACAGTTTATTTTGAAATTTGTTTTCACGTCTACATAAATTTTGAGTAGGTGCATATTTTCAAAACATCTACACAGCACAGAATTAAATTGTAAATGATTGAGGGAAATTTTGAAAATACGAACATACGAAAATACACTTTTTTTACATCAACAAATATATTGCTTCCTACGGCTGTAGGTGAGGGTGTATATGTGAGTTAGGCGTGGAGGCATTACATCATTCTTAGCACGTACCACACCAGGGGTTAGTTAGGTGAAAAGTACTTAAAACAAGTTCATATTGGGATTAGGAGCTACTTTCAATGTAATCTTTGATATAAAAATATAAGTATATTTAAAAGGTCGTAATTCCGTTCATATATATTATCCTACATGGCTCGCAGTTGCAGCGAGGGATTGCATTCCTCGGTATTATCAGCAGATTAGAGGCTTTCGACTTAACTAAAAAGCGCAATAAAATATTAGGAAAATTGTGATATTTTTTGCTAATCGCGATATTTATTAAATAAATTAAGATTTTTCATTATTATAATTTGGAATTAAAATTAATTAATTGTTTTTTTATACTCTCCACCTCCAGGTTGGGGGTATACTAAGTTTGTTATTTCGTTTCTAACACCTTGAAATATCGACCAGAGACCCAATAAAGTAAAGGGTGATTTGTTAAAGGCTATAGGAAAGTTTTTCAAAAAAGAAACACATAAAATTCAGAAAAATTCATGAAATCTTTATTTGAATCGGTAGTACGGTCCATATAATTTAATGTTTGAAGATTATTTCATGCTGACATTGACTGCGCCTCAAATAGTCCATCCGCTTAGTCCAATTTTGGCATTTCCATGTTTTTGAGTAACAGAGGCCCAATTGCTGCGAACGGCGACGAATCGATAATTGATGGTCAACATTAACACTGGCCGATACAGCTGCGATATTTTCTTCAGTTCGCACTCTACGTAAGCTTGTTGGTGGTTTAATGTCCAACAATGTAAATTTGATGCGAAATTTAGTCACAATAGCCCGAATAGCCGCTTCAGTGAGTCGATTAAACTGACCATAAAATGGAAGAAGCGCGCGATGAACTTTCTTAACAGAGCATGCATTTTGATAATAAAATTCAATAGTTTGCAAGCGTTGTTCGTTTGTAAGTTTCATGATTCATGGTTAAATTATAGACCAAACTGAAGATGTTTGACAGTGAAACAGAATACGAAACGTGCGTCAGCTGCTTAAACCAGTGTTGCCAAAAAGATAATAGCTAAAAAATCACCCTTTATATATATTCTTCATCGTCATAAAATTCTAAGACTATCTAGCCATGTCCGTCCGTCTGTTGAAAGCAGACTGGCATCTAAACAAAAGGAGCTAAGATGTCCAAATTTTCCATAAATGCGTCTTATAATCGTAGACCGGTTGTCATTGAAACGGGGCGAAATCGCCCCAAAGGGAAAAAAAATTTCCTCACAAGGACTAAAAATACCCATAATAATCCCTAACATTTTAGCGTATTTAAGCATATATTTTCAATATGTCTGCTTGTATTTACTTGATATTGGGTATGCGCATTCCCCCTATAACAAAAACCTCCACCATAAAGTGATTTTTTATTCGTAGGGGGTGAAATGGGACAAAAAGGGATAAAATGGGATGGTACCAACCAAACGGCAGCACCTAGAATTATGAAATTCGATGTATACATTCCTCTGATTGCATAGACACGTAAAATACACGGATTTTTTCAAAATTCGTACTTTTTGGGGTCAAAATTAAAAAGGGGATAATAATAGTACCAACCAAATGACCGCAGCTATAGTCATGAAATTCGGAGTGTACATTCCTTTGACTACGTAGACATGGAAAAAAGTCTTTTTTTTTCAAATTCGTACTTTCAAGAGATACAATGGGTACAGAGGGATAAAAATGGTACCAACCAAACGGCTACACCTAGAATAATGATATTCGGTGTATACATTCCTCTGACTGCGTAGACACGGAAAAATGTAAATGTAAATAAATGGATTTGTCGAAATTCGTACTTTTTTTGGGATAAAATGGATTTTTGGGATAAAATAAATGATACAAATAGTACCAACCAAATGACCCCAGCTAGAGTCGTGAAATTCGGAGTATACATTCCTCTGACTGTGTAGGCACGGAAAATAGAACGTTTTTTTTTAATTTATACTTTCAAGAGACACAATGGTACAGAGGGATAAAAATAGTACCAACTAAACGACTACAGCTAGAATGATGAAATTCTAATTGCATAGATACATCAAATAAAGAGATTTTAGATAGTTGCACTCTTAAAGGGGTAAAAATGATACCACCCAAATGGCCGCAGCTGGAATCATGGAATTCGGTGTATACATTCCTCTGTCTGCATCGACAAGCAAAATAAAACGTTTTTTTTCAAATTCGTACTTTTTCTTGGTTGAGTCATGAAGTTAGGTTATTTTTAGACAGCGGCATTTTATGCAAAACTCAATTCTAGTCCGATTGAGCTCAAATTTGGTATTTAGGCGAATTTTAATGCCAGAACTCAAATTCCGACTGCATATCTAAAATATGATTTTTTTTATGCAAAATATGTGCAATAACATATGTAGTGAATATGCAAAAAAATTATTGCATATTCACAAAATATGCATATATAATGTGAGTTTAGAATCGCAAACCATTATTTATTTTACTAAATTTTTGGATAGACAACTTTGCATTTAATTGTAGAGTATAAAAATGATTATTTTTTGTAACAATTAACACACCCAGCAATACACACTTTACAAATTTCTCAGAGCTCATTGAAAAGTATATAGACCCAAGATTTAGTCTATTTATTGTAAAAATTAAATGTTGCGTATTGATTGCTATTAAATTACAAAAAATTGAGGTATGTGTCAGTATTAACGTCCAAAAACAATATTAAAATTACCCTTCAGATTGCGCTAAGAAGATCATTTTCGCTCATTTCGTGCAAGAACGTCACATCTTTTATTTCATATATTTTTAGGAGAGCGCTTTAAAGTCATAAACCATCATAGCTAATCTAGTAATTAACTATAATACATCAGTACGGTTTATTATATAAAATATACAGCGATTTATATGTTCAAATTTTTGCATATATTTAACATATGCTCGATTTATGCAAATATGCACTTTGCGTCAAATATGCAAAATATTGAATATGTTTATATATTTCGAATAAAATTTGATGATAAACATTTGTGTAGCATTACCATTTCGAGACAACCGTTCAATCAAAATATGCAATTGCATATATTCTGCTGTCTAGTTATTTTCCACTAAGTACGTCTGATAATGGATTTTCAAAATTTGTTCTTTTGGAATTAAAATAGAATGGAAATACAACCAACTGTAGCACCCACTATCTACCAATATTTATGGTATTTAAGCTTTTTGAAAATATAAATATAAGAATATTTACTTTTTTCAATTGACTTGAAGTGTCAATTGAATTGTATTGGTGGCCTTGCCTTATAAGCTTGGTTAAAATAATTAAAATATTATAGTTATTTATAAAATTATTTTTTCAATATTTGTATTTGTTTTGGTTTGGCTATATTAAAAAAAAATTATTTGTTCCTGTAATATTACTGCAGTTCTACGAATGTCTCCGTGGAATGCAATCCATGGTGGAGGGTATATAAAGTTCGGCCCGGCCGATATTAACGCCGTTTTAAAAGGGTCAGCCATCTATCGTTCTTTTTTCAACTATTCAACCGTTGGACTATTATTTGTGGGGCGCCCTCAAAGATAAGTGTTACGCCGACAAGCCAGATACAATTGACGCTTTAAAGGACAATATTCGTGAAGCCATTGGTGAAATACAGCTGCACACAATCGATAATGTACTTAAAAATTGGACCGAACGTGTAGGCTACTGCATTGCCAGCCGAGGCAGCCATTTGAATGAAATTATTTTCCATTATTAACCGGAAGGATTGTACTTTCAAATACAAAAAGAAATTTGAGAAAATATTCAGTAGATTTTTTCTATAGCATTTTCAAAAAAAAAAAGTTATTTGGTGGACCCTATACTTGTTATCCCTATGTTCGTCTTAAAAACACGAATTTTGAAACAAAATTTTTAGTTTGCAGTCTGATGAATGTTTACACCAGTTTTTATCCTATTTTTCCCATTGCATTCCCTTAAAAGAACAACTTTCAAAATCTCTTCATTTTACTTGCCTTTGCAATTAGAGGGATGTACACACAGATTTTCATCATTCTATCTGTAGCCGTTCAGTTAGTACCATTTTTATCCCTCTGTCAGAGGTATGTTTACTCCGAATTTCATGACTATAGCTGGTTCCATTTTATCCCGCTAAAAGTACGACTTTCGAAAAAATCCCTTTATTTTACATGATTACGCAGTCAGAGGAATGTTTACTCCGAATTTGATGACTCTTGGTGCTGCCTTTTAGTTGGTACAATTTTTATCCCTGTTTCCATTTTACCCCGCTAAAAGTACGAATTTCGAACAATTTCATTTATTGTACGTGTCTACTCAATGAGAGGAATGCATACACCGAATTTCATTATTCTGGCAGTAGCCGTTTGGGTGGTACCATTTTAAACTCTCTTTTCCGTTTTACCCCCTTAAAAGTACGAACTTTTTAAAATTATTTTTATTTTACTTGTGTCTACTCATTTAAGCGATTGTACACAACAAATTTCGCGATTCTAGCTGCTGTCGTTCGATAGGCACTATTTTTATCCCTTTTGGCTCCATTTGAATCGCTTAATGGTGCTCGTTTATGAGCTTAACAAATACCAATTAAATAAAAGCAGAAATATTCAATAAACATTTTTAAGATATTTTTTTTCATCTGGGTCGATTTTGTCCATTCTCAATCCCAACCTATATACAAGTATCAGAAATTCTGGGAAAATGTGGACGTCCTGGCTCCTTTCCTGTCCCGCCTTTAGATGCTAGCGTGCTTTAAACGGACGGACATGGCTAGGTCGCCTTCGAATTTTATGACAATCAAGAATATATACTTTATAGGGCCTCAGGTCGATATTTCAGGGTGTTACAAACGGAATGACAAAGTTAGTATACCCTCCATCCTGGAGGTGGAGGGTATACAAAAATTTAAAAATTAAAAAAATACATACATATTTCGATTTCAGCGATTACGCCATGAAATTTCTTTTGAATGATTGGACATTTTGATTTTTTGGATTTAGCCTTAGACAACGTGCAATCGCTCACCTGAAAAGTTGCCAAATAAAAAAAATACCAAATAAAGATGTGACGTTCTTGCACGAAATTCTTTCCTCCGACTACTCTGAAGACCCTCCCTCCCTGCATACGTATAATAGTCAAATGCGTCCAATTAATAAATCATCACTTATTAATGTGGGCTCGGGCATTTGTCTACATTAATTTATCGTTTTATATATCAAATATATTTCTATTTATCTGTATAACTAATATCTCGCTTTGTTTTGCCTTCTCCTCTCGTTACAGGGGTAAGTGGAATGAAAGCACCGCATTAATTCTACGCATGAGTCTGTCTGACTGTGTGTCTGTCCATCCCAAAATAGCCAGTTATGATTTATGTCCAAACATATTTGGAAAGCAATTCAGGCATTCAAGTGGACCCGAAAATAATTAACGAGAATGTAGCCGAAAAACGTTGCCAGTGGCAAATGTGCGAATGCGTTGAACACTTGTCTTCAGGTAACACCATTAGATTTGATGTATGTCTGAATGTATTTGCATATCTTGGACATTTTGAAATCACAACTACGCAGATACACCCCTTTTTTCGGAAATTGATTAATTTGCTTAGGAAAATGTCAGCCGATGACAATGTGTCATAGCCATTTAAAACGCTGATGTCGATATCGTTACTGATGATGCTGTTGTTGTTAGTGTTTGGGCGAAGGTGTTGGAAGTGGGTAGACTGGGCCGGGCGGGGCGAGATGGTCTGCGTGTTGTCGCAACACCGACAAACATGTTCTCAATATCGGCGATGATTGCTTGTGATGATGCTGAAAGTCTAATTAATCATTTCTCATCAATATTATGGACAGCTTAATGTGAAAAACATGCAGAACATCGAAATGGAGAAAAAAGCTTTCAGATGTAAAAGTGTCAAAATCATTATTAATGATATGCTGATTATTAATAACCTATTCTTAAATGTGGAAAATATATATGTATTCGTATGTGAAAAGGTTTAGTTGCTCAACAACGACCATATGATACTCTACGATATAACATTTTTAATAGAGGATGAGGATTATATTGAGTTTGTTATGATATTAACAACACTTTTGAATATTACTTGATTTATAAATCGAGAAATCCTTTGAAATCACAATAAAGTCGAACATAGAAGTGATATATACCCAGCGTCACCAAAAATTGCCGATGCCCTTGACTCAAAGACTGTCAGAGACACGATCTGATGACCCATGACTTCGGAAAAAAAATCGTTACCCAAAGACAAAATTCGTTGTCCATTAACGAAAAGATAGGCAAAACGATATATGTTTAGCCCAAACCCTATGAAACGGTTATGGCAAACTATTATTGTGCTTACCTCAAAAATTGCCGATGCCCTTGACTCAAAGACTATCGTTACCCAAAGACAAAATTCGTTGTCCATAAACGAAGAGATAGGCAAAACGATTTATGTTTATCCCAAACCCTATGAAACGGTTATGGCAAACGATTATTGTGCTTACCATAAATTATTTATGTTTATCACAAACTCTGTGAAACATTTCTTGTGAAACGGTTATTTTGTTTGTCACAAGCGATGTGTGTTTATAGCAAACGGAATGACACAGTTTTGGGTATAAAAATATACAGAATTCAATCGAAATGCACCTAAAATTTAATGTTTTTTAAAATTTTTCGTTTAATAGTCCTTTGTAAATTAAAGAATAGAATATTTAGTTTTATTTTATAATAGCTGGGAAAATAAGGTCTATTTGAAGCACAACTCTGAATAAATTTAGAAGTTATGACCCTTCTTGAAAAAGTAAGGGATTTTCAAAAATTCGTGTCGCTTTTTTACGAAGTTTTAAATTTATATAGCCATACGATTATCCTTTTTCGAGCAATTTAACCACAAATTTAGGAAATCATCAGCTTCATAAGATCTACATTTATTAATAATTGTTTACATATAGGCACTGTTATTTTTCGTTATTATGTTAGCTATAAAAAAATAAATCAAAATATATTTTCCATTATATTTCTATATATTTTTTTCGTGCCAGCAAAAAGATTTTTTCGGAAAAAATATGTGGTTACAAACTATAAAAGGTACCTTCAGGGCAAATTATAACCTTAGTAAAAAGTTAAAAAATGGATCCATTAATTTTTTTAATATTTTTGGAGTTTAGAGTTTAGCCAGCATACATCAGAAACTATTATACATTGCCCATCAGTAAATTTTTTGTTTCCTAATGTACTACTATAGTACTTTATTTCACATAGTTATACACTTGCCTTTCCCTATTTTAATTCCTACCATTATAGATATGTCTTCTATACTACCACCGATTTGGTTTGATTTTGGACACACAATTACTCCCTTCGACAATCCATATTACACATGAACCAAATGATAATGATACTTCTGAAGCTATAGGCGTTTTCCGTTTCCTCATCGTATGAAAAGACTGAAAAAATTCAAAGGATAAGATTTTCAAAAAAAAATCGATACCGATATTAATGTCAAGTCAAAGAAGAGAAATTTTCGTTTATTTTTATGTATCAGTTTACCTTCACAAAGAAGACATAATTTAAATTCATTTGAATAATTTCGGTCAACACATCTCCCCGGTATGTACTCCACAAAAAGCCATTCTTTAAGACGAACATCTGTCAAAATATATGGTTTCGAGAGCGTCAAATCGGGACCGACATTTATAAGGGAGCTATTTATACATCTGAACCAATCTGATCAATCCACTTTCACCGCAGATGATTTTAGTTGTTATATAAAGTGGTGTGCCAAATTACAACAAAATCGGTTATAATGTTTGGTTTCTAGAGCAGAGACAGTCAAATCAGCAGCGATATTTGTATGAGAGCTATATATAAATCTGAACAGATCTGACCCACTATCACCACAGGTTTTTCTAGTTGAAATATGAGTTGCTGTGACAACTTTGAAGAAAATCAGTTAAAAGAAATGGCTTCTAGAGCGCAAAAAGTCAAATCGGGAGCGACATTTGTATGGGAGGTATATACAAATCTGAACCGTTTTGAATCATTTTCACCAGAGATCATTGTAGTTGAAATATAAATCTTGCAAATTTCTTACCTAAATTATAAGTTTTATGGCTCTAAAGCAAAACTTCCCATTTATTATCGTTTTCCAATATTATTTCCCCTGTAAATTAATTAGTCTTTTCCTCCTCAGGTGCAAATTTCTTATATTTAACAATTTTTCAATAAAAAGATTTTTTTTTTCTAAAATTCTCATATCGCAACTCACCGAAAAGAAAATGTTTAGTACATTTTTTAACCCCATGTATTGGCTCAGATGGTTTTACAACAGCCCTGCGGTAAATATAGGTAAAAAGTCCCAAATTTTGGAAAATATTGTGCCCAATTTGGGAATTTATTTATTTTCGAAAAAATGCAAAATCGTGTTAGCCATTATTTTCGGAGACACTTTTTTTACATAATTCCAAAACTGCGGTAAATATCGCAGTGTTCAATAATTTTTTCTAGAAAAGTTACTTTTTATGAAATACTAGCAGTACCCGCTGCTTCGCACGCGAAAAAGCCTGTTATTTCTTATTAGTTGTATTCGTCTCTGTTTTGGACAATATTTACTTATTTTCTCTTGGTGGATATATATCACGATTCTAGCTATAATACTTTAGTTTGTACCATTTTTATCCCGCTCACACCTGATGGCGCTTCTACTCCGTCAGTGGAGTTTACGTACTAATTTCACGATTCTAGCTGTAGTACTAAAGTTGGTACCATTTTTATCCCTTTTTGTGCCGCTCACCCCTTATAAGTACAAATTTCGAAAAACCAATTTAAATTTGCGCTTTTACGTTGCTGCAATACTTTAGTTGGTACCATTTTTATCCCTTTTGGTCCCACTCAACCCTTATAAGTACAAGTTTAAAAAAAAACATTTAGATTGCTTTTCTACGTTGTCAAAGGAATTTACACACCAAAATTCGCGACAATAGCTGCAATACTTAAATTTGTATCCCTTTTTGTCCAGCTCGCTCCTTAAAAGAGCAAACTTCGAAAATTTCAATTTTACTGTGCTACTATATGGTCAGAGGAATTTACATACCAAATTTCACGATTATAGCTGTAATACTTTAGTTGGTACCATTTTTATCCCTTTTTGTGCCGCTCGCAACTTAAAAGTACAAATTTCGAAAAATTCAATTTTACTTCGCTTCTATATGGTCAGAGGAATTTACATATCATGATTCTAGCTGTAATACTTTAATTGGTACCATTTTTATCGCTTTTTGTTCCACTCATCCCTTATAAGTACAAATTTCGATAAATCCATTTATATTGCAGGTCTACGTAGTCAGAGAAATGAAGATACCGATTTTCACGAATATAGTTGCAATACTTAAATTGGTACCATTTATATCCCTTTTTGCCTCTTTCCTCCCTTAAAGGTACAAATTTCGAAAAATTCCTATTTGCTCGTCTACATGATCATTGCAAGGAACACACCAAATTTCATGTTTCTAGCTACGGCTGTTTAGTCAGCAGGAAGGTACTATGTTTATCCCTTTTTGTCTCATTTTACCCCCTAAAAGTACGAATTTCATAAAACCCATTCTTAGGCGACGTCTACGTCATATTTGGGAACTACCCTGAAAATTTCAAGAGCCTGGCTTCAGCCGTTCGGTCTGGGGCTGGTCAATGATAAGTCACTCAGTCAGTAACGCAACTCTTTTATATATATAGATTTAGCTTTACGTGTAATGCAGCCTATTATGGTCTGTTCCAACCTTCCCACCATTTTTATCAAACGTTTATTTTGACACTTCATAATTAAAAAAAGATATTCCAACCCATCGTGCTGTATAGAGTCGGCTATGTGTAACATTAAATTATAATCGGCTATAAAAAAGTAATTATTTTTTCAAATTTTTGTTTTTATTGAAAAGGTTGTACTTTGTCATTTAATAATAGAACACAATAGCATTCATGTGACTAGCACGACTGGCTCGGCAGTACATCCGATCCACTCAATTTTTCAGTACATGCCCCAATGATGCCCAAAATCCACACCGAACAGTGACTCGTTGTGGATGCATTGGCTTCTCAATAGTCACGTGCGGGTTCAGAGACATAGCCACCGAGATGAAAATGAGTTTCATCTGAAAACACGAAAATTTTCCCTGTAAATTTCTTACAGTTAGCGTCAAAGACTCACTACTTTGGAAGTAAGTTTTTAATATTTCCCAATTTTCTTCGAGCGTATAGCATCCCATTTCGCAAATATCAAACATAAAACTGAAAATAAAAAAGAATGTTATTCTACCTTTCAAAGTCACAGTAATCGGAAGCTAAAATTTAAAGTGTTAAATGGCCCACCCTATACAATGCTTCGTACGTGGGTTAATGAGCATATGAACGAAGATGTTCTAAACATAAACTTAGATCATATAGAAACTAGTTGTTATAAAGGTACCTTAATATCGTACACCTATATGAGTTGTTTCCAGCTATAAATGCTAAAACTTGTGAAAATCAATAACTCTCTGATTTTACATTCAAAACTATTTAATGCTGAATACATTTGTAGAGGTTATCACCCTTCCGACCCTAGCTTCCCCTAATTTTTTATAAATACTCCATATATTTAGTAATAATCATGATATGAAATACAATAAAGTAATTTCTTCATATTTACAATTCTATAAATATGAGCCTTTTGCAAACTTTTAATTAATTTTCATATCTTATTAAGAACACCCCTTGCTTGGGGAGTTGTCTTTCTATCTATCTCCCTTCTACGGGGTACTTTAAACTTTATGAAGTTAACCGAATATTTTTTTTAAGTTTCCATGACCCTATTGTCACCCTAATTCGGTTGGCGTTCCCTCGCCACAAACACAAAACTGCCGTAAATATTTCACTTGTGGCTTTTTTCCACTTTGCACCGAACACAATTTTCCGCATTGCATCATTAACCCTGTTCTGTAATAAATAAACAAGTTCATAAAATACAAACAAAAGCAACAGCAAAAACAAAAACAACAAAATCCAACCAACTCGTATGTACAACTACAACGATAGACTAAATGCTAAATTAGAGCCAACTAAAAGTAATCAAGAGACGGAACTAAATGCGAAACAGGCGGCGGAGAAGAGACCTCACCGCACGGTAAACTATAATGACAAATGGTGCAAACGGGGCAGGGTTACGCTATAGAAAATATAGCCAGATAAAATGAGTATTATCAGTTTAAAGTAGTGGTTGGGGACACTAGAAAACAGGGCTATAATTATGAAGTATGTCGGGGAGAAAAATGCAATCTAATGTCTTGAAGGCGGACTAGGTGGCGCTTCATATGTTTATTTAGGAGGTACAACTGAGTTCAGTACCATCGATTCCAATATTCCATAACCTCCACCACTTGAAGTTTATCTTGAAATATTCATCTCACGAGACTGTTCTGAAATAGCTCAACTATTATTTATTATTATTATTATTTCCATTTATTCCATTATTGATTTAATATTTGTGGATTATGAGTTTTATTTAAAATTGCGAAGTCCATTTTATTCTGCGACTAAGGGTAACTTTCATTCGGCTAAGATCTACTGCCACACGATGTTTCTGGTTTAATTTTGTGCAATTTGTGCTGAGTCTGATTGTTCATATTACAGTTCAGTCGGTCGGTTGGTTCCACTCTTGTCTGCCTGCCTGCCTGCCAGCCTGCGACAATCATTCGCACTTAATCAATGCGACAACGACCACCAAATAGACAGCCGCGGCGGCGATAAAAACAAACGAAACGTAGACGACCGAACGAGCGAGCACGTGAAAACGCCAAACAACATTTAGTGGCCGTTGTTTAGTGTTATCGTTGTATCGTCACGTCAGTTTGACATTGCTACAAGTGTATTACACACACACTTACTCACTCACTCGAACGGCATACATTTCCCGCCTAGTTGCGGTCAAACTCGGTTAGAGGTTTTAGCCTTTTTCAAGCGTCTAAATGCAAAACCTCAGACTTGAAAATGGTCTACACAGGGTCACATCATTCGGCGTACTCACTCCATGTGACAGCAAAGAGGGGAAATACCGCGAAAAAAAAAACAAACAAGTAAACAGAGTGTTTTGCTTGTCGCTTAGAATTAGGGAACGGATTAAGCGTACCTAGCGGCCCAGGCAAATGTTTTTCGTTATTTAATTTACGTTGTTGCAAATATTATGTTCGTGGATATTCTTGGATATTAACAGATGCAATGACATCAACTAATTTATTCAATTTAATTTTAATTTACTTTTATTATTCATAAAAGAAATCTTGAAATTCGGGTAAAAATATTTTTTTCGCACTGTAAGTTTTTCGAATTTGAGGTCCAACAAAATACTTAAAATTCGTCAAAACCGATAAAAACAATTAAGGAAAGGCTAAAGTCGAGCGGGGCCGACGACATGATACCCTCCACTCTCTACCGAATTACAACTGAATTCTGGGAAAAAATGAAATCGGGAACGATTTTGTATGATCGTGAACTGATGTGACCTACTTGTACAATGCATGTTTCTACCAGACATATAACGTGTTCTGTTAAATTAGATCACAATCTGTAATACCTCGACAGAAAAAAATTAAATCGGGAAAGACATTTGTATGAGGATTGTATTAAGACATGAAAAGATGTGGCCCACTTTTACTATTGGGTTTTCTAGTTGAAATATGTTATTTTGGTATTCAAAGAAAAAATGCCATGCTTAACCATCACCAAATCGCAAAGTGGCTGCCCTATGTCCTCGATAGCCTCACGAATTCTATCTCTGAGGTCTTTAATCGACGTTGGGCTGTTGGCGTAGACCTTATCTTCCACGTGGCCACAAAGGAAGGAGTCGCAAGGTGTTAAATCACAAGATCTCGGTGGCCAAGAGGTGATCACACCTTCGAGAGATAACACGGTCGGCAAACTTTTCCCGTTAAAAGAGCAATGTTTTCGTTGTTTCGTTCTTGTTGAAAGTAAACGTTGTAATAAATACCATACTCCAACTTCGACCATAAAAAATCATTAATCATCTCCATTCACCGTAACTATAGATCCAACCGAATTTTCGAAAAAGTAAGGTCCAACAACCCCGCCGGACCATAAACCGCACACGATGAGGATGGAGAGGCATCTCAACAACTACTCTTGGGTTTTCCGAGCCCCAGATGCGACAAATTTGCTTGTCGACGTAGCCACCGAGGTGGAAATGGACCTCATCAGTCAAGATGATTTGTCGATGGAATTACCGATCATTTTCATTCATTTATTTTAATAATTTCAATGCGTTGTTGAAGCGTGTATCGTTCCATTTTTATACCCTACACCAATTCGTGGACTAGGGTATTATAAGTTAGTTTTCCGCCAAATGTTTGTAACACCAAGAAATAATTGAGCCACCTTTAGGATCACCACCTGAATCGATTTAACGATGTCTGTCTGTCTGTCCGTCTGCTGTTCATCTAAGCTTGTTCGCACTCTACAGGTCGCAGTTGTGGTCCGATTGTCATGAAATATGGCAGAAGTTACTTTTTTGGCCAAGGACGATCGGTATTGAATTTGGAGAAAATCGGTTCAGATTTAGATATAGCCTCCATACAAATATCCTATTACTATTACTGCACTAGAATACACACACATGTTATATTTGAACTAGAAATAGCTCACAGGAAAGTGGACCACACCACACGGGTCTATGTTTTGATATGCTGGTTTTGATCTATATGGTCCCACTTTTTAATGTAGCACCCTTACAAATGTGCCCCCACTTTTATTATTACCCTTCAGATTATACATAGGAAGTTTATCAAATTTTTCAGATTTTATTATATTTCAACTAAGAATACATACTATGAAAGTCAAATATCTGGTCCATATTTTGGTATAACCCCCATACAAATTGGGCCCCTATTCAACTCTATTACAGCTCTAGAACTCACATCGTGTATTGGATCTCGATAAAATATTGCAGATAATGTTATATTTCAACTAAGAATACCTACTTTGAAAGTGATCTATATGGGCCCACTTTTAATGTAGCGCCCTTAAAAAGGGCCCTTATTCGATTATATTACAGCTCTAGAAACTACATCATAAATCGGATCTTGATCAAATTTTGCATATTAAGATATATTTGAAATAGTTATAACTACCGTGATTGAGAACTATATAGACCCATGTTTTAACACAGGCCCCAAGTGTTGTTGTAGGCCCCATCAAATGTCCGTCTGAGTCATCCTATTACCGCTGTTTAATCCGGAAAATTAGATCAATTACCATATTATTTACCACATTCGTTAAATTTGAGTAAAGATGTATAATTTATATGAACTACATAAAATTGATCCCATGAAATACATGTACTCAAAAAAGTGAACCCTATAGTGAGTTAAAATGAACTAATATCTAGTAAATTTGAGCTTCGTTTAGCGCTTGATATAATGCTTTGAACTTGATTCTAGTTCAATTTTCCTCAAATCAAGTAAATTTTTACTCAAACCGAGTTTTTCCCCAAATCAAGTACATTTATATTAAATCTAGTAAACATTTTTCTCAAATTTTCCTAAATCTAAGTACATTTTTTCATTCGACTTTTAGCTATTCGATCGAGTAATTTCTTCTTACGAATGAAATTTTTTCCAACCAAAAAAGTTCTTAATATTTTTCTAACTTAAAACCATGGAAATTTTATTCCACACAACTATAAATTTACTCAATTGTAAGAATTTTTTATTAAATCCAATGAAATGGGTTTAACTAAATTTACTACCCTATTTCTAGTAAATGAACTATTTGCTATGACTGTGAAATAAGGAATATTTACTCATACTTGGGTAATTTTCCTACTTTTAAGGACATTTATACTAAACAAAGCTAGGTATATAAAACACGGAGTGGTGTAGGGTATTATATAGTCGGCACCGCCCGACTATAGCCTTTCCTTACTTGTTAGTAATGGCGTAGTTTCTACTTGTCAAATGTCAAAGAATAAAAGCTTCAAAAGTGACAGCTACCGAAATACCTGGTGATTCAAAATAATACCTCTTTTGGGAAACCCTGTATATTGCTAAATTTGAAGAACACTTGTTAAAATATATCGTTTCTAGAACGGAAAAAGTCAAATCGGGAACGACACTTTTATGAGGCATATATTGATGACCCACTTTCACCAAAATGTTTCCGGTTGAAATATAAGTTGCTATTGCAAATTTAATGAAAATCTATAAACATATGTAGTTTCTGGAGCGCAGTAAGTTAAATGGAGACCGAGATTTGTATGGTAGCTGTATCTAAGTCTGAAACGATCTTGCCCAATTTCAACATAGATGTTTCTAGTTGAATTATAAGGTACTGTGCCAAATTTGAAGCAAATCGAGTAAAATATGTGGTTTCTAGAGCGATAAACGTTAAATCGAGAGCGACATTTGTATAGGGACTATATCCGATTTGCTTCAAATTAAATAGGGTTCGTCCTTGGGCCGCAGAACTCGCTTGTACCAATTATTGTTAGGATCGGATTATAATTGAGAACTGTACTTTAATTATAACATGGCTAAGTCGATTCAAAAATTGATTCTAAGTCGATCAGTAACAATGGGTCTATCTCGCTTCATTTTGGATGTTACAAAAAATGCCCAAAGACACAATACCCTAGTGGAGGGTATAATTAGGAAAAAATTACTAGATTTGTAGATTTTAAATTTTTTTCCAAAAAAAAAAAACGAACTCCCCACTTTTATCTATTTTGATGAATTTTAGGTATTTTTGCCGGAACTTATATACCCCCCACCATGGAGTACATTCCACAGTATTACCGGCAGATAGTGTCTATCGAATTCACTTACAAATGAGAGAAATTACGAAATGTTTTTGCTAATTGTAATATTTGTTAACTAAAATCTGATGTTTCATAATATTTAAAGAAACAAATAATACTAATTAATTATTTAATTAATTACAAAACATAAAGGGCAAGGCGAGACTTAAAAAATAGTCTTTCACTACAAAAACATCTGGAATGGAAATATATTGTACAACAAGACATTTCCTTTCGTTGCTATTGGAATGTCAAAGCTCCAAAACAATTTCAGTAAATTAATTGACGGATTTATTGACCATTTACACTGGATTATTGTCCCGCACAGTTCACCATATAAGTAAGATTACGTAGCGCCAACACTCAAATCCACATATTTTGGCTTTGCTCAGCGCCACAATCAGCTCAATGGCATAAGCGTCAGACCATAATTCTCAATAAGAGCCCCAATGACAGGTATGGTATTGTGCAAATATCTTCAACGAACGTGAACTTATCCAAATTTCCCATATGAATATGAGTCACTCACTGGCAATCAGCCACCCACCCACTCTGCAGTACAACGACATGGTGAACATGGACATGATGATGATGGTGATGGTGATGGGTACACGCAACACATTCTGATCACATTTCCAGCGAATGGTTATTTTCTCATTTGTACCATTGTTGAATATGCTTTTCATAACATTTTATTATTTTTATTGTTATTATTTAAATGAATATGTCGCATGCCACAATAAATGATAAAAACACACAGCTACGGCCACAATCTAAACTATAATAAGAACATGAGCAGCAGCAGCAGCGGCAATGGCATCGCCATGGCCGCCGTCATAATCATCATCGTGGTCGCCATTGCCATCGCCATCATCATCATCATCGTCGTCGGCTACATCACCACATTTGGACTAATCGTTCACTAATTCCACTTTAAATGACACCCGCACCACCCCCCATTTTGGTTAAGTATATTCGTGGAGGAGGGGTAGGCACAGGGAATGATGTGGCACTGGATGATGAGGAGTACATTACAACAAATTCACTGCATAGGAATTCATATGCCCGAGTATTTATATTTCCAACAAAGTGATTTGAAGGCGGGGAACCCTATTGTACGGGTGGCAAACTCTAATAGTGAGACACACATACAATTGTTGGTGACATCATATATAGATAGTACACTGAGAAAATCGGGGTTGCCTAAAATTCATGAAAACAATAAAAATGTAAAAAATCCCCAATTTTGCAACACATTTTCCCCACTTTGGGAATTCAGGGTTTCCTTCGGAAAAATCGAAAATCTAGAATTTTTCCATCGTTTTTAACTTTTTGTCGGAATTTATTAAAAAAATTAATAAAAATACCAAATTTTGGAAATTTTTTCCCCACTTTGGGAATCCGGGTATTTTTTTTTTTTGATAAATCTAAAGTCTAGGAATTTTTTCCATCGTTTTTAGCTATTTGTCGAATTTTATTAAAAAATTAAAAAAATCACCAATTTTGGAACACATTTTTCCAACTTTGGGAATTCGGGTATTTTTTGGGAAAGTCGAAAATCTAGGAATTTTGTCATCGTTTTTAATTTTTTGTCGGATTTTATTAAAAAATTTCCAATTTTGGAACACATTTTCCCCACTTTGGGAATTCGTGTATTTTTTGGGAAAAATGGAAAATCTAGGATTTTTTTCATCGTTTTTAACGTTTTGTCGAATTTTATTAAAAAAAAATAATAAAAATCCCCAACTTTGGAACACATTTTCCCCAATTTGGGAATTCGGGTATTTTTGCAATAAATTGAAAATCTAGTAATTTTTTCATTAAACGATTTTTATTAAAAAATATAATAAAAAATCCCCAATTTTGGAACACATTTTCCTCACTTTGGGAATTCGGGTATTTTTTGGGAAAAGCGAAAATCTACGAATTTTGTCATGGTTTTTAATTTTTTGGCGGATTTTATTAAAAAAATTCCAATTTTGGAACTCATTTTCCCCCACTTTGGGAATTCGGGTATTTTTTGGGAAAAATTGAAAATCTAGGAAGTTTTCATCGGTTTTCACTTTTTGTCAAATTTTATTAAAACATTTAATTAAAAATTATCCCCAATTTTGGAACACAATTTCCACACTTTGGGAATTCAGGTATTTTTTGGGAAATATCGAAAATCTATAAATTTTTCATCGTTTTTAACTTTTTTCGAATTTTATTAAAAAAATTAATAAAAAATATCCCCAATTTTGGAACACATTTTCCCCACTTTGGGAAATCGGGTATTTTTTGCGAAAATCGAAAATCTACGAATTTTGTCATCGTTTTTAATTTCTTGTCGGATTTTATTAAAAAAATTCCAATTTTGGAACACATTTTCCCCGCTTTGGGAATTCGGGTATTTTTTGGGAAAAATGGAAAATCTAGGAATTTTTTCATCGGTTTTAACTTTTTGTCAAATGTTATTAAAACATTAATTAAAAATCCCCAATTTTGGAACACATTCGGGTATTTTTTTGGGAAAAATAAAAACTCTAGTGTTTTTCATCGTTTTTTAACTTTTTGTAGAATTTTATTAAAAACATTAATAAAAAATATCCCCAATTTGGGAACACATTTGCCCCACATTGGGAATTCGGTTTTTTTTTTGGAAAAATCGAAAATATAGAAATTTTTTCATCGTTTTTAACTTTTTGTCGACTTTTATTTAAAATTTTAATAAAAAATCCCCAATTTTGGAATACATTTTCCCCACTTTTTGGGAAAAATCGAAAATGTAGGACGTCCGCACAGTAGGAATTTACACACTTACATTTTATTAAAAAATAAGAAATCCCCAATTTTAGAACAAATTTTCCCCACTTTGTCAGTTCCGGTTTAATTTTTGAAAAATCTAAAATTTAGGATTTTTTCATCGTTTTTAACTTTTTGCCGGATTTTATTAAAAAATTTAATAAAAAAAATCCCCAATTTTGGAACACATTTTCCCTACTTAGGGAATTCGGGTATTTTTTGGGAAAATCAAGGAACTTTTTCATCGGTTTTAACTTTTTGTCAAATTTTATTAAAAAAATAATAAAAAATCCCCAACTTTGGAACACATTTTCCCCACTTTGAGAATTCGGGTATTTTTGCAACAAATTGAAAATCTAGTAATTTTTCATTAAAAATTTTTTATTAAAAAAGATAATAAAAAATCCCCAATTTTGGAACACATTTTCCCCACTTTGTGAATTGGGTTTTTTTTTTGGAAAAAAATGGAAAATATAGGAATTTGGTCGTCGTTTTTAATTTTTTGTCGGATTTTATTAAAAAAAAATGATAAAAAATCCCCAATTTTGGAACACATTTTCCCCACATTGGGAATTCGGGTAATATTTGCGACAAATCGAAATTCTAGTATTTTTTCATCGTTTTTAACTTTTTTGTCGAATAAAAAAAATCCCCATGTTCCTTCTTTTCAATCGGTTTATAACCAACTAATTTACATGCTTACATGTGCGCAAAGGTAGAAAAACCGGTTTGGTGGTAACTGGCAAATTTCTACCTGACAATACCTACAAGAAAAATAATATCATTCCCAGAGTTCTCTACTTCATTCTTTTATGTTGCACTGTAATATTCCATTCCCAAATTCTTCAATTTTGCTCGTCCACAAAGCCATTCATGTCATAATGTCTTTCATTTGTACTCCGTCACTATTCAATTCAATTCATTCATTCATTTTTCTAAGTGTACTCCTCCCTCTATGTATGTACGTAGATAGTTTTCGGTAAATCTATGTGCACTACTCTGGTCGTTTTATTAAAACTTTTATTTCCATTTAAATTATGCACTACGTGCGTGGATTTTCAAATGACGTTTTGTGTTCTCTTCGTTTAGCTTTAGCGCTGAGTTCGTTTACCCTCCTCCATTGTGTGGGTTATTTGCGCGCATCTCACATTTTCCGCATTCATGTGGCACCGGGGATATACCCGAAGATTTTTATGGATTCGCTCGTTGGATTGTTGTTCGTTCGTAGTGTTGTAACATCCCGCACCCCCAGAGAGAGATGATAGTTGGTGTTGATGTGGTTGATTGGTTTGGCTTTTTGCTACGCTAAGATTGCTGAATATTTATTGTGAATATTTGATGAGTTAACACATTTTGCAAGTACTTGATGGATGTCGCTCATGCGAGGGGTGATTGTGAAAGGTCATGTTGTTGGTAAACAAAAAAATTGAGGGTGTCGTATACAAATATATATATTTATATATGTATTGATTTGAATGGTCTTTAAAGTAGCAAGCATGTTGATGAGCTTAACCTCCGAACTCGGTTTGAACTCCGAAATGATTAAAATATGAGTAAATGTAGGACGTTTTTTAAATAATTTATAATAATACATGTATATAACACCACACAAACATAATCTGCTTCATCGACAATAAATGTGGACTACACAAGGACATACAAGGAACAAGTGTGGGTTATGGAACAGACGAGTCATGAATTTGAAGTGATTCCCGACGGGTGATCTTAATCACATTGTAGCAGCTATTTAGCGTCACTTATTATGAGACGACCAACGTCCCTCGAAAAATATCAATATATTGTGTGGGCAGAGTGAGGAACTCTTGGTTCGAGCCGAGGCCAAAACGGGTAGCCCACTAGTGCGCCTGAAAAACCGTTGGACTAGATAAAAGACTCCGGTTAAACCTCGTAGCCAAGACTACAGTTAGTTTCCTATCACATTAGCTGCTGACTGGTAGCTTTCTAGCAGAGATACATGAACAAGTTATGGCGGACAGAGTTTCGTTTCGAAATATTCACGTTGAATAGGAAACCAATGTGGCATAAGGTTGAAAAACGAGTCGGTCGAAGTTGAAATGCAATACAGCCGACTGTTTATGAGATATTAATGAAACCCTTTTTTATTTTATAGACACATGTGTGCTATTATGAATGGAATATGCCATTCCAAAGTGGTTCAGAATCAAAAGCAATCGGTCAAACTTCAATAACTTTTGTGCTAGTAAACATTTTTGAGTTCTGTAAAAAATTATTTTGATATATTGGCATTATATGTCTTACATCGCTTTAGCATGTCTAGACACTTGAATCTTCTTTCGACACATCTTCATGCCAAGAGCTTCAGGAAATTGACGACACTAGTGGATCAGTGAATCTCTTCTGAGACAACACGAAGTACTGGGTTTTACGTCCATTCAAATCTACTACATTCAATCGACCCCATTTGGAAATGACCACTAAATCCTGGCTAACAGCTACTCCTTCTTACTTTAAGTTATTGAAGACTAAATATATATTGTCGAATGAGTATGAATGACAAAGGTTAATTTAATGTGCTAATAAGTAGATCGGATTCAAAGTCTGATCCACAAGGTCGTCAATGAAAATAAGAGAGAAAGAACAGAGCTATGCAGCACTCCTGCGGTTAACCTATGTTCGTCAAAAATTCATCCATCTAGAACAGCACCTATAACCTTCTCGTGTCTATTTCTTCTATAGCCAAATGAATATGAATGACAGAGATTACTCTCATCCGCGAATAAGTAGATTGGATTCAAAGTTTTATCCAAAAGGTCGTCAATGAAAATAAGAAAATAGAGGGAGAAGAAACAGAGCCCTGTGGTACTACTGGGATTAATGACAATCCATCTACAACAATACGTTTAGTGCGATCTATGAGTAAGCTCGATATTAATTGAGAGAAGTCAATACCGATTTAAAAAGAGATAGGCTTTGTTATGAGTGCACCATGTTACACTCTACCAAAGTTCTTGTAACGGGTGATTTTTTAAAAGCTATAGGAACGTTTTAAAAAAACAAGTAAAAACGGCGTTAAGTTCGGCCGCGCCGAACTTTATATACTATATAATTTTTTTAATATAGCCAAACCAAAACAAATACAAATATTGAAAAATTAATTTTATAAATAAATATAATATTTTAATTATTTCAAATCACGCTTATAAGGTAATGCTACCAATACGTCAATTTAAAACATAAATATTCTTATATTTATATTTTCAAAGCCATAAATATTGGTAGGTAGTGGGTGCTACAGTTGGTTGTATTTCCATTCTATTTGAATTCCAAAAGTACAAATTTTGAAAATCCATTATCAGACGTACATAGTGCAAAATAACCTAACTTAATGATTCAACCAATTTTTGCCGTAAAAGAAAAAGTACGAATTTGGAAAAAAACTTTTATTTTGCGTGTCTACACTCTTAGAGGAATGTATATTCCGAATTTCATGACTCTAGCTGCGGTTATTAGATTGGTACTATTTTTATCCCTTTTTTCCATTTTAACCCCAAAAAGTACGAATTTTGAAAAATCCGTGTATTTTACTTATCTATGCAATCAGAGGAATGTATACACCGAATTTCATTATTCTAGGTACAGCCGTTTGGTTGGTACCATTTTTATCCCTCTATTTCCATTTTACCCCTTAAAAGTACGAATTTGGAAAAAATACTTTTATATTATGTATCTACTCAATTAGAGGAATGTACACACCGAATTTCGTGTTTCTAGCTGTTGTCGTTTAATATGTACCATTTTTATCCCTTTTTGCCCCATTTCGCCCCCTACAAATAAGAACCACTTTATGGTGCACGTTTTTGCTATAAGGGGAATGCGCATTAGGGCGTACCTCAAAAAAAAAGTTCGCCGTACACCTTCGAATATGAAGTATTATTGAAAGGTAGTTTCAAAAAAAAATGTTTTATTTTTTTATGCCGAACGTAGGGGTCGCGCTTTTACATTTTTCTATATAACTTGTATTTATAAACGGATTTTAAAGTGTGATACATCGATGTTTTTGTCTCGACGAGGCCGATTTTTTTGTCTTTGAAGTCATTGAGCTCAAGCACCCCCTTCTGGTACTTACCCATCATTTCTCAGTTGCTACTACCCTAATGTACCACTCTAATAATCGAAAATTAAAGCTCGCATAAAATCATGAATCATGTTTGAGCTCAATGACTTCAAAGACAAAAAAATCGGAAAAAAACATCGATGTATCACACTTTAAAATCCGTTTATAAATGCAGAAGTTATATAGAAAAATGTAAAAGCGCGACCCCTACGTTCGGCATAAAAAAATAAAAAAAAATTTTTTGAAACTACCTTTCAATAATACTTCATATTCGAAGGTGTACGGCGAACTTTTTTTTTTTTACTTGTAACCTGGTACGCTCTAATGCGCATACCAAATATCAATCAAATATAAACAGACATATTCAAAAAGCAAGCTTAAATACGCTAAAATATTAGGGATTATTATGGGTATTTTTTGTCCTTTCGAGGGAAAAATTTTTCCCTTTGGGCCGATTTCGCCCCATTTCAATCCCAACCGATCTACGACTATAAGACGCATTTATGGAAAATTTTAACGTTCTACCTCCTTTCGTTTAGATCCTAGCGTGATTTCAACAGACGGACGGACGGACATGTCTTAGAATTTTATGACGATCATGAATATATATACTTTATAGGGTCTCAGGTCGATTTTTCAAGGTGTTACAAACGGAATGACAAAGTTAGTATACCCCCATCCTGGAGGTGGAGGGTATAAACACATAAAATTCAGAAAAATGCATGAAATCTTTATTTGAATCGATAGTACGGTCCATATAATTTAATGTTTAAAGATTATTTCATGCAAATGTTGACCTTGACTGCGCCTCAAATGGTCCATCCGCTTAGTCCAACATTTCGGCCGGTATCTCACGATTAAATGCTTCAATGTTGTCTTCCAATGCGTCAATTGAAGCGGGCTTGTCTGTATAGACATGAGCTTTAACATAGCCCCACAAAAAATAGTCTAAAAGGTGTTAAATCGCACGATCTAGGCGGCCAATTGACCGGTACCGAACGTGAAATAAAATGTTCACCGAACTCGCCTCTCAATAAGTCCATTGTTGTGCGTGCTGTGTGGCATGTGGCACCGTCTTGTTGAAACCACTTTTCATGCAAGTCAAGCTCTTGCATTTTGGGCAAAAAAAGTTGGATATCATCTCACGGTAGCGCTCACCATTCACAGTTACGTTACGATTCGCATCATCTTTTTATCACCTTTTTCCTATTTTAACACCTTAAGAGTACGACATTCTAAAATCTCTTTATTTTACGTGTATACGCAATTAGAGTAAATCTTCGCTTATAATTTCTCTCCCCTGCTAATATTTTTACGTCTTTGAAGTTTGGCGTATGGCCTGTCAGAGTACAGTGGGCCGCAAGAGCTGTTTTTTGCTCTATTGGCTTGTCAGTTGCTTTTTGGTCCGTTTTATGTGAAGAAAGTCTGTTTTTTAGTTTCGTCTTGGTAGTACCAACATATACCTTTTGGCATATGTTGGACTTGTCGCCATTACATGGTATCCTATAAACTACATTAGAATTGTCTTCTTTTTTCCATGCTTTATATAAGGTTACTTTCTATATATGTGTGCCACAAAATTTGAAATCAATTTTTAAAAGCTTTTTTCTCAACCAATTTTGCTCAAATGTTGCACACTTAATCATTTTCGATGACAATACAAGGAAATGGAAAAATTTGACCAATTGGACAAAGGGGCCTGGCACCTCCCATACGAAGTTAAAACCTATTATTGAATATTGTCAGTTCTATGACACCTAGAGTGCTGAAATTTTGTGTAAGTGCATCTAGCATCAATTCGCATAGTTGTGCCAAAAAGGGGCGGTATTGGAAAAGTGGGCGTGGCACCTCCCATACGAAGTTAAAACCTATTATTGAATATTGTCAGTTCTATGACACCTAGAGTGCTGAAATTTTGTGTAAGTGCATCTAGCATCAATTCGCATAGTTGTGCCAAAAATGGGCGGTATTGGAAAAGTGGGCGTGGCATCTCCCATACGAAGTTAAAACCTATTATTGAATATTGTCAGTTCTATGACACCTAGAGTGCTGAAATTTTGTGTAAGTGCATCTAGCATCAATTCGCATAGTTGTGCCAAAAAGGGGCGGTATTGGAAAAGTGGGCGTGGCACCTCCAATACGAAGTTAAAACCTATTATTGAATATTGTCAGTTCTATGACACCTAGAGTGCTGAAATTTTGTGTAAGTGCATCTAGCATCAATTCGCATAGTTGTGCCAAAAATGGGCGGTATTGGAAAAGTGGGCGTGGAACCTCCCATACGAAGTTAAAACCTATTATTGAATATTGTCAGTTCTATGACACCTAGAGTGCTGAAATTTTGTGTAAGTGCATCTAGCATCAATTCGCATAGTTGTGCCAAAAATGGGCGGTATTGGAAAAGTGGGCGTGGCATCTCCCATACGAAGTTAAAACCTATTATTGAATATAGTCAGTTCTATGACACCTAGAGTGCTGTAATTTTGTGTAAGTGCATCTAGCATCAATGTGCATAGTTGTGCCAAAAATGGGCGGTATTGGAAAAGTGGGCGTGGCACCTCCCATACGAAGTTAAAACCTATTATTGAATATTGTCAGTTCTATGACACCTAGAGTGCTGAAATTTTGTGTAAGTGCATCTACCATCAATGTGCGTAGTTCTGCCAAAAATGGGCGGTATTGGAATAGTGGGCGTACCACCTCCCATACGAAGTTAAAACATATTATCGAATAGTGTCAGTTCTATGACACGTATACTGCTCAAATTTTGTGTAAGTGCATCTAGCATCAATGTGCGTAGTTGCGCCTAAAATGGGCGGTAATGCAAAAGTGGGCGTGGCACCTCCCATATGAAGTTAAAACCAAAATTACACCTACTGTAATTTTGTGTAAGTGCATCTAGCATTAATGTGCGTAGTTGTGACAAAAATGGGCGGTAATGGAAATGTGGGCGTGGCACCTCCCATACGAAGTTAAAACCCATTTTCGAATATATGCCGTTCTATGGCAGATAAAAACTGAAATTTTGCAGTAATTTTTCCTTCTACAAAAGATAACTAAAAAAGAATTTCTAGGCCCAATAGAATTCTGCTTGCATAAAGCATGGATTTGAAAAAAAAATTTTTTTGATTTACTAGTTAATCTTAGATTTAGTTTTACTGAATAAATTATTAACGGTAATATTTGATTTGAGAGCCAATTGAAAGTTGTCTTTGTTATAAACGTCAGCATTTTTGAACCTTTCAGAAAATCCTCGTATATACGTCAGCGGTTTGTAAATTTTCTCCTCCTTCTCTTTGTTATTTTTATGTTTTTTCATCTTAGTATGTCTTATTAGATCGTCGATGTTTTGTTTTGGGAAGTCATTTAATCGTAGAATGTTTTTGATTTTACGTTCATTGTCTATGTGAAATGATGAGTCACTTATATTGAATACCCTATTTATAAAATTCGTCGCTGTGTTGATTACACTACTCAACAAAATGAAAAAAATTTCATGTACTCCGGATGCGATAATTTTTTCTGTGTAGATAACCTTGACATGAGCTCGAAAAACGCAATAAAAAATTTTTTTTTCGTTTGGTTTTTTTTATTTATTTTTTTTTAATTTTAAAAATTTTTTTTGGTTAATTTGTTTCGTCCGGCATAACTCGGGAACCACTAGCCCGATTTAATTGAATTAAATTTTAAAAAATTTAAAATTACAATTCCCTTAATCTGTTCATATATTGTTTTCCTATACAAGGAACAGTTTCCAAGTTAAAAATGAATATATAAAGGAAAAAACTTATTTTTTGCCTAAAGATTTAATTTTTTTTTTTTAAATCCATAAAAAATCCAAAATGAAAAAAAATGTCAAATCTTATTACTTTTACGTAAAGTCACATAACCTATGAGCAAAATGAGACAAAGATCATGAAAATCGATGCACGCGTTTCGCTTTTATTCGCAATTGAGTAAAGTTATGAATTTCAAAAATTTGCTCGACATATGCACAACTTTGTCTATGGTAAGGTTTTTTCTTTTTTTTGATTCTCAGAATTAACAAAACGGAATAAACAAAGGGTTATTTAATTTTTATGATTGCGTAAGCAAAGTAATAAACGCTAATAAATGTGCGTGAACAATTAAAAGGAAAAAAGGAAAGGGGACTTTTTTAATTATTTGGGTTTTCCGTTGGCTACCTGTATGATTTTTTTACAGAAATGCAACCCACATTTAAGGGTGGTCATTATTCCGAAAATTTAAGACTCACACATGGTGAAACAGGTATGTAGCCACCGTAAAAAAATATACACCCATTTATAAGTACCTGTCAGTAAAATACTAAACAATACACAGTATAAATAGGTCTTCATTGATCGATTTTACTCATTCAACAAGTGTCGACGAACGCGATAGTTAAAATGAGCAAACGTTCGCGAGGATTTGAATGCAATACCAATCCAAGTAATTTTTGTTACATGTGCGCCATGCTCGTCACTCACATCGCCCAGGTTGTCCGGAAAGAAGTCCAAGTGCGAGTGTAGAAAATGTATCTTAAGCGACATATTTGCTCTAATTTTTTTATAATTTTGGAGTAGTTGTTCGACGATCTCTCTGTAATTTGAGCTTTTGTTGTTTCCAAGAAATCCGGAAACAATTTCCCGAAATGAGTTCCAAGTTGCAGCTTCATTTGGTGATAAAATGTGCTCAAACTGTTGGTCTTGCAACAACTTTTTAATTTGCGGACCGTCGAAAACGCCTTCCTTAATCTTTGCCGATGAAAGGTGAGGAAAAATGGTTTTTAAATAGGCGAACGCTTCGCCATCTTTGTTGATAGCTTTCACGAAGTTTTTTATGAGTCCGAGCTTTATGTGAAGAGGTGGGAGAAAAACATTTTCCTTTTTTATGAGTGGTGTATATTTCACGTTGTCGCTGCCGGGGATGAAGTTAACTCTTTCTGTCCAACTCCTCCTGGTGTAATGATGTTGACGATCGCGGCTGTCCCAAAGGCAGAGAAAACAACAGTACTTTCTGAATCGACCTTGTAATCCACAAGGGATACCGATAACCTTAAGTTCGGCACAAACTTTCCAATCGTGCCTCTCATAGGTAAGGCACTTTAGTAGATTGTCCATGACTTCGTATGTTTCCTTGGTGTCAACGGCATGAGCAATTGGAATCGAAGGTTTCTCGTTGCCGTTGTGCAGTAAAATTGCTTTAAGGCTCTGCTTGTTGCTGTCGATGAAAAGACGCCACTCTCCTGGATCGTAAGAGTACCCGAGTTCACCAAATAATCCGGGAATGTCCTTACAAAAACAGATGTTGTCTTTTTTTGTGTAGTACCTTGCGTATGGTTCATGACGCTTCCTGTAGATTGTTGTCACCACACCAGGAGCCAAGAAACCGAACTGTTGCATGCGCGATGCATGCAACTCTGCATCTTCCTTGGAGAGTTTCAATTCTCTAACCCAATCGTTCAGTTCTGCTTGGGAACATAAGCGTTGACCTCCATGCAATGTATATGTTGACTCGCATTCTGATGTGGTTTCTACTGTCTCCGGATCTGATGTTGGATGTATCGCCTCATTATTAGATGCCCATCTTGAAACGGACGGTTGCGGGTCCACTGGTTCTTCGCAAAATGGCACTGGAAAATTCACTGTTGAAACAGCAGCGTAAGTCCATCGTATATTTTTTCCCACGCCTGTTTTTTTGCTAAGACAGAAGTAGCAATCTGTTACATGGCAAAGCGGAGCTCTCCAAAGCATTGGCATGATGATTCTCGGCTGTCGTCTGAAAGAATTTCAATAATAAGTTATATATGTTCTTGAATTTCGTAATCTACACTTACCTTGAGTCAGCTAGCTGTACGTAGCACCTTGGACATAGAGCACTTGGTGACCACCGCTCATCTATGTTTGAGACCTTTAAATTGAAGCTCTCTTCAAATGAATCTCTCAATTTAGGTGAAAAACAACGCTTGTTTTTTTTTCAGAAACGTATTCTCCACACATGTAACAAAAATTACTTGGATTGGTATTGCATTCAAATCCTCGCGAACGTTTGCTCATTTTAACTATCGCGTTCGTCGACACTTGTTGAATGAGTAAAATCGATCAATGAAGACCTATTTATACTGTGTATTGTTTAGTATTTTACTGACAGGTACTTATAAATGGGTGTATATTTTTTTACGGTGGCTACATACCTGTTTCACCATGTGTGAGTCTTAAATTTTCGGAATAATGACCACCCTTAAATGTGGGTTGCATTTCTGTAAAAAAATCATACAGGTAGCCAACGGAAAACCCAAATAATTAAAAAAGTCCCCTTTCCTTTTTTCCTTTTAATTGTTCACGCACATTTATTAGCGTTTATTACCTTGCTTACGCAATCATAAAAATTAAATAACCCTTTGTTTATTCCGTTTTGTTAATTCTGAGAATAAAAAAAAAAAAGAAAAAACCTTACCATAGACAAAGTTGTGCATATGTCGAGCAAATTTTTGAAATTCATACCTTTACTCAATTGCGAATAAAAGCGAAACGCGTGCATCGATTTTCATGATCTTTGCCTCATTTTGCTCATAGGTTATGTGACTTTACGTAAAAGTAATAAGATTTGACATTTTTTTTCATTTTGGATTTTTTATGGATTTAAAAAAAAAAAAATTAAATCTTTAGGCAAAAAATAAGTTTTTTCCTTTATATATTCATTTTTAACTTGGAAACTGTTGCTTGTATAGGAAAACAATATATGAACAGATTAAGGGAATTGTAATTTTAAATTTTTTAAAATTTAATTCAATTAAATCGGCCTAGTGGTTCCCGAGTTATGCCGGACGAAACAAATTAACCAAAAAAAATTTAAAAATTAAAAAAAAAAAAAATAAAAAAAAACCAAACGAAAAAAAAAATTTTATTGCGTTTTTCGAGCTCATGTCAAGGTTATCTACACAGAAAAAATTATCGCATCCCGAGTACATTTTGACTGTTGACTAGTGTTATTGTTCGTCTATGGTGTTTGGAATGAAAATTTATGAGTCTTCCAGATGACATTGGCTTCTGGTACCAATTTAATTTAAGCAGGCCTCCTTGTCTATGAATTATCGAGTCGGGGTATGGGAGTTTATTGTCTTCGTAAATTGTATTTGTCGATCAAATGAGTTCAGTGTTTTTAGGGTATTGTCAACTTCTTCCTTCCTTAGTATCCCAAACAAATCGTCTACATATTTTGTGAGAATTCTTGGTTTCATAGTCAATTTTTCCATTGTTGAGTCTAGTAGCTCTTCCATAATAATGTCAGCGATCACAGGGGAAGCCGGAGAGTCCATGGGCATTCCTTTCCTTTGTTCATATATATTGTCATTCTATTTAAAATATCGGGTGTCCTTGATGCAAAATGTTAATATTTGTAGAAATAAGTCCTTCGGTATTTTGGTAAAAGTTTCGATTTTCTCCCACTTTCTCTCAATAGTCTTTATGGCTAGGTTTACTGGAATACTAGGGAATAAGGACACCACGTCAAATGAAATTAAAATCTCGTTGTCGTCAATGTGTGTGTTGTTAATTCTAGATTTAAATTCAGCTGCGTCTTTTACGTTGTAAAGAGAATCTTTTGTCAGGTTCTTTAAAATGTCAACCATAAATTTACAAAGTCTATAGGGTAGAGAGTTAATCGAAGAGCATATTCGGTCGTCAATCAGTGAAACTATTTTTGTTCTCGCCATTTCTTGTTGTTCTCTATTGTCTATTGTATAATCAACATATATTATAAAATAAAAAATTTATGAGTTTTTTTTTTCATTTCAACTTTAGAATGAGAAAATTGCTGTTCTAATTTTGTACACTAATATTTCGTTCCCATCTAATAAAAAGAGATGCCAATTTTTAAGATAACACAATTCACTTTAATCTCTTGACTAACGTAGACTTCACAAAACAAATTTATCGCTGAATTGAATTGAACAGAGTAGACGTTCTTCAATGTCTCAAGAGCATTAAAATGTAATCAATGTAAATGACAGTTGATTTTTCACAAAGGCATGCGTTGTCTATTCTACTTTTTGGATCCCCCCCTCAATATCATTCCACGAAGAGCCCAAAGCAATTACTTACATGGGATTTATATGCAAATACATTATTCTAGCATGCATCACAAATTCATTTGTGTGTGTGTGTTGTCTTCTTTCAAAAAATACAAAGAACAATTGATGTTAGCCTTAGTAAAAACAAAACAAAACACTACAGGAACATGTAAAGGAATCATCATAAAAATTAAATGTTTCATATTTGTTTTCGAACGACACATCTTTTTTTCGTTGGCTTCGTCACCATCGCCGCTTCCATTGTCACCATCACCATCGTCATCATCGCCGCCTTAATAAAGTACACACTTAACACTCACTTTTACACAAAAACAATCGTTTATTATTGTCATCAATTATTTTAGAGGGAACAGTGAAAACACTGTAAGCTCAACAAATAACAGGGGTTGTAAGGGGTACAGCTGCGGCCTTTGAATTACAACCGATATAAAGGCTTTTGAAATATATTGCTGAATTAAGTTGTGTTTACTGTATTAGTAGCCGTCACCATTTGTTTGTGATTTTCAGAAATAAAATAATTGTGTACTACATTAAGCATATTTTCAAATAATTTGAAATGCATTAAGCGTTTATTCCTGAAAACCACAGCAATGTGGTGACGGCCTGTAAAAAAACAAAAGTTCTAAAATTATAAAAAAATGCAAATACTGTAATCTACAGTAATTGTATTTTTTCATCATCGTTTTCGTGGTGAATCACTCGTTTATAATTTTGTATTGTACGCTCTACTTTGGGAATTTATCACTTTTTTATACACTCACCCTTCAATGATACATATCAACTGACACGAACGAAAAGTGATTTCTTTGGATGAGCAATTTTGGACTGCATGGTATCCTGCGATTCAAAGATAGTAACAACAAACTATTTAAATCGACTATGCTGAAAATGCTTAGCCTTACTTAAAGTTGGACAGAGATGGTCTGCATCCGCGTTTTTATAACCTACACCACTTCGTGGAATAGGGTATTATAACTTAGTTTTCCGCCAAATATTTGTAACACCAAGAAATATTCGAGCTAGACCCACCTTTAAGTATACGGATCGGCTTAGAATCACCTGCTGAATTTATCAATGACTGTCCATCTACGCTTGTTCGCACTCTACAGGTCGCATTTGCAGTCCGATTGTGATGAAATTTGGCAGAAGTATTTTTTTTGGCACAATGACGATCGGTATTGAATTTGGAGGAAATCGGTTCATATTCAGATATAGGTATATATAAATATACCTCCAATTTACCCTATTACCGCTGTAGAATACACATTTTACATTGGATCTTGTTACAATCTTCAGGATCGTATTATACTCGGACTAGAAACAGCTGGCATGAAAGTGGGTTACATGGGTCCATGTTTCGATATAGCCCCCATACAAATGTACCTCCGATTTACACTATTATTGCTCTAAAACACACATTCTAATCGGATCTTGATGCAATTTCACACATCATGTTATATTTCAACTAGAAACACCAACTATGAAAGTCAACTATATGGGTCCATGTTTTGGTATAGCCCCGTACAACTGGGCCCACAGAATACACTATTATCGCTTTCAAACGCACATCTTACATGGGATCTTGATAAAATTTTGCAGATCATGTTATATTTCAACTAAGAATTCCTACTGTGAATGTTATCTATAAGGGCATAATTTTTAATGTAGCGCCCTTACAAACGGGCCCCAATTTTTATTATTACAGCTCTAGAACCCATATACTACGTTGGATCTTGATAACATTTTGTAGATCATCAAATGATAATACCTTCTTTGAAAATGATATTTTTTACTTTTACCTCTCTAGAATCCATAGTTTACATCAGAACTTTATCAAATTTTGCAGATCATGTTATATTTCAACTATGAATACCTACTATGAAAGTTAAATGTATGGGTCCATATATTGGTATAGCCCCCATACAAATGGGACCTCATTTTACTCTATTTCGCTCTAAATTCAAAAATTGAAGAAAATAGGTTCAGTAGATTCGGAGATATTTTTCACACCAGTTACAAAAAAGTTGTTTCGAGAAACACGCAAAAAAAATATGCTGCATTGAACCGACTCTGACGCGCCAAACTCTAAATCACGGTGCACAGTGGTTCAGAATAAAAATCCATCGGCCAAAATTCAATAACTTTAATTCTAGTTGACAATTTTGAATTCTGTGAAAAATCAAAATTAGACAAGTACCCAAGGATTATTTTGAGATATTTACAATAAATCGGGAAATCGGTCCAAATTTGACTACTTTTTGTATTTTTCGATTTTAAAGAAAATTTTTTTGTTTTTATGTTATTTAATATATTTTTACGTATTTGTTCATAATGCGAAGAAAAAATTTTAATTTTTTTGTAAAAAAGATTTTCACGTTAATCAGATTTTGAAAATTGAAAAATAGTAATATACAAACCTGTAACATACTTCCTGGCTTCTAGGAGAGACTCACCAATTCAAACATTTACGACAAGGACTAGCTTTGAAATCCAACAATACAATTAATAACCTCTTCAGCAAAACAAAATCAAAAATTAAGAAAGAAAACAAATCAAATATAGTTTATAAGATAAAATGTAATGGGGACAAGTCCAACGTATGCCAGAAGGTATATGTTGGCACAACAAAAATTAAATTAAAAACAAGAATTTCTGTACACAAGTCAGCTCAAAAAGCTTCTGATAAGCCGTTGGCACAGAAGACAGCTCTTGCAGCCCATTGCACAATGACAGGACATACGCCCAACTTTAACGACGTAGACATTTTGACACAAGGAAATAATTATCGAAGAAGATATACCTTAGAAATGTTACATATCATAAATATCCCTACTGACGAAAGAATGAACTATAAGACTGATACCGACCACTGTGCACAAATATATCGATAAATTACTATAAACATAACTTCGAGAAAGAGAAGTTCATTGTTTTTGCTCAAATGTAATTATTGTGATATTTTGTCTTGTCTTTTTTGTATAGCTAATGTTATTTATATTTTTAAGTGAATATCCCTGAGGATGATCGATCGATCGAAATATTGGAAGAAATAAAAAGAAAACAATCTGAGAAAAACTTAAAACAACGGTTTTTTGATTTGTTCCTGACCTCCAGCCAGACCATCCAGAAAAATAAAAAATAATTTCTTGTTTTGATTTTGTCGAACTGTTTCTCACATATTTTAAGAGATTTTGCACTCAATTTTTTTATTAGAAATTGTTTTTTCTTAGCTTTATTTTGGTGTCAAAACTATGTTTGTGCCAAATATAGTTCGTTTGTAATAAATATTTAAAAAATATCCTTTTTGAACATATGTCTGACTTTGGACCAACACTACTTTTAACGAAATATATGCATTTTTGGAAATGTTGAAGGGTTCCCCGTTTTTTCGGGGTAACTTTTGTCCATCCGAAATTGCCCCCTTGGAGGATAGAAAAAAGCCAGATTTTTTAGTTCCGAAACTCAATTTCCACATTTTTCTCCTACTAACTTCTGAAATGTACTTACGCAGATAAAAAGATGAGTAAATTTCCTTTATGCTCATTCTAAATTTTATAACAATTGGAGTTCATTTACATAGCATTTACATTTACAAATTTTACACAGCAAAGTTATTGTGAGATAACCAGGTCACCTGTGCCAGCACAAATATTTCCAAAAATAATATCCATAACAGTTTCATATCTCTTATTCTAACTTAATACATTTTTTTTCTAAATCAATTAAATAAACACATCATATTTGGTAGTAATGCAATATCCAGATGCTGCATCTGTATTCCTGTTTTTGGATATTTGTCGTTCCAATCTGTCTGTCTCTGTGTGTGTGTGTTTGCGTGTCTGTCTGTACGATTTTCGTTTCGTTCATTACGAGTTTAGCGAATTTGAATTGACTCATTAAAAATGTAAATTTACAATGTTCGTTTTCAATTATTTACATATGAAAACGTTATTACATTCATTCGCTCATGTACACGCTGCATTCATTCATTCATTTCATTATTTACTAACTCTACACACACAAACACACACAACCCCCGACACATATTGCAAATACATAAGCAAACGCCTGCAACAATCACAGTGGCTCAATTACATTGAACAAAAAATACAACAACAACATGTTATTATAACGGTGGCGGCGACAACAACTAAGAATACAACCACATGCACACACACACACGCACATAGTATAGAAACATATACACACATGCACGTAGTTTTGTAACGTCTAAATAACAGCGACGACATTGTGTTGTTGTATTCATTTTTCATTTCCTTCCGCTTTCGTTTTATTCTCCCAGGCGACATTCCCACTTAAGTAGGGATGTAATTGTATAATTTCACTCTCTCTCACCCGCTGCCACGTCTCCTACTTAATCTTCGCCGCCACCGCAACTCATCTACACACAGTCAGTCTTTCAGACTCTTGAGAATGATACCCGCCGATACCACAGCCACCACAATCATCACCGGGGGTTATTATTTAAAGTATCATTAAAGACTTCCCTGGGGGAGACGGACCAGAGAGAGAGAGTGTGTGTGTGCTTCCGTCCGCATGCCCGTCCGTCCGTGTGGTAGAATTTGTTTATTGTTTTTCATTAATCATGACTTTCGCCGCAATTCGTGGCGGTGGTGAAGTAATAGCGTCTTGTGGTGAATTATTTCAAGGTTTTCCTTAATGATGCTGCAAGGTGTTACACCGTGGCGTATTTAGATTTCAAGTCAATAAATTATGCTTGAGTCTCTCTCTTAGACAATGCTCAATACACAAAACAGATTTATTTGCTGTGTTGTTGGAAAAAAGGATTTTCATAATTGCAAATTTAGGAAAATCGCATTAATCACGCCAGACGAATATTAAATAACAACATAATAAAGGATTTTCTGCTCAACAAAAGGCTGTTACAGAATAAACACAAGGAGCTCCAATGTAAAATTTATGGAGCGTCTTAATGTACTATTAAGTATTAATAACATTTATTTTTAAAAAATCGATAAATATATATTTTAAATAATCAAATAAAACAGTTAAATATATATTTTTTGAACTGGGATATTTTAAAAATTGCATGGTAATATACACTACGTGGCTTCACACCACCCCTATCATTATTTCTGGCCATAATCATCTTCAAGAGGCTTCGCTGCGATTTTTCAACAAGACATCCGTTCTTTTTAAGTAAATGATCATGAAAAAGGCCCGTGTCTCCCAATTTTGCCCAAAGTCATGCACTTTTTAAGGGCCCCCAAAGATGTAATTTTTGCAAAAAAGTGGTCAAGTGGTCTCAGGCTCATAACATGCAAACCGTTTGGAATTTTGATTTACTCTCTGAGGCAAAATTGTAGCTCTTTTCATAAAGAACATAATAATCTTCAAGGTCAAAATCGCAAAAATTTAATTGTTTAACATTGTTCCCCTGTTTAGGTCCATAGGTAGCAAAGCGTTCAAAATTCAGGGAAACAATCAACTACAAAAATGTACCTAGGATCTCAATAAACAACTTTCTAGAACATATGAACTTCCTAGCAATGATTCTTAACACCATGTAGGTAGGAAAAACATATCTTGCAGGACTATTTCTGTTAATGGTCAGTCCGACTACAGTACGTATGAGTGATATTATCGTTAATCTACATCAAGTATACGCTACCTAAACACACTACAGCCTATAAGATTTTTTCGGCGAAATTTGACCTTGAAGATGAAGTTTATTTGAGTTTATATGTTCACAATTTTTGTTCTTTATTACAAGAGCTACAACTTTGCTTCAGACAGTAAATTGCAAATTCCAAACGGATTGCAAGATATGAGCTTTTTTGCAAAAATTACGCCGAGGCCCCAAATCTTTGAGGGCCCTTAAAAAAGTGCATGACTTTGGGCAAAACTGTGAAACACGGTTCTTTTTTTTTTGTATTTTATCATGACTTAAAAAAATGCACACAGTGATATCAATTAAAACAATCGTACACTGCCATCTTACAAGCAACTCATTGAGTTTCATATATAACTGGACACTGTCCTGGATCAAGACCTTTTTGCACGTGATGGTTAATGTGATGGTTACATTTATTGCATGGCTGCCCACTACCTTTAACATGATTTCTGACCAGTAATGGCCGCATGCAGCTTCGCTTCGCAAAATACCCGAATTCTTTAAATCAACAATTCTCCAAATCGTATGAGAAACACAACTCACTTTACGAATATCGGTCCAAAACAATGGAAACAAGTAACAAAACATACATTGCCATCTTACAAACATCTCTGCGGTATGTGCGTATAAGCAGATATGTTGCATACCAAGCATACTATTGGTTTGCCTTGCCTCACGCACCCGTTCCCCGTTCAAATGAAATATTGATTACAGACCGAAATAAAACCTGGGAAAAATTTTTGTTGTGCTAACTGTCTAGTATCTACAGAAACTTGGCTTCATACGAGTTTAGGTTGAACCGCTTGCGTAGATTTACTTTTAATTTTTAATAGATTAAAAAAATAAAAAGCAAGAATGGTACCAATTTTTCCCAATTTTCATAAATTGTTATAAAAGATTATCAACGTGATATTAGGTAATATTTTTTAACAAATCGACTAAAATTAGGGAAAATTTTCCTGAGACCCTATAAAGTATATATATTCTTGATCGTCATAAAATTATAAGACGATCTAGCCATGTCCGTCCGTCTGTTGAACTCACGCTAGCATCTAAACAAAAGGAGCTAGGACGTCCAAATTGTCCATAAATGTGACTTATAGTCGTAGATCGGTTGGGATTGAAACTAGGCAAAATCGGCCAAAAGGGAAACATTTTTCCCTCACAAGGATTAAAAATACCCATAACAACCCCTAATATTTTAGAGGATCTAAACATATTTTCTTATATATGTCTGCTTGTACTTACATACTTGATACCTAAAACAAAAACGTGTACCATAAAGAAATCGTGTGACTGTTTGGTGCGGTTTATGGTCCGGCGGTCGAGATATGATTAATAATTTTTTATGGTCGGAGTTGGATGGTATTGATCTGGACAACGTTTACTTTCAACAAGACGACGCTACGTGCCACACAAGCAACGAAACCATTGCTCTTTTACGGGAAAAGTTTCCGGACCGTGTTATCTCTCAAAGAGGTGATCACAATTGGCCAGCGAGATCTTGTGATTTAACACCTGCTTCTTCCTTTGGGGCCACGTGAAAGATAAGGCCCAGCGTCAATTCAAGGCCTCAAAGATAGAAATCGTGAGGCTCTCGAGGACATAGGGCAGCCACTCAGCGATTTGGTTATGGAAATTTTCATGAAAATGATATGGTCCTGTAAGCGTGGTCGTGGTGGCCATTAGGCTGATGTTGTTTTTCATTACTAACGGCATACCTTCCTCTTTATTATGAAATAAACATCCGATCATTTATCTAAAAAAAATGGAATTTTTCTTTGAATACCAAAATAACACCTCTTTTTGGAAACCCCTGTAGTTAACATTGTCCCTGTAATTATTCCATTACATTTGTGATTCCATTACAGTCTCAAGCACCCTACTCGCTTCTTCGTCTTCTACTGGAGTAAATGGATCTCACTGACGATTTGATAACTTCCGTTTAATTTGCTGAAATTTCTACCAATTCCAGTAGACCTAACCTTACAAATCAAAAATAAGTAGACACACTCCTCTCCACCTGGAATTATTTATGAGTTCTACGAACGATAAGAATTATGCCCATAAATGCGGCAATCTTTACAGCAAATTCCATTCTGTACCAACAAAAAAGCCGCCTCATTACGCTGATAATTTGTCCATTCATTACCGACGACCGGTAATTCAACATAATTGCACTGCTGCTTGATATGCAGGCATCACGCTTCGCTTTTGGGTATATAATTGATGTTATTTTTAAAATTTAAACAGTCATCGTGCGCGCATATTTGTTTATAAAAATGGCAACAATTTCGTTTCGTTTCTTTATTGCGCTGCATGACTTAATTGAGCTTTTAATTAAAGCAATTTAACAAAACAAATCTCGGAGTTTTTTTCTGCTCGACAAAAACAAACAGACATAGCACAATGTATGAGAACATAAAATAAGATAAACAAATAAAAACTCAGACGAAGGAGAGCAGAGCAAAAAAGGCAACGAACATAAACGTAGTGCATCATAAGTAGAAGTAGATATGTGAAGAGGGTCGATCAGGTCGAATCTTATATACCCTGCAACATGGAGTGCAGTTCGTGATACAACCCACAAATAGTTGATAGAATGTGAAATCAAAATTTATATTTTAATTAAATTATTGTATTTCTTTTTTAAGAAAAATTCTGCCCATTTGTTTAAAATAATCCTCATAAGTGGGTGGTTATAGTGTGGAAATATTCCATTGCAAATTTGGACTATTTTTCAATATCCTACATCATAATACCCCCTAGTGTCTCCGATGTGTATTGCAAGCGTTATCACAAACTGAATATATCGCCATGCCATGATGAACTGTTGAAAATAAATGCAAATATATTTTAAGCACATTATGTGCACGTGTGAGTGTGCACGGGTGTGTGTAAAGAAAATGTTTAAAATTCAGTCAAGTGTTCAATATTAATGCACTCGCATTCATCTACATTTCACACGCACTCATCCATACATACACATGCACACACACACATACGCTAAACTCTTGCAGAGGAAACGGAAACATGGAAAATATGAATTGCACAAAGTAAAATGGCGAGCATTGGACGTTGTGCGCATAGGGATATTAATATTAATATGGTGGGTGTGAAAACAGGAAAATGAAGAAATATTTCCGCAAAGCAACATTTAAATTTTTACGGGAAAATTATTCTGCTGCTGCTGACAAGGGTTAAACGAAAGTTCACTCGTTAAACATTTTATGATAGTTATGTTGTGATGGTATGAAAGCGGGTTTATGTTCTGCAAATGTCAACACCATTATCATACTTAAATTGAAAGGTCGGTTTGAACTGAGTTGGAAATTCGCGACTCCAAGGAGTGTTCACATTTGAAATGACCATGCATTGAACCGATTCAAGGCTGTTATGGGAATTTAAAAAACGAAAATAGATGTGGATGCTCATAATTTTGTGGTCTTTTCCACTAAACCAACAATCCTATAAGTGCATTGCCCAAAGGGTGGGATAACTATAACTATATAACTATTTGTTGACATCTGTTTTGAAACACTGGATATAACAAATGCCGGGAAAATGGTTGGAAGTTCCTTGAAAGTCGTGTATCTCTGTCGAATGTCCGAAGAATTTTGTCTAATAACTTTTTACAGAACTCAATACGTTTATATATATATATATACATATATATATATATATATATATATAACAACAAGTTAAAGGGGCGCACAGTGGGACTTTTTATACTTTTATGATGCCAAAAGTACTTACTAGAGTTGAAGTGATACTGAAAAGCTAAAATGGGCATGGCTAGCCCACTTTTAGGGCTGCATACCTTTCTCTAATCTCCAATGTTAATAATCTTTAAATCTTTAATATCAGCACCGAATCGTCGAATTCGGTCGATATTTATCTTTTATCACAATTCACAAAAAAACACAAATCCAGACATAACAAGTAAGGAAAGGCTAAAGTCGGGCGGGGCCGACTATATAATACCCTACACCACTCCCTGCGTATGTACCTCGCGTTGATTACTAAACCCAGGTATGGGAGCAATTTTATGTAGTTCATACAAATTATATAAATTATATGAATATAATTTATATGATATAAGTTCATCTTTAATCAAATTTAACGAATATGGTAATTGATCCAATTGTCCGACAGATAAATACAAATTATACAGTAGTATACCAAAGTATGGACATAAGGACATCACCCAAACAATTCAATTCGGTAAAAAATTGAAATCGGGAAGGATTTTTGCATCCTGTAAATGTATGTGTTTGACAAAAAATGTTAAATCGGAAAGGACATTTGTATCGGGGTATATTGAAACCAGGAACGATGTGACGCGCTTTCACCATGTCTCTTTATTGGTAAAATATAATATGTAAAATTTGGCCAAAATCGGTTAAACATTCGGGAGCAACATTTGTATGAGGGCTATACCTAAATCTGAACCGATCTTACCCACTTTCACCATTGGTTTTTTAGTTGGATTATAAGATGTTGTGCCAATTTTAAAGAAAAACGGGTACAATATGTCTTTTCTAGAGCGGAAAATGTCAAATCGGGAGCGACATTTGTATGGGGGCTATATCTAAATCTGAACCGATCATACCCACTTTCAGCATAGGTGTTTCTAGTTCCATTATAATATGTTCTGCAAAATTTAAAGAAAATCGGGTACAATATGTCGTTTCTAGAAAGGAAAATGTCAAATCGGGAGTGACATTTGTATGGGGGCTATATCTAAATCTGAACCGATCTTTCCCAATTTTTGCATACGTGTTTCTAGTTCGATTATAAGATGTTGTGCAAAATTTAAAGAAAATCGGGCACAATATGTCGTTTCTAGAGCGGAAAATGTCAAATCGGGAGCGACATTTGTATGGGGGCTATATCTAAATCTGAACCGATCTTACCCAATTTTTGCATACGTGTTTCTAGTTCGATTATAAGATGTTCTGCCAAATTTAAAGAAAATCGGGCACAATATGTCGTTTCTAGAGCAGAAAATGTAAAATCGTGAGCGACATTTGTATGGGGGCTATATCTAAATCTGAACCGATCTTACCCAATTTTTGCATAAATGTTTCTACTTGGATTATAAGATGTTCTGCAAAATTTAAAGAAAATCGGGTACAATATGTCGTTTCTAGAGCGGAGAATGTCAAATCGGGAGCGACATTTGTATGGGGGCTATATCTAAATCTGAACCGATCTTACCCACTTTCAACATAGGTGTTTCTAGATCGATTATAAAATGTTGTGCCAATTTTAAAGAAAATCGGGTACAATATGTGGATTCTAGAGCGGAAAATGTCAAATCGGGCCGACATTTGTATGGGGGCTATATCTAAATCTGAACCGATCTTACCAAATTTTTGCATACGTGTTTCTAGTTGGATTATAAGATGTTCTGCCAAATTTAAAGAAAATCGGGCACAATATGTCGTTTCTAGAGCAGAAAATGTCAAATCGTGAGCGACATTTGTATGGGGGCTATATCTAAATCTGAACCGATCTTACCCAATTTTTGCATAAATGTTTCTACTTGGATTATAAGATGTTCTGCAAAATTTAAAGAAAATCGGGTACAATATGTCGTTTCTAGAGCGGAAAATGTCAAATCGGGAGCGACATTTGTATGGGGGCTATATCTAAATCTGAACCGATTTTACCCACTTTCAACATAGGTGTTTCTAGATCGATTATAAAATGTTGTGTTTACAATCGGGTACAATATGTGGATTCTAGAGCGGAAAATGTCAAATCGGGCCGACATTTGTATGGGGGCTATATCTAAATCTGAACCGATTTCCTCCAAATTCAATAGCGATGGTCCTTGGCCAGAAAAAATAACTTCTGCCAAATTTCACGACTATCGGACAACAATTGCGACCTGTAGAGTGCGAACAAGCTTAGATGGTCAGCAGACGGACGGACGGACGGACGGACAGACAGACATCGTTAAATCGACTCAGCTGGTGATTCTAAGCCGATCGGTATACTTAAAGGTGGGTCTAGCTCGATTATTTCTTGGTGTTACAAACATTTGGCGCGAAACTAACTTATAATACCCTAATACCCACGAAGTGGTGTAGGGTATAAAAATCCGGTTTCATATTGACTTTTCGTGATCAGTAATATAAATGGACCTATTTTCACCAAGGTACCTCTCATAAACAGTTTTGCCAAGCCCCTCCCATCCCATCTCCTCCTCTTCTTCACGTCCACATTTCAAGCTTTTTAAAATACATATCCTATACATCCATAAACGTGTGTCACTGTCTGTGTTAAATTATTAGTTATGTCATAGTAATAGTGGGAGGTGCCACGTAAAGTATAAAGTACCAATGCCATCTTGTGTATATGCAGGTATAGTTACCCAGCAATACTTCTGCCGTGCCAATGATCAATTGTTTTATTTTTTTGGTCTGTAATCAATATTTGACTTGAACTGGTATATTGTTCTGGATCATGACCATTTAAAAAAATTGTAAATAAACATAAAATTTTAATTATTTTAAACCACGCTTATCCGTGGTATGGCTACCAAAATATTTATACCATAAATATTTATACCATAAATACTACTGACTTGAAGTTCAGTTCAAAAAGTATATATAAGGCCGCAGTCTTCAAAAAAGCTTATATACCTTAAATATTGGGGGTTAGTGGTAGTTTTCAGTTACAGTCCTTTGGTTGGTTGCATTTGCATAATTTACATTGCATAATTTACATTCCAAAAGTACACATTTGGAAAATCATAATGTACGAATTTGCTAAAATCTTTTCATTTTGCGTGTCTATGCAGTCAGAGGAAATACGAATTTCACGCAATCAGAGTAATGTATACTCAGGAATTCATTATTCTAGACGCAGCTGTTTGGTTAGTAGCATTTTTATCCCTCTATTCCCATTTTACACCTAAAAGGTACGAATTTGAAAAAAATACTTTTTCAAACCAATAATATATACTTCTGCGCACTGTTTTAAACAAATTGTGATGCTTCATAATTGTAATATTAATAGTCATCTACTATATAAATATAATACTTGAAATGTAATACAAAAGTGATCATAAGGCAGCAATTTTCGAAAATGTGCCTTAAATTTTAAATTTATTGTCAGTCGTTACTAGGTAGAAACATTTTCCCTCAGGACATATTTTTCTCATTTGTAATTTCTTGATTCAAGCTACAGCCCAAATTTCTGTACCATTTTGATAGGAAAGCTACTAATATTAAAAATGCTTTATGTTTTATATACAATTAATTTCATTACTTAGTTTGGTACCAATTTTATGCCTTTTTAATTTTGACCCTAAAAGAACAAATTTAGGGAAAAAATCTCTTATTTTCCCTTCTACGTAGTAAGACTACATTTCATGATTTTAGCTAAAGCCGCTTAGTTGGTGCCAATTTTAATCCTATTTAGATCCAAAAGTTACGTTTTGTTGGTACTAAATATACAAATTTCGAAAAAAAAAATTATGTTTCGCGTCTACATAGATACATAATTTCATGATTCTAGAAGTTGACGTATCATTGGTACCATTTTTAACCCTCGTTGTCCCATTGCGCCCGCTAAAACTTTTATTTACTTTGGTACACTACAAGAATAGTGTGATCTCTGAGGAAGCTCGGTATAAATCGAGAGAAAACAATACCAACACCATAAAAATGTTGTTATGATTTACATTATAACTAACGGAATTTGGTGGGATTTTGTTGAAAAAAACGAGATCGTGAAAATCTGACCAAAAACGTAAACATAAATAAATAAGCTATATAATATATTATAAATTAAAATGGCTGTGTTCAGAATGCTTATGACAGACTGAAATGATGAACTTCATCCCCTTGGGTGGACTGTTCGGATTGTAAATAGTTAAAGTTGGTCGAGAGGCTTCAAGTTTTTCCCTAACAAGGGCGGAGTGTGAACATGTCAAACAAAGGACTATATTATTGAAAATTACTCTTAAACCAGCTAGTATCATTATACATTACTTTCATAAACTGTTTGACATTCTATGTCATGTATTTTTAATATATGTCAATATACCAAGCTCTGATTCAAGGTCATCTTGAGTATTTAGCTGTGATATATGGATATACAAAGTAATGAAATGAAATCACTACAATCTGCACAGAATAAGACTCTTAAATGCATCTTTAATTTGAATATTAGAAATAACACAGTGTTTTTGTATAAGAATTATTGCAAAACTATTCTAACTATTTATGGTTCATATGAAAGAACAACTTTTATACAGTCAACTCTCAATATTTGATATAGATCCGTAACTTTGAGTTTGAACATCTATAGTTTATTTTTGTTTGCATTTTAATAATATACCAAGAGATTTGAAACATAGCAATACATTATCAATATTTTAGAAACATTTGAAAGAATATCTGTTACGAATTGTCGAAGTGCTTCTTAATTATTGGCTTCTTTAAATTCACAATGTTATTATGAATTGTAACTAATTTATTATTACAAAGAATTATAACTTATATTTCGATGTAATACGAAACTGGAAAATTTCAATTGTGAAAAAATAATCAATCAAAGTATAAATTAAATGGATTTTTGTCGGTTGCCAAAATTTTTTAAATGACAATTTGTAATCTATGATGTACCAAAGATTATGTAAAATAGAAAAAAGCGGGATTATGCGTGATTGCAATTTTAAGCGGGACTGGGTATAAAAAAGCGGGTTTGTCCCACGAAAAGCGGTATCGGTTATTAGTCAAAATTAGAAATTCGATGTCAAGTGGGACAGCGAAATTTTCTCATGAATTCATATATATCCCGCTTTCTGGCCAAAGTTAGATGGTCACGTTAAACATGCCAGGCCATGTCACAGCGGCATTTCTTTGGATGTTTTAGTACTATGAAGATAGCTAGATTATGTTTTGTTTTAACATATCTTTACCATGTTTTGTCGGAAAAGCTGAATAATATGGGCACAATTGTTTATATGGATTACATAAAACCAATCCACGAGTTTTGCAATCAACTCCAGATATAGGCGCAGGAAGTGATGTAGGACTTCCTTGTTTTAAATATTCTTTGTTTTTAAATATTTTTTAATATTCAAATATTATATGAAGAAGTTGAAATCCTTAAAAATGTGATACAAGGGTTTTGCAAAAGAAAAAACTTTGATCTTTTGAAAAACTACCTTTTCCATTCACCATTTTCCAATAACCATTAAATGGACATAAATTGTTGAAATCCGACAATGTAAGATATAGAAAGGAATTTACAAGTTTATCTTTAATAGCGATCTTTTTTTAATCTTCAAGTATATTGTATATTAATAAAATTAGAGTAGTATCCGTTGTTAAAAATATAATATCTTTTTTTTTTTTTTTTTTCACTGAACCAACACTCAGGGGATGTCCCCTATAAATGCATCGCACTGTGTTGGCGGGAGGAAGGTACGGTATTGGAAGGAGGAAAGAGGGAGTAGTGTTTGTTGACCTTTGTTTTAAACTTCTGGATATCATAATTAGCTGGGAAGATATCTGCCGGAAGTCGATTCCACATACGGATAGTGCGGGCGAAGAACGAATTCATTCTGTAATGTGTGGTACGGTCGGTTGTCCAATTGATAACAAATGGGTGAGAATTCCTGGAAAATCGCGTATCTCTACCAAACGTTCTCAAGGGCGTTATAAGATCACGAATATCCGAAGAACAAACACCGTGAAAGTAACGATAGAACAAGGACACACAACCCACATTACGACGATGTTCAAGGGAAACAATAGAATTGGATATCCTACCGTCACCTATCAACACCATCGCCCTCCTCTGGACACGGTCAAGTAGCTCCAGTGATGAAGCTGGAGCACCCGACCATATATGGGAGTTGAATTCCATCTTTGGTCTGATGTAAGTAGTGTAGATATTGAGAAGATTAGTGGAAGTGAAGTATTTCTTACACCGGTTTAAGAAGCCTAGACACTTGAATGCTTCTTTCGACACTTCAAATACATGTTTTGTCCAACGAACATCGCATTGTATTTTCATGCCTAGAACATCAAGAGTATCTGATTGCTCAATATCTACACCGTTCATTAAAATCGACGACACCGTTGGATCAGTGAATCGCTTGTGAGACAACAAGGAGCACTGGGTCTTAAGTGCATTAAAATCTACTCTATTAACTTGACCCCATTCGGAAATGGCCAGTAAATCCTGGCTGAGTGACTCATCCATCAATAGCCTTTTGTCTTCAATTTCTTGACGAGTTGGTCTATGATCGAATGAGTATGAATGACAGAGGTTGCTGTCATCGGCAAATGAGTATATTGGATTCGATGTCCGATCCAAGAGGTCGTCGATGAAAATAAGAAAAAGGGAGGGGGGAAAGGACAGAGCCCTGAGGTACACCTGCGGTTAACCTATGCTCGTCGGATGAGAACCCATCTACAACAACACGTATAGTGCGATCTCTGAGGAAGCTCGATATAAATCGAGAGAAGTCACTACCAACACCAAAAGCGATAAGCTTTGATATGAGTGCGCCGTGCCAAACTCTATCAAAGGCCTTGGAGATATCTAGAGCAACGACCTTACTCTCACCAAGCTTGTGAATAGATCGATTCCACTTTTCGGATAGCAGTGTCATCAGGTCTCCCGTAGATCGATTCCTAGGAAGCCATACTGTCGATCATTAAGTAAGTCATTAGTTTCTAAATACCTCACAAGATGGTGGTTAACCATACTCTCCATAACCTTCGAGAGCGCTGAGCAAATCGCGATCGGTCGATAGTTAGCAGGATTATTAGCCTCACCTTTTTTAGGGATGGGCTGAATGTTCGCAATCTTCCAACGCGCTGGGAAAACCCCTGCACGGTATGCAAGGTTGAAAAGATTACGAAGGGGACGGGCAAGCGTCGAAGAGCACTTACATAGGACAAGTGCTGAAATGCCATCCGGGCCTGGAGATTTATTTACGTCGAGATTTGCAAGAACCCTTTTAACTCCACGTGTTCGAAAAAATATCTGAGGCATGGAACTAGATACATTTTCGATCACGGGGAGTGGTTGATTGCTTTCCGGCAAGGATGAATTCCTTGCAAACATTTCAGCCAATAGGTTAGCTTTGGCAACCGGGTTAGTGAATATCTGGTCATCTTTAACAAGAGTTGGGATAGATGAGGAGTTATCCTTTACTCTTTTTACAAATGACCAAAAGCTCTTACTTCCCCTGGGAGAAGAAAGAACTTTGGCACGAAGACGTTGTTCGTACAGAAACTTTTCACGTCTAAGTACCCTGGCAAACATGGTTCTTGTCTGTTTGCGTAGCAGATCAGTGGTGGCATTTTTATTTAAACGCCATTTCTTGAACGCTTCCTCTTTGAATCTGACAGCAGTCTTGCATGTCTGGTTAAACCAACTTTTATTAGATGGTTTATCCGAAATAACTTTAGTTGGAATAAATGACTTCATTCCAATTAAGATAATATTTTCTATCATTTCAGCCGCAGCATCTATATCGCCATTTAGAAAGCAAAGCTTCCAATTGAAATGCTGGAAAAAGTTGTTGAGCTCGGCCCAACGTGCCTTTTCGTAAACAAAAATTGTCCGCTTTGGGGCTGGGGTCGAAGCGACACGAAGAGCGGAATACGAAAAAGCTGCTGAAACAATACAATGATCCGAATTACCAACAGGTGCTAAAACATCAACTTCATACTTTTCAGGGTGTGAAGTTAGAAAAAGATCAAGAATATTTAGGTTTTGCCCTTGGACACACGGAATGTGAGTCGGTTCTTTCACTAGTTGCGTCAAATCATTATGCGCGGCAAAAAGCTCGGCGTATTGGCCCTCCGGTGTTGTGTGAAAATCCTCTCTTCGTTTGTGAAAATAATTCACAACACATCCATTTCTTGGGACAGGAAATTGCTCTGTCACTAACTTATTTTCTTAAATTTACCTTATTAAAAACACATGTCACAAAATAAAATTTTAAATTTATTTCCATTTCTTCCAATTCTATTTTCAGGTAAGTCATTAACATTCTTCGACAGTGTTTGTTGGGTGAGTGGATTTAATTAAAAATCTTTCCAATTTCAATAATATCCCACAATATCTCTTCTAAATTCCCGACATTGTAAAATAGCAACTAAATATGTTTACCACATGCACAACAACAACCATCCACCCCTTCACCCCCATCCCAACACATTCACTCTGCGGCACATTAATTAATTTGTGCTAAACATTTGGAAAATTTCAGAAAATAAACATAAATGAAAATATTTCAAAAATTACCACATCATCATCATCATTTACGCCGCGGTGGCGACACCACTGCCGCTGCCACCATCACCACCGCCATCGTCGTTTGGCAGAAAAACCAAAAACTAATTCAAACACAGACACTAGAGTTGAACGAAAACGAAAAAAAAAGAAAATATAAATAAAATCGAAATGGGAAGTATAATGTTGCACTTGACATTTACACAAACCACAAAATGCACTGACATCAAGCGGTGGGGACGGTGGGGGCGGCTGCGGCAGCATCAGCAGCTGTTGAATGAAACAACACGCCAAGTGACTGAGTGACAGTCAGACAGCCGAATAATAAAGCGGACGGACGGACGGACAGACAGAGTGACTGAGTGGCACACATACCATTCGAGTGCCGCCGCAAAACTAAAACATGATCTTCTTCTGCTCGGTTGATGTTCGCTGTTGTTGTTGTTTTTTCATTCATTCAACACTACAATGTTTCGAATGAACAACACCATCGGCAAGCAGCAACAACAACAGGAATGTGAAATAAAATAAATTGCACAAAAGTAAGTGACAGTTAATTTTAGAGTAAAATAGCAAAGAGAACGAAAGAAAAAAACAAACAGACATTATTTGAAATTGAAGAACACAAGTGCAATAGATCCACGGGGAAACATATGTTCGCCTCCATGAACCTAAGTGGTTTTCAAGTGATTTACGCTGAATGCCACAGTAGTAGCGGGAAGGTGGGCTTGGCCGCAGGCAATAGGAGGCTCAAAGAAGTATGGCATGAAAAACAAGTGAGAAATATTGCCATAGGAAAAGGGCGTTTGTGTTCCAAAAAATATTGCACATGTTGAGAGAGATGGGGGATTTCTGAATAATACTTACAACAGACAAAAAACCATTACACAGACAAATGAACTTCGTTTGTGAGTTTCTTTTGTGGCCAATGTTATTGCGTTTGCAGCAAATGTATCACATATATTTTTATTCTTATAAATAACAACGTGTGTGACAATTTTACATTTATTTCATTGGACCTGATCAAGACAATATAAAGGGTTCTCCATCTAACGTTTTTTTTTTCAACTATTCAACAGTTGGACTATTATTTGTGGGGTGCCCGAGGCAGCCATTAGAATGAAATTATTTTCTATTATTAACCTGAAGGATTGTACTTTCAAATAAAAAAAGAAATTTGAGAAAATATTCAGTAGTTTTTTTATAGCATTTTCAAAAAAAAGTTATTTGACGGACCCTATATATGTGAAACTAGAGATCGTATGTAGATAAACTATGTACTAACATTTGGTGATTCTTTCTTTTATTAGAGGACATTTAATTTCCAAAGGATAAATATATTTAAATAATATATTTTCATACTTTAAAGGATCGTACAACGAACATGAGTATCAAATGAAAGAGAAGAACATCTGTTAAAAATACATTAAATATATTTTTTACTATTTAAGGGAGGAAAATTGAAAAGGTTGCTAAGGCTAAACTAATACAGATAGTGGCAGGTAATTTTTAGAATTTTTAAAAGTCCTTAGTGTATGGTTCTCGAAAATATGAAAATAAATTACTAATTATATATTATTAAGACAAATATAACCTTTGGAAATTAAGAGTTCAGTAAAAAGTAGAAAAGATCACCAAATTAAAAATTGAGTACACAGTTTAGCTACGTATTATCTCTAGTTTCATGTTCAGATAAAAAGTACTGTCGCACGGTGTAATCAACGTTTTTAATGAGTAGGGAAATATTTATACACTCCACGAGAGTATTATGTCATTGTGCATTTGTTTGTAACACCCAAAAGGAAGCGAGATAGACCCATCGTTATTTATACCGATCGACTTAGAACCACTTTTTGAATCGATTTAGCAATGTCCGTCCGTCTGTCTGTCTGTCCATCCATCTATTCTTGTAATCACGATACAGGTCGCAATTGTAGCCAGAACCACACAAAACTTTGCACAACGAAGTTTTTCGGGATAAGGACGAATGCTAAATTGGCAAAACATCAGTTATTTTTCTCGATTTGATAAATTGGGTCAGGTCATATTAATCATAGACTAATATGACCTGAAGCATACAAAAACCCTTCCCGTTTTCAATTTTTTAACGAATTGAATTGTATTCGGATAGAAAGTTGAGTGTATCACATAGTCGGTCCCGCCCGACTTTATCCTTTCCTTACTTGTTTAATATGTCTGCTTGTACTTACTTTTTATTGGCTATGTGCATTCCCCCTATAAGAAAAATGTGCACATTAAAATGATTTTTATTCGTAGGGGTGAAATGGGGCAAAAAGGGATAAAAATGGTACATTTTAAACGAAAAAAGCAAGAAATACGAAATTCGGTGTGTACATTCCTCTAATTGACTAGATACATAATATAAAAATATTTTTTCGATATTCGTACTTTTAAGGGGTAAAATGGGAATAAAGGGATAACCAGTAAGGAAAGGCTAAAGTCAGGCGGGGCCGACTATATGATACACTCCACTTTCTATCAGAATACAATTCAATTCGGAAAAAAGTGAAAACGGGAAGAATTTTTGTATGTTTCCTAATCATAGGCTAATATTTCCCGGTTCAATTTGTCAAATCGAGAAGAATATTTGTATCGGGGCTATATCCAAACATGGAATGAAGTGACCCATTTCACAATAACTTCTTCCAGTTCTCAATTTGAAGTAATTCGGTAAAAATGCGTGGTTTCTGGGGCGGAAAAATCAAGCCGGGAACGAAATTTGTATAGGAGCTATATATAAATCTGAACCGATCTGACTCATTGTCGTCCTGGGTGTTTCTCATGGAAATATAACATATTTTGCCAAATTTGAAGAAAATCTGTTAATATATGTGGTTGCTGGAGCGGAAAAAATGAAATCGGGAGTGAAATTCGTATGGGGGCTATATCTAAATCTAAACCGATCTGGCTCATTTTCAACGTGGCTGTTTCTAGTTGAAATATAAGATGTTTTGCCAATTTTGAAGAACATCTGATAAAATATGTGGTTTCTACAGCGGAAAAAGTGAAATCGGGAGCGACATTTGTATGGGGACTATATCTAAATCTGAACCGATCTTACCCACTTTCAGAATAGGTGTTTCTAGTTCAATTATAAAATGTTGTGCCATTTTTAAAGAGAATCGGGTACAATATGTGGATTTTAGAGTGGAAAAAGTCAAATCAGGAGCGACATTTGTATGGGGGCTATATCTAAATCTGAACCGATCTTTCCCGATTTTCAGCATAGGTGTTTATAGTTCAATTATAAAATGTTGTGCCAATATTAAAGAAAATCGGGTACAATATGCGGTTTCTACAGCGGAAAAAGTGAAATCGGGGGCGACATTTGTATGGGGGCTATATCTAAATCTGAACCGATCTTTCCCGATTTTCAGCAGAGGTGTTTCTAGTTCAATTATAAAATGTTGTGCCAATTTTAAAGAAAATCGGGCACAATATGTGGATTTTAGAGTGGAAAAAGTCAAATCAGGAGCGACATTTGTATGGGGACTATATATAAATCTGAACCGATCTTACCCACTTTCAGCATAGGTGTTTCTAGTTCAATTATAAAATGTTGTGCCAATTTTAAAGAAAATCGGGAACAATATGCGGTTTCTACAGCGGAAAAAGTGAAATCGGGAGTGATATTTGTATGAGGACTATATCTAAATCTGAACCGATGTTACCCACTTTCAGCGTAGGTGTTTCTAGTTCGATTATAAAATGTTGTGCCAGTTTTAAAGAAAATCGGGTACAATATGTGGATTTTAGAGTGGAAAAGGTCAAATCTGGAGCGACATTTGTATGGGGGCTATATCTAAATCTGAACCGATCTAACCCGCTTTCGCCACAGGTATTTCTAGTTTGATTATAAGGTGTTAAGCCAAATTTTAAGAAAATAGGGTACTATATGTGCTTTATAGGGCGGAAAAAGTCAAATCGGGAGCGACATTTGTATGGGGGCTATATCTAAATCTGAACCGATTTCCTCCAAATTCAATACCTATGGACCTTGGCCAGAAAAAATAACTTCTGCCAATTTTCGGACAACAATTGCGACCTGTAGAGTGCGAACAAGCTTAGATGGACAGCAGACGGACAGACGGACAGACAGACAGACATCGGTAAATCGATTCAGCTGGTGATTCTAAGCCGATCCGTATACTTAAAGGTGGGTCTAGCTCAATTATTTCTTGCTGTTACAAACATTTGGCGCGAAACTAACTTATAATACCCTAGTCCAGGAAGTGGTTTAGGGTATAAAAATGTATATTTTCCTGTAAAACTACTGCACTTCTACGAAAATCGTCAGCCTCTGTGGAATGCAATCCATGGTGGAGGGTATATAATGTTCGGCCCGGCCGTACTTATATATTATTATTGCAACTTTTTGTCCAGGCTTGAAGAAAAACATCCATAATATTTATAAAGAAATTCAGAAACTCCATTCAAATCAAGCAGCAATTTACTACTTTAGCTAGTGGAAGACCTTTAAATCTGTGTGCCGAATTTGCAGTAATATTATCATTTATTGGGAAGACAAATATTTAATTTTCCAGGATTTAAATGCTGACATATAATCAGGAAAATCAACGTATAAGGTTTTACCTATTACTGAATCTAACAAAAAAATGCCCTTTGATTTATCATTTTGAAATTCTTATAAGATCTGAGGGAAAGCCAGTTTTGTTTGTTTCCAAATGATGGTAAATGAATTGTTATAATATTGAAAGGTTACCGTTTCGTTAGCATATCTGAATGATTAAATTTTATAATCCCAAAGCCTCCGGAAGCATTTTTCCTCAGATTTTTACCAACATAATTTGTTACTATCGATCTACAATTTTCGTATCGGCATCTCCCAAATATTTTATTTGAATATCATTGCTATCTATTTAAATCACTATGATGTCATGTTTAGAAAAACAAATATGTTGGAACTGTAGTCGACAATTAACAAATTTATTTTTTGTCCACCATAGCATATTTCAGCCTATATGATCAACACCGAAGAAAGTTCTGAACTCACATTTGGACCCGCCTATTGTGCACGTATATAAAATATCATCAGTCTGTCTTCTGGTCTTTTTCTCACTCTGTAAGAACTGCATAATTTAATTTTATTCTTACAATTGTTTCATAGATAATGAAATCTACTATATATAGATATATACTTACATTTCCCCCATGAAGTGAACGCATTTTAATGACTGTAAATTAGGCTAATGTAAATTGTCGAAAGCGAACGAAAAACCAATTAGAATTAATTAAGGAACACAAATATTTCGTCTGCCACAGCAAATAGAACAGAAGTTCATTTTAAAAATAAGCAGCAAATATATATACATATATGTATGTATGTATGTATGTACACTTGCTTAGTATTTAGAATTGTTTCAAATGCATTTTCAAGAATATTGAAAATTTTCCGTTTTATAATTATTTCTTTTTGTTCATTTGCATTTTCGCCTGTCAGTCCGTCAGTTTATGTGAAATGAATGGACATATTGCAACAGTTCCTATATAAACGTCATTAATTGAAACAATATTTTTGTTTTATTCGATTCTAGAATTGGATTTGGCTGAAATCCGTGCAGCGGAAAAATAAAATGCCGCCGAATGAAAAGCTGATGAGTAAAGCAATATTTTGGCGAATATGTTTAGTTTAGAAATGAAATGGAAATGACATGAGAGAAATATGAAAACGACCGTACATTGAGGTGGTGCAAATTACAATAAGAGAACTACAACAAAAAATAAAATTTGTACTCAATGTATCAGGCATTACATTATTAATAAGAATGAAATCACCTTACTTTTGTTAGCTTTTTTGTTTATTCTATTATTAATTAAATTTGAGCCTATTTAAATAAACATGTTAGCAAAGCATTTGACAACTTAAGCCATTCTGTAACTCACAGTAATACTTTGGAATTATTTAATTCGTAATGTGTGTATGTGTATTTCCAGTACTAGCACCCCATACATACATTAGTATATTTGATAACACCAAAACACATTTTCAGGGCAATTAATTAAATTTACGAACTGAATTGAAACAATTAAAATATCAGTGATATAAATCTTAAAAAAACGTGCAACTGAATGGAGCTTTAGCTGCTAACAAATAGTTGTTCACATTAACTGCTGCAATTAAGTAATACCCAGCAAAGCTTGCGATGGAGAATTATTGGTTTGAGACTCACTAATTCTGGCCATGTTTGATTTAGCAACCCGCCAAGATAGTAGAATAGGTGTTATGCCTGTAAATCGACAAAATTACTAAACACATCTGATCTACTATTATTTTGGATAATTTCCAATTTCTGTGAGAAAACTTAAGCACGTTTTGGGGTACGAGCTTTCAAAATAAATCATTAAAGTGTTGATGTTGCTTTTATTATTAAAATACTGATATTTAGAATTCACTCTAGAAAATTATACTGGGTATCATCAACTACACTTTATTAAATTTGTTAATGAATTAAAGTTTAAATAGAATTTAATTTAAACAAAAAATAAAACAACCAAATTACATGGAAGCATCACCAATGTGAAAGAAAAAAATAAAAAGTAAAAGGGAGGCAGAGCGGCAGACTACTACTGCTATTGCCTGCCGGATGATGGCGAGGTGTTATTGGAAAACACCGCATGCTTTTTATTGCCATTTATTGTTCTTTTGAGTGCAATAATGGGTCATTGAAATCATCAGCATCATCAACATCATCATCGCCGTTGTCACCAACGACGACGACAATAGCAACAACGACAATCAGTGCCACCATCGTCGGCCGTATCACTGTCAGCATCCAACATCATCAGCTGCCCAAACCGCCATCATCAGCCATTCCCATCCTCATGGTAGTCGTGCTGGTTACACCCAGTTACAGTGAAGCGTGCACGATATCAAATGGTTCTCGAACGTGGTACTTACATTGTGCAGCGCCGAGATACCCATTAATTTATTTGCACATATCGAAGGGGTTATTAAGTTAGCACAATATATTAGAGAACAAGTAACAACAGCGTAAAGTTCGGCCGGGCCAAAATTAATATACCCTCATCAAATAAGTACAGACAGACATATTGAAAAAACATGCTTAAATACTCTTAAATATTAGGGGTTATTATGGATATTTTCAGTCCTGGTGAGGGAAACAATTTTCCCTTAGAGCCTATTTCGCCCCGTTTCAATCCCAACCGATCTACGACTATAAGACGCATTTATGGAAAATTTGAACTTTCTAGCTCCTTTCGTGTAGATGCTAGTGTGCTGTCAACAGACGGACAGACGGACGGACATGCCTAGATCGTCTTAGAATTTTATGACGATCAAGAATATATATACTTTATAGGGTCTCAGGTCGACATTTCAAGGTGTTACAAACGGAATGACAAAGTTAGTATACCCCAATCCTGGAGGTGGAGGGTATAAAACATGCTTAAATCCTCTAAAATATTAGGTGTTATTATGGATATTTTCAGTCCTTGTGAGGGAAACAATTTTCGCTCTGAACCGATTTCGCCCAGTTTCAATCCCAACCGATATACGACTTTGAGACGCATTTATGGAAAATTTGGACGTCCTAGCTCCTTTCGGTCAGATGCTGGCGTGCTTTCAACAGACGGACAGACGAACTTGGCTAGATACTTACTAGAGTCTCAAGTCGATATTTCAAGGTGTTGCAAAGGGAATTAACAAGTTAAAATACCCCCATCCTGGTGGTGGAGGGTATAAGAAGATGTTTTTTTTTGAAAATTATTGCATGAATTTTAAAAATAGAATGATGAAACAGAGCAATTATGTAGCGTTCCAATGTAGTTACCATAACCAAAACATCCCCAGGATCCAAATTTGGTAGAACAATAGTGTCATTACTCGAAAAAAGTAGTTCCCAACATCTATGTACCCTCCAAAAATCAGCTAGGGCTGACTTTCTGGGACAGTGGACAAATAACGGACTTGGAACAGAAAATTAGCTAGTTTTTCCATTAAAAAATAAATTTATCGGAGATACTGATGCTACAAAAGGACTTACCATATACTAATGTATATTAGGCTGGGTCGCCGTCCATACAAATGGAAAAACAAGTTCCAGTCACCCCACGAAAATAAAGTTTGGAGTGTTTAATGAGGATTTGCAAAATATTACGTTCCTAGATCAAGCCATCTGTGAGCTAACCCTAAAAATCATGTTTTTCCCGTGTAACTTTTTTGTGTTACATTTTTTCCCAATGTTTTCTTTCTGAAATAATAGACCCTTGAAAACACTTTACATAAAAATTTTGATTCTTGTCTTAGAGTAACTTATTGGTCGAATTAGTGGACGTTTATAGTAATTTTTTGTTGATTTTCACCGTGACGACTGAACATATTTTCGTATTTGGTGTTAGTATTTTATAAAAAATAAATAGCGGCAGTCAATACCTTTCGAATGATGCTTAAATGATGAACATCTGAATTAAATTGACGCCGCTGCGCTCATTTTTGAAAAAAAAAAGTTTGAATTTGTTTGCTCTGCATTATCTCCTGTATTAAATTATTTTACAAACAAGGAGTCAGTGACGTCATTTTTCGTCCGATATTAATCATTTAGGTGTCATTCGACAGGTATTAGTTCCTTCGATTTATTTTTCATATCAACTCTTACAAAATATTTCTAAGAAATGTAAGTTTTTAGCTGTCACCTTTAAAACCACAAAAAATCAACATAAACGTCCAATAGTACTACCAATGAAATATTCCAAGTCAAGAATAATTTTTTTTATTTAAAGTACACCCAATGGTCTATTAATTCAGAGAAAAAATGTTGGCCAAAAATGCATCATAAAAAAATTACACCGAAAAACATGATTTTTATAGGTGTTTTCAGGAGCGTTTAGCTCACAGATGGCTTGACCCAGTGACGAAATATTTTCCAGTTCATCATTAAACAATCCAGTCTTCATATCTGGTCAACCAGTAATTTGTTTTCGTGACCCAGCCTAATGTACATATGTTGACAGGATTTTTTTATTTAAGAAAGCAAATAATAAAACTTATTATTAAAGAAAACATTTCTGCTGTACGTAAACTTGTGTGCCAGCTTTTGAGCCACTCCAGCAATTGTTTATATATTTTCGTCCTTGACATGTAACTGTAACATGTATATCCATAAAGTGTCATTAAAATTTTTCACTTTGAGACTTGTAATGTAAATGTTTGGTCCAACGAACATCACATTGTATTTTTATGCCTTCAAATTCGTAAAAAATAAAAGCCATCATTTCACCACTTTCAAACTCACACGGTCGCTTAAAAATAGACATAAGCACACTAATTTAAAATTTCAACAAAATGGATTGGTGTAATCATTTAGAAAATCAAAATAAACGAATTAAAATTACTATAACACAATACCTCAGTACTTTAAAAGTAATTGAAATTACCTTCAAAACGAGGTATAACACAATAAAATCGGTAAAGTCTTTCAGGAGTTACAAGCGATTGAATTAACATATCTTTTGAAAAAGTAGTATGTTTTTCACTGTTCAATTGGTCATAACTCGTGAAAAAATTTAAATTTTTTTCCAAAAATAAGTATACAATATTTTTACATACACAAACTTTCAAAACAATCGCAGCTATCGAGGTCAAAAACCGTACCGCTTAACATGGTATGACTCACATACTTCTCCTACAGCCTAGATAATTTTGCTGGGCGACTTATAAATCTTCTCATGTTAATCAAACAATAGGTTGTCCGATTTTAGTGAAATATGGATCGCATTTTTACCAAAAGTTATTTGAAAACATTTCAACCTAACTTTTTCATTTAGAGTATAAATATATAGCACTTATTTGATAACCTATTATATTTACATATTTATCTATATCTATATGTACATGTTCATGTAAGTAGATTCACTTGGCCAACTGCTAAGTCAGTTTGTCAAATTGCTGATACGGCTGTTGGCTGTTGCCTGTTGGTGCTCACACATGCCCAGCAGTGCATAAAATTCTGTGTTTTTTTCCTCTTCTTGGTTGTTTTTTCGTTTTCTCGTTTAAAAAATTGCCACAATGCAAAATGTACGTTTTCCTTAATATGATCATAAATAACATGAATTATTATGGCATAAAATGGAATCGTTCATAAATCAAAGGTAACACAATTAATGGCAGCCGGGGAACACAGTTAGAGCAGGTGGAGTGGTGTGGAGTGGCGTGGAACCACAAAATATCGTAGCTGAAAAAAATATTGGAAGTTATCTTAAATTGTAGCGCGCCAAGGGATTTATGACAATGTCACAGGGTTACATCGTTTGCACTTTATTACGACGAACATGTGGGTATGTTTCTGTGTGGACTGTCCACACTTTGTGCTGAGCGAAGACCACAGTGTGTTTGAGTTGTTTTTCTCTTTGTTTTTATTCGAAAATGATATATTCATTTTGGAAAGTGTTTCAAAAGAACGCTAGGGATTTATGTTAAAATCATTTTAAATTGTCTCTTTGGAGCATTTAGATTTTATATTTCCTTTAATTCCCCTGAAAGATGGAACATAATTCATATTTTGTGGTAAAAGAGTTTCAGAAATAATTTGCTGTCATAAATATTGGCCCCCCTAAATGTGGAATATTGATATAGGATTTATTCAAATAGGGGTATACTAAGTTTGCCATTCGGTTTGTAAGACCTTGAAATATCGACCTGTAACGTATATTTATTCTTGTTCGTCGTAAAATTCTAAGCATGGGCGTCCGTCTGTTGAAAGCACGCTAGCATCTAAACGAAAGGAGCTAGGCCGTCCAAATTCTGCATGAATACGTCTTATAGTTGTAGATCATCTGGGATTGCAAATGGGCGAATTCGGTAAACAGGGAAAACATTTTCCCTCACATGGACTGAAATACAACTAATAATCCCTAATATTTAGAGTATTTAAACATGTTTTTTCAATATGTGTGATTATATTTATTTGATATTTGGAACGCGCACCATAAAGCGATTTTTATTTGTAGAGGGTTAAATGGTGCAAAAGGGATAAAAATGGTACCTGAACGACAACAGCTCGAAACACTTTATTCGGTTTCTACATTCCTCTAAATGATTGGATATATTAAGGGGTAAAATTCGGAGTATGCATTCCTGTGACTGCGTAGACTCGAAAAATAAATAAGTTTTTCAAGTTCGTACTTACAAGGGATACAATGGGAGCAGAGGGATAAAAATGGTACCACCTAAATGGCAACAGCTAGAATGATGAAATTCGGTTTGTACGTTCCTCTACTTGCATAGACACGTAAAATAAAGAGATGTTGGAAAATCCCTGACTGCATAGACACAAAAAAACCAAAATTCGTACTTTCAAGGGATACAATGGGTACAGAGGGATAAAAATAGTACCATATAAACGACTGCAGTTAGAATGATGAAATTCGGTGTGTACATCACTCTAATTGCGTAGACACGTAAAATAAAGAGATTTTAGAAAGTCGTACTCTTAAGGGGGTAAAATAGGAAAAAAGGGATACAAATGGTACCAACCGAATGGCCGCAGCTAGAATCATGGAATTCGGTATATACATTCCTCTGTCTGCATAGACACGTACAATGAAGGGATTTTTCGTAATTCGCATTTTTAGGGGACTAAAATGGAAAAAGGGGATAGAAATGGTACCAACCAAATAGCCGCAGCTAAAATCATGGAATTCTGACTTCGTAGACACGAAAAATAAAAAGGTTTTTCCAAATTTGAACTGGGATATTGTCCTGGCTCAAGACCATTTTGCTTCTATATTTAATAGAATGCAAATTTATTTACAAATGGCATGGTGACATTTATTACTTGGCTGCAGACTACCACGATCATGATTTCGACTATGTCAAAAGTCTTTTCAAGTGGCTTCGCAGCGACTTTTCAACATCAAACCCGGCCTCTATAAGGAGATGATTCTCACAAACGAACGAGAAGCACAACTCACTTGCCGAATTTGCGTTTAAAAAATCGCACCAAGTAATAAAGCACACATGCCATCTTACAAGCATCTCATTGAGTTGCATATGTAAGTATGTGTATATGCAGGTATCGTTACCCAGCAATACTTCTGCCGTGCCAACGCTCATTTGTTTTAGTTTTTTCGTTTGTATTTTTTTGGTCTGCTTGTAAGATGGCATGCGTACTTTATTACTTGGTGCGATTTTTTAAACTAAAATTCGGCAAGTGAGTTGTGATTCTCGTTCGTTTGTGAAAATCATCTCCTTATAGAGGCCGGGTTTGATGTTGAAAAGTCGCTGCGAAGCCACCTGAATGAAACCTTTAGACAGGGTGGAAATCATGATAGTGGTAGTCTGCAGCCAAGTAATAAATGTCACCATGCCATTTGTAAATAAATTTGCATTCTATTAAATATAGATGCAAAATGGTCTTGAGCCAGGACAATATCCCAGTTCAAATCAAATTTTTCTGTAATGTTACTGCACTTCTACGAAACTGGACACCCTCTGTGGAATGCAATCCATGGTGGAGGGTATATAAATTTCAGCCCTCCGAACTTAACTCAGTTTTTACTTGTTATGAACTCAAACTATTATTTGAAAGTGATATAAGTAATATAGCCTACAGTGTAGTGGTGTAAACACTAAAATCGTTCTCCCATTTTGACTGATCATCTCTTCAGAAAATCATATATTCGCCCAAAAACTATTCGCCTTTTAAATTTTCTGCGATTTCTTCGTGAATGTGTTTTCTTTCATAAAATATTTACCAAATCTCAGGCGACATGAAATCTATTCATATCACAAATGTGTACAAATCACATAATCGCATTAACTTAAGTGACGCATCTCTTAAATCATCATCACTTCACATCATCATCATCACCCCACAGAACGAACAACTATTCCCCCGTAACCACTAGTTGCCATGATTAATAGTTTAATGAGGCCACCAATCATTAACTGCCACAAAATGCTGCAAGCTCTGCACTCTCTCTGCACTTTAAAAATTGCACTCCATCAAAAGTGAATAAAATAAATCACTGCATTTTGGGCTGTGGGCTGTGGACTGTGAGCTGGGTGCGAATGCGAAAGTGCGCGTGCCACCGATTTCGAGTTTATGTCAAAAAATATTACGACTCAACAGATTTGGACGTTTTGATGTTGTTGTCGTTATTGTTACTGCTACTACTGTCGTTATTGTTGGTGTTGTTGTTGTTGTTGTCATAAAACAGCAACAACAGTTGGTGCTATAAACATGTTGATGTACTGTTTGCGTACAATTGATGTCGATTTTATGTGCGAATGTATGTGTGGCTGTGTGTGTGTGTTTGTGTGAGTGAATTTTCACTTGATGTATCAAATGTTAGAGTTCATTAGTTTTATCGCTTACCCTGGCTGGGTATCACTCATACAGATTATGTCGATGACATTCATCTATATACTCGTGTGTTTATTAGCGTGGGTCGCGAATAGGTTTTGGGCATGAGAATTCCCGGAAGGGCTTTTATCTAATTTTGAATTAATATACTCTTGAAAATACATTCTTATTCTTGTCTTTATATAAAGTTGAAAGTGGCAACTAAAACTCGTATTTCTTGACAACATTTTGTATACAATTTAATAAAAAATAAATAAATTAAATAAGACACATGATGCCTAAATATTGAATATCGGAGTAAAAAATGACGACACCGACTCCATTTTTATGAAAAAGCTTTAAATCTAGAACCAACATTTTCAAACAATGTTTAAAAAAATGAGCGCTGCGGCGCATAGTGTTTGAAAATCTCATATTTAGTGACAAAAGTCCATAACTTTCGATGGAAATTTTTCGACGATTTTTTACATATGCACTTATAATAGAAAACAAGTAAGGAAAGGCTAAAGTCGGGCGGGGCCGACTATATGATACACTCCACTTTCTATCCGAATACAATTCAACTCGGTAAAAAAGTGAAAACGGGAAGAATTTTTGTATGTTTCCTAATCATAGGCTAATTTGTCAAATATAAAAGAATATTTGTATCTGGGCTATATCCAAACATGGAGTAAAGTGGCTAACTTTCACAATAAGTTTTTCCACTTCAAATATAACGTGTTATGATCACTTTGAAGAAATTCATTAAAAATTCGCGGTTTCTGGGCGGAAAAATTTGTATGGAAGCTATATGTAAATCTGAACCGATCTGAACCATTTTCACCAAGGGTGTTTCTAGTCGAAATATAAGATATTTTGAAAGATTTGATGAAAATCTGTTGTAATAAGAGGTATCTAGAGTGAAAAGAGTCAAATCGGGAAAGAAATTAGTGTGGGAGCTATATATAAATCTGAACCGATCTGACTCACTTTCATCATAGTTTAATTATAAAGTACTTGTACATTTGTACAAGAATAGATGGGAAGACAGACAGACATTCTAAGCCAATATGTATAATAAAGATGGTTCTATCTCGTTTCCATTTGAGAGTTACAAACAAATAAATAGTGGAGGGTATAAATATACACGAAAAAACATATTTTTCCCCATTCACAAACAGCTTGACCTTGAGAAGAAATATTTTGCAAGTCATCATTAACCAGTCCCAAGTTTAATCCCATGTTTCAACTGTTAATTATTTTTTAGTTGTATGGACCGCAACCCAGCCTAATGTATATGTGTATGTACACTAAAATAGTTGAAATTGCCTTTAAATCTCGTCAATAGCAAGTAGTGTACATGGAACACATAAAATGTTCGTAAACCAACGCGCAGTGGGTGACTGAAAAAATATATATATATAATAATAAATATGGCAAATATATAGGTTGATGTTCAAATGGAATGAAATAAGCTGTATGTAGCCGAAATATTTATTTTCATCATCATTTTCTTAGGCTCATATCTTGTTTGGAATTTTGATTTACTCCTTGAGGCAAAGTTGTAGCTCTTGTCATAAAGAACAAAAAACAAAAAAACTTCATCTTCAAGGTCAAAATCGCAAATGCCATCGAACAAGTCATATAGGCTGTAGTGTGTGTAGGTAGCGTATGCGTGCTGTTGATTAAGGATAATATCACTCATACGCTTTGTAGTCGGACTGACCATTAACAGAAACAGTCCTGCAAGATATATTTCCTACCGAAACGGTATTAAAAATCTTTCCTAGTAAGTTAGTAAGTAGTAAGTCATATGTTCTAGAAAGTTGTTTATTTAGATCTTAGGTACATTTCTGTAATTAATTGTTTCCTTGAATTTTGAACGGTTTTCTACCTATGGCAGGTCCAGGGGAAAAGGGTTAAAAAATCAAATTGTTTGCGAGCGCCCCGGTAGTCGAGTTGGTAAAGTGCTCGGCTATCAGCGTGGGGGTCGTGGGTTCAATTCCCACCAGAGGTCTGGTCTGTCGCTGCAATAACTAGCTACAATGGTCTTAGTCACCGCGGATCAATCCCTGGACCCAAAATTAGAATATAAATTTACTTTGTATTGTAATTCATAATAAATTAAATAAAAAAATTAAATTGTTTAATGCATTTTTTTATTGCGATTTTGGTCTTGAAGATGAAGTTTTTATACACTCCACGAGAGTATTATGTCTTTGTGCATTTGTTTGTAACACCCAAAAGGAAACGAGATAGACCCATTGTTAATTATACCGATCGACTTAGAATCACTTTTTGAGTCGATTTAGCAATGTCCGTCCGTCTGTCCATCTATTCATGTAATCACGATACAGGTCGCGATTGCAGACATAACTAAATGAAACTTTGCACAATGAAGTTTTTCGAGACAAGGACGAACGCTATTTAATTTGAAGAAAATCGGTTCCCCGGTATTTAGATATAGCCCCCATACGAATTTCACTCCCGATTTGACACTTTTCACTCTAGATACCACATATTACAACAGATTTTCTTTAAAATTGGCAAAACATCTTATATTTCAACTAGAAACACCTGTGGTACAAATGTGTTAGATCGGTTCAGATTTATATATAGCTCCCATACAAATTTCGCTCCCGATTGGACTTTTTCCGCTCTAGAAACCACATATTGTATCAGATTGTTTTCAGATTTGGCAAAACATCTTATATTTAAACTAGGAACATCTATGGTGAAAATAGTTCAAATTTACATACAAATCTCGCTCCCGATTTTACATTTTCCGCTCTAGAAACCACATATTGTATCCGATTTTCTTTTAATTTGGCACAACATCTTATAATCCAACTAGAAACACCTATGCAAAAATTGGGTAAGATCAGTTCAGATTTAGATATAGCCCCCATACAAATGACGCTCCCGATTTGACATTTTCCGCTCTAGAAACTACATATTGTACTGGATTTTCTTTAAATTTGGCACAACATCTTATAATCATACTGGAAACACCTATGCTGATATTGGGTAAGATCGGTTCAGATTTATATACAGACAAATGTCGCTCCCGATATGACATTTTCGCTCTAGCAACCACATATTGTACCCGATTTTCTTCAAATTTGGCACAACATCTTAAATCCAACTAGAAACACATATGCAGAAATTAGGAAAGATCGGTTCAGATTTAGATATAGCCCCCATACAAATATCGCTCCCGATTTGACATTTTCCGCTCTATAAACGACATATTGTACCCGATTTTCTTTAAATTTGGCACAGCAGCTTATAATCCAACTATAAACACCTATGCAGAAATTGGGTAAGATCGGTTCAGATTTAGATATAGCCCCCATACAAATGTCGCTCCCGATTTTACATTTTCCGCTCTAGAAACCACATATTGTATCCGATTTTCTTTAAATTTGGCACAACATCTTATAATCCAACTAGAAACACCTATGCAAAAATTGGGTAAGATCAGTTCAGATTTAGATATAGCCCCCATACAAATGACGCTCCCGATTTGACATTTGCCGCTCTAGAAACTACATATTGTACTCGATTTTCTTTAAATTTGGCACAACATCTTATAATCATACTGGAAACACCTATGCTGATATTGGGTAAGATCGGTTCAGATTTATATACAGACAAATGTCGCTCCCGATTTGACATTTTCGCTCTAGCAACCACATATTGCACCCGATTTTCTTCAAATTTGGCACAACATCTTAAATCCAACTAGAAACACATATGCAGAAATTAGGAATGATCGGTGTCAGATTTAGATATAGCCCCCATGCAAATGTCGCTCCCGATTTGACATTTTCCGCTTTATAAACGACATATTGTACCCGATTTTCATTAAATTTGGCAAGATCGGTTCAGATTTAGATATAGTCCAAATACAAATGTTGCTCCCAAATGTTTAACCGATTTTGGTCAAACTATACATATTATATTTCACCTATTGCGTTCCAGGTTTCAATATACCCCTATACAAATGTCCTTTCCGATTTAAAATGTTTTGTCAAACACATACATTTACAGGATACACAAATCCTTCCTGTTTTAATGACACCGAAGGCCCAAAACTTTGGGGCCCATAAAAAAGTACATGACTTTGGCAGAATTGACAGACAAGCGTCTTTATTTGGTCTTTTATCACGTAGTGGTTGGTGTCCGTATATGGTTATATTTTCATGACTTAAAAAATTCCACGCAGTGTTATTAAATGACAAAGTCTTTGCAATAAATCCAGATATTTGAAAATAATCAGTACTTTTTCTTTTATAGACGATTCTAATTTAAAATTTTAAACGGTCCACTCCCTCCTTTCCACTATTAGGTGCCCTATTCAACCATATTAAGCCCTAACATATCGCATCCACATGCGTCTTCATCAATTCCTTGATTTAATGAACTATCTCCGAATTATCTGCAATTAAATTACCCATTTCCAGATTAAGCTTCCGCAGTAGTTGTTGTTAAAAATCTTTAATTCCATTTCATTTACAACTGCCAGCACAGTTTGCATGTAACGAGAGAAGTTAGTTAAAGTTTCTTTCTTTTAATTTCATTTTGATGAAAATGAAAAACGATGTCAGTGCTGGAGGCGGAGTGGTGTTTGATCTGGATATGATGCCAGTGTTGTCATCATATTGTCACTGACAACGACAACGACACCATCACCATTATCACAGTCATTATTGTTCTCGTCATCATCATCAACGCAATCGTCATCACCCAGAACACCATCACACACTGCAGCATCGTCATCATCAGCATCCGAGTTACCGAGGCTTCCTCTCTCTCCCTTCCAACTTCTGTTCGAAATTGTTAACGATAAGTGAATGACACTAAATCAAATACACGAGTAATTGCAAATGTAATAGTTGTCATCTATGCTTTTTTCTCTCCTCTCCTCTATGCAGTTCTTTGCATAGCACTTTTTAGTACCAGTGCAGGCAAGCCATGAATAGATGTACAAAATAAAGGGTGGCAAGTGAGTTTGATGGGAAATTTGTAAATATCGGGGGACAAATAGAATATTCTGATGAAAATAAAAATCATTTATTCAAAATGAATCTAATTCTAAAGCCCTTATGAATGTCTCTTAGTATTGTACCCTTCATATTCATACACTCTTCCCCAACTAAAGATTTTTTAAATATTTTTTAATTTTATCTTTTTTGTTTTTTTTTTGGTCTGTAATCAATATTTGATTTGAACTGTGATATTGCCCTGGCCATTTTTTTAAATTTCCATCAATCCAAAAACGCACCCTGTTCAGGTCCTTCTATTTACTCACTCAATCTTGTGCAGACTTCAGAGCAAATGCGAACGCATGATGCCGACGTGTAAAGCAACAACATTTAAAATGTGTAAAGTTAAAATCTTTGTAAATTTGTGCAATTTTATGATACGATGTCGTACAAATGCAATAAAGAGACAATTTATTCTATACTTCAAACTAACTAAACACCATAAATATTATGTGCACTGTGTGTTAAAACATGTCAGAGATATAAGATAGGAACGAATTTGAAAAGTGAAATTATTTTCACAAACTTAAAGTTAATTCACAATATCATCACTTTGTCTTATATTTTTCTTGATATGTACCGACTTATGTTTTCGTGGTTAGTTTTTTTTTTTTTTAATTTCGACCCTGCCTTATGTGTAATTCATCATGCATTCCGCAGCGGACTGCTTTGATGCATCGTATAGATGCAGCAGACGGTGAAGACATAGACCGATGTGATACGCTTGTCTACACGGCGTACACTTCCCTTGCAGCTGTTCAAATGTAATACAAAGTAAAAGCAAAAATAAGTCTGAAGTGTTTGATAAATTACAATGTGTAGTCAGCGTTATATACAAGCCAAAAATTGCACTAGCTCCTCGATATACTCCCATATGAAAAATAAAATAATTACCAAATTCGCTCATACATAAAAATTAAATTGAAACAAAAAATGGATGGGTACAAAAATTTTTTGGGTAGAGTTTATTTTTATACCCTCCACCTCCAGGATGGGGGTATATTCACTTTTTCATTCCGTTTGTAACACCTTAAAATATTCATCGGAGACCCCATAAAGTATATATATTCTGGGTCGTGGTACAATTCTAAGACGATATAGCCATGTCCGTCTGTCTGTCTGTTGAAAGCACAACGAACGGCCGAACGAAATGAGCTAGGAAGTTAAAATTTTTCCTAAATGTGTCTTATGGTTGCATATCGGTTGGGATTGAAAGTGGGCGAAATCGGCCCAGAGGTAAAATTTTTTCCCTAACAAGGACTTAAAATACCCATAATATTTAGAGTATTTCAGCATGTTTTTTGAGCATAATAGCTTGTATTTACTTGATATTTGCAATTCGCATTCCCTTTATAGCATAAGAGGGCACCATAGAGTGATTTTTATTTGTAAGGGGCGAAATGGGACAAAAAGGGATAAAAATAGTACCTATAAAACGACAACAGATAGAAACACGAAATTTGGCGTGTACATTAGAGCGTACCAGGTTACAAGTAAAAAAAAAAGTTCGCCGTACACCTTCGAATATGAAGTATTATTGAAAGGTAGTTTCAATTTTTTTTTTTTTTTTTTTTTTTTATGCCGAACGTATGGGTCGCGCTTTTACATTTTTCTATATAACTTCTGCATTTATAAACGGATTTTAAAGTGTGATACATCGATGTTTTTGTCTCGACGAGGCCGATTTTTTTGTCTTTGAAGTCATTGAGCTCATAAAAAAATAAAAGAAATTTTTTTGAAACTACCTTTCAATAATACTTCATATTCGAAGGTGTACGGCGAACTTTTTTTTTTACTTGTAACCTGGTACGCTCTAGTGTACATACCTCTAATAGAGTAGATACATAATATACAAGTATTTTTACTAAATTTGTACTTTTAAGGGGTTCAATGGGGATAGAGGGATAAAAATAGTACCAACCAAACGGCTGCACCTAGAATTGTGAAATTCGGTGTATATATTCCTCTGATTGGGTACACACATAAAATAAAGGAAATTTTTGAAATTCGTACTTTTATGGTGTAAAATGGTAAAAGGGGATAAAAATTGTACCAAACAAATGCAGGTGCAGCTAGAACCATGAAATTCGCGGAATACATTCCTCTGACTGAGTGACACGAAAAAAAAGTTCTTCCAAATTCGTACTTTCAAGGGATTCAATGGGAGCAGAGGGATAAAAATGGTACCAACTAAAAGGCTACAGCTAGAATGATGAAATTTTCGATAGCCGTACTTTTAAAGAGTAAAATGCGAAAAAGGGGATAAAAATGGTACCAACAAAATGACCGCAGATAGTATCATGGAATTGGGTATATACATTCCTCTGAGTGCATAGCCATGTAAAATATTTGTTTTCCAAATTCGTACTTTATTTTGTTGCTTTTACCACAAAAAATGGTAGAGTCATGAAGTTGTCTTATACTGTGTACGTGAGAGATAAGGTATTTTCAGAATGTATACTTTTGAATTTAAAATAGATGGAAATACAACCAACCAAAGGACTGCAGCTGAAAATACACACTCTATCCCCCAATATTTAGGGTATTTATGATTGCTCCCTTATATTTACTTTATGAGTTGCAGTATTATATCCATCATATATATACATAGTATACAAACATTGGTAGCCTTGGCTTATTAATTACATTTCTGATTTTCATACATTTGAAATTTGTTGCGGACATTCCTCTTGTAGCTTGGAAGCACCACAAAGAAAATAAATGTTTTAGCGGGCGAAATGGGACAAAAATGGATAAAATATGGTACCAATGATACGACAACAGCTAGAATCATGAAATTCGGTAGTATTTATAGCGCATAAGTATACATTGTAAAGGGTGATTTTTTAGCTATTATCTTTTTGCCAACACTGGTTTAAACAGCTGACGCACGTTTCGTGTTTTGTTTCACTGTCAATCATCTTCAGTTTGTTCTATAATTTAACCATGAATCGTCATACAAACGAACAACGCTTGCAAATTATTGAATTTTATTATCAAAATGCGTGCTCTGTAAAGAAAGTTCATCGCGCGCTTCCATTTTATGGTCAGTTTAATCGACCAATTGAAGCGGCTATTCGGGCTATTGTGACTAAATTTCGCACCAAATTTACATTGTTGGGCATTAAACCACCAACACGCTTACGTAGAGTGCGAACTGAAGAAAATATCGCAGCTGTATCGACCAGTGTTAATGATGACCATCAATTATCGATTCGTCGCCGTTCGCAGCAATTGGGCCTCTGTTACTCAAAAACGTGGAAATGCCAAAATTGGACTAATCGGATGGACCATTTGAGGCGCAGTCAAGGTCAATATTTGCATGAAATAATCTTCAAACATTAAATTATATGGACCGTACTATCGATTCAAATAAAGATTTCATGCATTTTTCTGAATTTTATGTGTTTTTTTTTTTGTTGAAAAATTTTCCTATAGCTTTTAAAAAATCACCCTTTATATATTCTTGATCGCCATAAAATTCTAAGATGATCTAGCCATGTCCGTTATTATACTAATTAAATATTCTTCTAAAATTTTCTGGGGTGGCTTAGAGCCCCCGTCCTACGCCAATGAGTGGGATCTTCACCAATGAATTTATCATGAAGTATGGAGTTTTCATAGGAGACTTAAAAGTTATTTTAAAGTGTTGCAAAGGAACCACTTTTTCACTAGTTTCCACTTTTTTTAAAAAAATCCGCTGCTACCGGGGGTAGAACAGCGGACCTTCTGGTTGCTACTACGGCACTACAACCATCTCAACTATCCCCTGTTGTGAGTGGTGAATAACTGAAGCAAACCATGTTGTTCGTTAGAACTGACAGTAGGAAACTTAACAAAATATTTATATAGCATGAATTAATAAATAACGCAAAATAATATTAAATTACATTAGCATTAAATAAATTAACAATACTTAATGTTACTGATGTTATGTAGTATTATTATTTAATAAATAAATAATTATTTGAATACATAAATAAAGCAATAAATTTGTATTTTTTAAGCAAGAATGTGTAAGTTGTTAAAATTAAACATTGCTTGTTTATAAAAGTAATAAAAACCAAAAAGATCTTTTCCCGAGCCACGATTCGAACCCGAGACCTTCTGGGTGCAAAGAGGACACCTTACCTATGTGACCCTATTTATTTAAAAAATTATAAATTGTCGATTTGTAGGTTTGTAAAGTAAGAGGGATCTTCTCTTTGAATAAACAAACGGAATAAAACCACTAGTATGTCCACGTCTTTGAAGTATTTGGATGATGGATCCAATTATAATGAGCCCCGTATATGAAGATCATAAAAATAAAAACGGATTTTATGTTCGCCAAACCACTGTCCAGTTGCAAAGGTTAAAGGGATTGTTTTTATTACATTTTCGCACACAAACACTCGGAGGGTACTCTTCAGTGTTTATTGCACCCCCAACGCATTTTAACACCGACAATTCACCCCATTCGTCGTCGTTTACTTCGTTCAGCAGTCATGCGACGTGACGCTCTGGCAAGTGTTACCCGAACACTGACTAGCGACGTAAAACAATGTGGAAGAGGTTTGGCGGTTTGCTTCATTTTAATGGCTTGTCAGACTTAGGACGAGTTGGAGGAACTGAACTGAAGTGAAGCGGTGGAGTGCACGCCGTGGAGTGAGTGTGGTGCAGTGCAGTGCGGTTGGGTGCGCGAAAAACGAAAAGTTAAAGTGCTGATTATACGCTTGTGGTTGTTAACTCCCTACACTTACCGTGTTTTATCTTTCTTTGGTCTATTGGAGCGCAAATCTTTTTTTTGGTGTCATTTGTGTTTTAACATTAATGTAAGTAGACGCTTTTTTTCACGGGAAAATGTCAAAGAAGATTAATTACAAATGAAAGCGTTTACACGCTTTTCGGAAACAGAAACACAATCGGAATTCTTGAATACTAGTTCGTGGAATTAGTAAGTCACGAAGTAGATGTGTATTGCGTTGAACTATTGGGGCAAGGTAGAAAAAAATAAAAGAAAATCATTCAAAATTGGATATCGTTTTTGATCTCAATAGCTGCGATTGTTTTGAAAGTTTGTGTGCGTATTCTTCTCATCAAAATATTGTAATCTTTTTGGCAACACTGGTTTAAACAGCTGACGCACGTTTCGTGTTTTGTTTCACTGTCAAACATCTTCAGTTTGGTCTATAATTTAACCATGAATCGTCTTACAAACGAAAACGCTTGCAAATTATTGAATTTTCCACTTTATGGTCAGTTCATTTGACCCACTGAAGCGGCTATTCGGGCTATTGTGACTAAATTTCGCACCAAATTTACATTGTTGGACATTAAACCACCAACACGCTTACGTAGAGTGCGAACTGAAGAAAATATCGCAGCTGTATCGGCCAGTGTTAATGATGACCATCAATTATCGATCCGTCGCCGTTTGCAGCAATTGGGTCTCTGTTGCTCAAAAACGTGGAAATGACAAAATTTGACAAGGCGGATGGACCATTTGAGGCGCAGTCAAGGTCAACATTTGCATGAAATAATCTTCAAACATTAAATTATATGGACCGTACTATCGATTCAAATAAAGATTTCATGAATTTTTCTGAATTTTATGTGTTTTTTTAACTTTCCTATAGCTTTTAAAAAATCACACTTTATAAGTATTTTTGAAAAAAAAAATAGAATTTTTTTATTCACGAGTTATGACCAATTTAGGAGTGAAAAATACCACTTTTTCAAAAAGATGTTGTCATTTAATCGCCTATAACTTTACCGATTTTAATGTGTTATAAATACCTTGTTTTAAAGGTAATTTCTTTCTTTTTTTAAATTTTTATTCTTTTATTTTGATTTTCGAAATGATTACACTAATCCATTTTGTTGAAATTTGTATCTGAATTTGAAAGTAGTGAAATTATGGCTTCTATTTTTTACGACTTTTTATAACCTCCACCACCAGGTAATGAAAAAGTTAGTACACCCCCATATACTAACTTTTTCATTACGTTTATTCTTGATCGTCATAAAATTCTAAGACGATCTCGCTATGTCCTTCCGTCCGTCCGTCTGTTGAAAGCACGCTAGCATCTAAACGAAAGGAGCTAGGACTTCAAAATTTTCCATAAATGCGTCTTATAGTCGTAGATCGGTTGGGATTGAAACTGTGCGAAATCAGCCCAAAATGAAAAATTTTTCCCTCACAAAGACTAAAAATACCCTAATAACCCCTAATATTTTAGAGTATTAAAGCAGATTTTTCAATATCTCTGCTTGTACTTACTTGGTATTGGGTATGCGCATTCCTCCTATAACAAAAACATGCACCATAAAGTGATTTTTATTCGTAGGAGGGTGAAATGGGACAAAAAGGGATAAAAATGGTACATAGTAAACAACAAAAGCTAGAAACACGAAATTCGGTGTGTACATTCCTCTAATTGAGTAGATACATAATTAAAAAATATTTTTTCGAAATTCGTACTTTTAAGGGGTAAAATGGGAATAAAGGGATAAAAATGGTACCAAACCAAACGGCTTCACATAGAATAGTGAAATTCGGTGTATACATTTCACTGATTGCGTAGACACGTAAAATAAACGAATTTTTTGAAAATTGGAAAAAGGGGATAAACATAGTACCAACCAAATGACCGCAGCTAGAGTCATGAAATTCGCATTATACATTCCTCTGACTGCGGAGACACGAAAAATATTTTTTTCCCCAAATTCGTACTTTCAAGGGATACACTGGGTACAGAGGGATAAAAATGCTACCAACTAAACGACCACAGCTGGAATGATTAAATTCGGTGTGTACGTCCCTCTAATTATGTAACCAACTAAACGACCACATCTAGAATGATGGAATTCTGTGTGTACATCCCTCTAATTGCGTAGACAAGGAAAAGGGGGATAAATATGGTACCAACCAAATGACCGCAGCTAGAATCATGGAATTCGGTGTATACATTGCTCTGACTGCATAGACACACAACATAAAAAGATTTTTCCACATTCGTACTTTTTACTTTTACGGCAAAAATTGGATGTATCATGAAGTTAGGTTATTTTGCACTATGTGCGTCAGATAATGGATTTTCAAAAGTTGTACTTTTGGAATTAAAAAAGAATGGAAATACAACCGACCGTAGAAACTGTATATAAAGGGTGATTTTTTAGCTATTATCTTTTTGGCAACACTGGTTTAAACAGCTGACGCACGTTTCGTGTCAAACATCTTCAGTTTGGTCTATAATTTAACCATGAATCGTCTTACAATCGAACAACGCTTGCAAATTATTGAATTTTATTATCAAAATGCGTGCTCTGTTAAGAAAGTTCAAGAAAGCCGAAGATCCACGTTTTTTACCGAAAAATTGTGTTCAGCGACGAAGCTCATGTTTGGCTCAAAGGGTACGTAAATAAGCAGAATTGTCGATTTTGGAGTGAATAGCGGCCAGAAGCATTGCAAGAGCTACCAATGCATCCAAAAAAAGTCACAGTTTGGTGCGGTTTATGGGCTGGTGGCATCATTGGACCGTACTTCTTCAAAGATGATGCGAATCGTAACGTAACTGTGAATGGTGAGCGCTACCGTGAGATGATATCCAACTTTTTTTTAGCCCAAAATGCAAGAGCTTGTCTTGCATGACATGTGGTTTCAACAAGACGGTGCCACATGCCACACAGCTCGCGCAACAATGGACTTATTGAGAGGCGAGTTCGGTGAACATTTTATTTCACGTTCGGGACCGGTCTATTAGCCGCCTAGATCGTGCGATTTAACGCCATTAGACTATTTTTGTGGGGCTATGTTAAAGCTCATGTCTATACAGACAAGCCTGCTTCAATTGACGCATTGGAAGACAACATTGAAGCATTTATTCGTGAGATACCGGCCGAAATGTTGGAAAGAGTATGCCAAAATTGGACTAAGCGGATGGACCATTTGAGGCGCAGTCAAGGTCAACATTTGCATGAAATAATCTTCAAACTTTAAATTATATGGACCGTACTATCGATTCAAATAAAGATTTCATATATTTTTCTGAATTTTATGTGTTTTTTTTTTTTTGAAAAACTTTTCTATAGCTTTTAAAAATCACCCTTTATATATATATATAGTGTAAATGTATTGGTAGCCTTGCATTATAAGCGTGGCTTGAAATAATAAAAATATTATACTTATTTATAAAATTATTTTTTCAATATTTGTATTTGTTTTGGTTTGGCTATATTTACAAAAAATATATTTTCCTGTAATATTACTGCACTTCTGTGAAAATCGACAGCCTCTGTGTAATGTAATTCATGGTGGAGGGTATAAAAAGTTCGGCCCCGCCGAACTTATCGCCGTTTTTACTTGTTTTCAATTATTTTTTACTAAATCAACCATAATTACAGTGAAAAATCATCAAAAGTGTAATTTTCTCATTAGTCCATAAACACAAGGTACAAAAATAATGAAAAATCAAAGAAACTAGTAAGAAAACGTCAGTCGGCTAAACCAACTTATATGTATATACCATCACTCTCAGAGAACTTATCTATGGCAATTACGGCCTTACGATGTGTGTGTCTAGTACCTACCAAAGGTTCTTAGCATATGGTCCTAGCTTCCACATTTATAAAATAATTTTAAAATCATGATCAAATTTGAAAACAATTGTGTGGGAGGTGCAAGAAAGGGTGTGGCTAAAGCGTAACTATTTTTTTGGTTTAAAGTGATTATAAAATCATTTTTAAAAATCAAATTTTATATGAATTTGACTACCCTTGTGAATGTTACGCCGGTTTTATTTCAAACTATCTTATGCCATTTTGTGTGGGAGTTACCAGAAGGGGTGTGGCAATATCACCCATATTCCTCATGAATGCAAAATCTATAACATCGCCAAATATCAAATTTCATAGTATTCCGATCATCTGTATAGAAGTTATAACAGCTTTAATTTTACGTAGTTTAGGGTGATTTGTGTGGGAGGTACAAGAAGGGGCATGACAAAACCCGCCATATTTAGTACGCTTAAAGTACTTGTACAAATTTCATCAACTACCAAAATATAGCTGATTCAGAATATCCGTGTGGAAGTTATATGGATTTTAATTTAAAATTGGAAAAGGGTCTATTTGTGTGGGAGGTTCCAGAAGGGACGTGGAAATTTGACCTTCAAATTTAAACTAAGTTTGGGAAAAATATTAACATGTGCAAAGTTTGAATTTATTCCTTAACTGCCTTCGAGATATAAGAATGATATAGGATATATATCCTACTCTGTAGAGTGAGGGTATAAAAATAGGTTATGGAAAAATATTTATTTTATCTGATTTTTTCTCACTCTACAAAAAAGGAAAAACTCAATTTTTCCATAACCTGTTTTTTCTTGGATTTTTCATTCTTTTTAATATTTATTAAATTCAAGTCTATGGAAATAACATTTTCCTTACAGACTAAGCTTAAAAACTAAAAATATATTTAATCTTAATAATTAACACTAGTATCAATGTCGAAATTGGGGATATTATTGAACTCTCTTAATGCTCGCGTGATGGGTTCATGCAGATAATAATTTGTTCTATGAATAGGTATACAAAAAACATTAAAGTGACGTAAAGGTCGAGGCGGAACATGGAAATTTAAAAGCTCAAGCAAACCCGGGCAGTCAATATGACCAGCCACTAACTTATAAACAAAGAGCAACGATGATGAAATCCTTCTATTCCCACGAGTTTTTAGATGTATTAACCTACATTTATTCTCATATGAGGGATGAGGATGAAAAAAGTTAATAGATCTGAGAGCAAAATTAATAAACTTTTTCTGAATTCTTTCAAGTCTAGAGCAGTGAGACGCATAATAGGGATTCCAAATAAAAGATGCAAGAGGTTTTTCTACTTTGTGTTTATGAACTGATGAAAAAATTATAATTTTGATGATTTTTCACTGTAATTCTGGTTGATATTGCCAGAAAAAAATTCGTAAAAAATAGAAGCCATTATTTCAGCACTTCCAAACTCACACAGTCCCTAAAATAGGCATCTAAGAGCACTACTTCAAAGTTTTTCAAAAAATGGATTAATGTAATCATTTCGAAAATCAAAATAAAAGAAATAAAATTGTAAAAACTTTAAAAAGATAACCCGGCTATATCATTCCACGTCAATATTCAAAAATAAATTGAAATTGCCTTCAAACATGGTATAGTACATTAAAATCGCCTAAGTATTTCAGGAGTTACAGGCGTTACAGTTTTAGGAGCATACCTTACCTCTACATACCTCTTTGAAAAATATATTTTTTTTCACTCTTAAATAGGTCATAATTCGTGAAGTACGTGCGAAGAATACATATATGTATATATACAAACTTTCAAAACAATCGCTGCTATCGAGCCTAAAAACTGTACCCCTTAACATGGAATGACTCATATTTTAAATATAATGCCCATATACTCTTCAACCACCGCACAGTGGTTCAGAATCTAAATCCATCGACCAAAATTCAATAAATTTTGGTCTAGTAGACATTTTTGAATTCTGTAAAAAATGAAAATTAGACAAGGACCCAAGGATTATTTTGAGATATTAACATTAAAATTCGATCGTATATAGTTTAGAAATCGGCCCAAAGTTTACTAGTTTTCGTATTTTTCAATTTAAAAAAATAAAATATTTTTTTGTTTTTATGTTTTTTTAACATATTTTTACGAATTTGTTCATAATGCGAAGAAAAATTTTTATTTTTTTGTATTACAGATTTTCACGTTTTTCAGATTTTGAAACTTGAAAAAAAAAAACGTTTTGGAAGTCAAAAATGTGATTTTTGCTCGAAATGTATCCTATCTTCCGAGGGGGCAATTTCGGGCGGCCAAAGGTTACTCTGAAAAAACGGGTTCTTTATTCAACCTTTCAAATATCTATATATTTCGTTAAAGGCTTTTGAAGGAAAAAAGTAGTGTTGGTTCAAAATCAGAGATTTTTTCAAAAAGGATATTTTTTAAAATATTTGTTACAAACAAACTGTATTTGGCACAAACAAAGTTTTGACGTCATAATAAAGCTGAGAAACCACAATTTCTAATAAAAGAAAATTGAGTGCAAAATCTTTTAATGTATGTGAGAAACAGTTCGACAAAGTCAAAAAAGAAATTACATTTTTTTCAATTTTCAAAATCTGAAAAACATGAAAAATTGTGATACAAAAATAAAATAAAATTTTTTCTTCGCATTATAAACAAATACTTTTACTTATTTGTTTATAAATGTTATGTTAAAAAAAAACATAAAAGCAAAAAATTAAAAATAAAAATTTGTATTTTCTTTAAAATCGAAAAATACGAAAAATCGTCAAATTTGGACCGATTTCTAAAATATATCCCATTTCCCTATTTCTAATGTTAATATTTCAAAATAATCCTTGGGTCCTTGTCTACTATTGTTTCTTTTACAGAACTCAAAAATGTGTGTAGAACAAAAGTTATTGAATTTTGGCCGATGGATTTTGATTCTGAACCACTGTGCAACGGTCGTCTGTATAAAAATGGAAAACAGCGATTAGGGATAAACACCCACAAATATATAGAAAATTGAAAAGGCATTTTTAATAGCTCTGTGAAGGGTATTTAATTGCGAAATTCGAGCTGGCGACCACTTTACGAAATTATGTAAAAATTGCTAACTTTTTAATAATTCTAAATTACCTTGGCTCTGTATCCCATGAAGAGTTATGACAAGGTAACGTGAGTTTTTTTTGCCAGACTGACATGTATTGTGCGGCGCTAATTAAAAGCAAACATTAGCGTCGTTATTCTAAAATTATACTCAATTTCTGTGAACATGATCCGTGTAATTTTTCAAAGCAACAAATTTGATTTGCTAAAGCGCGTGCAAACTTAATTAAAATAAAACCAACACACGCTACCCTAGTCGACTCCTGTCTGCAAGTCCTTCCATTAACTTCCACACACACACACACCACAAAAAAAGAAAAAAAAAAAACAGAAAAATAAGGACATTTATCACGTGCGTGTGGGTTTGTGCCAACCTCGGCTCACCGAGGATTTGTTTTAATTTAATTTTTGCAATACCCGCCCGTAGTCCGCCTTCCTGCCCTGCGTTGCACTTTCACAGCAAATAACAGAGGTCATAACCTCTGCTATTTTCTGTGTCAAATTTGTCACGGGGGCGAACGTGGGGCGACGCGGCATGTTAATATGAATTCGAACAACAAACATATTTTCGAACATGCTCACACTCGTACATATGTGATTTTATTTTAATTTGTGGATGATTTTTGTTTCGTTACAATTTTAACAATGAACTTTGAGGTTTTCTCGTCTGAATGTGATTAAATGTTAATTACGGCGGGTGAGTACGTGTATGTCCGAGGATGTAGTGGCATATGTATGCAATTCGCATGGGAAGGACCCTGTTTTTAAAAAAAATTAACGTGCTTGGAAATCAAGGTAATTGTTGTGCATGGCAGAAGGTAAGTGTTACACGAACACATTTACGAGTATCGCGCTGGGAACGAAGGTTGAGCACAAAATCGAATGGAGAATTTAATTGGTGTAATTTGGGAAACAATTTAATTTCTATAAAAATGTATTGTTGAAATTTGTATGAGTATATGGGTGGAAATATACCAAAGGTACATGTAGCTTCTTTGGCACTCAATTAGAAGAAAGCGATCAGAATTATAGGAAAACTTTGTTATAGATTTTATGCAAAATGCAGCTGTCATAGGAGGGATGTCCTTTATTTTGAAAGGCTTTAAAGTTATTTGACTGACATATTGCCAATTGAAAACGTCATGTTAATCGGTATATTATTTCAAATAAATATAAGTATGTCTTAGCGTTTTAAATATTGCAGATATACTAAAGGGTTCGCCAAATAACTTTTTTAAATGCTATAAAAAAACTACTGAATATTTTCTCAAATTTCTTTTTTTATTTGAAAGTACGATGCTTCCGGTTAATAATGGAAAATAATTTCATTCAAATGGCTGCCTCGGATGGCCATGCAGTAGCCTACACGATCGGCCCAATTTTTAAGCACATTATCGATTGTGTGCAGCTGTATTTCACCAATGGCTTCACGAATATTGTCCTTTAAAGCGTCAATTGTCTCTGGCTTGTCGGCGCAACACTTATCTTTGAGGGCATCCCACAAATAATAGTCCAACGGTGTCAAATCGCAGCTCCGAGGTGGCCAAACGACATCAGCTCTGCGGCTGATAATGCGATCTTCAAAAACAGGGCGCAAAACATCGAGTGTAGCTTCGGCTGTGTGGCACGTAGCGCCGTCCTGTTGAAACCAAATGTTGCCAATATCCTCCTCTTCAATTTTTGTGAACAAACATTCGTTCAACATGGCCCGATAACGATCGCCATCGACTGTAACGGCCACTCCTTGCTCATTTTCGAAGAAAAATGGCCCAATTATGCCTTTGGACCAAAATCCACCAAACAGTGACACGTTTTGGGTGTATCGGCTTTTCAATGTATGCGTGCGGGTTTTCTGTGCCTCTCCATGATTTTCAAAGTAATGTCGCAATATTCCCCAGCGTTCAAGCGTATACACAGCCATATTCGTTCAGCGGAAGGATAAAACTAATTATCTGTCAAATCAGACATGAGCTAAGTGTTGCCATTCACGAAATAAGCACTAGTGGAAAAAAAACGTTATATGGCGGACCCTGTACAATCTAGAGCGTCACGGATGTGACCTTAGCTTTGAAGAAAATCTTGAGGTTTTACTTATTTTCATGAATACTATAATGTTCTTCCATTACATGACTCTATTCATTTTTGCTAATCAAAAGAGTAGTTCATATACTTTCTTCTAAAGTATACGTTACCGACATCTCTTCATGAATATAGGAAATATAGGATATTAAAATTGTAACGGGACTGACATCCTGTTACGACACTAGATATAGATCTAGAAAAGGAAATGATCAAATTTATTGTTGTCATTTTTTTAAATATAATCAAAAATATGTATTATAAGAAGTATAAACATTACGAATATTTATCGGTATTTTCTTAAATTATAAATTGAATTTGAAATTTTGCCGAAAAAAGGGTCAATTTACGTGGAATCATCCTAATGCAATAAGTTTTTATTTTTTAAGCAAAAAATTTTAATTTTAAATTTATTTTGTTAAAATTATACTAAATTAAACATTGTTCATTTATAAAAGTAATAAAAAAAGTTTTTTCCCGATCAACGATTCGAACCCGATACCTCTGTGACCCCATACTAAAAATTCTAAAATCACTTGTGAAAATGCTATTCGTAAGATGTTACATATTATCGACTTTTTTTGAAGTGGATTAAAAGAACTTCCTCAAAAGCGGGAGAAATGCTCATTTGGATTTTGAGATGTGATAAAAATGTGCATTCTACGGAAGTACTTCCAATTTGTTTTGCTGAGTATGTTACAAAAAAAGAAAATTTTTTTCAAAGCCAAAAAAAAATATTTTTTATTTTTTATTTCTATATTATATATTTTATTATATATTTTTTATTGAGACAATGAATTTAACATGGATTCATAAAGGCAACACTAAAAATGTATTTATTGCTATTTATACCCTACACCACTTCGTGGGCTAGGGTATTATAAGTTAGTTTCGCGCCAAATGTTTGTAACACCAAGAAATATTTGAGCTAGACCCACCTTTAAGTATACGGATCGGCTTAGAATCACTAGCTGAATCGATTTACCGATGTCTGTCTGTCCGTTTGCTGTCCATCTAAGCTTGTTCGCACTCTACAGGTCGCAATTGTTGACCGATTGTCATGAAACTTGGCAGAAGTTATTTTTTCTGGCCAAGGTATTGAATTTGGAGGAAATCGGTTAAGATTTAGATATAGCCCCCATATAAAATTGGAACAACATCTTATAATCCAACTAAAAACACCTATGGTGAAAGTAGGTAAGATCGGTTCAGATCTAGATATAGCCCCCACGCAAGTGTTACTCCCGATTTGACATTTTCCGCTCTATAAACGACATACTGTACCCGATTTTCTATAAAATTGGAACAACATCTTATAATCCAACTAAAAACACCTATGGTGAAAGTAGGTAAGATCGGTTCAGATTTAGATATAGCCCCCACGCAAGTGTCACTCCCGATTTGACATTTTCCGCTCTATAAACCACATATTGTACCAGATTTTCTTTAAGGTTGGCACAACATTTTATAATCGAACTAGAAACACCTATGCTGAAAGTAGGTAAGAGCAGTTCAGATTTAGATATAGCCCAATACAAATGTTGTTCCCGAATGTTTAACCGATTTTGGCTATACTTTACATATTTTATTTCACCAATAAGCATAGATGGTGAAAGCGGGTCACATCATTACAGGTTTCAATATACCCCTATACAAATGACCTTTCCGGTTTATCATTTTTTATCAAAAACCTACATTTACATAATTCAAAAATCCTTCCACTTTTCACTTTTTTACCGAATTGAATTGTAATGAGATAGAAAGTGGGGTGTATCATATAGTCGGCTCCGTCCGACTTTAGCCTTTCCTTACTTGTTTGGAAGATGCCCATTTGTTTATAAAGGGTGATTTTTTAAGAGCTTGATAACTTTTTTAAAAAAAAAAAACGCATAAAATTTGCAAAATCTCATCGGTTCTTTATTTGAAACGTTAGATTGGTCCATGACATTTACTTTTTGAAGATAATTTCATTTAAATGTTGACCGCGGCTGCGTCTTAGGTGGTCCATCCGCTTAGTCCAATTTTGGCATTTCCACGTTTTTGAGTAACAGAGACCCAATTGGTGCGAACGGCGACGAATCGAAAATTGGTGGTCATCATTAACACTGGCCGATACAGCTGCGATATTTTCTTCAGTTCGCACTCTACGTAAGCGTGTTGGTGGTTTAATGTCCAACAATGTAAATTTGGTGCGAAATTTAGTCACAATAGCCCGAATAGCCGCTTCAGTGGGTCGATTAAACTGACCATAAAATGGAAGCGCGCAATGAACTTTCTTAACAGAGCACGCATTTTGATAATAAAATTCAATAATTTGCAAGCGTTGTTCGTTTGTAAGACGATACATGATGAAATGTCAAAGCATACTGAGCATCTTGCTCTTTGACACCATGTCTGAAATCCCACGTGATCTGTCAAATACTAATGCATGAAAATCCTAACCTCAACAAAATCACTCTTTACTTTGGTATAACCCAAGTTGCACTATTACAGCTCTAGAAACTACATCTTACATCGGATCTTCATCAAATTTTGCAGATCATTCTATGTTTCAACTAAGAATTCCTACCGTGAATGAGAAATATATTGGCGCATATTTTGGCACATTCCTGAAGTGTTTTTATAGGCCCCCTTCGATTCATCCTATTACCGCTGAATAATCTGTATTTGTCTTTGGATCTTGATCAATTTTTTACTTTACTCGGAATATCTGCTGGAAAATTGGATCAATTACTTTATTATTTACCGTATTCGTTAAATATGACTAAAGATTAATTTATAGTATAGTATATTGTATAATTTATATGAACTACATAAAATTGCTCCCATGAAATACCTGGGTTTGGTAATCAAAGCGATGTATATATGCACGGAGTGGTGTAGGGTATTATATTGTCGGCCCCGCCCGACTTTAGCCTTTCCTTACTTTTTCATTTATGCATTTTGTTAATTAAGTTATTTTAAAATAAATGGGAATTGCTTGGAAAATATTGCTCAAAAAATACACAAAATTGCAAAATTTGTTCCAAAATTTGAGTCTTTTAACTAAAATTGTCTTTATATACCGCCGATATGTATTATTTTATGAATAAGAAATCATCATATCGGTATAAAATATAATATATTAAAACATAATATAAACAAGTAAAAACGGCGTTAAGTTCGGACGGGTCGAACTTTATATACACTCCACCGTGGATTGCATTCCACAGAGCCTGTCGATTTTCGTAAAAGTACAGTAATACTACAGGAAATTATCATTTTTTTAATATAGCCAAATCAAAACAAATACATATCGAAATAATACTTGCAGATAACTGCAAGATAACCTATCTTCATGATTCAACCATGTTTTGCCGTAAATGTAAAAAGTACGAATTTGCAAAAATCTTTTTAGAGGAAAGTATAGTCCGAATTTCATAGCTCTAGCTGCGGTCATTTGGTTATTTTTATACCTTTTTTCTATTTTTACCCCAAAAAGTACGAATTTCAAAAAAAAACGTTTATTTACGTGTCTACACAATCAGAGAAATGTACACAGCGATTTTCATTATCAAATTAGAGAAGGCTTCGTTGTTAGGAGTCGCTGAGTGAAATTTACAAGTTTCGGCAAAACTTTGCTTGAAGGATAACTTCTTGTGTCAGTTATTTCTCTCGCACTAGACGTCCTCCCATATATCAGAGTTTTAAATTTTCTGTTTTGGTTATTATTCTGCAAATTTTTCGTGCTGTAAGTAAACAAACGACCTTTAACGTACAAAGTTCGTTTACAACAAAATATACACAAAACACCCTAGTGTTAATAAATCCTATCTTAGAACGAAGAAAACACCCGAACCACCACCACCACCACAAGAACAATGAATGACCTCAGTGACAAAACAAATGTTCAATGAGAAAACAACCCAAACCCAAAACTTACCAGAATAAATTTTTGGGAAGCCAAAAAAACAACCAAAACAGCAACTAAATGCCAGTATCCTTGTAAAAAAGAAACTTTTGTTTCGGCTTCATTCTTTCTTTGCAACGTGATGTTCTAAAAACACAAATTCCTCGAGTTTTGTATTCCTCACAACGTCAGCCAGCCAATCAAGTCTAACATTAACCGAACACAACAATTCTCCATTCACCCAAAAGAAAAAAGACCAAAAATATTGGCAGCAACAAACAAAGTGAAACAAACAGTTCGCCAATAAATCGCCAAAACAAAATTTGGCGCAAAACTAAACAAAACCGAAAACCTAAAGAAAGCGAAAAGTATGAACAAAACAACCGCTCCGAACGGATATTGCCCCAAAAGAATACAAATGTTCGATAAACCGGAAATGAAACAAAACCGTCTTCCCGTCCACCCAAAAATGTATTGTAAACGAAAGAAAACGTTCAACAATAGCCGAAACTTCCAGTGCCAAATATCGCAGCAGCAGCAGCAAAAAAAGTTGGAAAATATTTTCTCTTTGAACCTCAAACGAGTAAATACAATTGCCGTCCGCAGACCGCGCTTTGTGTATGAGTATGTGATATCGTACAGGTGAAGGTGCCCTACTCCATCAAAATTCGTTTGACTGGTTTATTAGTGGCATTTGTTGGAATATGGCCTTCAGATGGTGGCACCTGCCGGACGCAGACACGGAAATTTATATTACCCCTACTGCAATTGCGGGTAGTCTACCTTTCGGGAAGTCTTAATGTGGGGGAAATTTATAGAAGTGAATGGACAAGCAGAGCGCTTAAGGTGGCAAATATTGAATCTTGAATTTAAGGCAAGGTCCATTTAAAAAATTAAATTAGAATCAGCTATAAAAAAGGACTGATGATTTTTCAAAAGACAAGGTTGAACTTTGTTATTTAATAATGGAACACAATATCATTCATATGACTGGCTCGGCAGTACCAATGATGCCGCCAGCCCGAAATCCAAACCAAAAAGTGACTCGTTGTGGATGGATTGGATTCTCAATAGTCTGAACCTCATATGCGGCAATTTTGCTTATTGACATAACCACCGAGATGAAAATGAGCTTCATGAAGGCTGAACTGAAGGACGATCTCTTCTCGAAATTTTTCCACGTAAATTTTTACAGTTTGCATTAAAGACTCATTATTTTGTTAATAAGTTTTTAATATTTCCCACATTTGTTCGGGCGTATAGCGTTCCATTTTGCAAATGTCCAACATAAACCTGAAAATAAAAATAATCAAAGTAAATGACAAGATAGGGTCAAGAAGAGTAACGTATTAAAAAGTATATCGTGATTTGGATAATACTATACGAAGAGAAAACGTATTGCGAAATTGGTTTAAGGGATTTTAATGAATAATTGATACTTATGATAATTCATTTAAAAAACCTTTTATAATTTTTAATTTTGGTTTTTATTTTTAAAAATTATTACATCAAAGTACATTTTTTACATTTGTCCCAAAGTACATTTTATGCTAGAAAATGGGTTATATTTAAATAAAGAAAATATATAATAGACATGTTTTTTATATTAAATAATTAATAAATCAATGGGTTATATTTAAATAAAGAAAATGTATAATAGACATGTTTTTTATATTAAATAAATTATGAGATTTCGTTATTATAATAATGAAATAAAATTCAATTGTCTATTTTATAGTTCGGCTCAAGGTCCTTGATAATCAAAAAGGCGTGATGTCTGTTGTTACCGGGGAAGTGGGTGATCTCATAGACATTCCTTTTTGTTGTCGGTATATCTTGTCTTCGTACATAAAATATATCGTGAGTCCTTTATGCAGATAGTTAATATTTGGCTAGATTTATTGGTATACTTGGCAAGAAGGAAACTACGTCAAAAGAGATTAATACTTCGTCTTCTTCTATTGTTGTGTTTTTAAGCGTTGACCTGAAATCTAGTGCGTCTTTTATATTATATGGCAAATCCTTTGTCAAGTTTTTTTAAGAAATGCCTATGGGATCACCTGCTTCCCCGGTGATAGCAGGCATAGAGATTGGACGAATTACTGGACGCTTCAATTAAGATTATGAGTCAAAAGCCAACATTATTGACCAAGTATGTGCACGACCTGTTTGGAATAATAAAGAAAAAGGATGTGGAAAGCACACTATTGATTCTTAATTCAGACAACAGGCAAATTGAATTCACGATGGAAGAGGAACTTAACAACAGGATACCATATTTGAACGCTTTAATAATTAGCGAAGGCAGCAAACTCAAACTGAATTGGTACCAGAAGACAACCGCATCGGGAAGATTAATAAACTATCATTCTAAACACCAAAGCAGGACGAATGGAGGAATCAGAGGAATGGAGTTATGAAATTCGGAGTATACATTCCTCTGACTACGTAGACATGGAAAATAAAAGTTTTTTTTTTTTCAAATTCGTACTTTCAAGGGATACAATGGGTACAGGGATAAAAATAGTACCAACTAAACGACTACAGCTAGAATAATAAAAGTTAGTGTGTACAACCCTCCTATTGCGTACTCACGTAAGATAAAGAGATTTTAGAAAGTCGTACTCTTAAGGGGGTAAAATAGGAAAAAAGGGATAAAAATGGTACCAACCAAATGGCCGCAGCTAGAATCATTGAATTCGTTGTATACATTCCTCTGACTGCATAGACACGCAAAATAAAAAGATTTTTCCAAATTCGTATTTTTTATGTGCGAGAGATAATGGATTTTCAAAATTTAATAGAGTGGAAATACAACCAACTGTTGCACCCACTCTCTACCAATATTTATGGTATTTATGTTTTTTTTTTGAAAATATAAATAAGGGATGATATTTTAGCTATTATCTTTTTGGCAATACTGGTATAAACAGCTGACGCACGTTTCGTGTTTTGTTTCACTGTCAAACATCTTCAGTTTGCATCGTCTTACAAACGAACAACGCTTGCAAATTATTGAATTTTATTATCAAAATGCGTGCTCTGTTAAGAAAGTACATCGCGCGCTTCTTCCATTTTATGGTCAGTTTAATCGACCCACTGAAACGGCTATTCGGGCTATTGTGACTAAATATCGCACCAAATTTAAATTGTTGGACATTAAACCACCAACACGCTTACGTAGAGTGCGAACTAAAGAAAATATAGCAGCTGTATCGACCAGTGTTAATGTTGACCATCAATTATCGATTCGTCGCCGTTCACAGCAATTGGGCCTCTGTTACTCAAAAACGTGGAAATGTCAAAATTGGACGAAGCGGATGGACCATTTGAGGCGCAGTCAATGTCAACATTTGCATGAAATAATCTTCAAACATTAAATTATATGGACCGTACTATCGATTCAAATAAAGATTTCATGATTTTTTCTGAATTTTATGTGTTTTTTTTGAAAAACTTTCCTATAGCTTTTAAAAAATCACCCTTTATAAGAATATTTATTTTTTTAATTGTCAGTAAGTATTATTTCGATATATGTATATAGTGTAAACATATAAGCATTAAAAGCTTGGTTTGAAATAATACAAATATTATGTTTATTTATAAAATATTTTTTTCGCTTTGGCTATATTAAAAAAATTATATTTTCCTGTAATATTACTGCCTCTGTGGAATGCAATCCATGGTGGATGGTATATAAAGTTCGGCTCGGCCGAACTTAATCGCATTTTTACCTGTTTTTAAATTTGATACTTATATTGAGTCTAAAAATGTTACACAATTTAGGTAAGTTTAAATGAGTAAATAAAACTGATTTTGAGTAAATTTTACTTGGTAAAAAAATTTGAATAATTTTTGGACGTTTGTTTGACTATGTATATTGTAATTTTCATTAATTTCGATGCTCCTGTTTTCTCGATACTTCATATATTTATTATAATTTCTTTTCTGACCTGATATCGTCGATATATACAACACCAAATACAATACAAAGACGATAGGGTTTCAGCATTGTATTTTTGACGCGTCATTCTATTTCAAAAGTAATGTAATTTGTTTTTGTAAAAATACAAAATTGATTAAAAATAATAAATTTATTTAAAATACAAAACCAAAACATTGTATCGTGAAGTCATGGACTTGTGTTTTATGAGAAAATATGTGTATCGTTAACCCAATATAAAATGATCTAACTCATAATTTTTGAGAAATGGATTTTTTGCTAAAATAACTAAAAATCCCGATTTACAAAGTTAAGTGGAAGAAAGGTTATTCAGATAGAGGAGCGGACATGACTCAAATAGCTTAAAAAGTCGCGGTATAGGTTTGCCCCAAAAATATTAGGGTATTGAGTTACTCTCTCTGTTTAATATCTCAACATATTAACAACCATACATCTGAAGAATAAAAAATAAAACTGTGCATATTTGCACTATATCTTCCAACAAAGTTCAAAAACATTTCCCTACCAGCACTAATGTAGCGTGTTTTTGGGTTTCATAAACGAAAAAAAATTGTTATACATTTTTCCGCTTGGCCTTTTTCCTCTGAGTTGCCAGTACAAATTCCTTTGGACGTTTACACATTCATTTGAGCAACAAAATTGTTCGCCAACACTAAACAACAGGAAAACCATAAAGCCTTAAATTGGAGCAAAGATGTTTTTCGTTTTGTTTTGTTTTCTTTTCGACCAACAACCAGCAAATTTATTGCCCACTCTTTGGCTCACGAGCTGGATTTAACAAATCTATTTGTTCGACTGTAGCTATCGTTTTGGCATTCTTGAGATTCCTGCTCAAATTCTGCAACATTTAAATCATCATGTTTTCATTCATACGAATGTGTCATTCCAGTCGGAATGTTCAATCCATTAAGTTGCCATTTTGTTGTTGTTTCTGGAGAAAACTTTTCCACAAAGTTAAATAAAAATGTTTTCCATTTACTTAGTTTTTAGATACACGCACACACACTGAGACATGCTGAGCAAAGTTTTCAATTGTCCTTATGTTTCAGAGAATTCAAAACGGAAGTTTCGAAAATAGTTCGTCAAACAAACAATACAAGTGTATCTGTTTGTATGTATGTCTATAAAATATAAACATATACACGTAAGTGTGACCTGAATAAGGATACGATTGTTGTTCGAGCAAAAACAACAGTAGCAGCAGGATGTCTGCAGAAATGCTTTCTTAAAGGATACGAACACAAGTGGCAAAAGTTACAGGCAACCTAGTAAATATTGAAATATACATAAATTTATTTAAAAATAAAATGGACAGTATTTGTTTTGTATAACATCTTTTTTAGTTTATTTCGAAAAATGAGATATTTTTAGCAATTTCTCCTACTTTCACAGAAAATATATATGTATTTGAATTCGAATTAAAACAATAAAACTATTAAAATAACAACTATTAAATAATGAAACTGTGAAGAAATACACAGGGAAGAAATATCAATGGAAAATATATGTTATTTTCATGAATAACCGTTTTTTGCTCGTCAGCATTCGAAGGAAAATACATAGAGTTACAACAATCAAAAAAGAAACGTCACAACGCTGAGACATTTACTATTGTACACCGTTGTCTCACTCACATTCTAGAAGTTCAAAATAAAAAAGTCAGAAAAAAACTTATATATATATATATATATATATATATATATATATATATATATATATATATATATATATATATATATACGGGGCATTCCAAATCGGACAGTTCAGTTCAGTTTTGATTTCCTCCATTTTTTACTTTTTTAGAACCCACTAAAAACACCCCCTGGTATACTTTGAGTTTTTTCTGATTACTCGTTAAAAAGTTATAGCTTTTTTAAAAATCGTTAAACAGTAATTCTTTTTTCAGCTCATAACTTGTTTAATAATGGTCGGAATTGGATATTCTTTTTTTACAGCCTCCACCTCCAGGATGGGGGTATACTAACCTTGTCATTCCGTTTGAAAAATATCGACGTGAGACCCTATAAAGTATATATATTCTTGATCGTCAAAAAATTCTAAGACGATCTAGCCATGTCCGTCCGTCTGTTGAAAGCACGCTAGGACTTAAACGAAAGGAGCTAGGAGGTCCAAAATTTGCATAAATACGTATTATAGTCGTAGATCGGTTGGGATTGAAACTGGGCGAAATCGGCCCAAAGGGAAAAATTTTTCCCTCACATGGACTGAAAAAAACCATAAACCCCTAATATTTTAGGGTATTTAAGCATATTTTTATACCCTACACCACTTCGTGGGCTAGGGTATTATAAGTTAGTTTCGCGCCAAATGTTTGTAACACCAAGAAATAATCGAGCTAGACCCACCTTTAAGTATATCGATCGGCTTAGAATCACCAGCTGAGTCGATTTAACGATGTCTGTCCGTCCGTCTGCTGCCAATCTAAGCTTGTTTTTCGATAAGTCTGCTTGGACTTACTTGATATTGGATATGCGCATTTCCCCTGTAACAAAAAAAAATTTTATCGTAGAGGGTGAAATGGGGCAAAAGGGATGAAAATGGTACCTTTCAAACGACAACAGCTAGATACACGAAATTCGATGTGCACATTCCTCTAATTGAGTAGATACATAATACGAAATTATTTTTTTCACATTCGTACTATTAAGAGATAAAATGGGAAAAGAGGGATAAAAATGGTACCAACCAAACAGCTGCACCTAGAATAACGAAATGCGGTGTATACATTCCTCTGATTACGTAGACACGTAAAATAGAAGAATTTTTCGAAATTCGTCCTTTTTGGGGTTCAAATGGAAAAAAGGGGATACAAATAGTACCAACCAAATGACCGCAGCTAGAATTATGAAATTTGGAGTATAGAATCCTCTGACTGAGTAGACACGAAAAATAAAAGGTTTTTCCAAATTCGTACTTTTTGGGGTCAAAATAGAAAAAGGGGATAAAAATAGTACCAACCAAATGACCGCAGCTAGAGTCATGAAATTCGAAGTATACATTCTTCTGACTACGTAGACATGAAAAATAAAAGGTTTTTTCCAAATTCGTACTTTCAAGGGATACAATGGGTACGGAGGGATAAAAATGGTACCAACCAAACGGCTACACCTGGAATAATGAAATTCGGTGTATACATTCCTCTGATTGCGTATACACTTAAAATAAACAGGATTTTCGAAATTCGTACTTTTTGGGGTTAACATGAAAAAAGGGGATACAAATAGTACCAATCAAATGACCGCAGCTAGAGTCAGGAAATTCTGTGTATACATTCCTCTGACTGCGTAGACACGGAAAATAGATGAATTTTTCGAAATTCGTACTTTCAAGGGATACAATTGTACATGGGGATAAAAAAGTACCAACTAAACGACTACAGCTAGAATGATGAAGTTCTAATTGCGTAGAAATGTCAAGGGGGTAAAAATGGTACCAACCAAATGGGCACAGATGGAATCATGGAATTCGTACTTTTTCTTTTACGGCAAAAATTGGTTGAATCATGAACTTAGGTTATTTTGCACATGTACGTCTGATAATCGATTTTCAAAAGTTTTACTTTTGGAATTAAAATAGAATGGAAGTACAACAAACTGTAGCACCCACTATCTTCCAATAAGTATGGTATTTAAGCTTTTTGAAAATATGAATATAAGAATATTTATTTTTTGATTTGAAATAGATAATGGTTTGATGTAATTAAAATATTATATTTATTTATATAATAATTTTGTACAATATTTGTATTTGTTTTGGTTTGGCTATATTACAAAATTTATATTTTCCTGTAATATTACTGCACTTCTACGAAAACCGACAACCTCTGTGGAATGCAATCCATGGTGGAGGGTATATAAATTTCAAACCACTTGCCACGCTTACAACGCAATTCGTCAATTAAAAAAATAAATATTCTTAAAAGTACAAATTTTGAAATCCATTGTCAGACGTACGTGGTGCAAAATAACCTAACTTCATGATTCAACCAAGAAAAAGTACGAATTTGGAAAAAACTTTTTATTTTGCGTGTGTATGCAGTCAGAGGAATGTATGCACCGAATTCCATGATTCCAGCTGCGGCCATTTGGGTGGTACCATTTTTACCCCCTTGACGTTTCTACGCAATTAGAATTTCATCATTCTATCTGTAGTCATTTAGTTAGTACTATTTTTATCCATCTGTACCATTGTATCCCTTGAAAGTACGAATTTCGCAAAATCCATTTAATTTCCATGTCTACGTAATCAAAGGAATGTATATTCCGAATTCCATGACTCTAGGTGCGGTCAATTTGTTTGTACTATTTGTTCCCCCTTTTTTATTTTAACCCCAAAAAGTACGAATTTCGAAAAATCCGTTTATTTTCCGGGTCTACGCAGGCAGAGGATGGATACTCCGAATGACCCTATCTGTGGTCATTTGGTTGGTACTATTTTTATACCCTTTTTTCATTTTGACCCCAAAAAGTACGAATTTTGAAAAATCCGTGTATTTTACGTGTCTATGCAATCAGAGAAATGTATACACCGAATTTGATTATTTGTTGGTACCATTTTTATCCCTCAATTCCCATTTTACCCCTTAAAAGTACTAATTTGGTAAAAAATACTTTTATATTATGTATCTACTCTATTAGGGGAATGTACACACCGAATTTCGTGTTTCTAGCTGTTGTCGTTTAATTTGTATCATTTTTATCCCTTTTTTGCCCCATTTAACCCCCTACAAATAAGAATCACTTTATGGTGCAGGTTTTTGTTATAGGGGGAATGCGCACACCCAATATCAAGTAAGTACAAGCAGACATATTGAAAAAATATGATTAAATACTCTAAAATATCAGGGATTATTAGGGGTATTTTTAGTCCTTGTGAGGAAAATTTTTTTTCCTTTTGAGCTGATTTCGCCCCGTTTCAATCCCAACCGATCTACGACTATAAGACGCATTTATGGAAACGTTTGACCGTTCTAGCTCCTTTCGTTTAGATGCTAGCGTGCTGTCAACAGACGGACGGACATGCCTAGATCGTCTTAGAATTTTATGACGATCAAGAATATATATACCTTATAGGGTCTCAGGTTGATATTTCAAGGTGTTACAAACGGAATGACAAAGTTAGTATACCCCCATACTGGAGGTGGAGGGTATAAAAACAAAAATTAAAAAAAAAAGAATATCCAAGTCGGACCATCATTGTCGAAGTTATGAGCAAAAGACCGAAAAAAGAACTACAATTTAAAGATAACTTTAACGAACTCAACTATACCAGGGGGTTTTATTTAGTTATATATATAAAAAATTCAGTGTTATTTTATGAACAATCGTTCAGAAAATACTTTTTTCGGGCGACTATATTTAGTAAATGTTTTTTTTTTTTAAATACCACCCGTTATTTCTCCAAGCTGATCGATTCTAAATAAACCCTGAATATTTAGAATCTATCAGGGAATATGCCTATATTTTATCTGAATTTTTAGGTTAGGTTCATACTGCAAAATACATAAGAAGAAGAAAAATCAGAAATACACAAAAATTGTTGTCAGTAGCAGTCAATAGCCAAGAACGTCGGCGAAAAGTACTTATAATTACATTTAAAATAAGCCTTCATTTTCTTCTCACTACACCATTTTCAAAGTTCATAACTCGGCACATTTTTCTTGATTTTTCCCAATTTCCAATTGGTCCTATCTTTTGATAGATGATTGATAGCAGTAGAATAAAAAAAAAACGAAAAATCGTTAAAATCGGAGTTGTGGTCGCATTTTTTTTATGAAAATCGTTCGGTTTGATATGGAATGAACGATTTATGAGATTCTTAATTAATATTTTAAGGTATCGCAAACGGAATAGCAAAATGGTGGAGGGTATAAAAATGTGAAAATTGTCTAAAAACAACAAACAATGAATCTGAAAAGTGCAAACAGAAAAATACCTAAAAAAGGACAAAACCCGATAAATGTGAGAAAAAGGTATCGTGATGTTAAGACTGATACAATGATGACACTCTGATGGAATAAAAAGTCATCAACGTCCTGTAACAAAAGGTACAAAGATGTCACACGAGTGAGACAAAACAGAGTGCGAAGTAACAGACACCTGCCGGTAGATGATAGAATTGTTGAATCGTATTTGTATTCTTTGATGGGAAATTTGATAATAAATTTGAATTTAAAATTAATAAAAATTATTATTATAATACTAATCAAGCGGTGGTGCGCTTGTTAATACTATCAGTTATAAAAAATGTTGTGGAATTTGGTAGAGGATATGCTTTTTCACTTGTAAAGATTTACTGTATCTTGAGTTTTTCTAACCTTAACCCTTTTGCCTTAACGAATTATCTTCTTTCCCGCCCATACATTGGGTATATACTTTTAATTTATGGCAAATAGTTTAGACATTTTTCACTTTCTTGCCACTCTGCCATATTGGCAACCTTTTTAGCTGCTCATGAACACACTCAAGTTAATTGTGCCTGAAATCGATGGGGTCATCGCTAAGCGAAAACAACATCTCTAATAGAAAACAAGGGCAACTGAAAACGATTTCAACAATCAAAACAAAAAGTTAACAAAACGTAATGATTAATGGTCTATATACGGGTGTGGTTGGCGGGGGGCAACGTATATTGGCCATCATTTATTTGTTTGTTTGTTTGTTTTTGCTGTGAGCCCACCAACACCCGGTTGATGAGTAAACAAAGCCGCTACAATGCCACTCAATCCCGGCCCGGACCCAAGTTGCATATTCACTTTCGCATTCACATTCACATTTGTTTGTTGTATTATTAACTACCTCAGAGACCCAATGATTTAAAAGCAAAAATCCTTTTTTTTTTTGCAAACACCCAGCCCCTCCATCGGGGAAAAGGTCAGCCTTAGGAGGAAGCAACAGCAAGAGGAACAGCCACAGCATGGAAAATGGAAACACAGGATAGCCATAAACCATATCTGTACTCAAGAGGCCGTAACGACCAAAAGATTCTTTTGTTGGCAAAAAACATATGAGATCTTGGTTTGGTTTCGACCGAAAAAGGGAGAGCGACAGAGAGAGAGAGAAAGGATTGAAGGGATAACAATTGCAAAGGCAACACTTTTGTTGAGGACTTTCAAACACGCCAAAGAAAGAAAGGCAAATGGCCAAGGACTGCTGGCCGGGGATTCGTTAGTTTTTCTGGTGAATATTGTGAATATTACAAATTGCAGAGACCAGGTGATGGCGATGAAAAAGGGGCCCAGGGCGCAAAAAAAGGTTAAATAAATATAAATAAATTGTCAAGTGGTCAAAAATGTACGAATCACCTCCCCCCCACCCCTCTTGACGAACATGAAAGCAAAAAAGCCATTTTTCCCCAGAACCCTGTTTGAGGGATCAGTGGAGCGCAGAGTATGCAAAATGTTTTATTAAAAAGTTTGACATTTATTTATTTTTTAAGGATTTTTATTCAAACAAACACACACGCACACTTGCCCATATAGCACACATCCTCGTGCCACGTGCAAATGTATGTAAGTTTGTGAGTGATTTTTCCCTTTTGGCAAATGTCAAGTATGCCATTTATTTCGCATGTGTATGTGTGTGAGTGCTTAAATTTAATTGTCAGTTGTATGGAAATGTGCGAGAGGTACTCGTATCCTTCGCTAAGGACAATTTAAAGTTTCAAAATGTCATCGGGTCGCATTTGCTCTTTTCTGTTGTTGCTGTTGCCATTGCTATTCTCACTTTGGCAAAGTTTAACATTGTTATGGCCACAAAAGATGTTGAGCCAAAATGCAAATAGCACAAGGGGCAACTTTAAATTGTAATGGAATATTTAATAATGATTTATAAACTTGGCCACAACGCGCGAGAGAGAGACAGAGGCAAGAAAGAGTATGTGTATGTGTGAAGAAATCCCCAAGACATGGTTTGGAAAGATTGCCAAAATTCAAAATATCAATTAGGCTGTTAGAGAGTTTCCATATTGGCATGCTCGCCCCATCTAGATGATGAAAAAAGTTTGAAGGCCACACTTGCACATTGCGTTCGCAAACATGATAGGCCATTTCATGGCTAAAATCTTCGAAAAAGTTGTACAGTTTCTGATAACTGAAAAAATAATCTAATAAAATGAATATAGCTTACAAATAGTCTAAAACTTAAGCTTGGAATTTATATTAAATGGACAATGGGCTCTAACCAAATGGAAAGGACAATGGACTGGCTTTGGTTTCTTGTGACATCAGAAATTTGTCAAGGGGAATGGGTTGACAATGGTGTAAATTCTAGATATAAAAAGTTGTGTTTACATTTCGGTGCTGTGCAATAACACTACATTAAGACACTTCCAAAAGTGTCCATGGACTTTATGACATGTTGCAGTAGTACAAATGCTAGACTCATTTTTATACACTCCACGAGAGTATTATGTCGTTGTGCATTTGTTTGTAACACCCAAAAAGGAAACGAGTTAGACACATCGTTTATTGTACAGATCGGCTTAGAATCACTTTCTGAGTCGATTTAGCAATGTCCGTCTGTCTGTCCATCTATTATTGTAATCAAATTACAGGTCGCAATTATATTCCGATCCCTACAAAAATTGGCACAAGTAAGTTTTGTGGACGAAGGACGAACGCTATTTAATTTGAAGCAAATCGGTTCAGATTTAGATATAGCCCCCATACAAATGTTGCTCCCGATTTGACCTTTTCCGATCTAGAAACCACATATTCCACTCGATTTGCTTAAATTTTGGCTGCAAACAGCTATGGTGAAAATCGTTTCAGATTTAGATATAGCCCCCATACAAATGTTGCTCCCGATTTGACCTTTTCCAATCTAGAAACCACATATTCCACTGGATTTACTTCAATTTTGGCACAGTATCCTATAGTGTAATAGGTCTGATCGGTTCAGATTTATATATAGCCCCCATACAAATGTTGCTCCCGATTTGACCTTTCCGATCTAGAAACCACATATTGTACCCGATTTTCTTTAAAATCCGTCCGACTTAAGCATTTCCTTACTTCATTTTTTTTTAATTGATTTCAAGATAGATAAAAAACATGGCTGCAATAAGAAAGTGTCTTCGATAATATTGTTATATTCAATAACCTTATTTTCTTTATGTATTATGAAATTATAGAGTTCTGGCCATTGGGTCATTCCATGTACGAATTTTGAACTCGATAGTTCATAAAAAAGAAATTACAAAAAATAAAAAATTATTTAATTTAAATGTACTATACCATTTTTTGAAGGCAATTACTTTATCTTTTTTAAAGTATTTAAATTTTTTATTTATTTATTTATTATGAATTACACTACATTTATATTCTAATTTTGGGTTCAGGGATTATACCGGAGTGACTAAGACCATTGTATCTAGTTATTACAGCGACAGACCAGAGCCTTCATTTGTGAATCGAACCCACAACCCCCACGCTGATAGCCGAGCACGCTACCAACTCGACTCGACCGGGGCGCTCGTTTTTACAATTTTATTTCTTTTATTTTGATTTTCGAAATGATCACATCACATAATTTTTTGAAACTTTAATGTAGAATTCTTAGATGTCTTCTTCTCTCAGCAAAAAGAAAACAACCGAAGAAGTGAAACAGATGTTCATCTTGTGTTTCGGGAGTATTGAAAATTGGGATCTTCACCCATGAATTTAACATGGAGTTGTTATATGAGGAAAGTTCTTTAATTTGAAAGACTTGCAAAGAAACCACTTCTTCGCTACTTTCCATTTCTTTTTAAAAAACCGCAGCTACCGGGAGTAGAACAGCGGACCTTCTTGTTGCTACTACGGCCTCGAACCATCTCTATTATCTTATGTTGTGAATGGTGTATAACTAAAACAAATCAATTTGTTCGTTAGAATCGACAGTAGAAAACTTAACAAAATATTTATATACTATGAACTAATATATATTGCAAATATATATTAAATTAAATTAGTATTATTTAAATTAATTAATTTTACTGATATTATGTAGTACAGTTAATAAAAATTAAATATCTGAAGTACACAAATAAAGCAATAAATTAGTATTTTAAATAAAAAATGTTTAAATTGTTAAAATTGTACGAAATTAAACATTGTTTATTAATAATAGCAATAAAAAATAACAAAAAAAGTTTTTTCCCGAGCCACGATTCGGAACGGAGACCTTCTGGGTGCAAAGTGGACACCTTTCATCTGTGACCACGTACTAAAAATTTGTTCCCATTCACTTGTGAAAATGCTATTCGTGTGTTACGGAATATTAACATATTATCGACTTTTTTGGAATTTGTTTAAAAAAACTTCCTCAAAAGTGGGAAAAATGTACATTTGGATTTTGAGATACGATAAAAATGTGCTTCCTACGGAAGTACTTAAATTTTTTTGTTGGGTTATAGTGAATGTGTGAGTTTGAAAGTGGTGATGGGTTATATTCTTCTATGAATTTTTATCGATGAAAAATCTTTAGCATGACAATTTTTCAGTATTTTCTTAACAGAAGGTTTAATATCAATTCAAAAAGACAAAGCAGGTAGTGGAAAAATTTATAAACGATCGTTTATTATACAGATCGGCATAGAATCACTTTTTGATTCGATTTAGCAATCCGTCTATTTTTGGAATCTAAGTACAGGTCGCAGTTATTATTCGATCTTAACAAAAACCTTTTTCGTTTTTTTTTTTTTGCAAAAAAATATATACTTTTTTTAAACAATTTTGTTCAACATAAAATCTTGATTAAATCTTTCAGTGAGATTCAAATTAATGTAAAACAGTTATTAGTTTAGCTCCTAAAAATATTATGCAAACATCTTAAAATGAAAAAACATTGAAAATCCATGTTTTTCTTCAGTCCCGAAACTACAAATCTCAACCTAAAGTCCAGAAACTTTACAGAATGATGTAGAATTTTGTTGTCTATCGAGCTACGAACTTAGTTCTAAAGATTTATTTAAATTCGTTTTCGGCAGATTGGGCAGATTTTTGGGTCAAATACAGTGATTAAATATTTTAATATTGAAATACAATAACAATCCAATCTTCATTTCTGGGAGTGACTGGAATTTTTTTATTTGTATGAATCGCGACCCATCATAATGTCCATGGACGTAATATCATAGTTAATAAAAGTTAATAAAAAGTTAATTTTTTACTCAAAATAAAAAAAAAAACATTTTTTCAAATTGTCGCAAACTACAATATAAATATATGTATCAAAATAAATTTTACAAACATATTTTCTGTTAATTTTTTTGGACTTTGCCTCGTTAACCATAACTTTGACTTACAATGGTTGTAAACCTATCAATATGAAAGATGCCGGTCATTTTAGATTGACCTCTTGTGGTATGTCTTGTACATGTCCGCTGTCTGTTCTAAGCTACTAGGTTAAAACCGGTCTCAAGGGACATGACATGGATCGGTCTCTAAGGACTTGACATGGAACAGGTCTCAAAGGATATAAACTGGAATCGGTTTCAAAGGACATGACTTGAACCGCACCTCAAGAGACAAGTCCGATGGTTTTTGTATAGACAAGTATTAAAAACGATCTCAAGGTTAGAAAAATGTAGTATAATATTATCTAATAGTTGGCAGAAGGCTTTGTGTTTAATTGCGTCGAGGTAGCCATAATGCTGACACGGAGATCTCTCAGATATAATTTTTATCGAATGTGTGAGATATTTGAAGAGATTAGTACATATTTTCCGGAATTTACATCTGGTTTGCATCTATATATTATTGTATGTATACAAATATACAATACATTTATTTTAATATACATAAGAAATGATAAGTGTATTGAAAATGTATTCACACTTTGGAACCAGTTCTGCGATATCTCCGTTTCTACATATCCCAGTGTATGTACGTTTATAGCAATTGCCACCAATTTCCCGTAGGGATTCCATAATAATTTCCTGGTCACCAGTAACTAGGATTACTAAGATTCAAACATTCACGGAATATACGTTTAATATTTGTATAGTCGAAACTCTGTGTATCAAACTACTAAGTATATAACGAAATTTTCTTTATTTTGATCTTATTGAATCGCGAAAAAAATCTCGAGCTAAACCTAAAAATCATGAATTTTCCCGTGTAATTTTTTTATGTTGTTGTTTTATGTTTGCCCAAATTTTTTTTCTGAATTAATAGACCCTTGGAAGCACTTTGAATAAAAATTGTTATTCTTGTCTTAGAATAATTCATTGGTAGAATTTTTGGGCGTTTATATTGATTTTTTTGCGGGTTTTCATGGTGAAAGCTACAAACTCATTTTTCTTGGAAACATTTTGTAAGAGGTGATGCCTAAATGATGAATATCGGACGAAAAATTACGTCACTGACTCCATTTTTGTGAAATAATTAATACAGGCGATGGTTTTCACAGCCAAAATCTTCAAACACTATCTACAAAAATGAGCGCTTCGGCGTCAATTTCATTCCGATGTTCATCATTTATTTTTTTGTTATTCGAAAGGTATTGACTGCAGCTATTTATTTTTTTTTCGAATACTATCACCAAATACGAAAAAGTTTTTAGTAGTCACTGTGAAAATCCACAAAAAATTATAATTCGACTCATAAGTTACTCTAAGACAAGAATCAAAACAATTAATACAAAAACAATTACACCGATAAAACATTATATTTTCAGGAGCGTTTAGCTCACATATGGCTTGATCTAGGAACGAAATATTTTGCAAATCATCATTATACAACCCAAACTTTATTTTCGTGGGGTGACTGGAACTTGTTTTTCCATTTGTATGGACGGCGACCCAGCCTAACGTACGTATATAATGCAATGCCAAATGTGTTTTCTCGTTGGTTTAACATTCCTCTTAATAGAAACTAATTAATTATATTAAAAATATTTTTCCGATATTGTCGGCGATTCAAGTAACTAATACCAGTGTAATTTACAAATTTGATTTTTTCTGATTCTAAATGTTCGTTTGCTATAGGAAATTGTTTTAACAAATCGCGTAGTGTAATTTATGTCTACAACATTCTGTTGCCTCTTTTTGAAGGGAAACGCAATTTCTAAGTTCCTAATTCTATTCAAATTATATTCTGCTGAGTGGTTGGTAATATTCTTATATTTTATAAATATGTTTACATAAATAATTACTTTACTTGTCGTGGGTGGAGTTATTGGAGTTAAGTGTGTTAAGTTTTCTTCTGGAAGAGTAGACATCATCATCATGAAAATCGTCTCCGCTTCTTGAAAATGAAATTTAGAAAAGCTTAAAAACTGATTATACCACTCTGTCGTATAAATCCTATTGTTAACAAACATCTCATCATTTTTAATTACCAAACACCACCAGAGATTCTAAAATCCCATTAAAATGGCAGATACCTTTTTACAGTTTGCCTCGTTCACCCTACGCACACTTAACATTTAATTGAAATAGCAACTAAGCACATACTTAACACTACCACACACACACACACCCGTGCAAACACATACAACTACACGCAAAAGAGTACATGAACAACCCATTCATGTTTATTTATGCTTAATTCTAAAAATATCATTTGAAAGCTTTACACAAACAGACACAATTAAATAGAAGAACATGAACAACAAACAGCAAAAACAAAAAACAATGACACACTTCACACACACCACACGAAAGTAAGTGGGGCTTGGGGTGGGGGGGAAGGGTGCTGCATGGAGAAGAAATATATCGCTATCCGTATCCGCATCCGTATCTTGGTGTGGCGCAGAGAAATACGTACGGTTTCCTTTCATTTAACTTTATTATATTTGAGCAGAGGGTACAACTAAATTCAATTAGAATTACATCATCATAATAACGCATATAATTGCTATTGTACTTCTCCTCCATAGCCAAGTTAGTGAGTGCATGTGTAAGTGTGTGTGTTTTTGTTCATCACTGCGGTTGAATGGCTGAGAGAGAGCAAGTGTGTTTGCACTGCGACACAATGTCCTGATATGCGCTCTCGTGTACATCAGACGAAGAATGAAGAGTCTGCCACAACAAACAATAAACCAAAGAACTTAAAACTAATCCTGGTAATACCAACAAATGACATTCTGTTCTGTTCTGTTGTAATGTAGTACTGTTCCATTGCACACACACACTCTTACATGTAGTATACAGATATACAGATGCGGCCAAGAAAATAGCACCGCATTAAGATTTACTTCTTGTTTTTAAAATAAATAAATTAATCGAAATAAATAGAATAATAAATTAAATAAAATTGATAAAATGAAAATATAAAAAAGAGAATAGCATAAGTAATATAAACAAAATAAACTAATTCAAATGACAAAAAAAATAAAAAAACAAATAAATTAATAAAGGGTGAATTTTAAAAGATCTTGATAACTTTTTTTTAAAAAAAAACGCATAAAATTTGCAAAATCTCATCGGTTCTTTATTTGAAACGTTAGATTGGTCATGACATTTACTTTTTGAAGATAATTTCATTTAAATGTTGACCGCGGCTGCGTCTTAGGTGGTCCATTCGGAAAGTCCAATTTTGGGCAACTTTTTCGAGCATTTCGGCCGGAATAGCCCGAATTTCTTCGGAAATGTTGTCTTCCAAAGCTGGAATAGTTGCTGGCTTATTTCTGTAGACTTTAGACTTGACGTAGCCCCACAAAAAATAGTCTAAAGGCGTCAAATCGCATAATCTTGGTGGCCAACTTACAGGTCCACTTCTTGAGATGAATTGTTCTCCGAAGTTTTCCCTCAAAATGGCCATAGAATCGCGAGCTGTGTGGCATGTAGCGCCATCTTGTTGAAACCACATGTCAACCAAGTTCAGTTCTTCCATTTTGGGCAAAAAAAAGTTGGATATCATCTCACGGTAGCGCTCACCATTCACAGTTACGTTACGATTCGCATCATCTTTGAAGAAGTACGGTCCAATGATGCCACCAGCCCATAAACCGCACCAAACTGTGACTTTTTCTGGATGCATTGGTAGCTCTTGCAATGCTTCTGGCTGATATTCACTCCAAAATCGACAATTCTGCCTATTTACGTACCCATTGAGCCAAAAATGAGCTTCGTCGCTGAACACAATTTCTTTCTTTCTGAACTTTCTTAACAGAGCACGCATTTTGATAATAAAATTCAATGATTTGCAAGCGTTGCTCGTTAGTAAGTCTATTCATGATGAAATGTCAAAGCATACTGAGCATCTTTCTCTTTGACACCATGTCTGAAATCCCACGTGATCTTTCAAATACTAATGCATGAAAATCCTAACCTCAAAAAAATCACTCTTTAAAACAAAAATAAATAATTGACATAAATACAATAGATAAAATAAATTAAATAAATAAAATAAAAAATAATGTAAGAAAAATAAATAAAATAATAAATAAAATTAACAAAACAATTAAAAAAAGTTAAAAATAAATAAAATACGCAAGTTAAAATGGACAAGCAAATAAAAAATAATAAATAAAATAATTTAAATTAAAAAAGTAAAATAAAAGAACATTTATTAACAAGTAAATAAGATAAAATAATAATAATAAATAAATGCAGTAAAATATAAATAAAATAGTCAAAATAAATAAATACATTAAATAAGAAACAAAATAAAAAATAAAGTAAAAAAATAAAAAAGTAAAGATCGACCACTAAAGGTCGAGGATAATGCTGTCTTTCGGCTAGAGTATTTGATCCGTTACATAGGAGCTCCACACCTACATAGTCCTTTGAAGACCATGTCATTTGTGGAACAAAACAATTTGGATGTTTTCGCTTTAGCACTCATAGCGCTGTATTTAATAGTGCATATTTGTAAATGCTGCACTAAATATGTTGTTAAGCTGATATGCCAGAAAATTAAAAAGTGATTAAAACCACATACATATATTTTAAGTTACTGCCCGCCATGAATAAAAGAGATATGATAATAAATAAAATAAAAAATAATTAAATGAATAAAGTTAATTAAATAAAATAATAATAATAAAAAATGCTGAAAAAATAAACAAAATAAATAAACTATATAAAATGAATAAATATATAAATAAATAAATAATTGAAGTACAAAATAAATAAAAAGTAATGTAAGAAAAATAAATTTAAAAATAATAAATTTTTTTAAAAATGTAAATATAAATATTGTGATACTTTTTGATTGTTAATGCTTGTAACCTGTAATTGAATAATTTGTGTTTTTTGTAATAGACCCCTGAAGATGACCAACGGAGTTGGTCGAAATATTGGGAAATAAAAAACAAGAAAATAATAAAATAGTCATTTTTGTTTTATTATTTGAAAAAACTGACCTCAAGCCGAACAAAATACAAAAGGCAACACATCAAAAGATCAACCATACATACCACGAAAAAAATAATAAAATAAAGTAAAGTAAAGATAATAAACAAAATAAATAAATTAAATGAAATAAATAAATGAGTTAAAAAATAAATCAATTTAAGTAATTAAATTAAAATGTAAATTATTTAAATAAACATAATTAACATTATTAAAATAAATGAAATAAACAAAAGAATAAAATTAAATAAGTAAATTGAAATTATAAAATATAATAAAATAAATGATAAAATTGATAGCATGAATGAAATAAACAAAATAAAAAACTAAATAAAATAAAAAATAAAGTAAGAAAGATAAATAAAATAAAAATAATAAATAAAATAAACAAGTAAAAAATAAACAAAATACATAAATTAAACTAAATTAAATATGTAAAATAAAATGAAATAAATAAAGTAAAGAAAAAAATGTAAGTAATATAAATAAAGTAAATCAAATTTATAAAATAAATAAAAGCAAGTAAAAACAGTGTTAAGTTCGGCCTGGCCGAACTTTATATACCCTCCACCATTGGTTGCATTCCAGAGGATGTCGATTTTCGTAGAAGTGCAGTAATATTACAGGAAAATATAATTTTTTTAATATATATATAATTAAAAATAATTTTATAAATAAATATAATAGTTTAATTATTTAAAACCAGGCTTATAAGGCGAGGTTACCAATACGTCAATTCAAACAATAAATATTCTTCTATTTATATTTTCAAAAAGCTTAAATACCATAAATATTGGCAGATAGTGGGTGCTAGAGGTGGTTGTATTTCCATTCTATTTTAATTCAAAAAGTAAAAATTTTGAAAATCCATTATCAGTCGAACATAGTGCAAAATAATCATAATAATTAAACCATTTTTTTGCCGTAAAAGAAAAAGTACGAATTTGGAAAAAACTTTTTATTTTGCGTGTCTATGCAGTCAGAGGAATGTATACACCGAATTCTATGATTCCAGCTGCGGCCATTTGGTTGGTACCATTTTTACCCACTTAAGAGTACGCAAAATCCGTTTAGAGGAATGTATACTCAGAATTTCATGACTCTAACTGCGGTCATTTGGTTGGTACTATTTGTAACCCCTTTATCATTTTAAACCCAAAAAGTACTAATTTCGAAAAATCTGTTTATTTTACGTGTCTACACAATCAGAGGAATGTATACACCGAATATCATTGTTCTATGTGTAGCCGTTTGGTTGGTACTATATTTTACTATTTGTACCCATTGTATTCCTTGAAAGTATTCATTTTGAAAAAACCTTATATTTCTGTCTACGTAAACAAAGGAATGTATACTCCGAATTTCATGACTCTAGTCATTTGGTTGGTACTATTTTTATCCCCTTTTTCCATTTAGACCCCAAAAAGTACGAATTTCGAAAAATCCGTTTATTTTCCGTGTCTACAAGTCAGAGGAATATATACTCCAAATTTCATGTCTCTAGCTGCGGTCATTTGATTGGTACTATTTTTATTCCTTTTTTTCATTTTAACCCAAAAAGTACGAATTTTGATAAATCCTTGTATTTTACGTGTCTATGCAATCAGAGGAATGTATACACCGAATTAGATTATTCTAGGAGCAGTCATTTGGTTGGTACCATTTTTATCCCTATATTCCCATTTTACCCCTTAAAAGTACGAATTTGGAATAATACTTTCATATTATGTATCTACTCAATTAGAGGAATGTACACACCGAATTTCGTGTTTCTAGCTGTTGTCGTTTAATATGTACCATTTTTATCGCTTTTTTGCCCTATTTTACCCCCTACAAATAAGAATCACTTTATGGTGCAAGTTTTTTGTTATCGGGGGAATGCGCATACCCAAGTACAAGCAGACATGTTGAAAAAAATATGCTTAAATACTCTAAAATATTAGGAATTATCATGGGTCCGTGTGAGGGACGATCAAGAATATATATACTTTATAGGGTCTCAGGTCGATATTTCAAGGCGTTACAAACGGAATGACAAAGTTAGTATACCCCCATCCTGGAGGTGGATGGTATAAAAATATTAAAATAAAATAAAAATAATGATAAAAAAAAAGTAAAAAATAAATAAAATAAATGAAAAAATAAGATGCATAAATTAAATTAAATAATATGAAACAGAAAATTTATAAATAAAAAATAAATAATGTAAACGAAATAAGTAAATAAAAAAGTAAAAAAATAATTCAATAAATAAAATAAATAAATTTAAAAATGTACATATTAAATAAGTAAAATAAAAATAACATAAATAAAATGAATATAATAAATAAAATAGGCAAAATGAATAATATTTTTTATAAATAAAATAAATACATAAATTTTTAATAAATTAAATATATATAGCAAACAAAATGAAAAGGTTAATAAAATAAATAAAATTAAGTAAAATATAAATAAAATAAAATAATAAAAACTAATTACTTGGTGCTATTTTTTAAACGCAAATTCGACAAGTGAGTTGTGCTTCTCGTTTGTTTGTGAGAATCATTTCCTTAAAGAGGCCGGGTTTGATGTTGGAAAGTCGCTTCGAAGCCACTTGAAAAGACCTTTGACATGGGCGAAATCATGGTAGTTATTTAATTTGTAAATAAATTTGCATTCTATTAAATATAGATGCAAAATGGTCTTGAGCCAAAACAATATCCCAGTTCAAATCAAATATTGATTACAGACCAAAAAAATTCAAAGGAAAGAACTAAAATAAAAATAAATAAATAAAATAATTGAAATTAATAATAATTAATTAATTTGTTGACAAAACGCTGCCAATCCAGAAGAGGCCGTCACAGGTCAGACCATTCGTATATAAATTTGCATTCTATAAAATAAAAAATATATAAGATAAATATTTTAATAAATAAGTAATAAAATAAGTCAAGGTTTTCGAATTCGGTGCTAATTTGTTTTTCCCAGCTGTACATGCTTATATGAATGTGCGTAACTGAGTGTGAGTTTGTTTGTATATGAGTCATTCTATATCTAAGCCGATTTAATATTAACTTTGTCGTCATGATGAAAGGTTTTTGATAACCTGGTCACAAAATGCTTGTAACACGTGATAGAAATTAAAAAAGTAATTAAAGGAGATGAATTATAAAAATGAAGATCTGTTCTATCAGGAGTGAAACACTACTAAACTAAACAATATGACCAATTCAAATATCGACAGAGTAGATCCTGCATTTCTTTTGAAATATAAATCTTTTTGTAAATTTTAGTTTTTTTTTTGTTTTTTTTTTATTTATTAATTTTTTTTAATTTCGTTTTCAATTCTCATCGAATAATTGTGCTAGAGAGTTTTGGATTTACTCCATGGCATGACTCATATATGTGTTTGTATTACAATAAACTCTAAGTAGAAGAAATAAGGACAGAAATAAAGATCAGAAATAATACAGGCGGCTCACAATATAATTCCATTTAAGGGCAGCAAAAAAAAGCAAAAACTTAATTTTATGTTATGCTGGAATTTCACAAACTAGATAAGGATTTACCGCAGAAATGAGTTCAAGAGGATTGAAGTAAATGTTCTCCTTGAACGAGACATTGGTGGCTGAAGTAGTTGGAGGATTTTAAACATTTGCACTTAAATAGATCAAGTTAATATGAATAGAAATGGTGAAATGTTGCTTGCCAAGCGATATAACAGATTAGAGTTTAACCAATGAGTCTTGAAGAGCGATAATTAACATCAGAGATAAAATAAATTGAAAATAGAAGTTTTTATTATAATGTGAGGAAAAAAAGTGCAAATATCTTAAATTTTTATGGAAATAATTTAAAAAAATACCCAATATTCTAAGTTTGAATTGCATATCAAACATTGAAGAAATCTGCTCTCAACATTATTTCTTAAATGTGCGTGAATAAAATAGAACAAAAATTGTTTCTGACATGTGCAGAACTTTAATATTTAACGTTCTTTGTTTTCTTTGTCTGACTACCTTGGAATCCTCATATATTGCCTGACAACCAACGCAACATGCTATATTTTTATGACATATGATAGCATAAACGGCAACACACACACACACACACACACTTACACTGAATAAAGTTGAAATGAACTAATAAAACAAAACAAAAAGTAACTTTAAACGAGAATTTTGTATTGTCGGGACACATCACTTCTCGGGCCTCACATGTAGCAGGCCATCAAATGAAATAAAACCATAAAGTGAAACTGAAACTTTGTTATATTGCCAGTTTTGAGTAACAATAAAAATTCAGTGGCAAACATTGGGTTTCACTTTCCACTTTCCACTCTCCACTCTATACAATTATGGTTGATAACATGAAATCTTAGATGGCCGTCTAACAAACAAAAAGCTGGCGCAAAAAACTTTTCTCCAACAATTTTCCGGCGACGACATGCAACAGAGGAATCTGAAGTGAAATTTTCGAGAAATTTGATAACTGACAGACACAAAGACAGACTTGAATGTTTGAAAACAAAACAAAAACGCGAAACGAAAAAAGCGACGCGTCATAAACCCCTCGAAATCAAACTTTATTAAAGACTTGAGAGAAGAAAGCAAAAAACTCAGCGAAATTGTTCATGAAATTTACTTAAATTGTTTGGCTTGAATTGCAATCCCCCCATTTAAACAGGACCATCCTGCGTATGAGTGATTTTTTGCTTTGATAGGCTAAACAATTCCTATCACTCATACGCACCATGGCTTATTGTTAAAGTTAGCGGGGGACTGACTATTTGTGGTTGCTCGCTAGCCTTTTTGTTTTGGCAATAATTAATTTAACCACATATATGTTCTGCGATATTGTGTTATTATAACCAGAGGAAAATGCTATTAATTAAGGTAATAAATAGAACGAGTGACAAAAAAAGAATCAATTAAACAAAATAAAATGGTTTATTTTGTATTAAAAGCCAAAGAGAAAATTAGAAAAAGTACACAAATGGATAATTGATTTAAAAAAGATGTTGCCACAAAAAAAAATACAAAATAATACAAGTTTTTGCAGGGTTTTCGTAAAAAAAACATATTCTGTGTACTTTGTAATAGAGATAAAGAAAACAGTGTTTGTGTCATGCTAATAATTAGAACATTATTTACAATTTAATGAACTTAAATTAATTAATTAATATGAAATGAGCGATTATTAGTTAATTAATTCAAAACTTTTTTTTAATAGTTCAATGATGAGCTGGAAAAAATTTAACCCTCGGCTTAAATAGGTGGCCAGCGGAGCAGATATTGAGCGAAAAACTAGATTTTATACATTTGTCATTTCCTATTACAAATTTATTAATTTATTATACAAGGTGGCGCAAAAATAACCTTCCGATGTTTTTGGCTGTAATTTAAAAAAAAATGAAAAACTTTGATTTTTCTTGTGGATTATTTTTATTTGGTCTTTTAATTTTTTTTACATCAAGTCGAGAATATGATGTCATGTAAATGGCCGCCGCCACAGTTGATTGTCATTTGAGCCCTTTTTATGGCATTTTCCATTACTTTGGCCAAAACTTCCGGCGATAGGTCCTCACATTCTTGACGGATATTGTCTTTAAGAGCTGCAAAAAGAAGTCTGGGGCGGTCAAATCAGGCGATCTCGCTGGCCAGTGCAAATCGCCAAAACGGGAGATTAGGCGCCCGGGAAATGCATCCTTCAGCATATCGGTTGTGGCACGTGCAGTTGCACCGTCCTGTTGGAACCACATGTTTTCCAATCCCAATTCATCAAGTTGCGGCAAAAAGAACTCGTTGATCATTGCTCTGTAGCGCTCACCATTCACAGTAACCGTTTGGCCCGCGACGTCTTCGAAGAAAAAAGGTCCGATGACTCCTCCAGCGAAAACAGCACACCATACAGTGACTTTGAGCGGGTGTAATGGCTCTTCGTGGGTTACACGCGGCTTTTCAGAGCCCCTGAAGCGTAATTTTTGCTTATTTACGTACCCGCTAAGATGGAAATGGGCCTCATCACTCATGATTATTTTTGATGAAAAATCATCTTCCTGTTGGTGGTGATTAAGGATGGCTTGAGCGTATGTTAGACGCGATTGGCGGTCAGCAGCTAACAGCTGATGCACCGTCTGGACTTTGTACGGAAACATCTTCAAATCTTCTACCAAAATTCGCTGTAAAGACCGTCGACTGATACCCATTTGCGTGGCACGTCGTCTGGTCGATGTCGACGGCGCTTCCATGACATCCTCGGCTACAGCAGCAATATTCTCTGCAGAACGGCTACTCCGGAGTCTGCCACGCCTGGCAGCATCTCGTGTTGTGCCAGTCTCTTCGAGGCGAGCGGCTAAACGTCGCAGTAGGCGTTGGACGGCTAGGAAATCTGCGACGAAATTCACGTTGTGCCAAAGTCACCGACCGATTATTGGTCAAATAAATAGTCACCAATATTCCGCGTTCTGGAGCAGTGTAGAGTAACATTGTTTATTAACGTGTATTTCGCATGTTTTTACTACACAAATGTCAAAACAGAACTGACATTAGGGGCCAATCGCAAAATTTATAGCATTTTCTGATAGGAGGATTACTTTTGCGCCACCTTGTATATATATTTATTAATAATAATAATCCTGTTATGGTGGTTTTTATATCCCATCCCTACAGTAAAGTAAGTTATATTTTTTAAGCTCCATAATATATATACCCACACCGAAAATGATTATGCCCATATCAAAAAGAAATTGTTATTGAACTTTTTTCTAATTGAAATGAATTGTAGTGGGAATAGTTAGTGTAGTGAAGTAATTTAGCTTCATTTGCTTTAATAATACAAGACTATCCGATATCGTGTCAGATTTTGAAAGAGAAAATATCATTGATATAGAAAGACGAAATTTGAGTATGTATGGAAGACGTTTGTCGCAAACATTGTTTAGTTTTATCGTAAATGTTTCTATGGGTTTCAACGTTCTTTTATGTCAAAATGTTCATGATTTACGTTTAACAACGCACATTGTTTTTAAATATGAATGAAAATTTTAAAGAGAGTTGAGGAAACAAAGAATGTAACCTGGAGTCATTTTGTGAGAGTGGTATTGGTCTTGTTTGTGGTCATTCGGCTAAAGCTTAATTAAAATTCTTTGGTGATGATTTGCATCAGTTTCATTTGCTGTTGGAAATTTTTTAGGCACCTAAACTTTTATTTCAGGCAATTAGTGTTGTTAATAATGGCTACTATTGGCTATTCGATACATTTATATACATTTACATTGAATACCCCACATTTGTTATCCCCACTACCTTCGGATGGGTGTACTAAGTTTGTTATTCCGTTTGAGTAGCCATGCTAAAAAGCCCGATGGCTTCGAATTACAAGTTGAAATAAATAAATCAAATTGTTTGCGATAAATGAATGTGTTTTAATGAATTCGTTGTAAGACACATAAAATATAAACAAGTAAAAATGGGGTTAAGTTCGGCCGGGCCGAACTTTATATACCCTCCACCATGGATTGCATTCCACAGAGGTTGTCGGTTTTCGTAGAAGTGCAGTAATATTACAGGAAAATATAATTTTTTTTAATATAGCCAAACCAAAACAAATACAAATATTGAAAAAATAATTTTATAAATAAATATAATATTTTAATTATTTCAAACCAATATTTATTTCAAATCAAAAAAATAAATATTCTTATATTTATATTTTCAAAAAGCTTAAATACCATAAATATTGGTGGATAGTGGATGCTACAGTTGGTTGTATTTCCATTTTATTTTAATTCCAAAAGTACAAATTTTGAAAATCCATTATCAGACGTACATAGTGTAAAATAACCTATCTTCATGATTCAATCAAGAAAAATTACGAAATTGAAAAAAAAAACTTTTTATTTTGCGTGTCTATGCAGTCAGAGGAATGTATACACCGAATTCCATGATTCCAGCTGCGCCTATTTGGTTGGTACCATTTTTACCCCCTTGACATTTCTACGCAATTAGAATTTCACCATTCTAGCTGTAGTCCTTTAGTTGGTACTATTTTTATCCCTCTGTACCATTGTATCCCTTGAAAATCCCTTTATTTTCCGTGTCTACGCAGTCAAAGGAATGTATACTCCGAATTTCATGACTCTAGCTGCGGTCATTTGGTTGGTACTATTTTTATCCCCTTTTTCTATTTTGACCCCAAGAAGTACCTATTTCGAAAGATTAGTTTATTTTCCGTGTCTACATAGTCAGAGGAATGTATACTCCGAATTTCATGACTCTAGCTGCGGTCATTTGATTGGTACTATTTTAATCCCCTTTTTCATTTTAACCCCAAAAAGTACGAATTTTGAAAAATCCGTATATTTTACTTGTCTATGCAATCAGAGGAATGTATACACCAAATTTCATTATTCTAGGTACAGCCGTTTGGTTGGTACCATTTGTATCCCTTTATTCCCATTTTACCCTTAAAAGTACGAATTTGGGGAAAATAATTTTATATTATGTATCTACTCATTAGAGGAATGTACACACCGAATTTCGTGTTTCTAGCTGTTGGCGTTTATTATGTACCATTTCTATCCCTTTTTTGACCCATTTCACCCCCTACATATAAGAATCACTTTATGGTGCACGTTTTTGCAAATAAAAACAGACATATTCAACAAAACTACTTAAATACGCTAAAATATTAGAGATTATTGTGGGTATTTTTAGTCCTTGTGAGGGAAAAATTTGTCCCTTTAGGCCGATTTCGCCCCGTTTCAATCCCAACCGATCTACGACTATAAGACACATTTATGGAAAGTTTTAACGTTCTATCTCCTTTCGTTTAGATGCTAGAGTGCTTTCAACAGACGGACGGACATGGCTAGATCGTCTTTATAGGGTCTCAGGTTAATATTTCAAGGTGTTACAAACGGAATGACAAAGTTAGTATACCCCCATCCTGGAGGTGGAGGGTATAAAAATCCCGTACGTCTTGAAGGATAAGGATTACAATTTGAGGATACCATTTTTCAACTTTTTTGATACGATCCTAAAATCACAAAAATTATTTCAGATTGTCAAAATTGTCATTTGGCACAAATGTCGCGTTTCTACGAATATTATTACCAAAAATTAGTGACGCATAGTGTAATAACTTATTTACATAATAAATGTTTCTAGCACCAAGTAATCCTCTAGCTTGATCCAACTCCAAGTATACCGATAGGATTAGAATCACCAGCTCATTAGATTTAACGATGGCCTATTCGTTAGAACTAATTTGTATCTGAAACTTGCTTATGATAGTTTCCATACAGAAATTCAGTAATTTCTCAATATATGAAATATTTATAAATATTTGTGAAGGCAAATAATTGGTGTCTAAGGTGACGTGAAAAATTTTATGAAACAATGTTTTCACGTTGCGCAATACAACCACAAATATGACCGAAACCTAGATTTTTAAGTTTCGGTTATTATATCATTACTAGCTGACTAGGGTATCCAATTATTCGGACTATTATGTTATTCGATTAATCGCTTATTAAAAAAAAAACAAGTAAGGAAAGGCTAAAGTCGGGCGGGGCCGACTCTATGATACACTCCACTTTCTATCCGAATACAATTTAATTCGGTGAAAAAGTGAAAACGGGAAAGATTTTTGTATCCTAGAAATGTATGTGTTTGACAAAAAATGTTTAATGGGAAAGGACATTGAAATCTGGAACGAAATAAAATATGTATAGTTTTACCAAAATTGGTTAAACATCTGAACCGATCTTAACTAATTTATGCATATGTGTTTCTAGTTGGATTATAATATGTTGTTCCAAATTTACAGAAAATCGAGTACAATATGGGGTTTCTAGAGCGGAAAATGTCAAATCGGGAGCGAGATTTGTATGGGAGCTATATCTACATCTGAATCGATCTTTCCCAATTTCCGCATAGGTTTACTAGTTGGATGTTTGCCAAATTTTAAGAAAATCGGGTAGAATATGTGATTTCTAGAGCGAAAAATGTCAAATCTGGAACGACATTTGTATGGGGGCTATATCTAAATCTGAACCGATCTTACCCACTTGCGGCATAGCTGTTTCTAGTTGGACTATAAGATGTTGTGCCAAATTTAGAGAAAATCGAATACTATATGTCGTTTCTAAAGCGGAAAATGTCAAATCGGGAGCGACATTTGTATGAGGGCTATATCTAATTCTGAACCGATCTTACCCAATTTCTGCATATGTGTTTCTAGTTGGATTATAAGATGTTGTGCCAAATTTAGAGAAAATCGAATACAATATGGGGTTTCTAGAGCGGAAAATGTCAAATCGGGAAAGCCATTTGTATGGGGGCTATATCTAAATCTGAACCGATCTTACCCACTTGCGGCATAGCTGTTTCTAGTTGGATTATAAGATGCTGTGCCAAATTTAAAGAAAATCGAATACAATATGGGGTTTCTAGAGCGGAAAATGTCAAATCGGGAGCGACATTTGTATGGGGGCTATATCTAAATCTGAACCGATCTTACCTAATTTCTGCATATGTGATTCTAGTTGGATTATAAGATGTTGTGCCACATTTAAAGATAATCGAGTACAATATGTGGTTTCTAAAGCGGCAAAAGTCAAATCGGGAGCGACGTTTGTATGGGGCTATATCTAAATCTGAACCGATTTGCCTCAAATTAAATAGCGTTCGTCCTCGATCCACAAAACTTACTTGTGCCAATTTTTGTTAAGATCGGACTATAATTGCGACCTGTAATTTGATTACAACAATAGATGGACAGACAGACAGACAGACAGACAGACGGACAGACGTACAGACGGACAGACGGACATTGCTAAATCGACTCAGAAAGTGATTCTAAGGCGATCGGTATACTTAACAATGGGTCTATCTCGCTTCCTTTTGGGTGTTACAAACAAATGCGCAAAGACATAATACTATCGTGGAGTGTATAAAAATTCGTCGTCTGATGTGCTGATTTGGCAATAACCATAATATTTCTAAATTGTCTTCAGTTGTTCTGAAATATTTTTTTGTATTCGACCAGTTAACACCATGTTTCAAATTTAGGTATATATTTTCTTCCAAATTAACTTTCTTTTCAATGTTCATCTAGATTCTTCAAAATTTCCAGTCCCCAAAAACAACTTTCCTTTTTTATTGTTTGATAGAAAACAAACTTTTCCCCAACTAAATATTCATATGTTTCAAATTTGAAAGTTCTAACTCAGAGTCCAATATATGTAGCACACCACTTGACAGACCTCGCAACCTATCCAAATTATAAAGCATTGATTTTAAATTAATATATACATATATATAAAAATGAATCTGTGTTTGTTTGTTCTTTATAGCAGCTTAAACTACTGATCCGATTTTCTTGAAATTTTCACAGTTCATGCTGAACCGGTGGTGAAAATAGGCTATATAAATTTTTGATATTTTCAGTGGGCGTGGCACCTCCCTCACAATTTGGGGATTTATTCTTTTTTTATAAATTAGCATATTCGGAATACTGTTGCAGCTAGAGTCTTGAATTTTTTGTGAAGGTTCACTAATTATTAGTCTGCACAGTTGTGCCAAAAATGGACGGTATTGGGAAAGTGGGGGTGGTACCTCACATACGAAGTTAAAACATATTATCGAATATGGTCAGTAGGTGTCATAAACCTAGAGTGCTGAAATTTTGTGTGAGTTGATCCAGTGTAAATAGTTGTGAAAAGATATGCGGAAAGTGGGCGTGACCCTTCCCATCTGAAATTAAAACCGGTTTTAGAGTATTTCGACACCGAGATGGGCGGAAAGTGGCCGTGACCCTTCCCATACGAAATTAAACCCAGTTTTTTGAGTATATTCTACAACGATATAGGAATTGTTGTGTGAGTTAATTTAGTTGTAACCTGCTTAGATAATATACATATGGGCGGGATTTGAAAGATGGCGCATTTTTGATTTGAATTTTGTAAAATTACACGTTTTCTGTGGAAAAAAGGTTATAAAAAGAGAAATATTCATTCGCCAACAGCCGACTTAAGTCAAGAAAATGGAAATTATATTAATTTTTTAGTTTTTGTGTTGTTTGATTAGTGAACAATTTGATTGATTTTCTGTGTGTTTTGAGAGTAATGTAATTTCTTCTTACGAATGGAGTTTTTTGTTTAGGTGATGGAAAGGAGGAGAATCACACTTAACAAAAAATCAATTTGATTTTGGCATTTTTTCAATTATTCGCCGTAAACTAACCAGAACCTTGATTATAACTGGTACATATATTACCGATCATGACAAAAATTAATATGAAAGCAGATTTTAAATTTACCGTTTGTTTTTTGCCTGGCGAAGCGGGCGGGGGTTCAGCTCGTAAAACATAAAGCCGATTCATTGCCAGTATTTTTATAGAATAATATCGAATAATTTATCGAATATTTGAATCAAATTATTCCAAACATTGGCTATCATATTATTTCATTATTAGAATGAAAATAATTCGAACGATCGAATAACATTTATTCGGTTATATACCACCCACTTCTTTATTTTCGTGTTAATTAACAATGTAAATAAAAATTACTTAACAATGTGAAGTGAGAACGTGAGTATTCGTTTAAGTAAATTTTCCGCCAAATGAATTTTAATTAAAACTAATCCTCTTATGTTACAAAATTAAATTAATTCACTAAGAGTGAGGCGTTTTTTTCTTGCTGGCTCACTACACTCGACTTACTTCACTTCACAATTACCTCTCTATCGCTCTCCATTACATGGATGTTGTGCAAATCTGCCGCTGTTACTGAACAGCTGACTGCCGAACACACTTTAATGACACAGACACGGTGTAAACTCTTAATAAAGCAATATTTATGATAGCCATTCGATAATCATTACTTCCGCCACCGACATACTCTACTCTACACATGTATACATTAATGTGTGCATTTGAGAGAGAATATGTGGGGGATGGGAGAGCACATAGAACATTTCCAATTTCTTTTTTACATTCTCTTAATGGCTTTTTATTCATGGCTGTTTTATTGTGTGTGTACAGTAAGGTGGAGTGAAAGAAAAAAGGATATCTGCATCAGACTATCTTTAAATTCTCAAATTAAATTCAATTATTTTCAACTTCCAGGAAGAATTAATAATAAATTTAATTTGCAAATTTGATGATTGTCCAAATTTATCTATCTATTTCTATAATTTGTTCCCGCTCCACCCTAATATCCATATCCATTTACAATGTGTGTATAACAGTGTGTTTGCGTGAGTTTGGTATGTTCGGAGTATGCTGAGCTGTTGATTCAATTATGTTCGTTTTGTGTTTATTGGAATTCATTTTCAGACTTTCTTCTGTTCTCTTATGTACTTTGATGTTGATTGTTGTTGCCGCAACAGTTGTTGTAGCTGATATTGCTGTTGTGTTGTCCATTGTTGTTGTAATCTATCTGCACATAACTTTACATAATTGCTGTAAATTGTTGTTAAGATACGTGAGTGAATGTCGAAAGGAATTGTGATGGAATTTGTCGTAAGGGAGGAATGAGAGACTTACTCGAATTCTCCGGGAGTTAAATGTTAATTCGGTGTATTGTGGGTATTGTGTTGTAACATGTTGTTAAAGGTTTTGTGCGAAAATTACCACCACAACTTCTAATCTTAATACTAATTCAATTTACTTTCCTTTTGTTCATTTTCAGGAGGCATGCTACTTTGCTGCTTATGGTTGAATGGAACTGACATGTAAGTAGAAGAATAAAACAAGGTGTGGGTCTTAATTAATCAATTGATTCATAGCAAAGCCTACAGCAATATATTTTTGAATGTAATTCAACAACAAAAAAACCAACGCCTTTTCAAAAAATATTCTATAAAATGTTGAATTGGAATATAGGAAAATTTGGAAGCACAATTTAATCTCATCCCAAAATCCAAAATTATGCATATTTTCCGCTTTTGTGGAAGTTCTTTTATACAACTAACAAAAATTCGATAATGTGTTAATATCCCGTAACATTTTGCAAATGGCATCTTCACAAGTGAATGGAAACTAATTTACACAGATGAAAGGAGTATGCTTTCTCGGGTTCGAATAGTACCTCGGGAAAAAACTTTATTGTGTTTTTTTTGTATTTATTTAAAACAATGTTTAATTAAAATTAATCAATTTAAGCAGAATAAACTTATAGTTTAACTGATCTGAGTTTCTTTATACAGTGGGTCTGACAGAATTCTCATCGTCACAACTATATTGCGGAATTTTATAAGTATCATTTTTGTGGAATATCTTAACCCTCTAGCTCCTCTAATTGACTAGTATTTGCCCCTTTTTAAGAAAATAAAAAGTCCTTTAAAAATGGAAGGAAGATCGATATTTTTCGACAATAAATTGGGTATTTTGGTTAGCGCACGGTGACCAAAAAATACAAATTCATTTTTTTGCAAAATTTTTAATTTCGCGGGAGATAGTATGTCTAAAATGATTTTCATACATGTAATTATCTATCCTACGGCAGAGCTGTTAAATTTCGATTACGATTAGTAATCAATTACATTACTTTTTAAAAAGAATCGTAATGATTATATAATCCACTATTCAACAATTTCTGATTACTAATTGATTACGATTACAAATAATCAAAAAATAATCAGGATTACTTGCGATTACTGAAAAATAATCAAAAATAATCAAAAGTAATCAAAAATGAGTTCGACTACTTTAAAAGATTACTTTTGATTACTTTTGACTATTTTAGATTACTTTTGATTTTTTGTGATTACATTTGATTATTTTTGATTTTTTGTGATTACTTCTGATTTTTTGTGATTACTTTTGATTATTTTTAAAGGAATCTTGTACATTACATTTATTAAAAAAAACTATACAAAGTTAAGTTAGGGTGAATCCGCTAAATAATTGAAAATCTGAATTAAGCAAGTAACATAAATAAATTAAATTCTGCTACAATAAAATGAATAATAATTCTCATTTACATAAAATTTGAATTGGCTTTCATTAAAACTAATTTTTCAAAAGAATAATCCGACAATGATTGCCGCCTTGGACTGTTTACGATCCCGGCAAACGAAAACAGTCGTTCAACTGGAGCTGAAGATGTTAAGGGTGTGTTAAAATAAATGAATGCTTCCTTGAGCAAATCATAATTTTGCCAAATGTCATCAGCACTTGAGTTATCATTTAAATAACTGAAAAACTGATGTTTTATATTGGATCGTCGGTCAATTTTGGTTTGGTCATTTGAAGATAAACTTGTGTGTTTTTTGAGGGCCCCTCCTGCTTCTTTATTTGATAGCCTTATTCTCTTCTTTGTAGAAGGATTAAAGTCCGGATCCTCAGTACTGTCGTCTGCGGAAAAATCGCTTTCGAAAATATTTTGAGACATTTTCACCTATAATTTAATTTTTTTAATTTTATTTATATTGAATTGGAATTTGTACTTCCGTAACCTTTCGGTTTTAGCTGGCAAAAGAACGAGAACAGAAAAAATCAAAACTGACATATATTGAAAAGTCAAAAGTTTTGACAAACAGACTACTATGACTCTCATACCGATTTCGCGAGCTGCCATACTGAAATAATCTTAAGTAATAGTTTGCTTAATTCAGATTTTCAATTATTTAGCAGATTCACCCTAACTTAACTTTGTAAGTTTTTTTTTCAATAAATGTAATGTACAAGATTCCTTTAAAAATAATCAAAAGTAATCACAAAAAATCAAAAATAATCAAAAGTAATCACAAAAAATCAAAAGTAATCACAAAAAATCAAAAGTAATCTAAAATAGTCAAAAGTAATCAAAAGTAATCTTTTAAAGTAGTCGAACTCATTTTTGATTACTTTTGATTATTTTTTATTATTTTTCAGTAATCGCAAGTAATCCTGATTATTTTTTGATTACTTGTAATCGTAATCAATTACTAATCGTATAAAACTGAATGTAATCGTATTGTAATCATTACTTCTACTTTAAAAAAAAGTAATCTAATTACTAATGATTACGATTACTAATCATTACTTAACAGCTCTGCTCTAGACGAAAGAATCATTTAAATTAAAGACGTCATAACAGTCTCTATCACTCGAGCTCTTTGTTTTAGATATACGAGTTCCTTATTTCCTTAAACATGTTTTACACTATGTGATAGCTGTATGTGCTAGTCATTAGTGCATGTGATTTAAAAGTCCTATTTTATGACATTTTTAATTCTGACAATTCGTCTAGAACGAACAATTTTTTTAATTGTAATTTGTCAGTAGTTAAAAAAACCACACAATCTACTAAATGTATATACTTTAAACAAGGAATATATAAAGGAATTAAATTTATTCCCGGGAATGAAGTTTTCCATTCCCGTTTTCCCGTGAAATGAAAAAATTCCGGGAAACCCCAAACCCTAGTCAGGACGAAGGTTCGATGTTTATCCCTTTTTGTCCCATTTTACCCCCTAAAAGTACGCATTTCGTTAAAACCCTTTCTTAGTCGACGTCTACGTCATATTTGGGAACAGTCAGGCAGTAACACAACTCTTTTTTATATATAGATTCTTACTCGAAAAAAGCGCCATCCAGTTTTTTCAACTGAGACCGACCGTCGGGTTAACGGTTTTCGGAAAACCCGGTAAACCAGGTTTTTTAAGTCGGTCACAACCGGTCTTCCTTTATTGAAAATATTCCTGTTTTTTGTGTGACTTAATAATTCGTCACTTCAAGGAGCGCATTTGATTAGGTGTCACTTTTCAAAAAAAAGTAACTTACTCCAGTGTCTAAACGAAGTTAACAACCACGTTGGAGGCGTTCGCCTTCGTTTTAGGGTGCTACGTAATCAATATCCGTTTCGTGTGACATATGCCTAAATTTATTTCGGTTGTATGAAATCGAAATGCCATGTATATACATTAAATTTTTATTTTTTTGGTAACATTGTTTACGCGTAAAATTATTCATAGTAATTTGCGACAGTACTCTGATCATAAATGTCAAAACGTGGTCCCCATAAAAGTTAAATGAAATATTTTTAATTGACATATTTCATATGCTTTGCTGAGGTTAAATAATAAATTGAAGGAATTGTTACTTATGGTTTTCGACATAAAAATAAAAATTTCCTAGTTCTTACTCGAATTTTACAAAAATCACTTTTTAGTTGGCATTCGTGCTGTATGAAATGACAGAAATCATCAAAAATATATATTTAAATATTCACTATATTAATGATATTGGCGAACTTTTATTAACTTTTTGCAAAAACAAAATCTCAACTTTTTGCTCGGCTGTTCCTAAACCACTTATTTTAATTAAATGTGATATTCATAAGATTTCCAGCACTTCCTCCTACCATCTGTTTGACGTACAACTATACACGGCAGAACTTATATAGGGTGGGTCATTTAACATTTTACATTTGAACTAACATTTACATTGACTTTGAATGACATTAATTTTTATTTTCAGGTTTATGTTTGACATTTACAAAATGGGACGCTATATGGTCGAACAAAATTGAGAAATATTAAAAACTTACTTCCAAAGTAGTGTGTCTTTAACGCTAACTAAGATGAATCTTATTCTCATTTCGGTGGCTATGTCAATAAGCAAAATTGCCTCATATAGGGTTCAGACCCACACGTGACTATTGAGAAGTCAATGCATCCACAACGAGTCACTGTTTGGATCAGATTTGGGCTGGCGGCATCATTGGGCCATGCACTGAATAATTGGATTGATCGGATGAGGTACCGCCGAGCCAGTCGTGGTAGTCATATGAATGTTATTTTGATCCATTATTAAATGACAAAGTTCAACCTTTCCAATAAAACCAAAGATTTGAAAAAATAATCGGTACTTATTTTGTAGCCGAATCTAATTGTTAAATGTTAAATGGCCCACCTTATACTATCCAAATAGTAGTACAAATACAAAGGTACTTTTAGACCTTTGACGAAAACTGAAATGTTATCTTTTCGAGTTTAGAACGACAAAATACATCGGAAAATGTTATACGTAGTCGAAATTTCGACAAAATTTTTGTTTCATTCACCGTCAACAATTACACTGTTGGACGGTAAAAATGTTTCCGGTGTTACAACCGGAATGACAAACTTAGCATAGCCCCTTATATGGAGGATGGTCTAAAAATACTTCCCATCCCGGGATTTGAGAAAAAATAATTCCATTATCCCGGAATGTAGAAGGTACTGGAAATTACAAACCTTATACTCCAAAATCCTCTCCTTTAAAAATCTTGCATTCAAGTTAATATGATTTCATTGGTCCCTAGAGGAAAAATGGTCATTAAGGTATCCAAGAACTAACCATGGAATACTTGAACCACATAACGGCAAACATATTTAATCCGAATTGTGGCTACAAGTACAAATGTGTTTACATATTAGTTACTTTAATTCAACACACACACACTTTGCGACGACCTCCTTCCTTCATAATTAATGACCAGCAGGTCTTTAGTGTCACATTGTACACGTCGTACATCTTATTAGAGAACAGGGACAAAATCCTTTACAAAATACATGTATGTCTGTCTGTCTGTATGTACACATTTACATATGTGTGTGTGTGTTTGCCTAAGTCTTACGTGACTTCGGGGAATTCCGGACAAAATATATAAATCCAAATTACCCCAAAGTGTTAATAAGTTAAAGAGGTGACAATGTAATAAATTTTATTAGTCGGACAAATGGCTAACACGAATGTCGTGGTTGGTTTTCCGGCTGGGGCGCCAAAGGTATGTATTTGGTGGAATGGCAGTTTAATCAGGATTAAATTATCTGGAATAAATAGTACGCATAAGTACGAACTATTTTGGCATTCCATTTGGAAGATTTATAGGTACAGCCACAGTCTTTAACCCGCCAATGGGCGGGAACGTACTAATCGTCGGATAAAAGAGAAGGACAATGCTTAATTGGCACACAATTTAATTAAATCTCGCTAAGCTGGCCAAATGGTGATGACTTGAAAGGTTATTTATTTATTGCACTTACTATTCAGTATTTGAGAAAATTTAAAGCATGGACATTTGTCCACCCCCGGGATTGATTTTGCTCATCTTCGAAAGCAATCAAAACTGTTTCTTCGGGATATATTATAATTTCGAAAAAAATAGATGATCTTCTAAGGATTTTATATTTTCTTAATATTTTACTTATGAACAATCGTTCAGAAAATACTTTTTTCGGGTGACTACATTTATTTATTTTTTTTATGCACTCCACGAGAGTATTATGTCTTTGTGCATTTGTTTGTAACACCCAAAAGGAAACGAGATAGACCCATAGTTAATTATACCGATCGACTTAGAATCACTTTTTGAATCGATTTAGCAACGTCCGTCTGTCTGTCTGTCCACATATTTTAACAGATCCTCATCAAATTAGGCAAAATATCTTATATTTGTTCTATAAACAGCCATGACACAAATGGGTCAGATCGGTTCAAATTTATATATAGCTGCCACACAAATTACACTCCCGATTTCAGTTTTTCCACTCTATAAACTGCATATTTTAACAGATCTTCTTCAAATCTTTCAAATATCTCATATTTCAACTGGAAACAGCCATGGTGAAAATGGGTCATCGGTTCAGATTTACATATAGCTCCCATACAAATTTCGCCCCAAAAATTTCTTTTCTTTTTCCGCACCAGAAAGCACGAATTTTCACAAAATTAGCTTAACACGTTATATTTGAACTGGATGAATTTATTGTGAAAGTTAGTCACTATATTCCATGTTTGGATATAGCACCGATATAAATATTTCCGATTTGACAAATGGGACCAGGTAATATTAGCCTATGATTAGGAAACATACAAAAATTCTTCCCGTTTTCACTTTTTTACCGAGTTGAATTGTATTCGGATAGAAAGTGGAGTGTATCATATAGTCGGCCCCGCCGGCCTTTCCTTACTTGATTTTAATACAACCCGTTATTTCTCCAAGCTGAAATTTTCAGAGTTTGTTTAGAATCGATCAGGGAATATCCCTATATTTTTTCTGAATTTTTAGGTTGGTGTTTTCATAGTGAAAAATACAAAACAGGAAGAAAAATCAGAAATACACAAAATTGTTGTCAGTAGCATTCAATAGCCAAGAACTCCGGCGAAAAGTACTTGTAATTAACTTTAAAATAAGCCTTCATTCATTAAATTGTGCCTACACGTTTTCTCACTACACCATTTTCAATATTCATACCTCGGCTCGTTTTTCTCGATTTTCCCAATTTTCAATTGGTCGTATATTCTGAAAAAAAAATTGTTTTTTTTTTCGTTTTCTAAGAATCAAATATTTTATAAAGTTTCGTTATCGTAGAAAGTTTCAACGAAATCAGAAATGGCGATGTAAAAAAGGTGTTCGGTTGGACATGGAATGATCGATATATGGGTTGCCTTTGAAATCTAGTAGCAAGTTGTTCTATTACTTGGCATTCGCCTGGGCTTTTATTTCTACTTCTCGACTCCCCAGCGGGTTAATCGTAAAATAATCGCCACCCTATAAAATGTCTTTTAATTACCACTTGGGAAATTCTTGCGAAACATTCCACAAGCATGAGGACTGTCTGCGTTTAAATGAGCATAACAAATTACTATTTCAAGTGGAAAATATTTACAACAAGCGCACACATTCACTCACTCCCTCGCACACACACACACACATACACAATCTGTAGTGGAAAGTACATTCATACAAACTCAATTGTATATTCAAACATTTGAAGATATATGTAGGTACTTATACATGTACACACATTAGGATGTGAACTTTGTGTTACGGTACCAAAAAAATATGTGTGAAAAATTTTGGACGGCCATAATTTATCGAACCTCGGAAAAATTGTATCAAAAGGTGAAGCTGTCAAACAAAAAATTGGGTATTTATTTCATGTTCTTAAGGTATGTACACAACAGAATTACTTCTAAAGGGTGATTTTTTAGCTATTATCTTTTTGGCAACACTGGTTTAAACAGCTGACGCACGTTTCGTGTTTTGTTTCACTGTCAAACATCTTCAGTTTGGTCTATAATTTAACCATGAATCGTCTTACAAACGAACAACGCTTGCAAATTATTGAATTTTATTATCAAAATGCGTGACTGATTTACAGAAGTTTTCACGAAAAATAATTTGTTTGCAAAACTACAAGAACAATTCACAAAATACAAACCATTTCACATCACTCAACATCAAATGAAAAATCTAATATTCATCAAAACAAGTAAAAAGGCCGAATCTTATATATCCTCCACCACAGAGTGTATTCCACGGTATTACCGTCAGAGTAGAGGCTGTCAATTTTACATAGAAGTTCCCTACCATATTAAGAAAATTGTGATATCTTTTATGCACATCACGATATTTTTTTACTATTTCTAAAAGGAATACTTATGCTCACTGTTTTAACTAAATATAGATGCTTTATAATTATAATACTAATAGTCCTCCACTATATAAATATAAAACTTCAAGAGTAATTAAAAAATTAAAAATGGGACAGCAATCTTCAAGAACATACCCTAACTATCAGCTTCAATGTCAGTCGTATAAACAATTTTCCTCTGCCCAATTTTGTTAAGAAATCCAATATACTCACTGTAGAAGGTACACACCTAATTTCATAATTTTTGCTACAGCCGTTTGCTTGATACAGTTTCATATTGATCCTAAAAGTACGGACTTGGAAAATGTCCTCCTATTTTTCCGCGTCTACGCAGGCAGACGAATTGTATGATTCTAGCTACAGCCGCCTAAATAGTGCCAAATTTAATCCCATTTAGATCCTGAAGGTACGAATGTCGAACGATCTTTTTATTTTTCTCGTGCCGTCATATCAATCTACACACCAAATTTCATTGTTTAAGCTGCAGCCGTTTGCTTGGTACCATTTGTATCCCCATTCGATCGATTTCCCCACTTAAAGTTTAAATTGTTGTGTGTTTCGCGTCTATATAGTCAGTTGAATGTATACACCTGTATACAACTTCAGCGGTTTGGTTGGTACCATTTTTATCCCTCTTTTTCAATTGTATCCCTTAAAAGTATAAATTAAAAAAAAATCCTTTTATTTTACGTGTTTAGGCAACTATAGGGATGTAGACACCAAATTTCATGATTCTAGCTGTCGTCGTACCATTGGTACCATTTTAATCCCTTTTTGTCCAAAAGTATGAATTTCGAAAAATCCCTCTATTTTACGTACATATGACCCATTTCACAGGCCAAAAGTCATAGAACTTAAAATCTGATATTATGTTAACAAAAATGTATAGAGAGAGAGATAGCTTGGAAAATGTAAATTGTGAATAATTAAGAAAAAAATAAATCTTTCGGAGCCCCTATGAAATTCACGGCTCTTAACCTTCTTGGGACCAAAATTATATTAATTTAGTTTTATAACATTACATAATTAAAAATAACTAAAAAAGGCTAAATTGGAACGTAGGTCAATTTAATGTATCTATTATGAATATTTTACCAATTTTTTTCTATATTTTTCTTGTGTTATAAAGAAGTCAAATCGGAAGAGATATTTGTATGTGGATAACATCAGGAAATTTACCACAGTATTCCACTATTGCCATAATTTCTCCTTGTTGAATTGTGATATGAAAAAAATTTTTTTACACACCTAGAAAAATGTCAAATATTTTTATTGAAAAAATTGAACATATACTTAGAATTGCATTTTCTGTATATATATACTTCATATTATTTTTTGGCAAAATAAAACAACGCACCTTCCAAAATTAATAACCAAAATTCCATAAGCATGTAACACAAGGGGAATATTTTTTTTGGAAAATCCAAATTAATTTTAATTTACTTTGATGTGTTTTTTATTAAATTATATCAGCAGAAAAACAATTGTACTATGTTAGAATATTGACTTTTGACCACTGAAATGGGTCATTTGACCTATAGTGCATTGGTCTGCGCAATTAGAGGGAAGTACACACCGAATTTCGTCATTCTAGCTGTAAGCGTTTAGTTGGTACCATTTTTATCCATTTGTTCCCATTTTATCCCTTTAAAGTACGAATTTGCAAAAACCTATTCCGGAATGTATACTCCGGATTTCATGACTCTAGCTGTGGCCATTTGATTGGTACAATTTTAGTCCCCTTTTTCCATTTTACACCCTAAAAGTACAAATGGTCCATACGCTTAGTCCAATGTTGGCATTTCCATGTTTTTGAGCAGCTGAGGCCCAATTGCTGCGAACGGCGACGAATCGATAATTGATGGTCATCATTAACACCGACCGATACAGCTGCGATATTTTCTTCAGTTCGCACTCTACGTAAACGTGTTGGTGGTTTAATGTCCAACAATGTAAATTTGGTGCGAAATTTAGTCACAATAGCCCGAATAGCCGCTTCAGTGGGTCGATTAAACTGACCATAAAATGGAAGAAGCGCGCGATGAACTTTCTTAACAGAGCACGTATTTTGATAATAAAATTCAATAATTTGCAAGCGTTGTTCGTTTGTAAGACGATTCATGGTTAAATTATAGACCAAACTGAAGATGTTTGACAGTGAAACAAAACACGAAACGTGCGTCAGCTGTTTAAACCAGTGTTGACAAAAAGATAATAGTTAAAAAATCACCATTTATATACTTCATAGGGTCTCATGTCGAAAGGCGAATTGCCAACGTGAGAAAAATTTTGGGATTTTTTACTAAAATTATGGTTATGTATTTATTTATCAGTTTTGCTGAATTTTAGTTATTTTTGTTGGACCTGAAAAAAAATTAATAATATGGAACACAATTGGGCTTTATGTCCATTTTCGAAAAATTCGCAATGCCCAAAAAGTGTTAACGTATTTAATTAATTAAAACAAAAATCACCACCTCCCCTAATGTACGTAGACCGTAGAAGTTTAATGGGTATGTATATATAGACACACAAAGCTGTCCAAAGCATATCTATATTACAAGCATACGATATACCTAACCATGTAGCACAATCTCATATCCAATTGTCTTCCTGCCAAAGACAGTGAGTTGTGTGCGTGTTTCAGTGAAGTGAAGTGCAAATAGCTCAGCTTTAGTTCTTAAAGGCACAAACACATGCACACACATAGACTACTTCCTGCGGCCGACAATTGTGAGAATTTTTAACGAACTTTTCAGGAATTCTCAAAATTTTCAATAATATTTATAATAATATAGTAATAATATATACGTAATTATATATACGTAATTTACAGAGCCATTAACAAAAAAGCGAAAGACAATTTGGGAAGAAATTTCTTTTGTTTCAACGTCGAGCATCAACCGCAAATTAACTGTTTTTACCAAATCTTTCAAGAGCGTAACCGTCAACATAGGTTGGAGTGTACCCATAAGTTTATATATTTATTTTACGTTATTTTTATACACTCCACCTTCAGGATGGGGGTATAATAACTTTGTCATTCCGTTTGTAACACCTTGAAATATCGACCTGAGACCCTATAAAGTATATATATTCTTGATCGTCATAAAATTCTAAGACGATCTACCCATGTCCGTCCGTCCGTCTATCCGTCTGTTGAAAGCACGCTAGCATCTAAACGAAAGGAGCTAGAACTTTAAAATCTTCCATAAATGCGTCTTATAGTCGTAGATCGGTTGGGATTGAAATGGGGCAAAATTGGTCCAAAGGGAAAAATTTTTCCCTCACAAGGACTGAAAAACCCATAATAATCCCTAATATTTTAGCGTATTTAAGCATGTTTTTTGAAATGTCTGTTTATATTTGCTTGATATTTGGTATGCGCATTCCCCTTATAGCAAAAATGTGCACCATAAAGTGATACTTATTTGTAGGGGGTGAAATGGGGCAAAAAAGGGATAAAAATGGTACATATTAAACGACAACAGCTAGAAACACGAAATTCGGTGTGTACATTCCTCTAATTGTGTAGATACATAATATAAAAGTATTTTTGCCAAATTCGTACTTTTAAGGGGTAAATGGGGATAGAGGGATAAAAATGGTACAAACCAAACGGCTGTACCTAGAATAATGAAATTCGGTGTATATACATATTCCTCTGATTGCATAGACAAGTAAAATTCACGGGTTTTCAAAATTCGATTAAAAAAATTAAAATAGTACCAATCAAATGACCGCAGCTAGAGTCATGAAATTCGGAGTATACATTCCTCTGACTGTGTAGACACGGAAAATAAACTGATTTTTCGAAATTCGTACTGTTTGGGGTCAAACTAGAAAAAGGGGATAAAAATAGTACCAACCAAATGACCGCAGCTAGAGTCATGAAATTCGGAGTATACATTCCTTTGACTACGTAGACATGAAAAATAAAAGGTTTTTTCCAAATTCGTACTTTCAAGGGATACAATGGGTACGGAGGGATAAAAATGGTACCAACCAAACGGCTACACCTGGAATAAAGAAATTCGGTGTATACTTTCCCCTGATTGCGTAGACACTTAAAATAAACAGATTTTTCGAAATTCGTACTTTTTGGGGTTAAAATGAAAAAAGGGGATAAAAATAATACCAATCAAATGACCGCAGCTAGAGTCATGAAATTCGGAGTATACATTCCTCTGACTGCGTAGACACGGAAAATAGACTAATTTTTCAAAATTCGTACTTTTTGGAGTTAAAATGGAAAAAGGGGATACAAATAGAAATAACCAAATGACCGTAGCTAGAGTCATGCAATTCGGAGTATACATTCCTCTGACTGCGTAGACACGGAAAATAAACGGATTTTTCGAAATTCGTACTTTCAAGAGATACAATGGTACAGAGGGATAAAAATAGTACCAACTAAACGACTACAGCTAGAATGATGAAATTCTAATTGCGTAGAAACGTCAAGGGGTAAACATGGTACCAACCAAATGCGAGCAGCTGGAATCATGGAATTCGGTGTATACATTCCTCTGACTGCATAGACACGCAAAATAAAAACTTTTTTTTTCAAATTCGCACTTTTTCTTTTCCTGCAAAAATTGGTTGAATCATGAAGTTAGGTTATTTTGCACAATGTACGTCTGATAATGGATTTTCAAAATGTGTACTTTTGGAATTAAAATAGAATTAAAATATAGTCGACTGTAGCACCCACTATCCAACAATAGTTATTGTATTTAAACTTTTTTAAAATACAAATATAAGAACATTTATTTTGTGAATTGACTTATTGGTAGCCTTGCCTTATAAGCGTGGTTTGAAATAATAAAAATATTATATTTATTTATAAAATTATTTTTTCAATATTTGTATTTGTTTTGTTTTATATTAAAAAAATATATTTTCCTGTAATATTACTGCACTTCTACTTAAATCGACAGCCTCTGTGGAATACAATCCATGGTGGAGAGTATATAAAGTTCGGCCAGGCCGAACTTAACTCCGTTTGTAATTTTTAATTTTGATTTACTCTCTTAGGCAAAGTTTTAGATCTTGCCTTGTAGCTCCTATAAGATTTGTTCGAAGACGTTTGCGTAGACTATAGTGTGTGTAGTTGATTATACGTGCTGTTGTTTAAGGACAATATCACTCATACGCACTGCACTTCCACTTAAATCGACAGCCTCTGTGGAATGCAATCCATAGTGGAGGGTATATAAAGTTCGGCCCGGCCGAAATTAAATCCGTTTTTACTTGTTAATTTTGATTTACTCTCTTTGGCAAAGTTGTAGCTCTTGCCTTGTAGCTCCTATAAGATTTGTTCGAAGACATTTGCGTAGGCTATAGTGTGTGTAGGTAGCGTATACGTGCTGTTGTTTAAGAACAATATCACTCATACGCACTGCCCATTAAAAGAAACAGTCTAGCAAGATATATTGTTCCTGCCAAAACGGTGTTAAGAATCAGTCCTAGGAAGTTTTTATGTACTAGAAAGTTGTTTATTGAGATCTTAGGTACATTTTTATAGTTGATTGTTTCCTTGAATTTTGAACGGTTTGCTACCTATGGACCTGAACACGGGAAAAAGGTTAAAAAATCGATTTTTTATTTTTTTGTGGTTTTGTCCTTTTTTGAAGAGCTACAACTTTTCCTCAGAGAGTACATCAAAATTCCAAATGGTTTGCAAGATATGAGCCTGAGAAAATGATCACTTTTTGCAAAAATAATCCGGAGACCCCAAAACTTTGGGGGCCCATAAAAGTACATGACTTGGCAAAACTGGGAGACACGGATCTGTTTTTTGGTCTTTTATCACGTTGTGGTCTCTGGTTATTGGTTATATTGTTTCGTGTTGCACTGTGTTATGGTATTGCACTTATATGTAAACCCGAGGTCCTCCATTCTTTGGAAATACCTCGATTTTCTAGGATTCAACCTAACGTCGAACTTTAAGTCCTTTTATTTGTTTCCTAACTCATCCCGAAAACATTAATTTTCGCATATTCACGTTTATGTAGTCTGTACTCTAAAATCGAGAAGAAGAAAAATATCACGACCGTTTTTATTACTTATTTCCATGTTATTTTCCTACTGTGGCTTATTAGTAAAATTTGTTTTTTTTTATGCTTGTATTTGGTTTCCTTTGAAGATTAATGGTTAGTCTGACTCGTGTAATTGGAATTTTGTTCATTGTTGTTTTTGCCAACGTGTATTGTAATATCTGGCGGGGATTTTAGAAGATTTGGCCGCAGTCGACTACAACGTCTTAGCGTATTGGGGGGGGGTGTAATACAATAAGCACTACATCTTAAAGCCCTGAAGGCTAAAATTATATTAGGCCATAATTTGTTGAACTTCTGAAGCCATTAGCATTTGTAGTTTCAATTTGAATATGTTGCAAATTGATGGCATTAATTCGTGGGTATTACATTTAATTCGCAGCTATTTATTAGCGGCAGACGCTATTAACATTTTTGATGGCTTAAATATTGATTAAGGCGATGTGAAGACGATAACATGATAATGGTAAGGTGGAAAATTAAATTAAAAAAAAAACAATAACCACTTGTTTTTAAGTGGATTTAAATAATAACAAAGGTTCTTAAAGTGGCCTGGGTCAAAAAATATATTTGTTATTCGTTTTGTTTTTTAGTATATTTATTTTTGTTATTTTTAAGAGAATCCTAAAAATTATCTTCTTCACTCTCTTCACACTAAAAGACTGAAAAGGATTTTGAAGAATGTTGTAGCTCCAGCGAACGCATAACAATTCACTGGCATACATTACAAATACCCGTACAATTGCCGAGTTGGGAATTTGAGAAAAAAACTTTCAATTTGCATATTATCCTTGGCCAGGACCACCACCATGGCAACACAACGCATTCCATTTATATGCACATATGTATGTATATTTGAACATCCGAGAGTTATATATCATCCACCACCGTCACCATCGTCTACTTTATATGCATCAAAAAGACATTTTATGGATTTTTTATGCCTTGGCTCCTCTTCATTTTTCATATTTTGGCTGACTTAGTGCTTTTTTATCCTTTCGCTCTGCATTTGGCTCAATTTTAGGCATTATGCAAACGAATCGAAAAAATTTCCATATGCATTAACGTTGTTAAGGATATGAGAATCAAAACGGTTTTCAAACTTAGGGTGGAATGGTGGAGATATACCGTGCAATCATTTCACCATTTGCAAGGAGTAGAGGAGAAAAGTTTAATTTAAGTGACAAGCACACATTCTAAAGTCATGCCAAGGAAAAAAAGAGTGAACCGGCATAATATTATCATCCATCGATAAAGGCATTGCGTTGAAAATGATAAGGTATTGGCATCGACGTTTTTTTGCTGCCAAACGCATAATGCTTTTAGGAGTAAGTGACATAATCAATTACTGATATTGCTTGTCGAACTTAGCTGGAGTAAGGGAATTTTGGGAATATAAAGAGTGTAAGCGAAAGCTAATATGGCTGGGAGTGACTATATTAGAATGTTAACTCATATATATCTCTATGCCAATACTTGACTTTTGAAGTCAATCGTTGATCCATTTAAATCGATGTGGTAATAATGGGAATTTTTTTAGGTCCTGGATCTATATGAATATATGTTCGTCCTTTGCCATACTGAAACAAGTAAATAAATGGTAATGTAGAACGGATGCGACTTTACGATACCCTAAACTCTCAGTACAATTTATTATAGGGTGGACCATGTAACATTTTAAATTTGAACTCCTGATTACTTTGACTTCGAAAGGCAGAATAACATTAATTATTATTATACCCTCCACCTCCAGGAGGGGGTATACTAACTTTGTCATTCCGTTTGCAACACCTCGCAATATCGACCTGAGCCCCTATATATATATACTTTATACTTTTATATATATACTTTATATTATTTCAGTATGTCTGCTTGTACTTGATATTGGGTATGCGCATTCCCCCGATAACAAAAACGTACACCATAAAGTAATTTTTATTCGTAGGGGGTGAAATGGGGCAAAAAGGGATGAAAATGACGATTTAACCATGTCTGTCTGTCCGTCCGTCTGCTGTCCATCTAAGCTTTTTCGCACTCTACAGTTCGCAATTGTTGTCCGATTGTCATGAAACTTGGCAGAACTTATTTTTTCTGGCCAAGGACCATCGGTATTGAATTTGGAAGAAATCGGTTCAGATTTAGATATAGCCCCCATACAAATGTCGGTCCCGATTTGACATTTTCCGCTCTAGAAACCACATATTGTACCCGATTTTCTTTAAATTTGGTACAACATCTTATAATCCAACTAGAAACACCCATGCCTAAATTGGGTAAGATCGGTTCAGATTTAGATATAGCCCCCATACTAATATCGCTCCCTATTTCACTTTTTCCGCTTTAGAAACCACATATTGTACCCGATTTTCTTTAAAATTGGCGCAACATCTTATAATTCAACTAGAAACGCCTATGTAAAAATTGGGTAAGATCGGTTCAGATTTAGATATAGCCCCCATACAAATGTCGCTCCCGATTTGACATTTTCCGCTCTAGAAACGACATATTGTACCCGATTTTCTTTAAATTGTGCAGAAAATCTTATAATCCAACTAGAAACACGCATGCAAAAATTGGATAAGATCGGTTCAGATTTAGATATAGCTCCCGATTTGACTTTTTCCGCTCTAAAATCCAGATATTGTACCCGTTTTTCTTTAAAATTGGCACAACATCTTATAATCCAACTAAAAAACCGATGGTGAAAGTGGGTAAGATCGGTTCAGATTTAGATATAGCCCTCATACAAATGTTGCTCCCGAATGTTTAACCGATTTTGGCCAAATTTTACATATTATATTTCACCAATAAACAGACATGGTGAAAGCGCGTCACATCGTTCCTGGTTTCAATATACTCCCATACAAATGTCCTTTCCGATTTAACATTTTTGTCAAACACATACATTTACAGGATGCAAAAATCCTTCCCGATTTCAATTTTTAACCGAATTGAATTGCAATGAGAATTGTTTGGGTGATGCCCATATGTCCATACTTTGAAATGACTTTGGTATACTACTGTATAATTTGTATTTGTCTGTCGGACAATTAGATCAATTACCATATTATTTACCATACTCGTTAAATTTGACTGAAGATGAATTTATAGCATATAAATTATATAAATATAATTTATATAATTTGTATGAATTACACAAAATTGCTCCCATGAAATACCTAGGTTTAGTAATCAAAGCGAGGTACATACGCAGGGAGTGGTGTAGGGTATTATATAGTCGGCCCCGCCCGACTTTAGCCTTTCCTTACTTGTTTTTTTTTTTAAATTCGTACTTTTAAAGGAATAAAATGGGAACAGAAATATGCAAATGGTACCATCCAAACGACTGGACCTAAAATAAAGAAATTCGGTGCATTCTTCTGATTGTGTTGACTCGTAAAATAAAAATTTTTGGAAATTCGTACTTTTTGGGGTCAAAATGGAAAAAGGGGATACAAATTGTACCAACCAAATACCCGCAGTTTAAGTCATGGAATTCTACTGACTGCGTAGACATGAAAAATAAAAAGTTTTTTCCAAAATCGTAGTTTCAAAGGATACAACGGGAACGGAGGGATAAAAATGGTACCAAGTAAACGGCTACACCTAGAATGATGAAATTCGGTGTGTACATACCTCTAATGTAAGACATGTAAAATAACGAGTTTTTAGAAATCCGTACTTTTAATTGGGTAAAATGGAAAAATGGGATACAAATGGTACCAACCAAATAGCCGCAGCTAGAATCATGGAATTCGGTGTACACATTCCTCAGACTGCATAGACACGCAAATTAAAAAGATTTTTCCAAATTTTTATTTTTTACTTTTACGGCAAAAATTTGTTGAATCATGAAGTTAGGGTATTTTGCACTGTGTACGAGAAAGATAATGGAATTTGTACTTTTGGAAATAAAATAGGCTGGGAATACAACCAAGCCTGTTTGAAGATTGTTGTCTTATATTTACTTATTGAATTGACTTGGAGTATTATTTCGATATATATAGTGTAAACGTAGTTAGTAGTCTTGCCTTATAGGCGTGGTTTGAAATAATAGAAATTTTATATTTATTTATAAAATTATTAAACCAATTTACATTTTCTTGCAATGTTACCGCACTTCTACAAAAATCGTGTGGAATGCAATCCATGGTGTAGGGTATATAAAGTTCGGCCTTTGCCGATTTTACTTGTTTAATATATTGCATTCTAAATAGAATACAATGTCTTATGGTTATGACGGTCTTTGGAGAAGTAAGAAGACCTTTTTGATTGCTAGCAATTACTTTTATATAATTTTTTCTATTAATTAAATAAAACGAAATATTTTTTCACAATTTTTGATTTGAACCGGTACATTGTCCGGGGTCAAGATCACCCTGTGAAAGTTTTCCTCAGGTTTTTTAATACGAAATAATATCGTTTTTGACTTTAGGACACCAATACATCATCCCTTCAACAAAATGGTTTTATAGTAGTGTTTTTTGTACCCTCCATTTTATTTTAATTGTCTTGATTGATGTCTTCTTCGTTGGTCAATCGGAGTTCGGTTTGATTTTTATTGTTTTGTTATTCATTAAAAGTTAATATTAAATTTTCTTATTATTACAGAACAATCGAACCTAAAAATTAAAATATCGAAATTCTCAAACAAATATAATTTCGAAATATCTTTCAAAATTGATAATATCATAGCCAGCGATTTGCAATCTTTAACTCTACCTATCACTTATTCTGACCAATTGCAACCACATCTACTGGACTCATAACTTAACTTTCGTCATTTTTACTACACACTATATTATAGTCTGCACTGCAGTGCTCATATTTTAGAGTCATTTTTATGAAAAAAAATATTAATTGCATTTCTAGGTAAATTCACCACTACCAAAAATACCGATTCATTGTGTGTGTTTCGAACTTGTTAACATTTGTATGAATTTCATGCTGAAACTTCAACCGATAAAAGCTAGATGAAGCTGATTTATGTACATTTCGCGTTTTCAGTTCAAATCGTTTTGTTATTATCATATTCCACCAATAACTTTTATAGATGTGCAGTTAAAATGAATGAGTATGTTTACTATTATGTAGTTGATGATCATACAATCAATACAATTACACCACTGGAGTCGCTATTTGGTTTGATAGAAATTTAATTCAAAGTCAATCAGATATAACACTTTGCACAAAAAAAATTAAAAACAATGATGGTTAGGGAAATGTCGTTATAATTCATGTTAAAAATAAATATTTTTTGTGGCTCTAGGAAATGGACCTAAAAAGTCGGAAAAGTATATTTCATTGTTCAAAAAATTGAATAATTAAGTCCTGTAAATATGTCAAGTCCTTTCAGACTTGGACATACTATCAAACACAATATGTACAGATTTGTTATATTTCGTGTCAGCTTCCAGAATAATATAGGTTGGGCAATTTAAAATTTTAAATTTGGATTGGCTATAAAAAAGTACTGATTATTTTTTCAAATTTCTGGTTGGAAAGGTTGAACTTTGTCATTTAATAATGGAACACAATATTATTCATATGTCCACTACGACTGGCACGGCCGATCAAACCAATTTTTCAGTACATTTTCAATTTTTCCGGCTCGAATCTCTTCATTCATTCGATTTCATGCTTCAACGCTTCAATTGTCTCTGGATGGTTTGCATTACATTTATCCTTAAATTCTCCAAATAAACCCAAGAGCTCAAATCACAGCTCCGAGACGGCCAATTATCACAATTTTAGTCGATTTTCGAAAACAGTGCGTAAATTAACAATGGTTGTGTTTGTTGTATGACATTTGGCACCGTCTTGTTGAGACCAAATGTCGTCCATGTCCTTCTCTTGAATTTTTGGAAACAAAAGTTCGTTGAGCATGGCACGGTAACGCTCACGGTTGACGGTAACTGCGGCTCCTTGCTCATTTTCGAAAAAAAATGCCCTAATGATGCCGCCAGTCCAAAATCCAAACCAAACATTGACTCCTTGTGGATGCATTGGCTTCTCAAAAGTCACGCGTGGGTTCTCTGAACCCCATATGCTGCAATTTTGCTTATTGACATAGCCATTGAGATGAAAATGAGCTTCATCTGAAAACACGATTTTTCGGTAAAATTCTTCATCGCCTGCCAAACAATCATCAGCCCATTGGGCGAAGCGAAAACACATAGGATGGTCATGAGGCTTCAGTTGTTGGACCAACAGAACGATGTAAGCCTTCAAACCGAGGTATTTATTTAAAATTCTTCTCAAAGAAGTGCGAGTAATTTTCAGTTCCTGAGAACGATGACGATTTGGTGCTTATGGATGTTATTGGATAGTCTTGGATATTCTCAGCCACAGCAATGTTTTCGATTGAACGCACTGGACGATATACTCGTTTCACAGACTGAACTGAAGGACGATCTCTTCTCGAAAATTGTCCACGCAAAATCTCTTATAGTTTGCGTTAAAGACTCACTACTTTGGAATTAAGTGTTTAATATTCCTCAATTTTATTCGAGCCTATAGCGTCCCATTATGCAAATGTCAAACATAAACCTAAAAATAAACATGTAAAAACGGATGGGCCGAACTTTATATACCCTCCACCATGTATTGCATTCCACAGAGGCTGTCGATTTTCGTAGAAGTGTAGTAATATTACAGGAAAATGTCATTTTTTTAATATAGCCAAACCAAAACATATACAAATATTGAAAAAATAACTTCATAAATAAATATAATATTTTTATTATTTAAAACAACGCTTATAAGACAAGGCTAGCAATATAGAAATAATACTTCAAGTCAATTCAAAAAAATAAATATTCTTATATTTATATTTTCAAAAAGCTTAAATACCATAATTATTTGTAGATAGTTGGTTGTATTTCGATTCAATTTTAATTCCAAAAGTACAATTTTTGAAACTCCAATATCTCCAGTGCAAAATAACCTAACTTCATGATTCAACCAATTGGAAAAATCTTTATTTTGCATGTCTATGCAGTCAGAGGAATGTATACGCCGAATTCCAAAATTATAGCTGCGACCATTTGGTTGGTACCATTTTTATCCCCTTTTTCCTATTTTACCCTCTTAAGAGTACCACTTTATAAAATCTCTTTATTTTACGTGTCTACACAATTAGAGGGATGTACACGCCAAATTCCATTTTTATCCCTCCGTGCCACTTGTATCCCTTGAAAGTACAAATTTGGAAACGAACATTTTACTGCGACAACGCAGTCAGAGGAATGTATTCTCCGAGTTTCATGACTCTAGCTGCGGTCATTTGGTCGGTACTATTTTTAGCCCCTTTATCCATTTTAACCCCAAAAAGTACGAATCTTGAAAAATTCGTGTATTTTACGTGTCTACGCAATCAGAGGAATGTGTACACAGAATTTCATAATTCTAGGTGCAGCCGTTTGGTTGGTACCATTTTTATCCCTCTATTCCCCTTTTACCCCCTAAAAGTACGAATTTGGAATAAATACTTTATATTACCTATCTACTCAATTAGAGGAATGTACACACCGAATATCGTGTTTCTAGATGTTGTCGTTCTATAGGTACCATTTTTATCCATTTTTGTCCCATTTCACCCCCTACGAATAAAACTCACTTTGAAGTGCACATTTTTGTTATTGGGGGAATGCGCATACCCAGTATCAAGTAAGTACAAGCAGCCATATTAAAAAATATTCTTATATACTCTAAAATATTAGGGGTTATTATACGTTTTTCAGTCCTTGTGAGGGAAAAAGTTTTCCCTTTTGGCCGATTTTGCCCAGTTTCAATCCCAACCGATCTACGACTATAAGACGCATTTATGGCAAATTTGGACAGCCCAGCTCCTTTCGTTTAGATGCTGGCGTGCTTTTAACGGACGGACGGGCATGGCTTGATCGTCTTAGAATTGTATGACGATCAAGAATAAATATACTTTATAGGGTCTCAGGTCGATATTCAAGGTGTTACAAACGGAATGACAAAGTTAGTATACCCCCATCCTGGAGGTGGAGGCTATAAAAATAAAAATGAATATTATTCCACCTTTCAAAGTCAAGGTAATCTCTAGTTCAAATTTTAAACAGTAAATGGCCCACCCTGTAGACATTTCCCTTATCCATAAATAAATAAAAATAAAAAATAAAAATGAATATTATTCCACCTTTCGAAGTCAAGGTAATCTGTAGTTCAAATTTTAAACTTTAAATGGCCCATCTTGTAGACATTTCCCTTATCCATAATTTTTTTAAATTTCGTCACAGGCTAAGAAACATAAATTATACTCATTATATGCAACCAGCCACATGTTTAACAACATCCATCACCCCAAACACACCCTCACACAACTCCTCGTTTATTACTCCGCGAGCACACATAACATTTGCTAATATTATTACGTTTAACTTTTAAACTTAATATTACGATTGGGGTTAATAAAAATGTGTTCCCCTATGAAAGGGGTGGGGGATGAGAGTTTTTAGTTTAGTTTCAGCATCATATGCGATTAAATTTTCAATTAAATGCAATGCAATTATGAAACTTTTTCGTGGCGCTGGCTTTCGTTGGCGGTTATTATGAGAAATGTTTTCATTTCTCACCATCATACAACAACGACAACACCAACAAAAACATATGCAAAGATTTTTCATTATTAAATTTCATACTCGAATGTACGCAAACCGTTTGCGGGGTATTTCCTCCCCACTTTACATTGTGGTAGTTTTATGGGACATGTGTATGTCACAATGTGACACAATTAAAATGGGCCGGAACAGAAAAAAATGGGATAAAAGCGCACACATCACAAAAAAAAAGAATATTACGACAGTTTAACGTCACATCAAGATGCCAGAGGAAATGATGCCGGATGTGCACAAACAAATGCGGGTGTTTATGACACTGTGGAGGAGAGATGGCATAAAAGGGTTTATTAATTTTTTTATTTTAAGGATAAAATATTATTTGCATTTTTCAGGCATTTGTCATGGTGTTGATATTAAATTCAGGTTTATTTATTTTAATTTATGAAAAATAATAAAAACAAGGATGTCCGTCAATTCTTTCCTTTGGATTAAATCGTCACTTTTGTGACGAATTTTCCACTCTTATGGGTTTTTTGTTTCTAGAACTAATTTTGTCCCGTCCTAGGGAACTATATAAAAACTTTCCACAGGTTTTTATGAAAAAGTCAAGGTATGGTTTTTAAATAACCTCACAAAATGGCAGTTTACGACAAAGAATGGACAAAATCTTGCATTTCTTCTCAGTCATTAACTTATTTCCAATTTCGCTCTTTGGAAGCAAACATCCGAATGCTGTTGCTCTTCATAAAAATTCCAAAATAATATTATCTCATTTGTTCCTTAATTTCAAGTCTCATGCAAATTTATGCATTGATACATTGAGAACAAAATTCAACTTTGGACCGAGGCAACTTAAGGGACAACAAGGATTTGTACTTGAACTGCCTTTGGCAGAATTTCATGCTTAGAGTGTTGCAACACCAGAAAAAACCTGAATTTTGTAGTTGGTCATGTCCTGGGACAACAATGCTACAAGCAGTGACTTTCTCTCTATTCCTTTCAGGACAAAATTTCAATTAAAAGTATGCATGCATTCTTAAGAGGAAGGAAAACACCAGCAACAGGATGGATACATAGCAGGCAACTATACGAAGGGTCAAATGGAAATGTTAAGGATTTGATGGGAGCCTTATCAATAATGCGACGGTGGAGGACATATTAATTTTGTCAATCCGTCTGCAACACATTGAAGTCTTCATAGCAGATATAAAGGGTTAACGATACGTTCGTGGCAAAATTCCTAGACGATTTAGCCATGCTCGACTGTTGAAAGCACTCTAACTGGCGAACGAAATGAGCGAAAATCGAAAATGGTTCAAATTTCCCACATACTTATATTTATTAGGGAGGGTCACGAAAATAAATTGCTGCGAGCACAACCCCAGAAATGAAGATTGCATTGTTTAATGATGATCTGCAAAATATGTCATCGCTTGGTCAAGCCGTGTGTGAGCTAAACGCTCTAGAAAAGAACTCCAAAAGAACTTGTCTTACATTTTTGTTTGAAATAATAGACCATTGGAAGCACTTTAAATATAAATTTTTATACACTCCACGAGAGTATTATGTCTTTGTGCATTTGTTTGTAACACCCAGAAGGAAACGAGTCAGACCCATCGTTTATTATACAGATCGGCTTAGAATCACTTTCTGATTCGATTTAGCAATGTCCGTCTGTCTGTCTGTCCGTCTGTCTCTCCATCAATTGTTGTAATCAAATTATAGCTCGCAATTATAGTCCGATCTTAACAAAAATTGGCACAACGCTATGTAATTTGAGGCAAATCGATTCAGATTTAGATATAGCCCACATACAAATGTCGCTCCCGATTTGACATTTTCCGCTCTAGAAACCACATATTGTACTCGATTTTCTTTAAATTTGGAACAACATTTTATAATCCAACTAGAAACACATATGCAGAAATTGGGTAAGATCGGTTCAGATTTAGATATAGCCCCCATACAAATGTCGCTCCCGATTTGACTTTTCCCGCTATAAAAACCCCATAAAGTGCTCGATATTCTTTAAATTTGGCACAACATCTTATAATCTAACTAGAAACACCTATGCAGAATTTGGGTAAGATCGGTTCAGATTTAGATATAGCCCCCATACAAATGTCGCTTCCGATTTGACTTTTTCCGCTATAAAAGCCACATAATGGACTCGATTTTCTTTAAATTTGGTACACCATCTTATAATTCAACTAGAAACATCTATGCAGAAATTGGGTAAGATCGGTTCAGATTTAGATATAGCCCCCATACAAATATCGCTCCCGATTTGACTTCTTCCGCTATAAAAACCCCATAAAATACTCGATATTCTTTAAATTTGGCACACCATCTTATAATCCAACCAGAAACACCTATGCTGAAATTGGGTAAGATCGGTTCAGATTTAATATAGCCCCCATACAAATGTCGCTCCCGATTTGATATTTTCCGCTCTAGAAACCACATATTGTACCCGATTTTCTTTAAGATTGGCACAATATCTTATAGTCCAACTAAACAAAACTATGGTGAAAGTGGGTAAGATCGGTTCAGATTTAAATATAGCCCAAATACAAATGTGCTCCCAAAAGTTTAACCGATTTTGGCCAAACTATGCATTTTATATTTCACCTATTTCGATCCAGATTTCAATATACATATGTCCTTTCTGATTTAACATTTTTAGTCAAACATATACATTTACAGGATACAAAAAACCTTCCCGTTTTCACTTTTTCACCGAATTGAATTGTATTCGGATAGAAAGTGGAGTGTATCATAGAGTCGGCTCCGCCCGACTTTAGCCTTTCCTTACTTGTTATTCTTGTCTTAGAATAACTCAGATTTACTCAGATTGGCTATGTTCAAAAATTAAACCCTTGAATCTTAGAGAACATAGAAAATATAGAATACATAGAATTTGTAATGAGTTTTGGACAGAATATAGATGTAATCATTTTGTAAAATGCAAATTACAAATGGTTAAATTTGTTTGTAAAATAGATTTTTTTGTATTTACTCAGGTTCGGGATCATTTTTACAAATAGAAACAAATCTATGAAAAGTTAATGATCGACAAAACAAAACAAATAGAACAAATTGGGCAAGAATACAACATAAAAAATTACACGAGAAAAGCATGATATTTACAAGTGTTTCAGGAGCGTTTAGTTCATATACAGGTTGATGAATTATCGCAATATTTTTTTTTCGTGTCCCATCCTAATACATATTCAAGGTTAGGCAGAAATACAAATGTCTATATTTTTCTTATGATTTTTTCCCTATAACAAGAAGAATATTTCCTGCGATTTTCCAAAAAAGTCGGTGCCATGTGAACATTTTTTGTCCGGTTTCATATTGAATGACTCATACACACTCTGACACAAGTTTTTCTGTCTATAGTTAGTTGGAAATTTTCTCAAAACCGATGTTCACGAAACACACTTCCTTTGCGGGGCCTCGCATACACCTTTTACTCTTACTCTACAGATTTTACAAATATGTACACATACAAGTTTTACATCAATATGTATGCATGCACAATTTTGTGGTGTGTGTGCGTGTCGTACCTTTTGAAAGAGAAGAAAAAAATATCTCAACCACAAAAGGATTCAATTGAAACACAAATTGTTAACACAACACAACCCAACCCACACAACCGGAATTATCCCAACATTTAGCAAGTCATTCACATTCACAGCCACATGCATGTGTATGCGTATGTATGTATGCTGTTGTATGTTTATCTCAAAGATGCAATTTATTCAAATGGAAAATGCTCAAATTATCAAATGTTAAATGAAATTCAGAAGGAGAGTAGGCTGCACAACGAAGAAAATGTAGGCCATACGAATTAAAGCCAAACATTTAATGCTGGTGAAGTTGTTGTCGAACATATTTCGGCTAGTGTAGTGTTAATTAAATTTCTTTCGTTTATAAATAATTTGAGTTTAATCCTGGCATTTAACATTTTCATTACAGGTCGGCTTAAGGGACGGCAACGGACAAATGAATGAATTCTACCAGATTCCGGTGAGTGTGTGTAATTTCAAGCCATATTCAATAATGCAATCAATTTGTGGCAGTGCAACAAGCACTTTTAACAATTAAAACGATTTGCAAATGTATAATTTTAATTGTATGTTCTTGACTACTGGGAGAGGGTCAGAATTTAAGACAGTCCTAGGGGAATTTTTAAAGAATACTCAATACATTTACATATATAATGTAAGAGTAACTCGGTGGAAGTTTTTGAACTTTCAGGTATGTTTGGGGAAAATGTTTGAAGAGAAAATTAATGGAAACCTGTCTTACATTTCTTCCCTATAAAATATATAAAAAATATAATAACAAAATATAAAAAATGTATGTGGGCCACCTTAAGGGTTCCAGATAGAGGCTAGATATGTTCAGAGAAAATATTGGGGATTAAAATATATTGGAGGTCGGTCATAGATTTGACTCCACTAGCGACCTCCTTGGGACAGTAAGAGTGTTAGGAACAGTTTTTATAAAAATGTAGTTTTTGTCGTAGAGCCTCCATAAGGAGTGGAGATAAAGGATTGGTAAGTTTGGATAAAATGTTGGGGAGAGAAAACTAATGGGATAAGTCTTACATGTCTAGATAGGGGCTAATGCGGAGCATTATATAAAAAATAAAAAATAAAAAATAAAAAATAAAAAATAAAAAATAAAAAATAAAAAATAAAAAATAAAAAATAAAAAATAAAAAATAAAAAATAAAAAATAAAAAATAAAAAATAAAAAATAAAAAATAAAAAATAAAAAATAAAAAATAAAAAATAAAAAATAAAAAATAAAAAATAAAAAATAAAAAATAAAAAATAAAAAATAAAAAATAAAAAATAAAAAATAAAAAATAAAAAATAAAAAATAAAAAATAAAAAATAAAAAATAAAAAATAAAAAATAAAAAATAAAAAATAAAAAATAAAAAATAAAAAATAAAAAATAAAAAATAAAAAATAAAAAATAAAAAATAAAAAATAAAAAATAAAAAATAAAAAATAAAAAATAAAAAATAAAAAATAAAAAATAAAAAATAAAAAATAAAAAATAAAAAATAAAAAATAAAAAATAAAAAATAAAAAATAAAAAATAAAAAATAAAAAATAAAAAATAAAAAATAAAAAATAAAAAATAAAAAATAAAAAATAAAAAATAAAAAATAAAAAATAAAAAATAAAAAATAAAAAATAAAAAAGAAAAATATGTATGGGGGCCAATTTAAGGGTTGAAGGTAGAGGGTAGGTCTGTTCTGAGACTGAAAAAATATTGAGGTTGGTCCTACATTTACCGCTAGAAAAAGCAAAAACAAACAAAACAAAATTGAATTTTTGTATGGGACATGTTTGTTTGGAAAGAAAATAATGGGGGTTAGTCTTATATGTCCCCCCTATACGGGTAACTCGTTGGCAGTTTTTAACTTTTCTTTTATAGAAAAAATTAAAAAAATGCAGATGGAGGGTAGGTTTATTCTGAGAAAATGTTGGGGCTGAAATAAGTCATACATTGACATTGAAAGTTGGTCATACATTTGACTCCAGTAGGGATCTCCTTTGGGTAGTTAGAGTGTTGGAAACATATTTAATGTAGTTTTGTAAGAAACGGCGATAGGAGAAAATGTTGGGAAGGAAAATTAAATGAGGTCAGTCTTACATGTCCCCACTCTACGTGTAAATCGGGACTGTTTTGGGTTTCATAAAAAAATTATCAAAAATAAAAAAAAAAATGGGTAGGGTTGAATGTAGATGGTAGGTTTGTTCTGAGATAAAGTAGGGACTGAAAAAATGTTGGTTTGTCATACATTTGACTCCAGTACGGGCCTCCTTGGGGCAATTAAAGGGCTGGGATTTTTTTTATATAAATGTAGTTTTTTGCACACACACATTGAGTGCCAAGCGGTTTTGGCGCAAACCTTCCCAGGAGGCCAAACATTTTTTGGCTATAAGTAAAATCAATCACTGTCGTACGGAAACCTACGACGTGGCACTCAATGTGTTAAGGAGTGGAGATTGGGATTGTTGAGAAAGAAAATTAGTGGAGGTCAGTCATACATGTCTCCCCTCTAGGGGTGACTCAGTGGTAGTCTTGGGCCTTTCTTTCATAAAAAATTAAAAAATGTATGGGGACCACCTTTAGGGTTGAATATAGAGGGTTGATATGTTCAGAGAAAATATTGGGGCTGAAAAAATATATAAAATATATACAAATATGTGTCTCTACTAGCGGCCTCCTTGCGCAAGTAAAAGCGGTGTGAGCAAACTGGAGGGGGCAATTAAAATTAAACCCTCCGGACGCGACTCCGAGGCTGTTTTTGGGATTTTTGGGTATTTATATACCTCATCAGCCACCACTGAACCCCATGAGCTCTCATTTGCACTCACCCCATCATCGAATCTCACAAAATAGCGAGTTCTAGTGTATCCAAATCGAATTCCTAAAAATGCCCATACAACATTATCCCACGCCTATATTCAATCCATTAGTTTCAATCGCAGCTCATATTGAGATATTGAATTTCTTAACTTGACCTAGAATATTTTCAAATCACTATCAAGTAATGTGAGTGAGTCTCCACATCAACTGTTGTATTAGTTTCACATTTAACATCTCAAAACCAGATTTTCTCTTTTTTGACAACTTTTAGGAGGCTACCTTCTTCGTAAATAATACATAGAATACTACATTTAATGCGACATTGACCTTTGTGTAGACAGAGAAACCTCCGAATGCCACAAATGTCTTTAAGCCAAAAAATATACAGACGTTTTTACTGTGATTTTCATTAAATATTAATTAATAGTCCTTATCCGAGCAGGCACAGTTATTCTCCGTATTTTACTGCAAATCCTTGCCTACTCTTCCAACTCCTCCTCCTCCACATTCCTTTTGGTTTGGATATCGTTTTGATATCAACATCATATGCCGTCCATTAACCACAGTCCTTCCCTCTGGCCCAGGCCATGGCCAGCAGTTTGACCGACCATCCGGCTGAGTCGGCGATGATGCGTTACACAAAAAGTATCTGACTTTCTTGTGTCGGTGTCGGTGGCTATGTCTGTGTTGGTTGATGGCGATCTGCTTGATTGTGTGTCTTTGCAGGATTTCTATGGTTATCTTACACTTGGATGGTTTCTTCAATTACAGCAACATACACATCCCCAACCATACACACATAGATATACACACATCCACATACAAATATTGTCTAGCATAATATCGCTTATCAATTTAATGCTATACGCACTATTAACTTGTGATACACATTTACCAGTATGTTATTTATTATTATATCCTTTATACAAATCATTGGCTTCAATGCCGGCATCATTATCAGGCGGTGGGGGAGCAGGACCAGAGGCAACAGCGCAGCAGTGTTACTTATCCTTTACACATATCGAAGGATTGCTTCATGAAATCCAATATTTATGATAATCTCTCTGTTAGTTTAAAGAGATTTAGTGGGGAAGACGAATATGTCAATTAAATGCAAATGTTTGACAAATTGAATACTTGAATACTTGAATACTTGAATACTTGAATACTTGAATACTTGAATACTTGAATACTTGAATACTTGAATACTTGAATACTTGAATACTTGAATACTTGAATACTTGAATACTTGAATACTTGAATACTTGAATACTTGAATACTTGAATACTTGAATACTTGAATACTTGAATACTTGAATACTTGAATACTTGAATACTTGAATACTTGAATACTTGAATACTTGAATACTTGAATACTTGAATACTTGAATACTTGAATACTTGAATACTTGAATACTTGAATACTTGAATACTTGAATACTTGAATACTTGAATACTTGAATACTTGAATACTTGAATACTTGAATACTTGAATACTTGAATACTTGAATACTTGAATACTTGAATACTTGAATACTTGAATACTTGAATACTTGAATACTTGAATACTTGAATACTTGAATACTTGAATACTTGAATACTTGAATACTTGAATACTTGAATACTTGAATACTTGAATACTTGAATACTTGAATACTTGAATACTTGAATACTTGAATACTTGAATACTTGAATACTTGAATACTTGAATACTTGAATACTTGAATACTTGAATACTTGAATACTTGAATACTTGAATACTTGAATACTTGAATACTTGAATACTTGAATACTTGAATACTTGAATACTTGAATACTTGAATACTTGAATACTTGAATACTTGAATACTTGAATACTTGAATACTTGAATACTTGAATACTTGAATACTTGAATACTTGAATACTTGAATACTTGAATACTTGAATACTTGAATACTTGAATACTTGAATACTTGAATACTTGAATACTTGAATACTTGAATACTTGAATACTTGAATACTTGAATACTTGAATACTTGAATACTTGAATACTTGAATACTTGAATACTTGAATACTTGAATACTTGAATACTTGAATACTTGAATACTTGAATACTTGAATACTTGAATACTTGAATACTTGAATACTTGAATACTTGAATACTTGAATACTTGAATACTTGAATACTTGAATACTTGAATACTTGAATACTTGAATACTTGAATACTTGAATACTTGAATACTTGAATACTTGAATACTTGAATACTTGAATACTTGAATACTTGAATACTTGAATACTTGAATACTTGAATACTTGAATACTTGAATACTTGAATACTTGAATACTTGAATACTTGAATACTTGAATACTTGAATACTTGAATACTTGAATACTTGAATACTTGAATACTTGAATACTTGAATACTTGAATACTTGAATACTTGAATACTTGAATACTTGAATACTTGAATACTTGAATACTTGAATACTTGAATACTTGAATACTTGAATACTTGAATACTTGAATACTTGAATACTTGAATACTTGAATACTTGAATACTTGAATACTTGAATACTTGAATACTTGAATACTTGAATACTTGAATACTTGAATACTTGAATACTTGAATACTTGAATACTTGAATACTTGAATACTTGAATACTTGAATACTTGAATACTTGAATACTTGAATACTTGAATACTTGAATACTTGAATACTTGAATACTTGAATACTTGAATACTTGAATACTTGAATACTTGAATACTTGAATACTTGAATACTTGAATACTTGAATACTTGAATACTTGAATACTTGAATACTTGAATACTTGAATACTTGAATACTTGAATACTTGAATACTTGAATACTTGAATACTTGAATACTTGAATACTTGAATACTTGAATACTTGAATACTTGAATACTTGAATACTTGAATACTTGAATACTTGAATACTTGAATACTTGAATACTTGAATACTTGAATACTTGAATACTTGAATACTTGAATACTTGAATACTTGAATACTTGAATACTTGAATACTTGAATACTTGAATACTTGAATACTTGAATACTTGAATACTTGAATACTTGAATACTTGAATACTTGAATACTTGAATACTTGAATACTTGAATACTTGAATACTTGAATACTTGAATACTTGAATACTTGAATACTTGAATACTTGAATACTTGAATACTTGAATACTTGAATACTTGAATACTTGAATACTTGAATACTTGAATACTTGAATACTTGAATACTTGAATACTTGAATACTTGAATACTTGAATACTTGAATACTTGAATACTTGAATACTTGAATACTTGAATACTTGAATACTTGAATACTTGAATACTTGAATACTTGAATACTTGAATACTTGAATACTTGAATACTTGAATACTTGAATACTTGAATACTTGAATACTTGAATACTTGAATACTTGAATACTTGAATACTTGAATACTTGAATACTTGAATACTTGAATACTTGAATACTTGAATACTTGAATACTTGAATACTTGAATACTTGAATACTTGAATACTTGAATACTTGAATACTTGAATACTTGAATACTTGAATACTTGAATACTTGAATACTTGAATACTTGAATACTTGAATACTTGAATACTTGAATACTTGAATACTTGAATACTTGAATACTTGAATACTTGAATACTTGAATACTTGAATACTTGAATACTTGAATACTTGAATACTTGAATACTTGAATACTTGAATACTTGAATACTTGAATACTTGAATACTTGAATACTTGAATACTTGAATACTTGAATACTTGAATACTTGAATACTTGAATACTTGAATACTTGAATACTTGAATACTTGAATACTTGAATACTTGAATACTTGAATACTTGAATACTTGAATACTTGAATACTTGAATACTTGAATACTTGAATACTTGAATACTTGAATACTTGAATACTTGAATACTTGAATACTTGAATACTTGAATACTTGAATACTTGAATACTTGAATACTTGAATACTTGAATACTTGAATACTTGAATACTTGAATACTTGAATACTTGAATACTTGAATACTTGAATACTTGAATACTTGAATACTTGAATACTTGAATACTTGAATACTTGAATACTTGAATACTTGAATACTTGAATACTTGAATACTTGAATACTTGAATACTTGAATACTTGAATACTTGAATACTTGAATACTTGAATACTTGAATACTTGAATACTTGAATACTTGAATACTTGAATACTTGAATACTTGAATACTTGAATACTTGAATACTTGAATACTTGAATACTTGAATACTTGAATACTTGAATACTTGAATACTTGAATACTTGAATACTTGAATACTTGAATACTTGAATACTTGAATACTTGAATACTTGAATACTTGAATACTTGAATACTTGAATACTTGAATACTTGAATACTTGAATACTTGAATACTTGAATACTTGAATACTTGAATACTTGAATACTTGAATACTTGAATACTTGAATACTTGAATACTTGAATACTTGAATACTTGAATACTTGAATACTTGAATACTTGAATACTTGAATACTTGAATACTTGAATACTTGAATACTTGAATACTTGAATACTTGAATACTTGAATACTTGAATACTTGAATACTTGAATACTTGAATACTTGAATACTTGAATACTTGAATACTTGAATACTTGAATACTTGAATACTTGAATACTTGAATACTTGAATACTTGAATACTTGAATACTTGAATACTTGAATACTTGAATACTTGAATACTTGAATACTTGAATACTTGAATACTTGAATACTTGAATACTTGAATACTTGAATACTTGAATACTTGAATACTTGAATACTTGAATACTTGAATACTTGAATACTTGAATACTTGAATACTTGAATACTTGAATACTTGAATACTTGAATACTTGAATACTTGAATACTTGAATACTTGAATACTTGAATACTTGAATACTTGAATACTTGAATACTTGAATACTTGAATACTTGAATACTTGAATACTTGAATACTTGAATACTTGAATACTTGAATACTTGAATACTTGAATACTTGAATACTTGAATACTTGAATACTTGAATACTTGAATACTTGAATACTTGAATACTTGAATACTTGAATACTTGAATACTTGAATACTTGAATACTTGAATACTTGAATACTTGAATACTTGAATACTTGAATACTTGAATACTTGAATACTTGAATACTTGAATACTTGAATACTTGAATACTTGAATACTTGAATACTTGAATACTTGAATACTTGAATACTTGAATACTTGAATACTTGAATACTTGAATACTTGAATACTTGAATACTTGAATACTTGAATACTTGAATACTTGAATACTTGAATACTTGAATACTTGAATACTTGAATACTTGAATACTTGAATACTTGAATACTTGAATACTTGAATACTTGAATACTTGAATACTTGAATACTTGAATACTTGAATACTTGAATACTTGAATACTTGAATACTTGAATACTTGAATACTTGAATACTTGAATACTTGAATACTTGAATACTTGAATACTTGAATACTTGAATACTTGAATACTTGAATACTTGAATACTTGAATACTTGAATACTTGAATACTTGAATACTTGAATACTTGAATACTTGAATACTTGAATACTTGAATACTTGAATACTTGAATACTTGAATACTTGAATACTTGAATACTTGAATACTTGAATACTTGAATACTTGAATACTTGAATACTTGAATACTTGAATACTTGAATACTTGAATACTTGAATACTTGAATACTTGAATACTTGAATACTTGAATACTTGAATACTTGAATACTTGAATACTTGAATACTTGAATACTTGAATACTTGAATACTTGAATACTTGAATACTTGAATACTTGAATACTTGAATACTTGAATACTTGAATACTTGAATACTTGAATACTTGAATACTTGAATACTTGAATACTTGAATACTTGAATACTTGAATACTTGAATACTTGAATACTTGAATACTTGAATACTTGAATACTTGAATACTTGAATACTTGAATACTTGAATACTTGAATACTTGAATACTTGAATACTTGAATACTTGAATACTTGAATACTTGAATACTTGAATACTTGAATACTTGAATACTTGAATACTTGAATACTTGAATACTTGAATACTTGAATACTTGAATACTTGAATACTTGAATACTTGAATACTTGAATACTTGAATACTTGAATACTTGAATACTTGAATACTTGAACACTTGAATACTTGAATACTTGAATACTTGAATACTTGAATACTTGAATACTTGAATACTTGAATACTTGAATACTTGAATACTTGAATACTTGAATACTTGAATACTTGAATACTTGAATACTTGAATACTTGAATACTTGAATACTTGAATACTTGAATACTTGAATACTTGAATACTTGAATACTTGAATACTTGAATACTTGAATACTTGAATACTTGAATACTTGAATACTTGAATACTTGAATACTTGAATACTTGAATACTTGAATACTTGAATACTTGAATACTTGAATACTTGAATACTTGAATACTTGAATACTTGAATACTTGAATACTTGAATACTTGAATACTTGAATACTTGAATACTTGAATACTTGAATACTTGAATACTTGAATACTTGAATACTTGAATACTTGAATACTTGAATACTTGAATACTTGAATACTTGAATACTTGAATACTTGAATACTTGAATACTTGAATACTTGAATACTTGAATACTTGAATACTTGAATACTTGAATACTTGAATACTTGAATACTTGAATACTTGAATACTTGAATACTTGAATACTTGAATACTTGAATACTTGAATACTTGAATACTTGAATACTTGAATACTTGAATACTTGAATACTTGAATACTTGAATACTTGAATACTTGAATACTTGAATACTTGAATACTTGAATACTTGAATACTTGAATACTTGATAAAAATGATAAAAACGATAAAAAATTTCCTTTTTCAAAAAAATAACCGAATTCCCAAAGTGGGGAAAATATGTTCCCAAATTGGGGATTTTTTATGAAAATGTTCAAAATGCTTAAATTCGTAAAATTAGGAGAGATATGAACTGAAATGACCAAAACTTATATTTTTGCAAAAAAATTAGATTTTTGTTCTACTCAACTTCCAGAGTTTTTGGACTGTCGCGCAGTTTTATTCAATGAGTGGTTTCTTTAAATTTTGCAATTTTGCTTCGTTTGTTTAAAATCTCGGATTATTAGCACCACTTTATCCTTTCTGACGGGGCTCTTATCACCATCCATCTTTAATTAGTGTCACAAAAACAAACGTAATTCCTCTCGCCCGGGACAAATGAGTTGGATCTAATTATAAATAAATTCGTCTAGCAGTTAATACCAAACAGCATTAAACGCTGTTAATGAAGATGAAAATATCAACGACGACGACGACTGCAATGATTTGGGGATTTTCGTTAATTCACTTTGCCATGGTGGCCAGGCCAGACAAGAGTCCTCGGCCAAAGTGAGTTCTGACTAATTAGCTTTCGGCTGTTGTTTTTAGGTGAAATGCCTACACACACACACACTCTCGCACTTTGCACAGGACAATTAGTTTTGGAAACTCTTAGACAGGCTTAACACTCAAAGAGCAAAAGTATCTACAAATCCCAATAATCATCGTCGTCCTTGCAAAATCAAAAATGTTGTTTCTATTTAGGTTGGCGCCTCATTTGTCCAACAATGCCTGATGGCTGTTGTTATTGACGTTTGTTAATCAAGATAAATGATAGCCTGTGATTAACATTGTTCGGCTGTCCATCTATCGATGACTTTTAATAATGTTCAAGTCTTGTATATTTAGGCATTTAACGTTGTAATACCCCGAGGATATTTCGTTCTAATATTTATTTAGGTTTTATCGTAAGTATGTAGTTTGCGTAAAATCGCTTCTTTTGTTGCCGTTGACAAATTATATTGAAATTTAGTTAAATATGTTTGCCAAAAATAGGAAAATCATTTTGGGCAGTATGGCGCTCACTAGTCATCGTTTGACCCGGGGGAGGGGCAAATGGATTTAATACATTTTGCAGCTTTCATACCATGATTGTTAAATTACTCGGTGTAGTTTTGAATTTGTCAGTATCATGAATAACTCAATCTCAAAATCAGCTTAAAGGTAATATGAATACCTGAATACTGTTGTAAAATATATAGTACATGAGAACAGTTTTTAAATTAAACAAGTAAAAAAGAAGATAAGGCAAGGATACCAATATGTTTATACATTATAAGGCAACAATCTTCAGAACAGCTGAAATACCCTAAATATTGGGGGATAATGGGTGCATTTTCTCTATAGCCGTTTGGTTGGTACTATTTTTATTCCTCTGCTCCCTTTTTACTCCTTAAAAGTACGAGTCTATGCAGTCAGAGTAATGTTTATATCGAATTCCATGATTTTATCCGAGCCTATTTGGTTGGTACCATTAGTATCCCTTCTTCCAGTTTACCCCCTTAACGTACGAATTTCGAAAAATCATTTTATTTTACGCCGAATTTCATTATTCTAACTGCAGTCGTTTTGATGGTACCATTTTTATCCCTCTATTGCCATGTTAGTCCCTTAAAAGTACAATTAAAAACCCTTTATTTACTCAATTAGACGAATGCAGACACCGAATTTCGTGTATCTAGCTGTTGATTGGTACAATTTTTATCCCTTTTTGCCCCATCTCACCCCCTACGAATAAAAATCACTTTGCACGTTTTTGTTATAGGGGGAAAGCGAATACCTAATATCAAGTAAGTACAAGCAGAAATATTGAAAAAAATATGCTAAATAATCTAAAATATTGTGGGATTTTTTCCCTTTAGGCCAATTTCGCCCAGTTTCAATCCCAACGGATCTACGACAATAAGACCTATATATGGAAAATTCGGACGTTCCATCTTCTTTCGTTTAGATGCTAGCGTGCTTTCAACAGACGGACGGATGGACTAGATCGTCTTAGAATTTTATGACGATCTAGAATATATACTTTATAGGGTCTCAGGTCGATATTTCAAGGTGTTACAAACGGAATGACAAAGTTATACCCCCATCCGGGAAGTGGATGGTATAAAAACATGCTTAAATACTCTTATTATTAGAGGTATCTTCAGTCCTTGTGAGGAAAAAAAATTTTCTTCTGGACCGATTTCGCCCAGTTACAATCCCAACCGATCTACGACTATAAGACGCATTTTTGGAAAATTTGGACGTCCTAGCTCCTTTGTTTATATGCTAGCGTGTTTTCAACAGACGGACGGATGGACATGGTTAGATCGTCTTCGAATTTTAGGGTCTCAACAGACGGACGGATGGACATGGTTAGATCGTCTTCGAATTTTAGGGTCTCAGAGCGATATTATAGTATATCCATATATATATATACTAGCAGTACCCGCTGTTTCGCACGCGGAAAAGCCAGGTATTTCTTATTAGTTTTATCCGTCTCTGTTTTAGGATAGTATTTATTTGATTTTCTTTTCTAAAATAGTAAATTGGAACAATAGCATTCATATACAGTCAAAGGAATGTGTCGATGTGCACTGTTTTAGCTGAACTCCCTTCGTATATATATTTGTTATCATTTTCTACCCAGCTTTTAACAAAAATTTACAACCGCAGAACCTTTTATTCGAAAAATAATACATACATACGGAATTTACATACTAAATTTCATGATTCTAGCTGTAATCCTAATGATGGTACCATTTTTATCCTTTTTGGTCCCGCTCTCCCCTTAAAAGTACAAATTTTGTAAAATCCATTTATGTTGCAAGTCTACATTGTCAGAGGAATTTAAACACCAAATTTCACGACTAACTTAAATTAGTACCCTTATTATTCCTTTTGTCCCTCGTAACCCTTAAAAGTACAAATTTTGAAAAATCATATTTTAATGCGCTTATACATGGTCAGAGGAATTAACATACCAAATTTAACAATTCTTGCTATACTATTTTAGTTGGTACCATTTTTGTCCCGATCACCTCTTATAAGTACAAATTTCGAAAAATCCAATTTTACTGCGCTTCTACATGGTCAGAAGAACTTACACATCAAATTTCAAGATTTTAGCTGCAATACTTTAGTTGGTTCCATTTTTATCCCTTTTTGTCCCGCGCAACCCTTAAAAGTACAAAATGCATTTATATTGCGCTTCTATGTGGTGAGAGGAATTTACACACCAAATTTCGCGCTGCAATACTTAAATTAGTACCATTTTCCTTTTTGTCCCTCACAACCCTTAAAAGTACAAATTTTGAAAAATCCAATTTTAACGCGCTTCTACATGGTCAGAGGCATTTGCATACCATTCACGATTCTAGCTACAATACTTTAGTTGGTACCATTTTTATCCCTTTTTGTCTCTTTCCTCTCTTAAAAGTACAAATTTTAAAAAATCCCTATTTGTAGCTCTTCTGCATGGTCAGTGCAAGGAACACACCGAATTTCATGTTTCTAGCTACTGCCGTTTAGTCAGGACGAAGGTTCGATGTTTATCCCTTTTTGTCCCATTTTACCCCTAAAAGAACGAATTTCGTAAAAAAACCTTTCTTAATCGACGTCTACGTCATATTTGGGAACTACCCTGAAAAATTCATGAGCCTATCCCTTTTTGTCTCTTTCCTCTCTTAAAAGTACAAATTTTAAAAAATCCCTATTTGTAGCTCTTCTGCATGGTCAGTGCAAGGAACACACCGAATTTCATGTTTCTAGCTACTGCCGTTTAGTCAGGACGAAGGTTCGATGTTTATCCCTTTTTGTCCCATTTTACCCCTAAAAGAACGAATTTCGTAAAAAAACCTTTCTTAATCGACGTCTACGTCATATTTGGGAACTACCCTGAAAAATTCATGAGCCTATCTTCAGCCGTTTGGTCTGTGGGCTGGTCAATGATAAGTCAATCAGTAACGCAACTTTTTTTATATATATAGATAGATCGATCGATATATACCCACATCCAGTTGTGGAGGGTATAAAAAAGTCCCCAAATTTGTTTGCTTAAAATTATAAATTTAGCTTTCTGATAACATTTAATTGACTGAGTATATGCGCCGATAGCAATAATTTTGGATCCACCAAAAATTGTGTATTTAAGAAAAAAATGTTCTTTGATTGTCCCAGGTTATGGTTTTTGCGACTTGGCCGCTCCCCTGTGAAACGCACAACAATGTCCATTCTGACCCATTCGTCTATTCAATCAAACAATCGTACTTAATTCATTTATCATTTACATTTATTCCGCTGTTACAACTGAAATACAGCTTATTAAGCAAAAAACTAGAAGAAAGGACTCCCAAAAGCACAAAAACAAAAAAAAAAAAAACTGTCGATTTGAAAGACCCTCATGAGAGTTACACAGAATTGTACATCGGCAGCAGCGAACCCTCATGCTTAAAACATGGTCATTGACCACTTTCACTCGTTCGGTTTTTTTGCTGGCTGGCTCACATGAACTGGATGTCGCTGTTGTCCTCTTGGTCTGACCGGCCTGACCTGAAAATCAATATTTAATTTTGTATTTAGTTTGACGACGATTTTGTGCTCGACATCAGCAGCAGCAGCCCAAACCCAGACAGTGGCAGTGATGGAACCGATGGACATAGAGGGACACTAACATGGACATGACAGACGGACAGGCGGACAAGCAATCCATTTATTTGTGGCCCAAGTGCCATTGGTGTCATTGTAAGCTTTGTAGTTATTGGATGTGTCCGCTGTTTCGTTGTAACGAAACTACTAAAGATACATATTTATTTTTGCCAATGTCACTAACAATAAAATTTGATGCTGCCGCCTGACATTCAAATGCGAACCAATGCCAATACCAAAACCCTATCACATTCCAGCACGGGACAGGACATAAATACATGACATGGCGAGGGTGGCCAAGAGGACGAGCGAGCGAGAGAGAGAGTGAAAGAAATAGTAGGATGCCATGGTCATTTATTAAAATGATTCCCCATCCAATCATTGATAATTTATGTTTGCCGAATGATTTTGTTATTTTTCTCATGGCAATAGAGAGAAAAAGGAAAACGTTTAAGGGAACTGTTGGGCAAAAATCCCTTGGAAATGTTACGACTTTAATATAGACATGCACACACACACACCCACAGTCTTACTTGTATTTACAGCCCCCGTCATGCCTTGTCGTTATTTATGTTTGGCTACTCATATATTGTATGAGTAATATTCAAAATAAATATCAGTGGAAGTGGCCGTATGTGTTACTGTCGAGATAAAACTGAAACCGATTTCTTGGTACTTAAGGTCACACGAATAGTTTCACATTTATCACTGTAGACATCAAGGACTTTGTTTAGTAGCTGAGAAGGTCATATCGGAAGATATGGCGCCACAGGCATTTATTAAAAACAGACGTATTAAAAATGTGCCTCCTAGTGGGGCACAAATTATTTAATACGACGTAAAAATGTTATAGGTTTTTATTTTATATACTAGAAAAACTTCGTTTCGCTTATATTTAACAAAACTATGTGAAAATTTGGAAAATAAATAATTAGTTGGGTGAGATTTTTTCTAAATAGAGCTTATAACTCCAATAAATTATGGATCCAGAACACCTAAGTATACCGATCACCTTAGCAGCGGCAGCTGAGTTTATTTAAAGAAGTCTTACGGCCGTGGGTCTAGGAAATCTAGGCTGTTGTAGGAAAAATTATCCAACGAACCAAAAATAAAATGAACAAGTAAGGAAGGTTAAAGTGGCCGACTACATGATACCCTACACCTAGTCAATATACCCTGCGGTGTAGGGTATAACAAAGTCGTTACATTTGAACCGGGCATATATGTATATAGTACAAATTTCATACTTCTATGTGTATTTGTAAGAACATTTGAACACAAACTTTGAATGGCAGCTATATATAAATCTGAACCGATCCAACACATTTTTAGCATAGGTTTTCTGAAATATAAGACGCTTTCCAAAATTTAATGTAAATCTGTTAAATATGTGGTTTCTAGGGCGGAAAGAATTAAATCGGGGGAGTCATTTATATTTTTTTTGTTTTGCTAAATTTGAAGAAAATCCGTTGCAATATGTGGTTTCTAGAGCAGAAAAAATAAAATCGGGAGCAAAATTTGTATGGGAGCTATATCTAAATCTTAACCGATTTACTGCAAATTAAAATATTGTTCTTAAACCATAAAACTTCGTTGTGCAAAGTTTCATTTAGTTCTAACCACAATTGCGACCTGGACTTTGATTACAAGAATAGATGGACAGACGGACGGACGGACATTGCTAAATCGACTCAAAAAGTGATTCTAACTCGATCGGTATAATAAACGATGGGTCTATCTCGTTTCCGTTTGGGTGTTACAAACAAATGCACAAAGATATTATACCCTCTGGAGTAGGGTATACAAATCGGCTGATCGATTCTAGTTAAATTGCTTTACATAAGACATTGTAAAGGGTGATTTTTTTAAAGCTATAGGAAAGTTTAAAAAAACACACATAAAATTCAGAAAAATGCATGAAATCTTTATTTGAATCGATAGTACGGTCCATATAATTTAATATTTGAAGATTATTTCATGCAAATGTTGACCTTGACTGCACCTCAAATGGTCCATCCGCTTAGTCCAATTTTGGCATTTCCACGTTTTTGAGTAACAGAGGCCCAATTGCTGCGAACGGCGACGAATCGATAATTGATGGTCATCATTATCACTGTCCGATACAGCTTCGATATTTTCTTCAGTTCGCACTCTACGTAAGCGTGTTGGTGGTTTAATGTCCAACAATGTAAATTTGGTGTGAAATTTAGTCACAATAGCCCGAATAGCCGCTTCAGTGGGTCGATTAAACTGACCATAAAATGGAAGCGCGCGATGAACTTTCTTAACAGAGCACGCATTTTGATAATAAAATTCAATAATATGCAAGACGATTCATGGTTAAATTATAGACCAAACTGAAGATGTTTGACAGTGAAAGAAAACACGAAACGTGCGTCGGCTGTTTAAACCAGTGTTGCCAAAAAGATAATAGCTAAAAAATCACCCTTTATAGTAAAAGTGTACCAAATTTACCTATATATGAGTAATTCCATTTCAAAGCAGGCAGAAAAAATTTCACATGACTCCGAGGAAAGATTCTTCTTTAAAAAATATTTTTAACATGTCTAAGGAAAAAATCTTAAAATTTTATAGGAATTGCAGTTATTGCAGAATTAAAATTCGACTGACAAGTGCATATTAAAATCCTTGTAATTCGCATTTTGTTTAACCGCTGAAAGTTCTTCAAGATATATAATTTAATTTATGACCATTCCTATTATATTTTACAATTATTTATTTATTATGCCTTCCACTAGGGTATTATGTCATTGTGCATTTGTTTGTAATACCCAAATGGAAATGAGATAGACCCGTTTATTGTACAAACACCTTATAATTTAGCAAGACACATCAAATATGAAAGTGAGTCAGATTGGTTCAGATTTATATATATATCCCATTTAAATTTCGCTCCAGATGTTGCCGCTATGGATATCACAAATAGAAACATGTATGGTAAATATGGATCAGATCGGTTCAGATTTACATATGGGCCCTATAAAAATGTCTCTCCCGATTTGACATTTTCCGCTCTAGACACTATATATGTTAACTTATATATATATATAGTCGGCCTGTCCGTCTTTAGCCTTTTCTTGTTTTACATGCCAAAGGCACAATTTGTAGGTTTCGCGTGATTATAAAAACATTTACAAATATAAAATTGTAACAGATTTAACTATCCGTATGGAGATATGCCAATTTTATTTTAACCGTAGTTTATGTGTGTGGGATGTATAGGGTGGGCCATTTAAAATATTAAATTGGAATCGGCTATAAAAAGGCACTGATTATTTTTTCAAATTTCTGGTTTTATTGGAAACGTTTAACTTTGTCATTTAATAATGGAACCCAATGTTATTCATATGAATACCACAACTGGCTAGCCAGTACTCATAAGATCAACCTAATTTTTCAGTACAGTCCAAAATCCATACCAAACAGTGACTCGTTGTAGATGCATTGGCTGCTCACGTGTGGGTTCTCTGAGTCTCACATGCGGAATTTTTGCTTGTTGACATAGCCACCGAAATGAAAATGAGCTTCATCCGAAAAACATAAAATTTTCCACGTAAATTTCTTACAGTTTGCGTTAAAGACTCAATACTTTGGAAGTAAGTTTTTAATATTTCCCAATTTTTTTCGAGCGTATAACGTCCCATTTTGCAAATGCCAAAGATAAACCTAAAAATAAAAATTAAAGTTATGCAAGCTTTCAAAGTCAAAGTAATCAATAGTTCGAATTTAAGATAATACATGGCCTATCCTATATTAGAAGACGTGACAATATCGCCCATATTCTAGGGGGTATAACGACTATAAAGCATTGTCAAATATCAAATTTCAAAGTATGACGATCATTCGTATAGAAGTTTTAAGAGATTACATTTTATGAAGGTTAGGGTGATTTGTGTTGAAGCTACTGAAGAGGCGTGGCAATCGTATCCATTTTTCTATCTAAATATAGCTGATTCAGAATATCCATGTTAGATTGGTTTTAATATTACACTTGTGTGGGAGGTCCCAGTAGAGCCGTGTCAATTTCGCCCATTTGCCAGTTTAAACTAAGTTCGGGGAAAATATTACCATAGTTTGAACAAATTTGGTCCGAACATATTTAGGGTCTTATGTCATTCCTTCAATTTGTTACGCTTTTCTGTACCTGAGAAATCCGGAGCAATGAATATCGAACAATTTCAAAAGGAAGTCCATATATGACATTTTTTTCAAAATTGCATTTTTTAAATATTCGAATATTTTCACGGAATATGTCAAAACCTTTGTCGGAAAAATTGTCACTTACGTCATATTATAATTAAGATAACGATATGTATGTTATTACATGAAGACTTATTGTACAGCATTAAATTTTAAGCTTTTTTGCTTAACTTAACAATTATATATACTAAATAAGCGAAATTTTTCTTTGAAAAGTGTTCACAGAAGTAGAATCGAAATCCAAGTTTTTCAATAAATCTTCATGTGTAAACACCACAATTTGAGAAAGAATTGTTGGGCGGATGCCTGTGTTGATATCCCACCACGACGATTCAACGTTTATGTTATTCTAGGATTTAACGAAAAATAGTTCTTTGAATTAATCTCCCATGCAAATCCTGCTTTATTTTAAATTTTCATTTATATTCACCAATAACAATACAAAAGGAAAGCAAAATACCGAGGAAATATACCTAGGGATACACTTCAAGCATAACAGCTGCATAATTTTAAGGAAATTGTTTCTCTCAGAACAACAACAACAGCAACACATGAATTTGCAGTTCCCAAAGGTCTGTACGATACTTTTATCACGATTATGGCCTTGACCCACTATTCCGTTCCAGATGGTTGCTTTCCTTCTTCTGATAAGTCCATTCCCGTTGTATTTATTGACACGCTTCGTTAATGTGGTGGGCCAGTATCGTTTTGCTTATCTTTGTTTGAAATTGAAAAATGTGGACAAAGCGAAGGCAGATAATGTCGTCCTCTTAGCTGTGGATTCGTTTAATAGTATATCTCGGTGATTATGCCTTTGTTTATTCTTGGATATTTTCTTTTCACTTTCCACGTTCCACTATTCGTTTGTATTTCGTTTTTATCTAGTCCAGAACCTTTTTTCATCGGTTTTGTTCTTGTGGCTACACAAATAAATACATTTTATTGTCATAATTTGTTTTTATTGCTAAATGAATGATATAAAAATTTGATATTGAGGTTAGGTTTACTTTTACTTTGCAATTTCTCAGTTCGCTTTCAATGAATAAATATTAAAATGTTTTGTTTACGGTCTAAGGATTTAGTCAATGTTGACTCCTTTGTTGTCTTCTCTGAGGACATTTCTTTGAAATGTTCCAATGTTACCAAGGGCATTGCCAGAATTTTGTGACCTGTGCAAAGTTCATAAAAAATTCATAGAAATTTTAGAGATTATTAAAATGTCCTTGAAAGTTAAGCGAATTCTGAGAAGTCGTAGATTTACTTTCGAAACAATTTGAAGGTCAAAGATCTGGCAAATGAAAAATACGGGGCTTTGTAAGGAGCTAAATAAATAGTAAGCGAAAAATTTATTATCCAATGAAATTTTTAGAATATTGCATTTAGGCAGATAGACGTGCAGGACAAACCAACAAACAGATAGAGAGAAACATGGACGGACAGAAGGACCGATAAACAGGAAGGCGTACGGACCGCCGTAAGCTAGGATATTCTGATAGAATGCAGACAAAAATACATAGCAATATTCCATATCGCATCTAGTTCAGCGGAAAACATTAAATTGTAATACAGCAGCTTATTAATTTAATTATAAGTAAAAGGTCATATAAATCCATCTTAGTACGGAAAACTTGCTTATTTAAGGGTGAAATTTATTTATTCATTTGAATTGGTATATTGTCCTGACTCAAGTAGTACAGAAGAGCTCCGATAGATTTATGATGACTTCATCATATTAATAATGTTATTTTGATTTTCAAAATGATTACATTAATTGAATTTTTGAAACTTTTCAAGTGGTAATCTCATACGTCTTTTCATAATACATTTTGCAAACTCATTTTGGTTGTATTGTCTCTAAAAAATTTCCGTCGCAACGTTTCCATTACTGAGAACGTCGCACACTTCTCCGGACAACATTGCACAAAATTAAGAGGAGTTGTTGGAAGACAATGAAACTTCATTTCTAAGTGGATAATACACTGAATTCAAAAATATTATTGGTTTGACTTTTTACTAAATCAATGGGCATATCAACTGGGGCTTCTTTCAAATTTCTCCGAAATGGTTGTATTAGGATATACTTAAAGTAGCTTCAAAAATAAAAATAAAAAAAAAAAATAAAAATAAAAATAAAATAAAATTAAAATTAAAATTAAAATAAAAATAAAAATAAAAATAAAAATAAAAATAAAAATAAAAATAAAAATAAAAATAAAAATAAAAATAAAAATAAAAATAAAAATAAAAATAAAAATAAAAATAAAAATAAAAATAAAAATAAAAATAAAAATAAAAATAAAAATAAAAATAAAAATAAAAATAAAAATAAAAATAAAAATAAAAATAAAAATAAAAATAAAAATAAAAATAAAAATAAAAATAAAAATAAAAATAAAAATAAAAATAAAAATAAAAATAAAAATAAAAATAAAAATAAAAATAAAAATAAAAATAAAAATAAAAATAAAAATAAAAATAAAAATAAAAATAAAAATAAAAATAAAAATAAAAATAAAAATAAAAATAAAAATAAAAATAAAAATAAAAATAAAAATAAAAATAAAAATAAAAATAAAAATAAAAATAAAAATAAAAATAAAAATAAAAATAAAAATAAAAATAAAAATAAAAATAAAAATAAAAATAAAAATAAAAATAAAAATAAAAATAAAAATAAAAATAAAAATAAAAATAAAAATAAAAATAAAAATAAAAATAAAAATAAAAATAAAAATAAAAATAAAAATAAAAATAAAAATAAAAATAAAAATAAAAATAAAAATAAAAATAAAAATAAAAATAAAAATAAAAATAAAAATAAAAATAAAAATAAAAATAAAAATAAAAATAAAAATAAAAATAAAAATAAAAATAAAAATAAAAATAAAAATAAAAATAAAAATAAAAATAAAAATAAAAATAAAAATAAAAATAAAAATAAAAATAAAAATAAAAATAAAAATAAAAATAAAAATAAAAATAAAAATAAAAATAAAAATAAAAATAAAAATAAAAATAAAAATAAAAATAAAAATAAAAATAAAAATAAAAATAAAAATAAAAATAAAAATAAAAATAAAAATAAAAATAAAAATAAAAATAAAAATAAAAATAAAAATAAAAATAAAAATAAAAATAAAAATAAAAATAAAAATAAAAATAAAAATAAAAATAAAAATAAAAATAAAAATAAAAATAAAAATAAAAATAAAAATAAAAATAAAAATAAAAATAAAAATAAAAATAAAAATAAAAATAAAAATAAAAATAAAAATAAAAATAAAAATAAAAATAAAAATAAAAATAAAAATAAAAATAAAAATAAAAATAAAAATAAAAATAAAAATAAAAATAAAAATAGAAAATTAGAAAATTAGAAAATTAGAAAATTAGAAAATTAGAAAATTAGAAAATTAGAAAATTAGAAAATTAGAAAATTAGAAAATTAGAAAATTAGAAAATTAGAAAATTAGAAAATTAGAAAATTAGAAAATTAGAAAATTAGAAAATTAGAAAATTAGAAAATTAGAAAATTAGAAAATTAGAAAATTAGAAAATTAGAAAATTAGAAAATTAGAAAATTAGAAAATTAGAAAATTAGAAAATTAGAAAATTAGAAAATTAGAAAATTAGAAAATTAGAAAATTAGAAAATTAGAAAATTAGAAAATTAGAAAATTAGAAAATTAGAAAATTAGAAAATTAGAAAATTAGAAAATTAGAAAATTAGAAAATTAGAAAATTAGAAAATTAGAAAATTAGAAAATTAGAAAATTAGAAAATTAGAAAATTAGAAAATTAGAAAATTAGAAAATTAGAAAATTAGAAAATTAGAAAATTAGAAAATTAGAAAATTAGAAAATTAGAAAATTAGAAAATTAGAAAATTAGAAAATTAGAAAATTAGAAAATTAGAAAATTAGAAAATTAGAAAATTAGAAAATTAGAAAATTAGAAAATTAGAAAATTAGAAAATTAGAAAATTAGAAAATTAGAAAATTAGAAAATTAGAAAATTAGAAAATTAGAAAATTAGAAAATTAGAAAATTAGAAAATTAGAAAATTAGAAAATTAGAAAATTAGAAAATTAGAAAATTAGAAAATTAGAAAATTAGAAAATTAGAAAATTAGAAAATTAGAAAATTAGAAAATTAGAAAATTAGAAAATTAGAAAATTAGAAAATTAGAAAATTAGAAAATTAGAAAATTAGAAAATTAGAAAATTAGAAAATTAGAAAATTAGAAAATTAGAAAATTAGAAAATTAGAAAATTAGAAAATTAGAAAATTAGAAAATTAGAAAAATAGAAAAAGAGAAAAATATAAAAATAAATAAAAAATAGAAAAATAGATAAACAGAAAAATAGAAAAATAGAAAAATAGAAAAATAGAAAAATAGAAAAATAGAAAAATAGAAAAATAGAAAAATAGAAAAATAGAAAAATAGAAAAATAGAAAAATAGAAAAATAGAAAAATAGAAAAATAGAAAAATAGAAAAATAGAAAAATAGAAAAATAGAAAAATAGAAAAATAGAAAAATAGAAAAATAGAAAAATAGAAAAAATAGAAAAATAGAAAAATAGAAAAACAGAAAAATAGAAAAAAAGAAAAATAGAAAAAAAGAAAAATAGAATAAACGTCTGATCATAATAGGACAAAAGGGGGTGGTAACTCCCACACAAACAATATTTTAAATCTATCAAAAATTTCTGATTTTATCTTCCATCGCCTGGTAAAAAATACTAGTAGAAAATAAAAACGAATGGGAAAAATAGTTTTCCAAAAAACATAGTTTTTGGGTCGATTTCTGATGGAATTACCCTATATATTTATAACACTATCTTATATACACAAAGTATATTTGATCAGAGAAATTTAAAACTGGTTTCTTTCTTTAAATAAACCTTATCTCATTGCAAAAAACCGAAAGAAAATTCTTCAATCAAAAGCGAATACAACGCCATAACCCTGGGCTATCTCGGTCAGAGATTATTTGTACAAAGTTATGTTGGAGAATTTGCTACAAATTTAAATATTTATTTGATGGAATTGAAAATGTTATGTACTCGGAGATATCAAGATTTTAACAATGACAACAAATGAAATAGTCACCGAAACAAATAGAATCCGAAGGCAGTTGCCAATCTACTTAATGACAAATGTTATTCAACCATTTTTATGTGAAAATAAAATTCTTTTTGGCCATAAAAACTGTGATTTTTATGTCCGAAAGATACACAAATATACAGACATGTGTACAAGGATTTTATGTTTACCAGGGGCAGCAGAAGAAAACACATAAATTGCTGCACAGTGTTTTGTGATACATATAAAATGGGCTACAAAAATTCAAATTCAATATTGAAAGGTATCAATAAATGGAAATATTCGAATGCATTCATAAATATTTATACGAAATGTTTTCATCTATATAAAGTGACGTGTTGAAATCTTTATGAGGCCAGATTGATGTTCGATTATAAACAATCGATTCAATCTGGTTATTGAACTGTTTTTGTATTTAGTTTTTTGGTTTTGATAACAGGTGGGATATTCCAAAATATTTCCTATGTTTGCGGCGTGTGTTCATATTTACGTCATATTCGTTTGATTGTTGTTTAATATTGTGTGAAGATTCATTTTTGAGTGATGCCCGACGTATTTAGGGGAAAATGGGTTTTATGATTGGAAAGAAGATTAGAAAGGTATGATCGGTCCGAATCTTCTATACGCTCAGCATGAAGTGCATCCCTAAAAAAAACTAATGAAAAATATCATTCTGAAGATTTTGACTGACATATTGGTTGATTTCAAAAAATCTAAACAAAATCGTAAAATAGAAGCAATCATTTCACCCTCTCTCTCTCATTTCACTCAGACAATGAAAGCTTCTAGGAGCACTACTTTCAAATTACAAAAAAAACAGTTAATGTAATCAATTCGAAAATCAAAATAAAATAAAATAATTGTAAAAACTTTAATATATATAACGCGGCTTTAACATTCAACATTAATATTTGAAAATGTTTATTTTTTACTGTTAAATTGGTCATAACTCATGAAAAAATTATTTTTTTTTCCAAAAATACGAATACAACATTTTTATGAGAAGAATACATACACTAACTTTCAAAACAATCGCTGCTATGGAATGACTTATATCTATCACAATCATGCTTAAAATCTATTCAAATGGCGTATGTAATGTAGACATCTCCTACAATATATATCTAAATATTAAGGGCAATCAAGAATATTTTCAGTCCTTGCCCATTTGAAATCGCAACTGTTATATTACATCTTTATTTTATAAAATACAAATTTATTTACAAATGGCTACATTTATTACTTTCTGATCCGTCAAATTAATTTTTTTCAAATTAATTTTTTAAATTAAGGGGTTTTTTTGAAATATAAAAACTATTTAAAACAAATAAAGCGTTTAGAGGCAGATAGTCTATATATACTTTTGTGGAGAGAGTGGGCTCCTTTTCCAGTAGCTTCTAAAACCTACATTCATATTTTTACGTAGCAATATTGTCATTTTTCAATAAATAGTTGTTACTGCAGATTGTATGGATATTTTTCAAATTTATTAGTAAAATTTTACATAACGATTTAACATACGATTTCACATCTGATATTAGCATATCAGGAGAAGAATTTATCGGTCATCATTCATAAAGATATTCTGAAAATTAATTATCTCAAAATATTACTAACATTATTGGTAACCTTTTATTCTGATGTGAGAATCTTCATATTAATTATAAAGAGTGATTTTTTTGAGGTTAGGATTTTCATGCATTAGTATTTGACAGATCACGTGGGATTTCAGACATGGTGTCAAAGAGAAAGATGCTCAGTATGCTTTGACATTTCATCATGAATAGACTTACTAACGAGCAACGCTTGCAAATCATTGAATTTTATTACCAAAATCAGTGTTCGGTTCGAAATGTGTTTCGCGCTTTACGTCCGATTTATGGTCTACATAATCGACCAAGTGAGCAAACAATTAATGCGATTGTGACCAAGTTTCGCACTCAGTTTACTTTATTGGACATTAAACCAACCACAAGAATGCGTACAGAAGAGAATATTGCGTCTGTTTCTGAGAGTGTTGCTGAAGACCGTGAAATGTCGATTCGTCGCCGTTCGCAGCAATTGGGTTTGTGTTATTCGACCACATGGAAGATTTTACGCAAAGATCTTGGTGTAAAACCGTATAAAATACAGCTCGTGCAAGAACTGAAGCCAAACGATCTGCCACAACGTCGAATTTTCAGTGAATGGGCCCTAGAAAAGTTGGCAGAAAATCCGCTTTTTTATCGACAAATTTTGTTCAGCGATGAGGCTCATTTCTGGTTGAATGGCTACGTAAATAAACAAAATTGCCGCATTTGGAGTGAAGAGCAACCAGAAGCCGTTCAAGAACTGCCCATGCATCCCGAAAAATGCACTGTTTGGTGTGGTTTGTACGCTGGTGGAATCATTGGACCGTATTTTTTCAAAGATGCTGTTGGACGCAACGTTACGGTGAATGGCGATCGCTATCGTTCGATGCTAACAAACTTTTTGTTGCCAAAAATGGAAGAACTGAACTTGGTTGACATGTGGTTTCAACAAGATGGCGCTACATGCCACACAGCTCGCGATTCTATGGCCATTTTGAGGGAAAACTTCGGAGAACAATTCATCTCAAGAAATGGACCGGTAAGTTGGCCACCAAGATCATGCGATTTGACGCCTTTAGACTATTTTTTGTGGGGCTACGTCAAGTCTAAAGTCTACAGAAATAAGCCAGCAACTATTCCAGCTTTGGAAGACAACATTTCCGAAGAAATTCGGGCTATTCCGAATTTGCCCAAAATTGGACTTTCCGAATGGACCACCTAAGACGCAGCCGCGGTCAACATTTAAATGAAATTATCTTCAAAAAGTAAATGTCATGGACCAATCTAACGTTTCAAATAAAGAACCGATGAGATTTTGCAAATTGTATGCGTTTTTTTAAAAAAAAAAAGTTATCAAGCTCTTAAAAAATCACCCTTTATATAGTAAATTATCATAAACGATGTGTATCGCCTAGCTGACACATATCTAATTAAAAGTGATCTTTGTTAAATAATAGTAGGATATTTTACAATTTTATAGTGAAAACGTGATGAACAAATGTGCGAGAAATAGGTAAAACTTTCCACTGAATTCCTGCGGGAATCCCGTACAAATTTCCCGGGAAACAGAAAATATGAAAATGTCCCTATCCAATGTCTCTGTGTGATATTCCCCAAGTCCACACCGATTTTTATATTAATCGATAACAAAGAAATTTCAACAGAATATGTGCATTTTATTAACTATATGAAATTTTAATGCTGTATTTATAACAACATTAAAAACATTGTTTTCTTTGTGATTCAATTTTACCACTGTTAAAGTAAGTCAACCTTTAGTTGCATATGTTTTGGCCACCAGCGACACTTCTGCCGTGCCAACGCTAATTTGTTTTAATTTTTAATTTAAACTTTGATATAGTCATTGCTCAAGACCATTTTGCATTTATATTTTTAGATTGCAAATTCATTTATAGATGGCAGTATAAATGTCAACATGCCATTTGTAAATAAATTTTCATTCTATAAAATATAGATGCAAAATGGTATTGAGCCAGGAGAATATCCCAGTTAGATTTGAGCTCAGGCCGCTTTTAGAGTTTCATTGAACGTTCGCCTATATTGTCGTCTTTTTGATATTATTGAAATAAATTAAAATGTATACTCTTTCAACGCCGACTTAGCCGAACGATTATAAATATTGAAAAAAAAAATATTCAGAACAATTTTTTAAAGATTTTTTCAACGTAGCACTTGTTAGTCTATGTAAATGGCTCAAGTGGAGTAAAAAGGCAATGCTTCTTTCCTTCACTCGTACATATTAGGATGGGTCACGAAAATAAATTGTTGCGGTCAAATTGAAATGAAAATTTTTATTCTTGTCTTAGAATATCTCATTGGTTGTATTATTGGACGACGATGCCTAAATGATGAATAAGGAACGAAATATTACGTCACTGGCTCAATTTTTGTGAAATATTTTAATGCATGCGATGGTTTTCAGAGCGAACATTTTCAAACCCTTTTTACAAAAATGAGCGCTGTGGCGTCAATTTCATTCCGATGTTCATTCGAAAGGTATTGAATGCCGCTATTTATTTTTTATAAAATACACCTACCAAATACGAAAAAATGTTCAGTTGTCACTATGAAAAACACACAAAGAAATACTTCAATAGGTTCAAAGGTTCAATAATTCGGCCAATAAGTTACTCTAAGACAAGAATCAAAATTTATATTTTAAGTGGTCTATTATTTCAGAAAATAGATTTGGACAAAAATACAACACAAAACAAGTAAGTAAGGTTAAAGTCGGGCGTGGCCGACTATATGATAACCTACACTTAGTCATTATACCCTATTGTGTAGGATATAAAAAGGTCATTACATTTCAACCGGGTGATATATGATGCAGCTTTAACAGGAGAATATACTACAAAATCCATACTTCTATCTGTATTTGTAATAAAATTTGAATACAAACTTTGAATGGGAGCTATATACAAATCTGAACCGATCTGACTCATGTCTAAAAAAGGTTTTCTAGTTGAAATTGAGTGGAGTGTTAAATATGTGGTTTCTAGAGCGGAAAGAATCAAATCGGGAGCAATATATAATCTGAGCCGATGTGACCCACTTTTGCTAAAGTAATTTATATTTTAAACATTAGCTGATGTGCCGAATTAGAAGACAATCTGTTCAAATATGCCATTTCTAGAGCGGAAATAATCAATTCAGTAGCGAAATTTGTATTGGAGCTATATATATATATATATCTGAACTCATCTGACCCATTTTCACCATAGCTGTTTTTAGTTAAAATATAAGTTGTTTTGCCAAATTTGAAGAAAATCTGTCGAAGTTTGTGGTTTCTAAAGAGGTTAGAGTCAAATCGGAGGAGACATTTGTATGGGAGCTATATATAAATCTGAACCGATCTATCCTATTTTTACCAGAGCTGTTTTCAGTTGAAATATAAGCTGTTTTGCCAAATTTGAAGAAAATCTATCAAAGTTTGTGGTTTCTAGAGCGGAAAGAGTCAGATCGGAGGAGACATTTGTATGGGGGCTACATATAAATCTGAACCGATCTATCCTATTTTTACCAGAGCTGTTTATAGTTGAAATATACGGCTTTTACCAAAATGGAGGAAAATATGTTGAAATATGTGGTTTCTAGAGCGGAAAAAGTAAAATCGGAGGCATAATTTATATGGGATCTATATCTAAATCTGAACCGATTAGCTTCAAATTAAATAGCGTTCGTCCTTTTCCCATAAAACTTCGTTATGGAAAGTTTCATTTAGTTCTAGCAACAATTGCGACCTGGACTTTGATTACAAGAATAGATGGACAGACGGACGGACATCGCTAAATCGACTCAAAAAGTGATTCTAAGTCGATCGGTATAATAAACGATGGGCCTATCTCGGTGTTACAAACAAATACACAAAGACATTATACCCTGTGGTGTAGGGTATAAAAATTACACGGGAAAACATGATTTTTAGGGGTATTTTCAGGAGCGTTTAGCACACAGATGGCTTGATTTAGGAACGACATATTTTGCAAATCATCATTAAACAATCCAAAATTTATTTTCGTGGGGTGTCTGTAAACTTTTTTTCATTTGTATAGACCGCGACCCAGCCTAGTACATATGTCCTAAAAATATTGAAACTTTTTAATATACATAAGAAAATTGCTTTGCAGCAAGATAATGAAGTAAATGAAAAAGTGGAGTACTTTTCAACTTTCTGCAGTTCTTTTGGCTTTCAAAATATTATTCTTGACATTTTCAAAAATTACTTTACAATATTGTGTCATCAAAACGTTTTCTTTGAACAAAAATTTAATGGGAAAACATAATTCACAAAGAAATGTAGGCGCGCGGAGGTGGCAGTCTACTTGCGTTGCGAAAACGAAGAACGATTCTGAGGCGAAGTTACACATGAAAACAGGTGAGGCTTTCTCTCTTATTACTTCGAATAACAAACACAGTACTCGATAAGATTCAATATAAATTTTAATTTAAAAAAATGAAATAATTGGATATCAATCTTTAATTGCAATAGACTTCAGATTAAGAGCGATAAACAAATTCGTTTCTAAAAGTTACTTATTTTGCCTCTTGTTCCCTTGAGCCTATCGATTTTATCATAGCACGTGATTTCTGAAGATTTTCAGCTTTGACTCCGGCCGAAATTAAGGACTTTTGGCGAAGTGTTGTATTGGTTTCGTTTTAAGGAACGAATTTCGATCAATTTTTAAATACCTAATAAAATCCAACCATAGTATTTTTTTGAGGCGCAGTAGTATCTCTTTTCACATACACATGCATTGGATTTAAATTTTCCAAAAATATTGAAAACTCACATATTTATTGCCTATTTTGTTGAACGATTTACTATGATCTCGAAATGCGACACGAGTTCGAAAGCATTATTTTATTGCCAAAACAATTTTATACAAAATGCGTAGATATAGCCATGACAACCTCGACAAATGTAGAAATTCAGACACAAATGGTTTTGAAGGAATTGCCAAATTAAACCAGTAAGGAAAGGCTAAAGTCGGGCGTTCCGACTCTATGATACACTCCACTTTCAATCCGAATACAATTCAATTCGGTGAAAAAGTGAAAACGGGAAGGTTTTTTGTATCCTGTAAATGTATGTGTTTGACAAAAAAATTTATATAGGAAAGGACATTTGTATGAGGATATATTGAAACCTGGAACGAAATAGGTGAAATATAAAATGTATAGTTTGGCCAAAATCGGTTAAACTTATGGGAGCAACATTTGAATTTGGGCTATATTTCAATCTCAACCGCTCTTATCCACTTTCACCATAGTTTTGTTTAGTTAGATTATAAGATGGTGTGCGAAATTTAAAGAAAATCGAGCACAATATGTGGCTTTTAAAGCGGCAAAAGTCAAATCGGGAGCGAATTTTGTATGGGGGCTATATCTAAGTCTGAACCGATCTTACCCAATTTCTGCATAGTGTTTCTAGTTGGATTATAAGATGTTGTCCCAAATTTAAAGAAAATCGGGTACAATATATGGCTTTTAGAGCGCAAAATTCAAATCGGGAGCGACATTTGTATGGGGCCTATATCTAAATCTGAACCGATCTAGCCAGCTTTAGCCACAGGTGTTTCTAGTTAGATTATAAGATGTTGTGCGAAATTTAAAGAAAATCGATTAGAATATGTAGCATTTAAAGCGGAAAAAGTCAAATCGGGAGCGACATTTATATGGGGGCTATATCTAAATCTGAACCGATCTTACCCAATTTCTGCATAGGTGTTTCTAGTAAGATTATAAGATGTTGTGCCAAATTTAAAGAAAATCGAGTACAATATGCGGTTTCTACAGAGGAAAATGTCAAATCGGGAACGACATTTGTATGGGGGCTATATCTAAATCTGAACCGATTTGACCTATTTTCACCATAGATGTTCTTAGTTTAAATATAAGATGTTTTGACAAATCTGAAGACAATCTGATACAATATGTGGTTTCTAGAGCGGTAAAAGTCAAATCGGGAGCGAAATTTGTATGGGAGCTATATATAAATCTGAACCGATCTGACCGATATTCACCATGGGTGTTTCTAGTGGAAATATAATATGTTTTACTAAATCTGAAGACAATCTGATACAATATGTGGTTTCTAGAGCGGAAAAAGTCAAATCGGGAGAGAAATTTGTATGGGAGCTATATATAAATCTGAACCGATCTGACCGATGTTCACCATGGGTGTTTCTAGTGGAAATATAAGATGTTTTACCAAATCTGAAGACAATCTGATACATTATGTGGTCTCTAGAGCGGAAAAAGTCAAATCGGGAGAGAAATTTGTATGGGAGCTATATATAAATCTGAACCGATCTAACACATTTTTACCACAGGTGTCTCTAGTTACAATATAAGATGTTTTGCCATTTTTAAAGAAGATCTGTTGTTATATGTGGTATCTAGAGTGAAAAGAGTCAAATCGGGAGTGAAATTCGTATGGGGGCTATATCTAAATCTGAACCGATTTTCTTCAAATTAAATAGCGTTCGTCCTTATCCCGAAAAACGTCGTTGTGCAAAGTTTCATTTGGTTCTGTCTACAATTGCGACCTGTATCGTGATTACAAGAATAGATGGACGGACAGACAGACAGACAGACAGACGGACATTGCTAAATCGACTCAGAAAGTGATTCTAAGACGATCGGTATAATTAACAATAGGTCTATCTCGTTGCCTTTTGGGTGTTACAAACAAATGCACAAAGACATAATACTCTCGTGGAGTGTATAAAAATAAATCGGGACAGCACAGCATAGTCTAATGTTATTAACCAATTTTAGTATAAATTGTTGTACAATAAATTTATATTGTCCGTAACGTTTTCCTTGCCCAAATCTATGTCTGTCATACTTTAAGAGCCTTAAACAAATTGAAACATAATAAACTTTATTGTCAATAACAACAGGGTGCTGTTTTCGCCAGTCCTTGCTGATCTCCTTTCGGCTAACCATTACTCCTTAAAGTCTCAAATCAATATCTAAGATTGTTCTCATTATCGATATAAATAGAAATAGAAATTTCTCCTAAAAATCAAACGATTTCTACATACTGTATTAGTATTTCACAGCCATAGAATTTGTCTTAAACCCCTTTAAGGCTCCACTGTGTCCGTATACTAAAAACATGTACAACGACAACAACATACATGTTGTCCTGTTCAATCATTACAGTATATTTGACCAGTTATAAAATCCTTTGAGAGCAAACTGATTTCAGAATTATTGGTTATCAGGCCTTAGGCGACAGAGTAGCTTAAGGACATCAGGATAGCAACGTTGGACCACCACGGAGGAGGTTCGGTAGGAGAAGTCAATAAACCATGAAATTAATGTCCTTGTATAAATGGCCACAGAGGACTATTTTGTCGTTTCGTTGTTCTTGTTGTTGTTTTGGGTATTTTTGCTTTTCTTTGGCAAAATAAAAAAGAGAGATTATTGTGTCATAAATATTATTGTTTAGTATTTTTGTGTGTTAGCACACCCCAAAAGAAAAAAAAACATAAAGAAATTCTTACAATTTTCATTTATGGTTGTTAATTTTGGAATTTATGTACAAATAAATAAAAGAGAATACAAATTGCAAATTTAATTTATTCCTATTTGTATTGTACTGTTTGCTACTTTAGTGTAAGGTCATTGTAAGTTTTGATGAAAGGTTTGAACTAAATGCGTAGTATTTACAAAATGATCAAAAGATTCCTGTGTAAATATTCGTTCTCATTGTAACTGCCCTTAGACGGTTTTCATTCATCGTCGCCAATATATATAAGACCACACAACCAAAAAGTTTGTGTAAATCAAACAAACTATAATTTTATGAAAGTAGTGACCCAACGTAACAAAACCGCATACTTGGTTGTTCATTCTAGTGTCGAGTTTCCTTTTTAAAGGGACATTGAATTTGTAAAGGACATGTTAAGATTTAGATATAACTTCCGTACTAATTTCGCTCTCGATTTGACGTTTTCCACTCTATAGACCACATAAAAGTACTTATACAAATATCAGTCCGATATCACTTTTTGACCGAATTCAATTGTAATCGGGAAGAAAGTGGAGGGTATCATATAGCCCGACTGTAGCGTTTCCTTACTTCTTTGTATTCAATCTAGTTTTTGTTGGAGATAACTTTTTACGTTTCTAATTTACTTTTTAAAACATTAATTACTGTTTTATGTGTTCCAAAAAAACCTTTTTATAAAATCAACAAAAAAATCTGTAAAAATAGAAAAATAAAAAGTAGAGTATGAGTTCCGGAATTATTCTGAATAGAAATTACATTCAAAAAAATGTATTCGTATATTATTTCCGAAAAATGTATACAAGCAAGTGAACTTGACATGAAATAAATATACATACCTGTCAACTACAAGAATAATTTGTTTAAATTATTTCCAATAAATAATTATAGTTTCAACTGTAATCACAGTTTTAATTGTTGTGGAGTCAGTACCAGGAATTCCATCATAAAACTTATGGAGCGTTTCACTGACACTATAAGCTGTTAACAAAAAATTTCTTAAAATAATCGAAGGGTAGTTTTATGTTTATTAAAAAATAATTTAAGCAAAACTTTTTTAAGATTTTATTGTTATTTTCAATCCATTTTTTATAAAATCTGCTCTACTTCCACATTTTTACTCCGATTTGTGTTTGAAAGCGCTCGCTGGAAAGGTACTGACAAGTAATTGAGATTTCTGGAATTTCCTAACTCATTAAGGGCAGCAATATATATATTTTTTTAATTTTAGTCCCATCATGAAATTTTGACAGATTATGTAGAAAATTGTGGACTATTTTCTGACAAAGTTTAAAAAAAATCCAAATGGTGCTATTCAAGGATATTTAAGGATAAAAGGTATATTGACTTTTTTAACATCCTTGATCCACCAGGACATGGTGTACATTGTTTTAAAGCTGTCATCCAGAGCATTACGACGCTACCTAAGATTTTATAATCCGATGTACGCGGACATTAACACTGTGTGCAATTTTTTAAGTCATGGAAATATAACCATATACGGACACAACTGCGTGATAAAAGACCAAAAGAAAGACTCGTATCTCCCAGTTTCGTCCAAAGTCATGTTCTTTTTTTATGGGCCCCCAAAGATGTGGGGCCTCGGTGTCATTTTTGCAAAAAAGTGGTCATTTTCTCAGGCTCGTATCTTGCAAACCGTTTGGAATTCTGAGGCAAAGTTGTAGCTCTTGTCATAAAGAACAAAAATTGTGAACATAAAAAATTAAAAAACCTTCATCTTTATGGTCAAAGTCGCAAATGTCGTCGAATAAATCTGATAGGCTGTTGTGTGTTTAGGTAGCCTATACGTGCTGTAAATTAATGATAATATCACTCATACGCACTGTAGTCGGACTGACCATTAACTTAAACAGTCCTGCAAGATATATTTTTCCTACCTAAACGGTGTTAATAATCATTCATAGGAATTTCATATGTTCTAGAAAGTTGTTTATTGAGATCTTATGCACATTTTTGTAGTCTATTGGTTCCTTGAATTTTGAACGGTTTGGACCTGAACAGGGTAAAAAATCGATTTTTTAAAAGTTTTTTTTTTTTTTTGCTATTTTGACCTTGAATATGAAGTTTGTTATACGTTCACAATTTTTGTTCTTTATGACAAGTGCTATTATTTTGCCTCAGCAAAGTGTGTGAGATCGGTTCAGATTTATATACAGCTCCCATACAAATGGCGTTCACCATTTTCACCGAATTGAATGGCAGTGGATATTTTATTTAGCTGTCATTTTTACGAAGAAAGAAAATATTTTGATAAATTTAGAAGTACATTTCGTATTTTTTTTTTTCGAAAAAATAAATAAATTTGTTCTAATTTTTTGGAGACTGTTCATAAACTCTTGTCTCTCTGTGAAATTGAATTTCGCACATTTTTAGCCATCATAAATAGGTCTAATGTTCAATGTGATTGTGATTGCAGCTAATGAGAGTACAAATGTTAAACTCACCTTCCGCGAAGATTGGAATTTTAGTATTTTTTTAATTTATCCATAATTATCCTAATTTTATGAATCAGCACAAAAAATACATTTTTAGGCCTCGGATATTTTTATTTTTTGTTGCATAGTATAATTGGACTTACAGAATGCGCCACATCCAGGGTGAGAGTTGCTGGATCTTATGTCCCAAATGAGATTCAAACACTAGTGGCATATAATTTTCTTCCTAATAAAGTCATTTCAATTTAAACTTTCGACATGTAGACCGTCCAAAAAATGTCATGTAATTTGCATTTGCACTGTTGGGGTCACGCCCACAGTTTGTACCGCCAAAAATAGAATTTGAATCGTCAGTTGAATCGGTTTTTTGAATCTTAAAGCGTTTATTTTTGTTTTGAGAGAAAATAAGTAAAAACGGAGTTAAGTTCGGCCGAATTTTATATAACCTTCACCATGGATTGCATTCTACAGAGGCTGTCGATTTTCGTAAAAGTGCAGTAATAATGGGTCCGCCAAATATTTTTTTTTTGAAAATGCTGTATTTTCTACTGAATATTTTCTAAAATTTCTTTTTTTATTTGCAAGTACAATCCTTTCGGTTAATAATGGAAAATAATTTCATTCAAATGGCTGCCTCGGGCACCCCAAAAATAATAGTCCAACGGTTGATTAGTTGAAAAAAAAAACGTTAGATAGCGGACCCTTTATATAGCTCCCATACCAATGTCTCCTATGATTTACTTTTTCCGCTCTAGAAACCACATATTTCAACATATAACTTTTTTTTGAAAATGCTATAAAAAACTACTGAATATTTTCTCAATTTTTTTTTATTTGAAAGTACAAGCCTTCCGGTTAATAATGGAAAATAATTTCATTCAAATGGCTGCTGAGGGCACCCTACAAATAATAGTCCAACGGTTGAATAGTTAAAAAAATGTTAGATGGCGGACCCTTTATTACAGGAAAATATATATTTTTTAATATAGTCAAACCAAAACAAAAACAAATATTGAAAAAATAATTTTATAAATAAATATAATATTTTTATTATTTAAAACCACGCCTATAAGGCAGAGATACACTAAATATATATCGAAATAATACTTCAAAAAATAAATATTCTTATATTTATATTTTCAAAAAGCTGAAATACCATTAATATTAGTAAATAGTGGGTGTTACAGCTGGTTGTATTTCCATTCTATTTAATTTTTATTGTATTTCCATCCAAAAGTACAAATTTTTAAAATTCATAATCTCACGTACGTAGTGCAAAATAACCTAACTTCATGATTCAACCAATTTTTGCCGTGAAAGTAAAAAGTACGAATTTGGAAAATTCTTTTTATTTTGAATGTCTATCCGGGGAATGTATACTCCGAATTTCCATATCCAATATCAAGTAAGTGCAAGTAGACATATTGAAACAATTTGTCTAAATACTCTAAAATATTACGGGTTATTATGGATATTTTTAGTCCTTGTGAGGGAAAATGTTTTCCCTTTGGGCCGATTTCGCCTAGTTTCAATCTTAACTGATCTACGACTATAAGACGCATTTATGGAAAGTTCTTGGCGTTTAGATGCTAGCGTGCTTTCAACAGACGGACGGACGGACATGGTTAGATTGTCTTAGAATTTTATGACGATCAAGAATATATATACTTTATAGGGTCACAGGTCGATATTTCAAGGTGTTACAAACGGAATGACAAAGTTAGTATACACCCATCCTGGAGGTGGAGGGTATAAAAATATATATTTAAAAAATATAAAAACATTTTGTAAAAATAATAATAATAATAATAATTAATTATAATTTATATTATTTATAAATTTTACAAATTTTCAAATAAATACAAAAAAAACAAATCTTTAAATTTATATGGATCATTTCTACGATCATTTAAAATATTTTGTAAATTTTTCAAATGAAAAATGTTTAAGTAGATATTAAATATATTTACAATGATTTAATTTGTGTAATTGCAAATAAGCTATTTGTGCCGCTTGGATATTATTCGGTAGCTCTAAAATTTCTTCTGAAATGCATGACCGACTGAAGGATACTTGGTATGCGGTTGCGTCCTAACACAAAGGCGTTTGTACTCAATCATTCTCATTCAAAACGCAATCATCAAATATCCCATAAAATGAAGTTCGAATTCCTCTGCGGCAGCAGTGTGAGCTGGTGTCCTGCATTGTTTTGCTAAATTTTACACTTTTTTTGGTGTTGACAAATATTCATTTTGCATAACAAATCAACTTGTGCATTCAGCAGACAGTATGGAAATATAGTCCTGCTGAGTGTGGGGAATACGAGTAATAACGAACAACAGAAAAGTGCGAACTATTGTTATAAATGTATGAGTGAATGTCGGTGCTATTCCAAAGCTAAAATCCAAAAGAACTTAACAGCATATTAAGATATTTTACGGATAGGAAGAAATACTAAACAAAATGCAAGATCAAATTTCGAATTTCCTTATTTGCAATGATAATTTCAAAGGAGAAACTTAAATTAAGCATAATATGTGTAAGTATATTTTTTATTATATATTAAGTATATTATTAACCCACTTGGCGCCGCAATTTTTTTTTTTTTGAAAACTTAAATTTTTATTCCGGGTTTCTAAGCATTTTTTATAATATAACTTTTATCTCTTAACTCTATAGTTTTCCAGGAATCGGGTGTCCTTTTAAAAGGACAGTGGCTAAATACACTACTTAAATTATTTTTTTCATTTGTAGTTCGACTTTATAGGAACATAACTAAATTGCTGTTTTTTCTCAATAATATAACAATAGAGGATTTGTAAAGTGAAATATATACATAAATGTAAATGGAAAAGGGATTATTTTTTAAGTTGGAGTGTGATACGCCAAGAAGCACTCCTTTGGATGTAAGGTGACATCACACTTGTTGCAAAAAAAGTTGGCCTTCTTATGGCAATAGGTGCAACGAGTTTGCTGTTCCTTGTGTTGAACTAGGTGCCCTTGTCCATCAAAGCGCGAGTACATATGAAGGTTGGCGCTGGACTTGCTTGTACCCTTCTTTAAGGGTGTTTTAAAAGATTCCAGTAATCCCATAGCAATCACTCTTCTGAAAGCTATTTCCGACATACGAACGATATAATAACCAGCAATTTTGTTCAGCCATGTCCATACAATGAGAGATGAGCGGAAAATACCATTTTTTCCTCTAATAGACGTTCGGTACAGCCCGATGTTTTGGTCGGCTCTGTCAACGCCGCCCATGTTTTCATTATACATTTTGATAAGCTTTGGTTGCTGTATAGTTATCTTCTTTTTGTCTTTTTGTGAATAGCGAGATACTGGTAATGATGGCAGCACTTCACAGTTGTTTGAAGCTATTGTTACAATGCTATTGTCTACCCACTTGCAAACTACGACTGAGTTGCCAATAGTAGTTGCGTACTCAAAAAAACCACGATCTTTCCGCTTTAATGCCTTTGAGTGCTGCAAAGGACAATCTTTTCCCACTCTGTTTTCTCTCATTGTTCCCACTGCTTTGACATTTCGTAGCTTCAGCTCTTCCAGCAATTTTATTGACGTGAAGAAATTGTCAAAATATATTTCGAATGGAACGTAGGGAAATCTGTCTTGCAATACATCGACGAATTGAAGAACAACACTGGCACCCAGTCCTAAGTGCTTATATTTCTCGTCCAAAGGATTGGAAGCGCCTTGATAAGGCTCAAACCATAATATATACCCCAATCGGGTTGTGCCTGCCCAAAACATATAGCCCCATCGGATCGGCTTGCCGCGGATAAACTGTTTTGTACCGTGATGTCCAAAAAATGGTACCATTGATTCGTCAATGCTATGGAAGTGGAGCATGGAGTATAAAATTCTTGCCAATAGCATCAAAAAGTGGTCGAACTTTCGCGAATCTGTCTTGCTGTTGTAGTTTGGTATTGTCGCAGCAATGTATATTTTGCATTATGAATCGGAAACGATTTCTTGGCATCGCTTTACTAATGACCTCATTGGTGACGTCTTTTGCGTTTTCCCAATACATTTCCCGCCTCGGAACCCGAACATACCCACTCAACAGCAAAACTCCAACGAAACAACGCATTTCATCGGGTGTGACATCACCAGAGCGGTTATGGCTAACTGCATACATGTTTGTATATTCCACAAGTAAGGTAAATATATTATCGTCAAACAATTTCATAGAAATGTCCATGGGATCTGGATTCTGCTGGCATTCTTGAAATAATTCCCATGGTGGTAGGCTAGGAACCATATCCGATTGCTGCCACTTATTGACACATTTTTTTTAGTTGGCCTCGGCTCTGCCACCCTTTTGCGCTTGACTAGGCTCGCTAAAGGAATATTATCGTCACTATCGTCATCGCTCTCGTAGTCATTTATATCAAAACTCCTAATTTCTGTCTCTGCACGTAGCTGACCGCCTGGCAAATTGTTGAGGCCCACATTATCCTCGTCGCCACTGTCTTCATCTGTTACATTAGCGTTAGCGTTGTCAGGGGGTGCGATGTAAATGGTTCCAAAAACCTCATCATCACTCCATTCATCAAGTTCTTCCAAAATTTCGTTAAGCTTTAATGCCTTTCGGTTTGACTTGCTGCAAAAACACATAAATAATATGTAATGAAAATTATAAAAGTAGGTAGTATATTTTGCCACTGTCCTTTTAAAAGAACAGTGCACTTTGCGCTGCAATACAGCATTACAGACGCTTTCCAGTTTTTTGTTGAGTTAACTCAGTTGTTACTCATATTAATTTTTAAACAAAAAATATCTTAACTGGATGCAAATGATTTACTTACCTGTTTTTTCCATTTCGCACTATTAAAAAAAATCACTTGTCGCAAAGCACTCAATAAACAATTAAAACACGCGGTACTGTATTCAACACTGACACTTTCGAGCTGCGAAACTACACAACAAAGCATAAACAATAATAATATAAAAAAATATTCAGAGAAATGCACGTGCATAACGGTGCTTTCTCTCATTTGCCAGATGTTCTTTTGGTGTTCTTTTAAAAGGACGGTGGCGCCAAGTGGGTTAATAGTAAGTTTTGATTTTTTTGTTTTTACGCTATTTTGACTTTGAGCTGCTGGTATAAACACCATGCCTCTATGAGCTGTGAACGTGCTGAACAATTGAGTGAGTACTACGAGCATTTGTGGTGGTTACCAGTGAATTTTAAGTGGATTAGAATGATTTATGGATTTATTTCGAAATCGTTCGATAGGAAAGTGAGTGTTTTTTTTTGTTCCGCCATACTTGCGTCCAATCCAATATTTAGTTTAAAATGCGGGATAATGATATTTTCAATGTTCAATATTGATAAATCGCAATACACAGCAAATGTTCCCGTTTAAAGTGTTAGTTTATGAAAATGCTAACTTTGATTTCAATTGAATAATGGCCATAAAAGGGCGTATTGAAAAAAATTCATTAATTCATACTTTGGATGTTGAAAATTCCAGTCCCGAAAATATTACACATTTAAACAAGAATAGCATCACTTACGCCACATTTAACTGATGAAAAGCAAAATCTTCGACAAGGTGTTCGATAATAAATTTTCTGTCTGAAGAGACAGATGGATAGACGGATTAAAGAGTTGCGTTACTGACTGACTAGCTTATCATTGAACAGCGCCCAGAGCAAACGGCTGAAGCCAGGATCATGTAATTTTGAGGGTAGTTCCCAAATATGACGGAGACGGGACTAAGAAGGGTTTTACTAAATTCTTATTTTTGGGCGATAAAATGGGACAAAAAGCGATAAACATCGAACCTTCGTCCTTACTAAACGACAGTAGCTAGAAACATGAAATTCTGCGTGTGCCTTGAACTTGCCATGCAGGCGATGTAATTTGAACTTTTAAGGGATTAAAGGGACAAAAAGTGTTAAAAAGAGATAAAAAAGATACACAAAAATAATTTATACAACTATATTCATGAAAATCCGCATTTACATTTCTCTGACAACGTAGACTTGCAATATAAATGGATTTTTACTGAGGGATTAAAATGGTACCAACTAAAGTACTATAGGTAGAATTTGAATGTAAATTCCAATTTTTTACTAAGCGGGACAAAAAGGGGATTAAAATGTTACCAACTAAAGTACTATATAGTACATAGAAGCACAATATAAATTATTTTTTATTCTTTTATGGGGTGAGTGGGACAAAAAGGGATAAAACGGGTACAAAATTAAGTATTACAACTATAATCGTGAAATTTGGCGTGAAAATTCTCTAGACAACGTAGGAGCGCAATTTAAATGGATTTTACGGACGAAATTTATACTTATAAAAGGCGAGCGAGACATAAAGGGATAAAAGTGATACCATTTAAACTATTACAGCTACAATCGTGAAATTTGATATGTAAATTTCTCTGACCATGTAGAGGCGCAGTAAAAGTAGATATTTTTCGAAATTTGTACTTTTATGGGGGACAAAAAGGGATAAAAATGGTACCAATTTAAGTATTGCAGCTAGGATCGTGAAATTTCATATGTAAATTCCTCTGACCACGTAGATTGGATTTTAAAATTGGATTTTTTTCGAAATTTGTACTTATTAAGGGTGCGCGGCACCAAAATGGATAAACTGGCACCAATTCCAGTATTGCAGCTATAGTCATGAAATTTGATATGTAAATTCCTCTGACCATGTACTAGCACAGTATTTTTTTTTGCGAAATTTGTACTTTTAAGGTTTGCGCGGGACAAAAATGCATAAAACTAGTACGAAATCAAGTTATAAAGCTAGAATCGTGAAAATTGGTAGGAAAATAGGAATTTTACTTTTAAGGGGTGCGCGGGACAAAACGGAATAAAATAGTACCAATTTAAGTATTGCAGTTATAGTTGTGAAATTTGGAATTCAATATAAGTGCATTTTTGAACTTTTAAGGGGCGAGCGGGACAAAAAGGGATAAAAATGCACATTTTAGTCGGATCTCAAAATCTAAATGTGCATTTTACCGCATTTGAGCAAGTTCTTTTAATAACTTCCAAAAATGTCGATAATATGTTAATATCCCGTAGTGAATGGGAACGAATTTTTAGTATGGGGTCACAGAGGTAAGGTGTCCTCTTTGAACCTAGAAGGTCTCAGGTTCGAATCGTGGCTCGGAAAAAAACCTTTTTTTATTTTTATATCTTTTATAAATAAACAATGTTTAATTTTGTATAATTTTAACAATTTAAACATTTTTTCGTAAAAAATACAAATTTGTTGCTTTATTAATATACTTCAAATATGTAAATAAATTTGCATTCTATTAAATATAGAAGCAAAATGGTCTTGAGCCAGGACAATATCCCAGTTCAAATCAAATATTGATTACAGACCAAAAAAAATTCAAACGAAAAAACTAAAACAAATGAGCGTTGGCACGGCAGAAGTATTGCTGGGTAACTATACCTGCATATACACATACTTGCATATGCAACTCAATGAAATGCTTGTAAGATGGCATGTGTGCTTTATTACTTGGTGCGATTTTTTAAACGCAAATTCGGCAAGTGAGTTGTGCTTCTCGTTCGTTTGTTAGAATCATCTCCTTATAGAGGCCGGGTTTGATGTTGAAAAGTCGCTGCGAAGCCACTTGAAAAGACTTTTGACATGGTCGAAATCATGATCGTGGTAGTCTGCAGCCAAGTTATAAATGTCACCATGGCATTTGTAAATAAATTTGCATTCTATTAAATATAGAAGCAAAATGGTTTTGAGCCAGGACAATATCCCAGTTCAAATCAAATATTGATTACAGACCAAAAAAAATTCAAACGAAAAAACTAAAAAAATATTTTTTATTAATTATTAATACTACATAATATAAGTAAAATTAAGTATTTATTTAATTGTAATTTAATTTAATATTAATTTGCGTTATATATTAACTCATACTAAATAAATATTTTTTGTAAGCTTCCCATTGTCAGTTCTGCCGAACAAAATGGTTTGCTATAGTTATTCACCACTCACAACAAAGGATAGCGGTCACTGCTATTGTTTTATATAAATGTACACTAGGATGGGTCACGGAAATACATTGCTGCGGTCACCCCCCACACTAATGATATGATTGTTTAATGATGATGTAATTTTTTGTGTTGCATTTTTGTCCAATTTTTTTCTGAATTTATAGGCACTTGGAAGCGCTTTAAATATAAATTTTTATTCATTTCTTAGAAAAACTCATTTGTGTAATTCTTAGACGTTTAGTTTGATTTTTTTGTGGGGCTTCAACGTGACAGCTAAAAACTCATATTTCTTGGGAATATTTTATAAAAAGGTCAGTAAAGTAAATAGAATAGATCAATACCTTTCGAATGATACTTAAATTATGAATAACGGATGAAAAATGACGGCACTGGCTACATTTTTGTAAAGTAATTTAATATAGGGTCCGCCAAATAACTTTTTTTTTGAAAATGCTATAAAAAAACTACTGAATATTTTCTCAAATTTCTTTTTTATTTCAAAGTACAATCCTTCCAGTTAATAATGGAAAATAATTTCATTCAAATGGCTGCTGAGGACACCCCACAAATAATAGACCAACGTTTTTTTTTTTTTTCACTGAACCAACACTCATGGGATGTCCCCTATAAATGCAGTGCATTGCGTTGGTAGAAGGAAGATAAGGTATTGGAAGGAGGAAAGAGGGAGTAGTGTCTGTTGACATCTGTTTTGAATCTCTGAATGTCGTAATTGGAGGGAAAGATATTTGCCGGAAGTCGATTCCACATACGGATAGTACGGGCGAAGAACGAATTTATTCTGTAATGTGTAGTGCGGTCGGTTGTCCAATCGACAACAAATGGGTGAGCGTTCCTGGCGGTATAAGATCACGAATTTCCGAAGAACAAACACCATGAAAGTATCGATAGAACAATGACACACAACCAACATTACGACGGTGTTCAAGGGAGACAATAGAATTGGATATCCTACCATCACCTATCAACACCATCGCCCTCCTCTGGACACGGTCAAGTAGCTCCAGTGATGAAGCTGGAGCACCCGACCATATATGGGAGTTGTATTCCATCTTTGGTCTGATGTAGGTAGTGTAGATATTGAGAAGATCAGAGGGTGTAAAATATTTCTTACATCTTTTTAAAAAGCCTAAACACTTGAAGGCATCTTTCGACACATCAAATACATGTTTTGTCCAACGAACATCACATTGTATTTTTATGCCAAGAACAACTAGATCATCTGATTGCTCAATATCTACACCGTTCATTAAAATCGACGACACCGTTGGATCAGTGAATCGCTTGTGAGACAACAAGGAGCACTGGGTCTTACGTGCATTAAAATCTACTCTATTCTCTCGACCCCATTCAGAAATGGCTATCAAATCCTGGCTAAGTGACTCATCCATCAATCGCCTTTTATCCTCAATTTCTTGACGACTTGGTCTATGATCGAATGAGTATGAATGACAGAGGCTGCTGTCATCCGCGAATGAGTATTGTTTAAACGCGTTAGAGGGGGTAGATGGGGTTGTCTCATTTACATTTCCCTCATAAAATAATAACACTGTGTATTTTCGGTGAACGTTATAATTGTTATTCCGGGTAGTGTATTTTATTGGCACGTGTGTATGTATGTGTTACAAAGTGTTGTGTTTAATGTGTATTGAATATATGTTGGGTAATTTAATAATTAATTTGTGAATTTACGGTACAAGTAATGTTTATACTTTAGTTTACGTAGGTTACGTTTCACTGTAGAATATAATGTGTTGTGAGTATCACTATGTAAGTTGGGTAAGTTGGGTATAAGTTCGTCTTCACTTGTATGTTGAGTGTGGATTGTTCGAGGAACTTTTTTATGGTTGCTGTTGACGTGTGTTGATGTTTTATGTTGTTCCCGTGATGGATATGTAGATCGCACTGTCTGCTCATTTAGCGTTAGGTTGACAACAGAACTAAGCACACATAGTGAGAAGGGGGAGAGCCAGGTCGATCTTACAATCGCATGGAAATGGAGAGAGACGCTAGGAGAGAAAGGATGCCTCCCAGCAAACATTCTGTGTTCGCATGAACAAGTATATTGGATTCACAGTCCGATCCAAGAGGTCGTCGATGAAAATAAGAAAAAGGGAGGGGGAAAGGACAGAGCCCTGTGGTACTCCTGCGGTTAACCTATGCTCGTCGGATGAGAACCCATCTACAACAACACGTATAGTGCGATCTCTGAGGAAGCTCGATATAAATCGAGAGAAGTCACTACCAACACCAAAAGCGATAAGCTTTGATATGAGTGCGCCGTGCCAAACTCTATCAAAGGCCTTGGAGATATCTAGAGCAACGACCTTACTCTCACCAAGCTTGTGAATAGATCGATTCCATTTTTCGGATAGCAGTGTCATCAGGTCTCCCGTAGATCGATTCCTACGGAAGCCATACTGCCGATCATTAAGTAAGTCATTAGTTTCTAAATACCTCACAAGATGGTGGTTAACCATACTCTCCATAACCTTCGAAAGCGCTGAGCAAATCGCGATCGGTCGATAGTTAGCAGGATTGTTAGCCTCACCTTTTTTAGGGATGGGCTGGATGTTCGCAATCTTCCAACGCGCTGGGAAAACCCCTGCACGGTATGCAAGGTTGAAAAGATTACGAAGGGGACGGGCAAGCGTCGAAGAGCACTTACATAGGACAAGTGCTGAAATGCCATCCGGGCCTGGAGATTTATTTACGTCGAGATTTGCGAGAACCCTTTTAACTCCACGTGTTCGAAAAAATATCTGAGGCATGGAACTAGATACATTTTCGATCACGGGGAGTGGTTGATTGCTTTCCGGCAAGGATGAATTCCTTGCAAACATTTCAGCCAATAGGTTAGCTTTGTCAACCGGGTTAGTGAATATCTGGTCATCTTTAACAAGAGTTGGGATAGATGAGGAGTTATCCTTTACTCTTCTCACAAATGACCAAAAGCTCTTACTTCCCCTGGGAGAAGCAATAACTTTGGCACGAAGACGTTGTTCGTACAGAAACTTTTCACGTCTAAGTACCCTGGCACACATGGTTCTTGTCTGCTTGCGTAGCAGATCAGTTGTTGCATTTTTATTTAAACGCCAATTCCTGAATGCTTCCTCTTTGGATCTGACAGCAGCCTTGCATGTCTGGTTAAACCAACTTTTATTAGATGGTTTATCCGAAATAACTTTAATTGGAATAAATGACTTCATTCCAATCAAGATAATATTTTCAATCATTTCAGCCGCAGCATCTATATCGCCATTTAGAAAACAAAGTTTCCAATTGAAATGCTGGAAAAAGTTGTTGAGCTCGGCCCAACGTGCCTTTTCGTATAAATATATTGTCCGCTTTGGGGCTGCGGTCGAAGCGACACGAAGAGCGGAATACGAAAAGGATGCTGAAACAATGCAGTGATCCGAATTACCAAGAGGTGCTAGAACGTTAACTTCATACTTTTCAGGGTGTGATGTTAAGAAAAGATCAAGAATATTAGAGTGTTGCCCTTGGACACACGGAATGTGTGTCGGTTCATTCACTAGTTGCGTCAAATCATTATGCGCGGCAAAAAGCTCGGCGTATTGACCCTCCGGTGTTGAGTGACTCGAATGGGCAAGCCAAGAGGAATTATGGACATTGAAATCGCCAGCAACCACAATTTCACTGTCAGGATAGTCCTCTAAAATTTTTGTAATTGAATCGGAAAGGGCGTCAAAGCCATTTAGGGATACCTCCCTTTCCGCGTTTGGACTTCTATACACAAATCCGAAATGTAGTACGTGTGTTCCAATCTTGAATTTAACCCAAAGGGAGTTAAATTCTGGATTTTCAGAGTTTAAGTTATGCCGGTTCTGGAACACTATATCATTACGTACGTATACCAAAAGACCTCTGTGGGGGATAAAGAGGGATAGGGTGTGATACCCAGGAATGTGAAAATCCTGTGGATCAGAATCCTCACACACCTGGGTCTCACAAAGAGCAAAAACATCAGGCCGATGGAATTGTACATGAGCGTACACGGCAAAAAAATTCGCTCTCAGCCCTCGTACATTGGCAAATTGTACTTTAAACTTACCCACCATTAGAACAGACAAACAATAAAAAAAACAAAACAGAGTCAGTATGCAGCTACAGTTGTTATTATGAAAAAACCCAAAAAATACTATAAACGTCCAATATTTCGACCAATACGTTACTCTAAGGCAAGAATAAAAAGTTATATTTGAAGTGTCATTTCAGAAAAAAAAAATTAAAGACAAAAAAAGTTACGTGAAAAACATGATTTTTAGGGGTGTTTTCAGGAGCGTTTAGCTCACAGATGGCTTGATCTAGGAACGAAATATTTTGCAAATCATCGTTAAACAATCCACACTTTATTTTCCTGGGATGACTGGTACTTATTTTTCCATTTGCACGGACCACCCAGCCTACTATACATAATGCCATCAGAAAGGAAGCACCTTGAGCCCCCATAGTTTTTATATTTTCATATTTTTGTTCCATTCTACCAGAATCCTTTGCTTTTTATACCATTCACCTTCAGGATTTGGGTACACTAACTTTATCATTCCGTTTGTAACACCTTGAAATATCGACTTGACCCCCTATAAAGTATATATATTCTTGATCGTCATAAAATTCTACGACGATCTCGCCATGTCCTTCCGTCCGTTCGTCAGTTGAAAGCACGCTAGCATCTAAACAAAAGGACGTCCAAACTTTCCATAAATACGTCTTATAGTCGTAGATCGGTTGGGATTGCAACTGGTCGATAAAGGAAAACATTTTCCCCCACAAAGACTAAAAATACCCATAATAAGCCCCAATATTTTAGAGTATTTAGGCATGCTTTTTCAATATGTCTGCTTGTACTTAATTGATATTGGGTATGCGCATTCACACTACAACAAAAACGTGTACAAGTGATTCTTATTCGTGGGGGGTGAAATGTGACAAAAAGGGATAAAAATGGTACCTATCAAACTACAACAGGTAGAAACACGAAATTCGGTTTGTATATTCCTCCTATTGAGTAGGTACATAATATAAAAGTTTTTTTTTCATATTCGTATTTTTATGGGATACACTGGGAAGAGAGGGATAAAAATGGTACCATTCAAACGACTGGAGGTAAAATAATGAAATTCGGTGTATACATTCTTGTGATTGTATTGACCCGTAAAATAAAGTTATTTTTGGAAATTCGTTCTTTTTGGGGTCAAAATGGAAAAAGGGGATAAAAATAGTACCAACCAAATGACAGCAGCTAGATTCATGAAATTTCGGGTATACATTCCTCTGACTGCGTGGACACGAAAAATAAAAAGTGTTTTCCAAATTCGTACTTTCAAGGGATACAAGGGGAACAGAGGGATAAAAATAGTACCAACTAAACGACTGCAGCTAGAATGATGAAATTCGATGTGTACGTCCCTCTTATTGTGTAGACACGTAAATTAAAGAGATTTTAGAAAGTCGTACTCTTAAGGGGGTAAAATAGGAAAAAGGGATAAAAATGGTAACAACCAAATGGCCGCAGCTAGAATCATGAAATTCGATGTATACATTTCACTGACTGCAAAGGGACGCAAAATAAAAAGATTTTTCCAAATTCTTATTTTTAATTTTACGGCAAAAATTGGTTGAATCAGGAAGTTAGGGTATTTTGCACTGTGTAAGTGAAAGATATTGGAATTTGAAAATATGTAAACTAGGCTGGAAATACAAGCAACTGTAGTGTTTAAGCTTGTTTGAAGTTTGCTGTCTTATATTAACTTTTTGAATTAACTTGAAGTATTATTTCGATATATAGTATAAACGTATGGGTAGCCTTGCCTTATAAGTGTGGTTAGAAATAATATAAATTTTATATTTATTTATAAAATTATTTTTCCAATAAGTTTATTTGTTTTGGTTTGGCTATACTTAAAAATTTACAGTTTCCTGGAATATTACTGATCTACGAATATCGACAGCCTCTGTGGAAGGCAGTCCATGGTGGAGGGTAAATGAAGTTCGGCCCGGCCGAACTTAACACCATTTTAAATAAAATAATGGAATGAATTGTCTAGGTCGCCTTCCACGGCGTCGGTTACTCAGTTTGTCGAATTTAACACACTTTTTTATTTGATTTTCATTTCAAATGAACTCACTGAGCATTACCGTCACCAAATTTGTCGCCGGGAATTGCTTCAGAAAAAAACTTTATGATTGCCTGCCTCACTTCGCGGCAATAAAAGAAAGCAATTAAATGTATTTTTGGAAGTTAATCAAAAAATATTTGATTAACCTTGACGTACCTTCATAAAATTTCACATAAGAAATGTTAATAAAACATATGCAAATATGAGCAGCTGTATGTATGTGGATAGATAGGTATATATACATATGAGAGATGTACTTATCGAAGTGCCGGATGCAACAACAAATTCGAATGAAAAAAACACTCACAGTTTTTTCCGGCCATTGTTTGTGTTTCATTTTCACTGCGAGCACGAATTCCAATAAAAAGTCACATAAATAAATTGAAAATAAAAAAGTGTCCGAAAAACACAGCAATAAAAAAAGCAGAAACACACCAATCAACACACCGAGATATTAAAAAACGGAAATACAATCACAAAAAATACCAAATTCATATGCCACAATTCGAGGGATCCGTTTGAAGTTCGGCCGAATGGTACGAAAAAAAATTGTTGATTAAAATGCATATTGTCTATCATTTTAAACGTTTATGATCACTATCTGTGACTTTTATCACTATAATTTATTAACATTGAAAAGCGGGCAATCGAGCTAAATTTAGAAATTAGCCCAGAGTAGACTAATTTTTTTCTTATTTTTCAATTTTAAAAAATTTAAAAATATTTATTTTTATTTTTTTTGATATACATATTATTTTTGCATTTGTTTATAATGCATAAAAAATATTTTTTTGTTTGCATTACAGATTTTCACATTTTTCAGATTTCGAAAATTTACAAAACATAATTTATATTTTCGAATTGTCGCACAGTTTCTCATACATTTTAAGTGCATTTGCACTCAATTTGTTTATTTAGAAAATATGGTTTCCATATGCTTATTACAAATATATTTGTGTTGAAAAAAATTTTTAAAAAATACCATTTCTGAAAAATTATATGAACATACCTCAACATAATATTATTTCCTTCTGGGCCACTGTGTGACAGTGTTTTTATTTCTGCATTTATTCAATTGTTTTGTAGGTATCTGAATAATACGACCAATTAGATCATGAGTCTTGTCGTCTCTATTCAGTATTTCCTGATCAGCTCTTGTTTTAAAACAATAAACTTTTGCTGCACCCCTCCCCACTGGCCAGTTGTTAAAACAAAACAATTGGACCATATATCGCATACCAGCCCGCATAATCCAAATCAAAAAAACAACAACAAACAAAAACGTTTTCTTTTATTATTTTCATTTCATTTTAGCTTTAAGTGGTTTTTGTTCTAAACAAAAATCTATTAAAATTTCCAAATAAAAATTGAAAATTGTTTTGTTGATTTCGTTTTATCTGCCACGCCAGATTGATGTTTTAATTTAGTTGGCGAGGTACACAAAATGAAAAAACAACACTTCGAAATTGTTTTATAGATGAAGACCTTACTTTGTTGTTGATGTGATTGGTTGGTTAGTTATATGGCAGCGGAAGAAGTCCGGAAATAGAGGGTGAACAAATTGCCAACATAATTACTTTTGAGAAATCGTTAACAACTAAATTGAATGGATCTTGAATTAAATTTGTCTACTTACTTGTTAATTAATAAATACACTATAAAGGGTTAATTTTTAATTGGTCAAATATTATCGTCTCACCTCCAAGGGATATATTTCATATCATTATGAAATGAAATCCGAAGTCAAAGAGCAAACGACATTAAAATCCTTTTGAGGATAATTTAAAAAATATATATATAAACTACAATTCATATTGATTAAAATTCATATTCATTTAAGATTTGTTCTATAATTTTGGTACAATTCCAATCACGTCTCTTATAAGTTATATTAATGGTGCAAATGTCGCGAACCTCAATTTCACCTAGGAACAGCAGCAAACAAAAAAAAAACAACCAAAAAAAAAGACTTTATAGATTCTTTTTGAGTCTATATTTTATAGGATCGACATTTATTATACCCTCCACCTCCAGGATGGGGGTATATTAACTTTGTCATTCCGTTTGTAACACCTTGAAATATCGGCAATGAGACCCTATATATATTCTTGATTGTCATAAAAATCTAAGACGATCTAGCCATGTCCGTCCGTCTGTTGAAAGCACGCTAGCATCTAAACGAAAGGAGTTAGAACCTTCAAATTTTCCATAAATGCGTCTTATAGTCGTAGATCGGTTGGGAATCCCTAATATTTTAGCGTATTTAAGCATGTTTTTTTAATATATCTGTTTATATTTGCTTGATATTTGGTATGAGTGATTCTTATTTGTAGGGGGTGAAATGGGGCAAAAAAGGGATAAAAAAGGTACATATTAAACAACAACAGCTAGAAACACGAAATTCGGTGTGTGGTAAAATGGGAATAGAGAGATAAAAATGGTACCAACCAAACGGCTGTACCTAGAATAATGAAGTTCGGTGTATACATTCCTCTGATTGCATAGACAAGTATAATAAACGGATTTTTCGAAATTCGTACCTTTTGGGGTTAAAATGGAAAAAGGGGTTAAAAATAGTATCAACCAAATGACCGCAGCTAGAGTCATGAAATTCGGAATATACATTCCTTTGACTACGTAGACATGAATAATAAAAGTTTTTTTTTCAAATTCGTACTTTCAAGGGATAGAATGTGTACGGAGGGATAAAAATGGTACCAACCTAACGCCTACATCTGGAATAACGAAGTTCGGTGTATACATTCCTCTGATTGCGTAGACACTTCTCTGACTGTGTAGACACGGAAACTAAACAGATTTTTCGAAATTCGTACTTTTTTGGGTTTAAATGGAAAAAGGGGATACAAATTGTACCAACCAAATGACCGCATCTAGAGTCATGCAATTCAGAGTATACATTCCTCTGATTGCGTAGACACGGAAAATAAACGGATTTTTCGAAATTCGTACTTTCAAGGGATACAATGGTACAGAGGGATAAAAATAGTACCAACTAAACGACTACAGCTAGAATGACGAAATTCTAATTGCGTAAAAACGTCAAGGGGGGTAAAAATGGTACCAACCAAATGGGCGCAGCTGGAATCATGGAATTCGGTGTATACATTCCTCTGACTGCATAGACACGCAAAATAAAAAGTTTTTTCCAAATTCGTACTTTTTATTTTACGGCAAAAATTGGTTGTTATTGGAAGTTAGGTTATTTTGCACTATGTACGTCTGATAATGGATTTTCAAAATTTGTACTTTTGGAATTAAAATAGAATGGAAATACAACCACTATATATCAATATTTATGGTATTTAAGCTTTTTGAAAATATAAATATAAGAATATTTATTATTTGATTTGAAATAAACAATGGTTTGAAATAATTAGAATATTATATTTATTTATAAATTTATTTGTTTCAATATTTGTATTTGTTTTGGTTTGGCTATATTAAAAGTTTTATATTTTCCTGTAATATTACTGCACTTCTATGAAAACCGACAGCCTCTGTGGGATGCAATCCATGGTGGAGAGTATATAAAGTTCGGCTCGGCCGAACTTAACACCTTTTTTACTTGTTTAGAAATGATATGGTGTTATTTATTACTTGGCTACAAAAGACCTCTTTTTTTCTGGCCCGACCAGAGCTGTTAAATTTCGATTACGATTAGTAATCAATTACATTACTTTTTAAAAAGAATCGTAATGATTATATAATCCACTATTCAACAATTTCTGATTACTAATTGATTACGATTACAAATAATCAAAAAATAATCAGGATTACTTGCGATTACCGTTACCTTTCGGTTTTAGCTGGCAAAAGAACGAGAACAGAAAAAATCAAAACTGACATATATTGAAAAGTCAAAAGTTTTGACAAACAGACTACTATGACTCTCATACCGATTTCACGAGAATCAAAAGTAATCACAAAAAATCAAAAGTAATCAAAAGTAATCTAAAATAGTCAAAAGTAATCAAAAGTAATCTTTTAAAGTAGTCGAACTCATTTTTGATTACTTTTGACTATTTTTGATTATTTTTCAGTAATCGCAAGTAATCCTGATTATTTTTTGATTACTTGTAATCGTAATCAATTACTAATCGTATAAAACTGAATGTAATCGTATTGTAATCATTACTTCTACTTTAAAAAAAAAGTAATCTAATTACTAATGATTACGATTACTAATCATTACTTAACAGCTCTGGGCCCGACCTTATTCGAAAGGCTTCGTAGCGATTTTGCAACCAAATACCATATAAGATAATTCTTGAAACAGGACAATATCACAAATCAAATCATACCGATTTTAGCCAAGCTTTGCGTGTCATATTTCACCTATAAACATACATGGTGAAAACGGGTCATATCGGGTCCATGATTAGGACCCATCCAAAATTCCTTCACGATTTCCATTTTTCAAATTGATTTACATTGGGGTAGTCGGTATAGTCCTTACTTGTTTTTCACCTTATACATATGAAACTATAGATTCTATGTAGAAAAGCTGTGTACTCAATTTTCCATTCGATGATTTTTTCTCCAAAGAATATATAAGTTTTAATAATTTATTTTCATACTTTTGTAAGTCACACAGAGGACATACGTGTAAAAAAAGTGAATAATATCTGTTAAAAAATACTTTGAAATTCTTGAAACTATTTGTATTTAACAATTGTTTAAAATTTCCCCCTTAGAAAGTTAAATTTTATTTATTTGTATACCCTCCACGAGAGTATTATGTCTTTGTGCATTTGTTTGTAACACCTAAAAGGAATCGAGATAGACCCATTGTTAAGTATACCGATCGACTTAGAATCACTTTTTCAAGTCATGAACTTGGAAATGGAACACAAAAATGAATAAAAAATCGCCCAAAACAACATATGGACTAAGGACAATAAAAACTGACCCAAAACGTAAAAGGAAAATTACGCCCAGAAATAAATGAAAAATCACCAAAAATTGTCCAAAAGGTTTGTTTAATTTTTAATATGAAAATTCGCCAAAAAAATATATCATCTGTTGTATGTCCAAATCCGGCTACGCAGAGCAATCGATTACTGCGTTTTCGAGATTAAAGATTTTCTCCTCTGGGCTACGCCAAAAGTCGATTTCGCAGAGTAATAGATTTCTGCTTTGCCGGCCTTCGACAGACATTAATGATTTTCTCCTCTGGGGTATGCCTTTGACTGGGATTAAAGATTTTGTATGTCCAAATCCGGCTACGCAGAGTGAAGGTGTTAATTTTGGCTTTAAGAAAAATCGTCCAAAAGTGTAATTTTTCATATTTGAATTTATAAAAAATCACCCATCAAAAATAACGATATTTCATATTTGGTTTTGACAAATTTGAAATACTGGCCAACAATTATGAGTAATTTCCTATTTTTTTTTGGCGATTGTTGAAATGAAAAATTGTCTATTTTTGTCTGGGGGTTTTTGGATACTTTTCTTAATTCGATATTTTAAGGATTTGTCGAATTTTTCAAATGAAGTTAAGTTGAAACCAGCAACATTTGGATGACACTATTATTCTTATAGGATCGAAAGGAAATAATAAAAACTATAACCGAGTGTGATCGGACTAAAGAAGGAACCGAAAATGGTACTTAAAAAATAAATCACGTAAAAATAAAAAATAAATATATAAAAAATGCATACAAAAAGTAATGTATTGTGTAGTGTTTGATCTCTCCAGAGCACTGTGATGAAAAAACATTCAAAATGCGACTATGCCCATTGCAATATATCACAACTTATCGGACACCTCCTATCTATATGCACCATAAATAATAAATGAATTCCATATAAATTCCCATCAATATTTATAATGCTAAATTTCCACTCCAGAAAAAAATCCAATCCAATCAAATAAACATTTCACCCCCACCCCCATCCAACCGGGGTTATAAAATACTTTTGCAGCCAAACAAATGTTGCACTAAAACAAAATTAACTTTCTCCACTTCAACAATTTCCACAGTCAATTTAAAGTACTTTTACTGACAAAACTTTTGGCTCATCTGTTTGTTCGCAACACAACAACAGCAACAACAAAAGTTTAGTTTATGGAAATTTCAATTATTAATCAGAAAATGGAAAATAATTGAAAACAAAGGAGGGACACGCACACACATCCAATTATTTTAACGATTTGATTATTAAACAACAACAACAGCAGCAACAAAAATTTCACTTTTTGTGCAAATTTATATACAATAAATTTTAATTGAATAAAACTAATCGTATTTTTACACCGAAACCCGAAAACACTCAACTGATGCCAAAGAGGCCAGGACGCATTACCAATTTGTTGTTGTTGTTGTTGACCACCTGTGCCTTGGCCATAAAAACTCATTATTCAATGCCGGTAAGTTGGGCGAAGTGCTGCTCTTCTGGCTCTTCTAAATATCCATTTAGATTATGAGCGAGCGAGCGACCGAGCGTGTGTGTGCGATTGTGTTTATTTTTTTAGTATAATTTTCATTGTGAAAAAGTTCAAGGTGAGAATGACAGCAACAGAAACTGAAGCAGAAACAGAAGAGCAAAAAGACATCAGCCAATTGGTTCGAAAATGTTTCGACAGCCAGCTTAAAGTTGATAATGCCATCCAGTCAGTCCATGTAATTATGGTGACACAGAATATATTGGGTCGTTGGCGGAATTGTTCGCTGAAAACGGACGACATTATTTTAATTAAAAATTGTGGGGAAGTTTTTGGTTTTGTGGTGCAAAACTGATAATAATACGACAGCGACTCGGAAACTGGTGCTATGGATGGAAGCTGTCATCAACAAGAAACTAATACAAATGTTAAGGATACCAGATAGTGAAGTGATCCGTGTGAAGAGGTTCTATGAACACGTACTCGTATCAGGTATTATCACCATTATTAATGAGTTCTTCCACATGGGATATACACTGTATGTAGGGGGATTTTTAAAAACAAATGGAATTTCCTATAATTATATTCTATCTAGTTATCTTTGGAGGCAATTACACTACACCTTTTTCAATTGTAATTCAAAATACATCACTTGAAATTCAAAAGACACCAGTTGAAATTCAAAAATTCCATTTGCAATTCAAAAAATATCAATTGAAATTGAAAACTCGTCATTTGTAATTCAAAAGACATCATTTGAAATTCAAAAGACATCATTTACTAAATGTCATTTTAATATTACTAATGATTGGAAAAATATAAACTTCTAAATACTTAGTGAGAGTTAAATTACATATTCAGAAGTGATTTTCGCATAGCTTCTTAAAAGCCATGTATAAGTAATTCTGTTGTGTACATTCCTTAAAAATAATAAATAAATAGAGCGAACCGGTAGTCGAGTTGGTAGCGTGCTCGGCTATCAGCGTGGGGGTTGTGGGTTCGTTTCCCACCAGATGCTCTGGTCTGTCGCTGCAATAACTAGCTACAATGGTCTTAATCACCCCGGCTCAATCCCTGGACCCAAAATTAGAATATAAATTTACTTTGTATTGTAATTCATAATAAATAAATAAAAAAATAATTTCCACATTTTTACTGTTTCAAGAAAAACCCGAAAAACCAGGTCCGACCGTTTTTTATAAAAAGAAAACAGTTTTTTGTGGAATCACGGTTTTCGAAAAACCCGAAAACCGGACGTGTTTGATCACTCTAGAGTCTACTCAGCCAAAACGTGCGATTTGGGGTGTGTATCCAACCAAATTTCATGCTACTGACCTTTGTAGTTGGAGTGGTACCATTTTTATCCCTTTTTGTCCTCTGAAAATATGAATCACTTTACTTACCAAGTATCAAGTAACTAAAAGCAGAAGTCTTCAAAAAAAAGTTCTTAAATACTCCAATTATTAGGGGTAATTGAGAGTATTTCATGTCTCTGTTAGGGAAATTTTTCCCTCTGGACCGATTTCGCCGACCTACAACTATTAGACGTACAAAAAGTTCGTTTAGATGCTATCGTGCTTTCGATAACCATAAATTCTAACACAAAATTTGATACACGCACTGTTATTGCGACAATGAACAACAAGTGTTTCTATTTCTTTTCATTTACGCTTTTGTTTTCACTTCGTAAATATGTATATATACAAATGATAAAACAAGTTTTATTGCTGAATTGATTAGAATTCACTATCTTCCACAAATATAAAGAAATTATCCTGTGGATTTTGCAATAAAACTTAAACATTACTAAACTTGGCCAAATATATTTTGGATTTCAAAAAATAAATTCCCCTATTGCAGGAAATAAAAACCACGACAGTTGCAAACGATATATGGTATGTATTACATGACGGTTGCCATACATATGATATTTGACCCGGATGAAGTTCAAATTTATTTATTTATTTTATTTCCTATTCATGTTACGGCGGAACATGTAAAATATACATACATAAATGCATACATATGCACACATTGTAAATCAAATTTCATCAAAATCACAATACGCTGTGGGTCATAATGGTTAAATGCCATACTGTGGAGCCGCTGCCATCATACGCAGTAACAGCATTCACTCATACACACACACCTCTGCACTATAATTGTCTACTTCCGACTGCAATCACCTTTACCTCTGGCAACATTCGAACTCGTTAATTAAAAGAACACAACAATAATAATAAAATTGAAATAAAAATAAAAATAGATTACAATTAAATACACGAAAACTCGTGTAAAAACTAATAAAAGCGGCACACAAAACACACAGACACTCACTCGCACTCACACAACAAGAACAATTTCATTGCAAATGAAATTAAAATTGTGTTTTATTCATTTGTTGGTCGGCTCGGCGCGAGTATGAGAACAACGCGTATGGCCGTATGAATGTGTGCGTGCGAGTGTGAATGTTCTTTTTAATTTGAATGGCATTAACATTGGCCTCTGTCAATGTTGCTGGCATAGCAATCACTTACGGACAGACGCACACACATTGACACGCACCCCCAACGTAGACATCCCAACGCAACAACTTACACCCACAACATGCATGACTGCATATACAGATATTCATACAAACATTTCTATACATGTGTGTACGCATTACTGAATACGGACATGTGCACATCTGCATGTACATACATACAGACAAGCATGTGAACTCACAATAAAATCCGTGATGTTTTCTCTCTTTTAGATGTGTGTAATTTTCTTAAAATAATACTATGAACTTGCGGAAAAAGAATAAGAGTACGATTGAGAGCGGCAGACTAATTAAATATCACACACACACAGCTCAAGTACGTATAGTGGTTCTAAGCCAAAAATAAATATTATATTTCAATATGAAAACAATTGGTTTCCACAATAATATTATACTTCTTTAGCCCGATACACTTACCCCTCGATACTCTAATTTCGATAAATCGTCCTTATAGTCCTCCAAAATACACAATAGTTTCGCATTCAACTTGCTAATAGTCGCCAAGCCATTTTTTTAATTAGTGAACACGATGTAGCCGTGGGGGATTGACCGGTTGTCAAAAAGCGCAACCTTGTAACACTCCAAAGGAAGCGAGATACACTCACCTTTGATTGTACCGATCGACTTAAAATAACTTTCTGAATCGGTTTAGCCACTTTCGTCTGTCCATTTGATCTTGTAATCACATTAAAATCCACCTAGAGACATCTAGGCCTATTATACCCGGTGCGTCATCGTGAAGTTTGAGGTTTTCAATAGGCTTTTTTGACAGATCACGCATGACTCGCATGGTAAGTCATGGAAAGACTCATACCACAACATCGTCTCCAAACTGTTCAGCTGTATTACGAAAAACAGCGTACTGTGAGAAAGAAGACCGTGGCGAATCGATATTTTTTGAAGCTGTATACCTGGGGAATCAGGTAGACCTTCGAAATCTATTACAGTTATCTTGATGGTCACTAATCCTTTCTAAAAACTTCCTCACTTCTTTACGCCCAGCTCTAAAGAGTGATTTTTTAAAAGCTATAGGAAAGTTTTTCAAAAAAAAAAAAAAAACACATAAAATTCAGAAAAATCCATGAAATCTTTATTTGAATCAAAAGTACGGTCCATATAATTTAATGTTTGAAGATTATTTCATGCAAATGTTGACCTTGACTGCGCCTCAAATGGTCCATACGCTTAGTCCAATTTTGGCATACTCTTTCCAACATTTCGTATCTCATGAATAAATGCATCAATGTTGTCTTTCATTGCGTCAATTGAAGCGGGCTTGTCTGTAGAGACATGTGCTTTAACATAGCCCCTCAAAAAATATTCTAAAGACGTTAAATCGCACGTTCTAGGCGGCCAATTGACCGGTCCCGAACGTGAAATAAAATGTTCACCGAACTCGCCTCTCAATAAGTCCATTGTTGCGCGTGATGTGTGGCATGTGGCACCGTCTTGTTGGAACCACATGTCATGCAAGTCAAGCTCTTGTATTTTGGGCAAAAAAAAAAGTTGGATATCATCTCACGGTAGCGCTCACCATTCACAGTTACGTTACGATTCGCATCACCTTTGAAGAAGTACGGTCCAATGATGCCACCAGCCCATAAACCGCACCAAACTGTAACTTTTTTCTGGATGCATTGGTAGCTCTTGCAATGCTTCTGGCTGATATTCACTCCAAAATCGACAATTGTGCCTATTTACGTACCCATTGAGCCAAAAATGAGCTTCGTCGCTGAACACAATGTTTCGGTAAAAAAGTGGATCTTCGGCTTTCTTAACATTTTGATAATAAAATTCAATAATTTTCAAGCGTTGTTCGTTTGTAAGACGATTCATGGTTAAATTATAGACCAAACTGAAGATGTTTGACAGTGAAACAAAACACAAAACGTGCGTCAGCTGTTTAAACCAGTATTGCCAAAAAGATAATAGCTATAAAATCACCGTTTATAAGAAAAATAATGAAAATGATTTTCGTCAATTTTGCCACATTCGTTAAATTCGACTAAAGCTGTATAACACTGTGCAACATTTTTGAAGTCATTTCAAAATAACCATATACGGACACCGCTACATGATAAAAGACCAAAAAAAAAAGACCCGTGTTTTTTTGTTTCCCCCAAAGTCATGCACTTTTTTTTTTTATGGGCCCCCAGAGATTTGAGGCCTCGGTGTAATTTTTGGAAAAAAGTGATCATATTCTCAGGCTCATATCTTGCAAACCGTTCGGAATTTTTTACTTTACTCTCTGAGGCAAAGTTCTAGCTCTTGTTATAAAGAACAAAAATTGTGAACATATAAAATCAAAAAAACTTCATCTTCAAGGTCAAAATCGCAAAAAACTTAAAAAAAATCGATTTTTTTAACCTTTTTTCCCCTGTTCAGGTCCATAGGTAGCAAACCGCTGAAAATTCAGGGAAACAATCAACTACAAAAATGTACATAAGATCTCAATAAACAACTTTCTAGAACATATGAACTTCCTAGGAATTATTCTTAACACCGTTTAGGTAGCGCTTAGGTAGCGCTTAGGTAGCCGCAAAATTGAAAAATTTCCCAAAAATTTCACTGTGCAACATTTTTGAAGTCATTTCAAAATAACCATATACGGACACCGCTACATGATAAAAGACCAAAAAAAAAAGACCCGTGTTTTTTTTTCCCCAAAGTCATGCACTTTTTTTTATGGGCCCCCAGAGATTTGAGGCCTCGGTGTAATTTTTGGAAAAAAGTGATCATATTCTCAGGCTCATATCTTGCAAACCGTTCGGAATTTTGATTTACTCTCTGATCATATTCTCAGGCTCATATCTTGCAAACCGTTCGGAATTTTGATTTACTCTCTGAGGCAAAGTTTTAGCTCTTGTCACAAAGAACAAAAATTGTAGTTGATTGTTTCCCTGAATTTTCAGCGGTTTGCTACCTATGGACCTGAACAGGGGAAAAAAGGTTAAAAAAAATCTAATTTTTTTAAGTTTTTTGCGATTTTGACCTTGAAGATGAAGTTTTTTTGATTTTATATGTTCACAATTTTTGTTCTTTATGACAAGAGCTAGAACTTTGCCTCAGAGAGTAAATCAAAATTCCGAACGGTTTGCAAGATATGAGCCTGAGAATATGATCACTTTTTTCCAAAAATTACACCGAGGCCTCAAATCTCTGGGGGCCCATAAAAAAAAGTGCATGACTTTGGGGGAAACAAAAAAACACGGGTCTTTTTTTTTTGGTCTTTTATCATGTAGCGGTGTCCGTATATGGTTATTTTTTTTCGTGTTGCACTGTGTAATTTATATGAACTACATAAAATAAATAAGTAAGTAAGGTTTTGTAATTTAAATCAGGTATATACACAGGGAGTGGTGTAGGCTATCACATAGTCGTCCCGTCCCGACTTTAGCCTTTCCTTACTTGATTTTCTAATATTATTATTATTAAATAAATAATTTTTTATATTTCCTAAATAATGCCGACACAATTTTATTCAAATATCTTATCACCACATTAACTACCAGCATCTTTAAGAAAATTAAAGTCATTGCAGTCATGTTAAAACCACATAAATGACTCAAAGTTATCACCAAGTTTTCCTTTTGCCTCATGTTGCCCAAAGTATGGAAAACCCATTGTTGTACATATGAGCTACTTAAGGCTGTTTCGTGTATTCGAACTTGTAACCTTATATACTCAATGTTCTGCGGTGTCTTTCTATGCGGTGCTCAATTTTTCAGCTCGGACTCATACATTTTCATTTACTTTTCTTCACGAAATTCTAGGGAATTTTGTGGTAGTTCCTATGTATTATAGGTTTACTTAGATACATTTTACCTTAAGAACACACATATTACGACCCTATACCACTAAAGTATAGACCCTATTTTGATATAGACCACATAATATAACTCACTCATTTGCGGTGATTACTGCAAAAACTTCCCTGGCTATAAACACTGACATATTCAAACTCTTTAATGGGGCGTAGCGTGCTGGAGCGTTTCGTCCTTGCCCAACTTTAGTATGAATTACTCGTTTAGTATGAATTACGAGTGTGTGCTTTGTTTTCTATTTGTTCTTCCTTTTCAGCATTTTTGCCTTCTATCATTGTTTGAGTATCTTTGAGTTGCTTTTATGTACATTTTCACTTATAGATTTTGTATATGTTCTACCTCGTATCTCCCCCGCCTCCTCTGTCCATGTGTATTAGGGTGAGTTTTTCTTGGGTCATTTTTTGCCCACTAACATACCACCAATAAAATGCCATATCTGTGAGAGATTTGTAAGAAAAAGCTCCTCCTGAAAATTAGTTTTCTAAATTTCGATTAAACCCCATATTGAAATTTTCCCATCAACCAGCAAAACTAACGGACAGATTTTTCTAAGAAATTTTACCTAAAACATATAAAGATATATACTTTTAACGTTCCTAGGCCCAAAAGTACTAGCTTTTCGCTAAGAAAAGTAAGCTTAATTTTTATATCTTAAAATAACGATTTTTTCACTTCATCCAAATTTCCGGGGGAGCTTTTTGGCACCAGAAAAAAAAACAAAGCTTGTGTTTATGGATTTTCTATTCCCCTTCGATTTTGTTAGAGGCGATTTCAAATTTTGAAAAAGTTAAAAAAAACTCACCCTAGTGTGCACGAGTGGAAAATGAAATGAAAATTGTTTGCAATGTACATACAGATACACACATATATATACATTTGTATGCATGAACTACGCACGCCAGTGTCTGACAACACACTGGGTCTCTTTTTTGTTGTCGTTGTCGATGCCATTGCCGTTGTTGTTCTTGCTGCTGAAGTCGCTGTATGCGCTCAAGGATATTTTACTTTTCATAATCTTGAAATAATGATTTTAATGTTATTGCCAGTGTCACAATGATTTGTATTTTGTTTGCTCGCACTCTTCCGTTGCCGTTGTTTTTGTTGTCGTTGTTGTTGTGCTTAAACTGGCGCACGATAAACATCAAATATGGGAAGACGTCAATGTATCACTCAGCTGATCGTGACATTGCATCATATCAACACTCTGTGTGTGGTGTTTGCGCATCAATGCAGATGTGAGAAGGAAGGAAGATCAGTTGGTGGTCAATTGGAGAAGATTGGAATTTATTATAACCTACGCACGCATGTATATTAGGATGGGTCACGAAAAAAAATTGATGTGGTCAGAGCACTTTAAATAAAATTGTTTATTCTTGTCTTAGAAAAACGCATTGGTAGAATTATTGGGCATTTACATAGATTTTATGCAGGTTCCAAGGTGACAGCTAAAAACTCATATTTCTTGGAAAACATTTCGTAGGGAGGTGTAATGAAAAGTACATAGGAGGAATCAATACCTTTCGAATGATGCCTAAATGATGAATAAAGGACGAACAATGACGTCACTGACTCTATTTTTGTGAAATAATTTAATGCAGGCGACGGTTTTCACAGCCAAAATGTTCAAACAATTCAATTTCATTCCGATGTTCATCATTGAGGGATCGTTCAAAAGGTATTGAACGCAGCTATTTATTTTTTTATAAAATAATAATATCAAATAATAAAAAGTTTTCAGTTGTCACTATGAAAACACACAAAAAATACTATAAAGGTCCAATAATTCGACCAATAAGTTACTCTAGACAAGAATCAAAATTTATATTTAAAGTGCTTCAAGGGTCTATTAAGTCAGAAAAAAAATTGGACAAAAATAAGGTAAATAAATAATATCAATAAATAAATAAAAAAATAAAAACAAGTAAAAAGGCGTTAAGTTCGGCCGGGCCGAATCTTATATGCCCTCCACGACGGAGTGCTTTCCACAGTATTACCGGCAGATTAGTGGCTGTCGACTTTACATAGAAGTGCGGAACCATTTAGGAAAATTGTCATATTTTTTGTGCACATTACTATATTTGTTTACTATTTGAAATTATAAGGCATACTTATGCGCACTGTTTTAAATAAATTACATTATTATAATAAAATATAATCCAATGATATATATATATATATATATATTATATACCAGCTGAACCCCGCCCTTCACCAGGCATAAAACAAATGGTAAAATTAAAATTAGGTTTCTTATTGCTTTTTATCGTAGTCAGCTCAAAAAACACTTTTGCCATTATTAGGTGTATTGCCAGTTGCAGTCAAAGTGACTGAAAAGTCAAAGATTCGTTATATTTCGGGTCCACATTGGAATGTACACATATAATTTCATGATTTTAGTGCATCCGTATGCTTGGTACTAGTTTTATTATTTTTTCATTTTGTCCCTTAAAGTACGAATTGGAAATACATATATTTTGCCTGTTACGAGACAGACGAGTGTAAACACTGAATTTCATGATTCTAATTACTTGCGTTTGCTTGGTACCAATTTCATCCCGTTTTGATCCCAAAGCTACGAATATCGAAATATATTTTTATTTTCGCTTCTACACAGTCAGGGGCAATCTTTTGCCAATGTTCTGCCTAAAACTACAAATTTCGAAAAGTTTCTTTATGTTTCGCGTCTATACAGTCAGATGAATGCATACACCAAATTTCATGATTTCAACTTCGGCGGTTTGGTTGGTACCATTTTTATCCCTCTTTTCCAATTTTGTCCCTTAAAAGTACGAATTTCGAAAAATTCTCTCTATTTTACATGTCTACGTAATTATAGGGATGTACATACCGAATTGCATGTTTCTAGCTGTTGTCGTATCATTGCTAACATTTTTATCCCTTTTTGCCCCATTTCACCCGCTATTTTTTTTTTGTATTTTAACGTTGGTAGAGGAATGTGCACAACAAATATCAAATGTATAAAGGTGATTTTTTTGAGGTTAGGATTTTCATGCATTAGTATTTGACAGATCACGTGGGATTTTCAGACATGGTGTCAAAGAGAAAGATGCTCAGTATGCTTTGACATTTCATCATGAATCGTCTTACAAACGAACAACGCTTGCAAATTATTGAATTTTATTATCAAAATGCGTGCTCTGTTAAGAAAGTTCATTGCGCGCTTCCATTTTATGGTCAGTTTAATCGACCCACTGAAGCGGCTATTCGGCTATTGTGACTAAATTTCGCACCAAATTTACATTGTTGGACATTAAACCACCAACACGCTTCACGTAGAGTGCGAACTGAAGAAAATTTCGCAGCTGTATCGGCCAGTGTTAATGATGACCACCAATTTTCGATTCGTCGCCGTTCGCACCAATTGGGTCTCTGTTACTCAAAAAACGTGGAAATGCCAAAATTGGACTAAGCGGATGGACCACCTAAGACGCAGCCGCGGTCAACATTTAAATGAAATTATCTCAAAAAGTAAATGTCATGGACCAATCTAACGTTTCAAATAAAGAACCGATGAGATTTTGCAAATTTATGCGTTTTTTTTTTAAAAAAAGTTATCAAGCTCTTAAAAAATCACCCTTTAAAAGCAAAAATTTTCAAAAAAATTGCTTAAATAATCTAAATATTAGGGGGTATTTTCAGTCCATGTTAGGGAAATTGTTTTCCCTCTGGGACGATTTCGCCCACTTTCAATCCAAGCGATCTGCAACCATAAGACAAATTTACGGAAGCTAGCGTTCGGCAGGTAGCGTGCTTTCAACAGACAGGCGGACATGGCTAGATCGAATACAAAGGTGCTACAAATGGAATAACAAAATACCCCAATCCTGGTATAAAAAATAATACGGGAAAACAGGCATTTTAAGGGTGTTTTCAGGAACGTTCAGCTTACCGACGGTTTGGTCTAGGAACGAGATATTTTTATACACTCCACGAGAGTATTATGGCTTTGTGCATTTGTTTGTAACACCCAAAAGGAAGCGAGATAGACCCATTGTTAAGTATACCGATCGACTTGGAATCACTTTCTGAGTCGATTTAGCAATGTCCGTCTGTCCGTCTGTCTGTCCATCTATTGTTGTAATCAAACTACAGGTCGCAATTATAGTCCGATCTTAACAAAAATTGGCACAAGTAAGTTTTGTGGACCAAGGACGAACGCTATTTAATTTGGAGCAAATCGGTTCAGATTTAGATATAGCCCCCATACAAATGTCGCTCCCGATTTGACATTTTCCGCTCTAGAACCACATATTGAACCCAATTTTCTTTAAATTGGCACAACATCATATAATCCAACTAGAGACTCCTATGCAAAAATTGGGTAAGATCGGTTCAGATTTAGATATAGCCCCCATACAAATGTCGCTCCCGATTTGACTTTTTCCGCTGTAGAAACTACATATTGTACCCAATTTTCTTTAAATTTGGCACAACATCTTATAATCCAACTAGAAACACCTATGCAGAAATTCGGTAAGATCGGTTCAGATTTAGATATAGCCTCCATACAAATGTCGCTCCCAATTTGACATTTTTCGCTCTAGAAACCACATATTGTATCCAATTTTCTTTAAATTTATAATCCAAGTAAAAAACCTATTGTGAAAGTGGCTAAGATCGGTTCAGATTTAGATAAAGCGCAAATACAAATGTTGCTCCCAAATGTTTAACCGATTTTGGCCAAACTTTACATATTATATTTTACCTATATCGTTCCAGATTTCAATATATATACAAATGTCCTTTCCGATTTAACATTTTTTGTCAAACTTTTTCACCGAATTAAATTGTATTCGGATAGAAAGTGGAGTGTATCATAGAGTCGGCCCCGCCCGACTTTAGCCTTTCCTTACTTGTTTAAACCAACATTAAACTATCCAAACTTTATATGTATTCATGGGGTAACTGGAAGTTGTTTTTCCATTTGTATTGACATCGACCCACCCTAATGTATATTAGAGTTAGTTTTTTGTATTCACAATATAATAAAAGAATATAACTGAAGACATGAATGAAAGTTCCTCCAGAATTAAAATTTAATTTTTATGGAAGTAGAGCATTAAAAATGCCTCTATCATTCTGTGTAAACATGTAATTATTTTATTTCATTTCATATAACTCACCCTAATGTACATTCTTCTCTGTAGAATACTTTTTATAGATTAGGTGCTTATTTTGGTGACACAATCGAGTACTACGTAGACTATTCGCCTGCGCTGCGAAATAATCCTATGGATATGTTAACACAGTCCCCATATAAGCTCCTATAAATTAAGTATTCAAACGTGAGCAAAATCTTCTCAAAACAAAATCCTTAAACATTCCATTATGATTTAAATAATGCCTAATGCACTTGCTGATAGCATCTCATATATATTCCCCACTTTTGAGGAATTTATTTTATACAGCTTCCCAAAAAATTTGATAACATATTATTATCCCTTAATAACAGGTAGTTGCCGTGATAAGATCTGCGCTTTTGAGTTTTAAGCATATAAATTTTTTGTTTGTGCTTTTTTGTTATCATTATTTTATGAACTTTTCTTTTGAGTTTGTAAGCGGTTGTCAAAAAATACGACATCCATATATCTGACTCTCTTTGTTTCTGCAAAATGTTATCAAAACTGCCTTTTGGTTTGTTCACGACGTTAGCACATTCACTAGGTGATATTTAAGACCTTTTTAAGGCGATACGAGAGATTTTTTCAAACATTTATGAGATTTCTTTTGATCTACATTAATGGTGTTGATTCACCACGAACACTTTTGAATTCTACACAGTTGTTTTCCACCTATCACATTTTTTCCTTAAAATGCATCATCGCACAGTAGTTCCAAATCAATTTTTTATAGAAATAATTCTGCAATTTTTGAGCGGAAAATATAGCTTGACAAAATGTCACATGTTTAGTGCAGAGGTGTTCTCCAGGATTTTCCCCTGGGGGGGTTTTCATCTACACTCATAAAAAATTAAATAAAATTTAGGAGACCAAGTACATTTATAATAAATATAAGTAGAATTTTGCTGAAAATTTCCTAAATCTAAGTAAATTTTTCCTAAAATCAAGTAATTTTTGACTAAATTTAAGCAAAATTTTCCTAAAACTAAGTAAATTTTTACTCAAACTGAAGACATGTATGAAGAACTCGGCATAAATTTCAGTAAACATTTTAACTTCATTTTAGGAAAAAACACATTTTTAAGTTAAAATTTCCTAAATTTGTCCATAAAAAATTTTTAGATTTTTGTTCTCACTTACAACCTTGGAAATAGTCCTCCACATTAGTTTGAATTTACTCAATTCTAAGAATTTTTTATTAGATCCAAAGAAATGTTTTTAAGTAAATCTATTATCTTATTTCTAGTAAATGAACTATTTACTATGGCTTTGAAAAAAGGAAACTTTACTCAAACTTAGTTAATTTTCCAACTTTTTAGGAAATTTTTACTGGAGCGTTTGGAAACCACTCATATTTTATTGTCGGGATCTTCGAGAAATATTTGATACATTCGTCCGACAGACATCGTCAGCAAAATTGCATTTCAGTAATCCATATATCAGTACACTCAAAGGAATATGTCAGTAGAAGAAAGCAGAAAGTCTACTGAAAGAGCAGATTTTCTGCTGTTAAAAAAGAGTGTATCTGCTGAGATGGTAAACAGCTGTTTGCTGTTTTTAGCAATATATGTTACGCATATTGTCCCACGCTAATATACAAGGAAATTCGAGATAAACTCGCTAATGAACGTTTATCTATTTTTATATTTTAATTAACAACAGCCAATTTTAGCAGACTGCAAACTCTTTAGCAGTGTGAATGGTGATGTAAGATTGCAGAAAACTGCTGTTATGCCAAAAAAAGATGTAATAGCAGAATAGAGTCTGCTAATAGGCAGCAGACAATTAACAGACTTGTTCTCTAAGTGTAGAACTTTTTCTTAAATAGTTGCTTGAAATTACATACATACATATCGAGGGCTTATATTCATAAGTGGCTATGAATAAAAACATAACTTTTCAGGAGAGCGAAAAACTGATTTTCTCCTTAATTCGAGAGAAATTTTTAATCATTTTTACTACTTGCTACGATTAAAAAGTTTTCGAAATTTCCTATTATTCGCGGTTTCATGGTTCATAGCCACTTTTGTATGTTTAAAATTGAGCACTATGAATGTTGAAATAAGCACATAGCCATTTACGCCCAAATATATAAATAAGATTTATTGTAAACTCCATAACCTATTTCATTAAATCTTGGCAGTGTTGTATAGAAAACGCATTTACTGTGATGTACACAGCGAATTTAAAGATTCCTGCTTCATCCGTCAGATTGGTCGCTTGTAACATATATATAGCCAGTCGCGAAAATCGCTGCAATTGAATTTTAACTTTCTTCATTCATAATTCTGAAACTTTTCATACACAAATATTCCACATGAAGTCAGCAATCACATGCCACAGAAATATTTTGGTATTCTCAATATAATATTTTAAATATACTTTTCACAATTTTTGACTTTACAGCCACCATTTTTCCTATTTTAGCCTGATAACTGGGGAATCAAAATGCTATTAACGCAAAATGATGGAATTTGATATTACGATATGCCCGAAATCTACAAGAATGTTTTATGAAATGCAAGAAGAAACAACTAGAAATTTTAATTCCAAAAAAAAACAAATAATTGGTATTTTAGAGTTACGTCTTCCTACATAGATCCAAGTTACTAAATTTGTTCGTTCTCTTTTGAATAATACTTGTTACATATATACAAAAAAGTATTAACTCTGAAAAATATTTGACACAAGTGAGAAATATAACAAAAAAACGGCGTTAAGTTCCGGGGCCGGGACGAACTATCTATACCCTCCACCATGGATTGCATTCCGCAGTGGTGTTTGATTTTCGTAGAAGTGCAGTAACATTACAGGAAAATGTCAATTTTTTAATGTAACAAATAAAATATTGAAAAAATAATTTTATAAATAAATATAAAATTTTTATTATTTCAAGCCATGCTTAAAAGTCAAGGCTACCAATATGTTTATACCATATATATCGCAAAAATACTACAAGTTAATTCAAAAAGTGAATATAAGAAAACAATCTTCAAAAAAGCTTACATTGGTAGATAGTGGGAGCTACACTTGGTTGTCTTGTCATCCTATTTTAATTCCAAAGTACAAATTTTGAAAATCCATTATCTCTACCGTACACAGTGCAACATAACCTAACTTCATGGATTAAGCAAATTTGTAAAAAAAGTACGAATTTGGAAAAATCTTTTAAGTTTGTGTGTCTATGCAGTCAGAGGAATGTATGCACCGAATTCGATGAGTCTAGATGAGGCTATTTTGTTGGTACCATTTTTATTCCCTTTTTCCCATTTTACCCCTTTAAAAGCACGTGTCTACACAGTCAGAGGAATGTTTATTCCGAATTCCACGACTCTGTCAGCGACCATTTGGTTGGTACAATTTATATCCCTTTTTCCAGTTTACCCCTAAAAGTATGATTTTCGAACATCCCTTTTTTATGTGCCTACGGAATCAGAGGAATGTATACATCACATTTCATCATTATAGCTGTAGCCGTTTAGTTGGTACCATTTTTATCCCTATATTCCCATTTTAGCCCCTTTTTCCATTTTGACCCCAAAAAGTACGAATTTCCAAAAATCCCTTTTCTTTACGGGTCAACACAATCAGAAGAATGTATACGCCTAATTTCATTATTTTAGGTCCAGTGGTTTGAATGGTACCATTTTCATCACTCTGTTCCAATTTTATCCCTTAAAAGTACAAATTGAAAAAAAAAAACATTCATATTATGTTAGATACATATTAGAGTAGATACATTCGTGTTTCTAACTGTTGTCGTGCGATATGTACCATTTTTATCCCTTTTCATCCCCTACGAATAAGAACCTCTTTATGGTGCACGTTTCTGCTATAAGGGGAATGCGCATCTCCAATATCTAGTTTATTTAAGCAGACATATTAAAAAACATGCTTAAATATTCTAAATATTAGGAGTTATTGGGGGTATTTTCAGTTCATGTGATGGAAATTGTTCTCCCTTTGGACCGATTTCGCCCGGTTTTTATGAACAATGTGGACCACCTAGCTCCGTTTAGCTTTCGTTTAGATGTTAGCGTGATTTCAACAGATGGACGGACGGACAGAACTTCATAGGGTCTCAGGTTGATATTTCAAGGTGTTACAAACAGAATGACAAAGTTAGTATACCCACACCCTGTGGCGAAGGGTATAAAAACATATTTCAAGCTAGCTTCAAAAGAATTTGTTTCCGACAAAAATTTATCTTTGGTTTGTTTAAAACGTTGTCCCAAAATATGTCGTTTTGTGAGCTATATAGTTCGATATTGGAGTTTTTTTGATAATTTTTTTATAAAATCCAAAATAACTTCCACATTGTTGGTCCAATTTGTGGTTATAATTTTTAGTGAAAATTTCACCGAGCTTATAAATCACAAATATTACGATGGTAATGATTTCAAAGATTGTTAAAAATATTCCAGGAGAAAGTAATATTTCGTATAGTAAACATAAATACAATAGCTACACTGGGCACCAATATTGACAACGCCGAAAATCAAATAAAATCTTTAAGAACGTTCATTTTTCGTTTCTTAATCTTTTCGAGCAATTTCACTCATATCCTTATCAATACGATAGGAATATGTTCAAAAACCATTTTAATTTGTCGTAAACCAAACATTCGTACCTTTGGATTGAATTGAATTCTAGGAATCTTGGAATCTTGAAATGAGTTGGCGCTGTCAGAACTTAGGTATATAATATTCACTAGCGTTAGCCTGAGAAAATAAACCTATTCATCACTGTGCTCACCCCTATCCGAATCGGATGTTTTTCATTCCATTAACATCTTCGACACTTCAATTAAGAGTGTTCGTAAATCACATCATTTATATGTGCGACGATGATGATGATGACTTAGTATACAATATTCTCGCCATACAAATATTTCCGAAAATATTCACATATTCGTACGTATAAATGTTCGAATGAACTCATTCCAATTTGATTTGAAAACCCACATAAATCTTGACTTTCAGCATAACATTGAGGCAGCCACACATACGCACACACCGACCATGCCCCCCGGCGTGGCCAATGTCCCCAGAGGGAGCGAAAGAGACGAATCTGCACATCACAAACACATTTATTTGAAATGTTTTTCCAAACATTGTGTCATTATAAAATTTTATTTTCCGCCATATATTTAACAACAACAACAGCAGCAACAAACAACAACAATCCCAGAGTGTCGCCTTTATTGCGCGTCCAATAAAAACACAGAAATGTGAGAGAATTTATGAACGTTTTCCCAAAATAAAAAAAGAATACTAACACCGATTGTAAATCAAAAAATTAATTTTGTGCGAGTTGTTCTTTCTTTTTAATGTTGTTTGCTTTTGTGTCAGCATAACACGCGCCGCCGTCACACACCGATCCGCAGCTTTTTTGGAGAACGAGATGATGAAACATGAAAATAGAAGTGCCGGCTCATGTGTGACAGGGAGGAGTGGTACAACAACAAATTAATCAAAGTTTGCTGAGGAACAACAAATACTTACTCATGCTTTACAGACTACACGTCAGATGAAAATATCCGAGGCTAAAAGGCAACGAACTTGCGATTAGTCAGAATGAAAACGCCAGTGCGGCTGTTACACCCCCGACGGGACAAATTTAAACATTTCTGAAATCTTCCATGATGACTATCGATTAAATGTAATAACACTAGGCGACAATCGATGTTCCTATTTTTTTATACAAAAGTAAGAAAAGAGTGGTCTAATATGTGAACAAACATTTTAGCAGGAAATCCTACAAATTGTGCACCATCCACCTTAACATTGAGTATATTTATTTTGTCATTTTCTTCGCAACACCTCGAACTATTCAGCACCGATCCACTAAAGTATAAACCCGTCCGTTGAAACAACATTAGCTTCCGAATAACTGCGGTGGAGTATTCAAAATAATCAGATATACATATGTCTACTTAAGTATTTGTGAAATCGTTCTAGAGTGAAAAAGTTTCCCTCACATTATTAACCTTTGATTCGTAAAAAATATGGCAAATTATTTTTTATTTATATTAAAATTCCATTTTTCGTCGAAATTAGCTTTATTTCTCATTTTGACAGTATAAGTCTGATCATGGCTGATTATACGTAAAACATTTGCAATTCATTAGTAACAAAACGTCAGTCGGCTAAACCGACTTATATATACCCTCACTCTCAGAGAACATGTGTATGGAAGGACTTAAATTTTGCTTAGCCAATTGGACCCAGCTCCCACATTTGTAAAATAGTTGTAAATACATGATCAAATGTCATGTCATAATGGATTCCATTCACCACTATAGAAGTTATAAAGGATTTAATATTACCTAGTATAGATACAATAGTGAGGGAGGTACAAGCATGAGCGTATGAGAGTTATATATAAATCTGAACCGATTTGACCCATTTTCACCATAGGTTTTTCTAGTTGAAATATAAGTTATTTTGCAAATTTGAAGAAGATCTGTTTAAATATGTGGTTTCTAGAGCGGAAAGAGACAAATCGGGAGCGAAATTTGTATGCGAGCTATATATAAATCTGAAATATAAGCTATTTTGGCAAATTTTAAGAAGATCTGGTAAAATATGTGATTTCTAGAACAGAAGAATTCAAATGGGGGGCGAAATTTGAATTTGAATTTGAATATATATATATCTGAACCGATTTGACCCATTTTCACCATAGGTCTTTCTAGTTGAAATATAAGATGTTTTGGAAATTTGAAGACAATATGATAAAATACGTGGTTTCTAATGCGGAAACACTCATATTAGGAGCAAAATTTTTATGGGAGCTATATATAAATCTTAACCGATCTAAAACATTTTCAGCACAGGTGATTCTAGTTGAAATATAAGATGGTTTGCCAATATTGAAGAAAATCTGTTAAAATATGAGGTATCTAGAGCTAAAAAGTCAAATCGGGAGTGAAATTCGCATGGGGGCTACATCTAAATCTGAACCGATTTTCTTCAATTAAATAGCGTTCGTCCTCATCTCGAAAAACTTCGTTGTGCAAAGTTTCATTTGGTTCTGTCCACAATTGTGACCTGTATCGAGATTACAAGAATAGATAGACCACTTCGTAGACTAGGGTATTATAAGATAGTTTTCCGCCAAATGTTTGTAACACCAATAAAATCGAGCTAGACCTACCTTTAAGTATACGGATCGGCTTAGAATCACCAGCTGTCCGTCTGTCCGTCTGCTGTCCATCTAAGCTTCTTCGCACTCCACAGGTCGCAATTAAAGTCCGATTATCATGAAATTTGGCAGAAGTTACTTTTTTGGCCAAGGACGATCGGTATTGAATTTGGAGGAAATCGGTTCAGTTTTAGATATAGCCCCCGTACAAATGTCGCTCCCGATTTGACTTTTTCCGCCCTATAAAACACATATAAAATTTTGCATAACACCTTATAATCCAACTAAAAACATCTATGGTGGAAGTGGGTAAGATCGGTTCAGATTTAGATATAGCCCCCATACAAATGTCGCTCCCGATTTGACTTTTTCCGCTCTAGAATCCACATATTGTACCCGATTTTCCTTAAAATTGGCACAACATCTTATAATCAAACTAGAAATACCTATGAATAAATTGGGTAAGATCGGTTCAGATTTAGATATAGCTCCCATACAAATCTCGCTCCCGATGTAATTGGGCGTGTCATTATGTTGAGAAACTTAATTTTTTTCTCAACAACTTTTCCATTGTCAGCAGGATTTTATTTTTTTTTGTGGAAAATGCAATGCCTATAACACTGCAAATAAAATTTTAAGATTTTTAAAGAAGAATCTCTCCGGAGATTTTCAGAAAAATCTGATTCATGTGAATATTTTGTAAATTGCATGTTTTTGCCAAATCCATCCGCTCTACTGTACGAGGATTTTAATAATGAGTCAATAAGTTTTTTCCCCGATTAACTCATGTTAGTCGTTTTTACCCCTGTGATGAATGATAGGTTTTAACAAAAAATATAAAAGAAGTGTTTCATAAATTTAAATTAAATTGTTTTAAAATAAATGTCTTAAATTTACTTAACTATTCCTTTTTTCTCTGTTTCATTTGCAGATAACCATCACAGCAGCACCAGCAACGGCAGCGGCAACAGCAACAAAAATCGTAAAAAAGCAAACATATATACATATGTATATTGTATCTATTATAGACATACATATATACATACATATGTATGTTGAATAGGGATACAAAACAAAATATGAATACACTCAAAGCAAAAAACAAACGATACAAACTAACGACAACAACAGTATCAGCAGCGGTAGAGGTAGCGGCAGTGGCAGCGGGGACAGCGGCGCCGACAACGACGACGACAAAAAAGAACAACCTTGGAGAGGAGCCAACTTTATCATAAATTCAAATGACGAGGATTCTGTTGTTCATCATCATCGCCGCCACCACCACCACCACCATGATGCCGGTGATGATGTTCATTATGATGGCGACTCCGCTGCTACTACCGCTGCTGTTGCTGATGATGATCTGATGAAACTGGCTGGCTGCACAATACAATGTCGCCCGCTCTACATCAAAACAGCAAAGACCATCCATCGAAGCAACAAACCTAATGCCAAGAAACCAAACCGACAAACCCAACAGACAACAGCAACATGAAAACATGTCCATGTAGCGCGCAGCATCCACAGCAGCAGCAGCCTGACATTAAATGAAGACGAAACGTAGCAAATAGCATTATTAACGTTATGGGCCATCAACTGGGTGGTAGGGGGTGTGGTATAATAAGCGTGGTCATGAGTGAGCACTCAGATATCGCCGACAGAGTGGTTTTAATAATTTTTCTAAACCATTTTTTATGACAATGTCACTTAGCGTTCCTAAGGGTTGTTATTGTATCTCATTCGGACATGTCTTTAAGCTCTCAATTGTTAGGGAACATTGAAGGATTTCGTTGACATAGGATAATGTCTAAAATGTAGGATGTATGTTATCATTGTAATTGAAATAAAATGTGGAAGTACTTGTCCCTTCAGCATGCCGCTTAAAACACAAAACAGACCAAATTTTTGGAAATTATTGAGGGTTTTAAAATAAAATACAACAAATTAATAAAATTCATATTTTTTCGCAAGAAAAATAGATTTTAAAACGTCATTTCTTTCCAGGTAAATGACGTTAATCCCTATTTTCTTGAGCGCTTTTGAAATTTTGCTTCTAGAGTAACAGTATTAAGTCAAATTGTATGGAGGCTATATCTAAATATTAACTGACATTCTTCATATTAAATAGATGCCATTAATTGGTGGCGAAAGAATACTCCTGTCAAATTTCACAGCGTTCGGACTATGAGATAAGAAACATTTCTGAATTCTTAAAAATCGAATACAATTGTATTGGTAAACCAAACTTTTTATACCCCCACTCTACAGTGGGACAGAAAAAAGTGTAATGCTTTAAAGGAATGACTTAAGACCATAAGTATGTTTGCACCAAATCCGTTTCCGTGACTTTTTAAACTGTTTGATCCATGACCGTCCGACAGTCTTATTCCTTAAAAGAACCTCCCACACAAATCATCCTAACCTATCTAAAATTTAATCTTTTATAACATCTACAGGGTGGCGCAGAATGAGCTATAGGGTTTTTTGTTATTATTTCTTTTTCTTCAGCATTTTGTGAAGGAGACTTGGGGAATTAATTACGAATCATTACACGATCGAACAACGTACAAAGATAATTGAATTTTATTTTTCAAACCAACAGTCACAATTCACAATATTCACAATTTGGTAATGAGCGATGAAGCCCATTTCCTATTAAATGGGTATGCCAACAAGCAAAACTGCAGGATTTTGTCTACGGAAAATCCAAGAGCAGTTCATCAGCGACAATCACACCCACTTAAGTGTACTGGTTGGTGTGGTGTATCCTCCGAAAGTATAATCTGCGAAGCAGAAAATGGACATCACTTACAGGATATCATTTTTCAAAGCTAATTGGAAAAAATCCCCCAATAATATACTGTATTTAAAAAATATATCTAATAATCGCATAAATAAACAAGTAAAGAAAGGCTAAAGTCGATCGAGGCCGACTATATGATAAACCCCTTTTTTCTATCCGAATACAATTCAATTCGGTAAAAAGTGAAAACTGGAAGAATTTATGTATGTTTCCTAATCATAGGCTAATATGACCTGGTCCAATTTGTCAAATCGAGCAGAATATTTGTATCGGGGCTATATCCAAACATGGAATGAAGTGACCACCTACACAATAGGTTCTTCCAGTTCAAGTATAACGTGTTATGCTCAATATGAAGAAATTCAGGGAAAATACATTGTTTCAGGGGCGGAAAAAGTCAAGCTGGAAGAGAAATTTGTATGGGAGCTATATAGAAATCTGAACCGATCTGACCCATATTCACCATGGGTGTTCCTAGTTTAAATATAAAATGTTTTGCCAAATTTGAAAACAAAAATATGTGGTTTCTAGAGCGGAAAAAGTCAAATTGGGAGCAAAATTTATATATATTATAGTTATTTATATATCTAAATCTGAACCGATCTGACTAACTTTTACCACAGATGTTTCCAGTTTAATTATAGGGTACTGTGCCAAGCAAATCGAGTAAAATATGTGGTTTCTAGAGCGGGAAAAGTAACACCTTGAAATATCGACCTGCGATCCTATAAAGTATATATATTCTTGATCGTCATAAAATTCCAAGACGATCTAGCCATGTCCGTCCGTCTGTTGAAAGCACGCTAGCATCTAAACGAAAGGAGCTAGCACGTTCAAATTTTGCATAAATGCCTCTCATAGTCGTAGATCGGTTGGGATTGAAATGGGGCGAAATCGGCCCCAATGCACAGTGGTCGAAATGGGCCATCTAGCGGAATTTAATTCAAATTTTAAAATTTAAAATTCCAGTGATGTATAATTTGTTATTGATTAACAACACTCCACTGTACCCATTGACGTTTTCCTTTTTGTTTTGATATCAATATTCGCATAGTTGTTAGCTTTCAAACGTAACATATGTTGAAGAAATTAAACTAAAAAAAGTTGGCACATTTTTACACAGTGAACAAATTTTGAGAAAAAATTGCAATTGATCTGTAGTTTTGTAACTTAAGGTGACTATTTTAAGAAAAAAGGTATGTATTTACGAAAATAATTATTGTTTGTGACCTGTGTTCATATAGCGTAATAAAAAATTAATGTAATATTAATGTAATTAATTAATAACATTGTAATAGAATATTTCAAATGGCCTTTACTAATATTTTGTGGAGTGGAACTTTTGAGATTCAGTCGGATTCAGTCCAATACTTCTATTTTTTATTTATTTGATCTGTTAAGAGTGTGAATCGTCCTAAATGGTCTGCAAGTTTTTGCAAGTTTACTCATAAATGCACTTTTTAGGCACAATGATTGTTTCAAAGCGAACCCTTCAATTTGGCACAATGAAAGCGTACCTACTAAAAAATTTTTGGCTGTGGAAACCCATGTATTTACTAATATAATAGATAAAACCAAATACAATGAAGAGCAATGCCGCGGAATTCAAAAAAAATTAAGGAGCTTTATAAGCAGATTAGTGGAGAAATGGAAAAATTGCAGCAGGACCTTAGCTTTTTTCGAAGAAAGTAATAAAGATTGGTTGGATGGTGATGTTTTATTAATTGAGCCAACAAGTTCTAATAATGCTGGACGACCTCCTAAGGAGTTCACAGAATGCACTTTTAAAAACCAAGTCCATAAAGTTGCACCACTAGTTAATAAAAATTCTTGCGACGAACTTGTGGTGGCGACTCGCGTCAGTTTATACAAGGCTGGGAAAATAAATGCATCGGAAGTAGTGTCCCTAATGAATTCTGATGCTGAAGTGGCATCAAAGATTAAAAAAACTGTTGTATCTGGATCCAAATATTTTGTTGCATACACACCTGAAGAGGCTTTAGCTCTTTATGTTGACGGTGGTTTCACAAAGCACTCTTACAAACTGATGCAGTCCGGTGCAAGAAAAAGAAATGCAAACATTTATCCCACCTATGATGCATTGTTATCAGCGAAAGTAAAGTGCTATCCACTCGGTGTGCAAATAACCGATTCATCTGCTGAGGTGTCTTTACAAAGCTTGGTGGATCATACTGCAACAAGAATCGTTGAAGCTCATAAAGATGTTCTCGTAAACCTCAATGCCGATACTATTACTGCCATATACAAATGGGGATGTGATGGCAGTAGTGGGCATTCTACTTACCGCCAAAGCTTCAACGATCCTGCATCAAACAAAATCGATGAGCACATATTTGCTGTGTGCCTTGTACCATTGCAAGTGCAGATTGGATCTCTTATTTGATGGCAGAATTCACGGCCTTCTTCGACACGGTTTTGCAGACCAATTAAATTGATTTGTAAAAAAGAATCGTCTGACTTAATAAGTGCTGAATTTGAAAACGTAAGAATTCAGGTAACGAAAATTATCCCAACAGTGTTTGAATCTTTTCAAATTCATCATCAGTTTCACATGACAATGATCGACGGAAAAATTTTTAGTGTAGTTGCAGGATCGTCGTCACAAACGTGTGGCATCTGTGGAGCCACCCCAAAAGTGATGAACGATTTTGATGCCATTAAAAATCTACCCCTTAAAACAAATATGTATGAATACGGTTTGTCAACATTACACGCCTGGATAAGGTGCTTTGAATGCATTTTACATATTGGTTATAGACTGCCTATTAAAAAATGGCAAATTCGTAGCACGGATAAAACTATTGTAGAGCAAACTAAATTCAATATTCAAGAAAAGTTAAGGAAAGAAATGAACATATTAGTTGATATTCCTACGCCAGGTTGTGGAAATACTAATAATGGAAATACAGCTAGAAGATTTTTCCAGCAACCGCAACTATCTGCAGATCTAACAGGTGTTAATGAGGAACTAATCACCAGATTCAGCGTTATATTACGAACTATGGCTTGCGGATATAAAGTTAATACTGACGCTTTTCGCATATATTGTTTGAAAACAGCAGAACTATTTGTAAACCAATATCCATGGTTCTATATGCCATCTTCCGTGCATACAATTTTAATACACGGCGCTGACATTATAAGTAATGTATCCCTCCCAATTGGTATTGGTATTTAAGGAACTACAGACAACACCATACCCGCAAAAATTCAAGACGAAATACGATGGAGGATTTGATGCATGCTCTTCTTTTTTCTTCCGATCCAGTTATATCCTCGATATCTAAGAGACCTTCAAACTACTCACGGAATTATATAAAATTAGATGAAGCGGTACTAAATTTGCTTGCAGATCAAAACATGCAAGACGACGATGTTAGTTCTAATAGCTCTGATTCAGAGTAAGAACAAATAAATTTCCATTCATTTATTTGTTCCTGGAATGCAAAAAATTTAAACTTTGTATATTCTAAACTCTAAAATTCAATAAAATTGTGTAATATTTATTTGTTTATGTGTTCCATAGTCGAATTCAAGCATTAGCCACTGACTTTGCATAGTTTCGAATTAAATTCCGCTAAATGTACATTTTCGACCGGCGCTCGAGCGCCGGGACCTGAAATCGGGAGGGACCTTTGAGTGGGGGCTATATTAAATCATAGACCGATATGGTCAAGATTATAAACAGTTATTTGCCATGCCATTAAACTACTTTGTGCCAAATTTCGTCAAGATCAGACAATAAATGTGGTTTGTAGAGCGCCGGGACCTGAAATCGGGAAAGACCTTTGTATGGGAGGTATGTTAAATCATGGACCGATGTGGTCCAGATTATGAACAGTTATTTAGCATGTCATAAAACTACTTCATGCCAAGTTTCGTCAAGATCGGACAATAAATGTGGTTTCTAGAGCTCTGGGACCTGAAATCGGGAGGGTCCATTGTATGGGGGCTATACTAAATCATAGACCTATATGGTCCAGATTATAAACAGTTATTTGACATGCTATTAAACTACTTTGTGCCAAGTTTCGTCAAGATCGGACCATAAATGTGGTCTCTAGAGCGCCGGGACTTGAAATCGGGAAGGGGGGCTATATCAAAACCTTGACCTATATGGTCCATTTTCAGTCCTATTAAAGCTTCTACAATAGTAAGTATTCATGCCACATTTGAGGCATCTAGCTCCATTATTCTTCAAGATATTAATTAAATTCCGCTAGATGGCCCATTTCGACCACTGTGCAATGGGGCGAAATCGGCCAAAGTCCCTTACAAGGACTAAAAATACCCATAATAATCCCTAATATTTTAGCGTGTTTTTGAATATTTCTGTTTATAATTGCTTGATATTTGATATGCGCATTCCCCTTATAGCAAAAACGTGCACCATAAAGTGATTCTTATTTGTAGGGGGTGAAATGCGACAAAAAAGGGATAAAAATGGTACATATTAAACGACAACAGCTAGAAACACTAGTAGGTACATAATATAAAAGTATTTTTTCCAAATTCGTATTTTTAAGGGGTAAAATGGGAATAGAGGGATAAAAATGGTACCAACCAAACGGCTATACCTAGAATAATGAAATTCGGTGTATACATTCCTCTGATTGCATAGATAAGTAAAATACACGGATTTTTCAAAATTCGTACTTTTTGGGATTAAAATGAAAAAAGGGGATTAAAATAGTACCAATCTAATGAGTCATGAATTTCGTAGTATACATTCCTCTGAGTGTGAAGACACGGAAAATAAACTGATTTTTCAAAATTCGTACTTTTTGGGATTAAAATGAAAAAAGGGGATTAAAATAGTACCAATCTAATGAGTCATGAATTTCGTCTGAGTGTGAAGACACGGAAAATAAACTGATTTTTCGAAATTCGTACTTTTTGGGGTTAACATGAAAAATAGTACCAATCAAATGACCGCAGCTAGAGTCATGAAATTCGGAGTATACATTCCTCTGACTACGAAGACACGAAAAATAGACGAATTTTTCGAAATTATTACTTTCAAGGGATACAATGGTACAGAGGGATAAAAATAGTACCAACTAAACGACTAAAATTAGAATGATAAAATTCTAATTGCGTAGAAACATCAAGGGGGTAAAAATGGTACCAACCAAATGGAATCATGGAATTCGGTGTATACATTCCTCTGATTGCATAGACACGCAAAAGAAAAAGTTTTTTCCAAATTCGTACTTTTTCTTTTACGGCAAAAATTGGTTCAATCATGAAGTTAGGTTATTTTGCACTATGTACATCTGATAATGGATTTTCAAAATTTGTACTTTTGAAATTCAAATAGAATGGAAATACAACCAACTGTAGCACCCACTATCTACCAATATTTATGGCTTTGAAAATATTTTCAAAATATAAATAGAAGAATAATTATTTTTTGAATTGACGTATTGGTAGCCTTGCCTTATAAGCGTGGTTTGATTTGTGATTCAATCAATTTTTGCCGTAAAAGTAAAAAAGTACGTATGTGGAAAAATCATTTTATTTTGCGTGTCTATGTAATCAGAGGAATGTATATACCGAATTCCATGATTCTAGCTGCGACTGTTTGGTTGGTACCATTTTAATCCCCTTTTTCCCCCATTACCCTATTAAAAGTATGACTTTCTAAAAGCACTTTTTGTCTATGCAATTTCGTAATTTTAGCTGTAGCCGTTTAGTTGGTACCATTTTTATCCCCCTTAAAAGTACGAATTTCGGAAAATCCCCTTTTTACGTGTCTACGCAATCGGAGGAATGTAAACACCATATTTCATTATTCTATATGTACCCGTTTGATAGGTACCATTTTTATCCCTCTAATTCCATTTTACCACTTAAAAGTACGAATTTGGAGAAAAATACTTGTATATTATGTATCTACTCAATTAGAGGAATGTACATAAAGAATTTTTTGTTTGCCGTTTGATAAGTACCATTTTTATCCCTTTTGACCCATTTCACCCCCTACAAATAGGAATAACTTTATGGTGCACGTTTTTGCTCCAAGTGAAATTTGCTTAATAAATATTGAAAAAAAAAAACTTGCTTAAAAACTCTAAAAATTAGGGTATTTTCAGTCCTTGGAGGGAAATTTTTTTGACCTCAATAGCTGCGATTGTTTTGAAAGTCTGTGTATGTATTCTTCTCATAAAAAATATTGTATACGTATTTTTGGGAAAAAATAGAATTTTTTCCCGAATTATGGCCAATTTAAGGTGAAAAAATATTTTTTTAGAGAGGTGTGTTCAATTAATCGTGTGAAAGTTCTGAAATCCTTAACCGATTTTAATGTACTATGCCTTTTTTTGAAGGCAATTTCAATTACTTTTTGAATATTGATGTGGAATGGTATAGCCACGTTATACTTTTTATGGTTTTTACAATTTTATGAAATGATTACATAATCTATTTTTTTTTAACTTTTGAAGATAGAAGCCATCATTTCACCAGTTCCAAACTCACACAGTCACTAAAATAGACATCTAAGAACACTACTTTAAATTTTCAAATAAATGGATTCATGTAATCATTTGGAAAATCAAAATAAAATTGTAAAAATATTAAAAAATAACGCGGCTATACCATTCCACTTCAATATTCAAAAAGCAATAGAAAATGCCTTCAAAAAAGGTATAGTACATTAAAAACGGTTAAGTATTTCAGGACTGACATACGATTGAAAAAAATTATATTTTACCCTTAAAATTGGTCATAATTCTTTCTTTTTATACCCTCCACCTCCAGGATGGGGGTATATTCACTTTGTCATTCCGTTTGTAACACCTTGAAATATTCATCGGAGACCCCATAAAGTATATATATTCTGGGTCGTGGTAAAATTCTAAGACGATATAGCCATGTCCGTCTGTCCGTCTGTCCGTCTGTCTGTCTGTCTGTCTGTTGAAAGCACGATAGCGGCCGAACGAAATGAGCTAGGAGGTTCAAATTTTTCCTAAATGTGTCTTATGGTTGTAGATCGGTTGGGATTGAAAGTGGACGAAATCGGCCCAGAGGGAAAAATTTTTCCCTCACAAGGACTGAAAATACCCCTAATATTTAGAGTATTTCAGCATGTTTTTTGAACATATTAGCTTGTGTTTAGTTGATATTTGCAATACGCATTCCCTCTATAGCAGAAAAGGGCACCATAGAGTGATTTTTATTTGTAGGGGGTGAAATGGGACAAAAAGGGATAAAAATGGTACCTATCAAACGACAACAGATAGAAACACGAAATTTGGCCTGTACATTCCTCTAATAGAGTAGATACATAATATAAAAGTATTTTTTCTAAATTCGTACTTTTAAGGGTTTAAATGGGGATAGAGGTACTAAAAATAGTACCAACCTAACGGCTGCACCTAGAATAATGAAATTCGATATATACATTCCTCTGATTGCGTAGACACGTAAAATAAAAGAACTTTCCAAAATTCGTACTTTTTGGGGTTCAAATGGAAAAAGGGGATACAAATAGTACCTACCAAATGACAGCAGCTAGAATCATGAAATTCGGAGTATACATTCCTCTGACTGCGTAGACACGAAAAATAAAACGTTTTTTCCAAATTCGTACTTTCAATGGATACAATGGCTACAGGGGATAAAAATAGTACCAACTAAACGAATACAGCTAGAATGATGAAATTCAGTGAGTACGTCCCTCTAATTGTGTAGATACGTAAAATAAAGAGATTTTAGATAGTCGTACTCTTGAGGGGGCAAAATTGGAAATAGGGGATAAAAATGGTACCAATAAAATGGCCGCTGATAGAATCATGGAATTCGGTGTATACATTCCTCTCCATAGACTCCATATCCACGTAAAATATTTTTTTCCAAGTTCGTACTTTATTTTGTTGATTTTACGACAAAAAATGGTAGAATCATGAAGTTGTCTAATACTGCGTACGTGAGAGATAAGGTATTTTCAAAATGTATACTTTTGAAACTAAAATAGGATGGAAATACAACCAACCAAACGACTGTAGCTGAAAGTACACTCTCTATCCCCCAATATTTATGGTATTTATGAATGATCCCTTACATTTACTTTATGAATTGAAGTATTATATCCATTATATATAGTATACAAATATTGGTAGCCATGGTTTATTAATTAAATTTCTTATTTTCATACAGTTGCGGACATTCCTCTTGTAGCTTGGAAGCACCACAAAGAAAACAAAAGTTTTAGCGGGCGAAATGGAACTAAAAGGGTAAAATGTGGTACAGTGATACGACAAAAGCTAGAATCATGAAATTCGGTGTGTACATCCCTCTAATTGCATAGACACGTAAAATAGAGGGATTTTTCGAAATTCGTCCTTTTAAGCGATATAATTAAAAAGAGGGATAAAAATGGATCCTACCAAACCGCTGAAGTTGAAATCATGAAATTCGGTGTATACGTTCTGACTATGAAGACTCGAAAAAGTTTTTTTTTGGAAATTTGTACATTTGGGCGGAGAATGAGGCGAATGGGGATATCTTTAAAATATATACTTTTCTAAACACTTTGTCTGTGTCTGAAAATGCTTCTCCCTAATGGCGACTGACAATCGCCTAATATTTAGGCATGTTCACTTTCACAATTACAGTATTGTATTTATTTATAGTAGTAGATTTTAAGCAGTGCGCATAAGTATACATTATAGTTTGAAATAGTAATCAAATATAGTAATGTGCATAAACATATCACAATTTTCGTAATATGGTTCTGTACGTCTATGTCGACATCCTTTAATCTGCTGGTAATACTGTGGAATGCACTCCGGAGTGGAGGGTATATAAGATTCGGCCTGGCCGAACTTAACGTTTACTTACTTGTGTTCTTTTCAAAAATATATGAGAAGAATACATACACAAACTTTCAAAACAATCGAGGCCAAAACCCGTACCGCTTGACATGGAAGGGTATAAAGTGTTACAAACGTAATGACAAACTTTGTATACACCCATCCTATGGTGGAGGATATAAGTTGTTTTTATTAAACGGCATGGTTCAATGTATTTTGTTCACAGATTTTTTTATTAAAAAAATATTATACCACCTACATAACGACATTTGATTATAAAATTAAAAGTAATAAATAAAATCAGGATAGTAACAAAAGTCTTTCCAATTTTTTCTCCTAGCAAAAAACATCTTAGTCAATTTGAAAAAATACAACAATTTTTTTTTTTAAAAATCATAGAAATCCCGAGAAAAACACGCGATAAACGACGACCCGGAAAAAAACAACAACAACAACACCACCCAACTCAAAGCGAGTGCTTCAAACGTTGCCAAAAGAAACACACAACGGCAAACTTTATGGTGACAGATATTTTTAATTGGCAATTTATGTGAAACTGTCAAACACCCCCAACCAGCCAACCCTCTAGCCCGGCGAGAAAGACAACAAAACAATTCTAAATAAAATTTTCCTACAAAAATAAATCAACACAACGTTTCATTCGCCTCGACTGTAGCGGCTGGTGTGAAAAAGATGTATAATTAACAATTTTGTTTCAACGGCAGCAGGCAGCAGCGATTAGTAGCAACAAATGTACCGACAGACCGTCCGACCGACCTACGTTCAGCAACCAACAGCCAACATGATTTGTCTGACGAACTCGAAATGTCCGATCATAACTTGTGATTTCCTTCGTCCTCAGCCCTAGTGACCTATTATCACGTAAATGGCGCGAACACATGCACGTATGTGTGTCCCCAGCGTCTGTCCGCATGTTTGTCATAACATTTCGGCTAAGTGAAATTTTATGTTTTTTTTTTGGTCGGAGGCTACACCTTCGCACAATATGACAACATTATTATTTGACTACAAGTACGTAATAAACCAAATCAAATTAAATGAAATGAAATAGAAACAACGGCCAAAACATAGCAAATTAATTTTATACAGTTACGAACAAAAGTAATCGCTCTTTTTTTCTTTATTTAATTAATTTAAAAAACACAAGTTAATATTTCGCTTAGAACAAATTAATTTATTTACAAAAATAATTATACCTCACATTCATAATGTTTTTATTGCCCGAAAATATACGCACACTTTTGTTCACCTACTGTTCATTGTGCACAAAAAAAATAAGTTCATTGCTTCAACATGTTGCTCACTCTGGTGTGAGTACTTATTTATGCTCACGCGATTTATTGCCGCCACAAAATGTAAGGAAAAGTCGTCGCCAGCGATTCAGGCGATTCGACGAAGTACGAACGAACACCTCTCAGTGAAAATCATTTAAGTGCAAATGACAATTGAGGAAAGACCGAGGAAAATAAATAAATAAACAAACCCACACACGTACAAACGTACACACGCACACAGACATGAACACGGTTCGTACTCAAGACACACAGCAGCATCTGTTGGAAATAAATCAAAAAAAAAAAATCGCAACTGCTACAAATATTCTTTGCATACAGGGTGTTGCGAGAAGTATCGGAAATATTAGTACACATATGATGACAAATATTTTCATGCTAATTTCAAATGTGAAAGATTTGATTATCGCGAAATTTCTCAGTTAGATTGTTGTAGTTGATAAAAAGTGAAAAAAGCACGGCTTTTTGGAATTAATTATTTATCTCTTGAACGTAAGAAGATTCAAATTTCCCATGATGGTTTGATGATAAATATTTGCTGTTTAACATTGTGGTTTTAGGGCCATTACATAATAATAATAATTAATTTTAAAAGTAAGACTGATATTTTGATCATGCTAAGCGATGAACACTATTTATACCCTCCACTAGAGTAACATCCAAAGGAAGCGAAATTAATTGTTAAGTGTACCGATCGACTTAGAATCACTTTCTGAATCGATTTAATCTAGTAATGAAAGTACAGGTCCAATAGTAACAAAAATAGGCAAAAGTAAGTTTGCGCGGCCCAAGGACGAAACCGGTTTAATTTGTAATAAATCGGTTCAGATTTAGATATAGCCCCCATACAAATGTCACCTCGATCTGGCCATATATTACAAAAGGATAACATGAATTGCCATGCCATATTCATGTTTCGATATTACCATATGAAGTCGGATTCACTGGAGTTTCGTAAATTGTATTTATGCTATGCTTTCTGACAAAAAATTATTTTTAGTAAAGAAAAGATTTATAAATCGTAAAATATCTTCAAATATGTAAAATCCATTTTATAATATATATTTCAGTGGCAACTTACGGCCAAAACCCTACTACTACCTATAACTTTTTTATTTGCCATCAACAAACTCTGAAATGTGACATTATTTCTGATTTTAAAAAATGGCGGGCCACGCCCACTTTTTTAATAATGAGAAAACTTCCCTTATTTATCATCTTTTTGGCAACACTGGTTTAAAAAGCTGACGCACGTTTCGTGTTTTGTTTCACTGTCAAACATATTCAGTTTGGACTATAATCGTCTTACAAACAAACAACGCTTGCAAATTACACTACTCAACAAATTGAAAAAAATTTCATGTACTCCGGATGCGATAATTTTTTCTGTGTAGATAACCTTAACATGAGCTCGAAAAACGCAATAAAAAATTTTTTTTTCGTTTGGTTTTTTTTTATTATTTTTTTTTTTAATTTTAAAAATTTTTTTTTTGGTTAATTTGTTTCGTCCGGCATAACTCGGGAACCACTAGCCCGATTTAATTGAATTAAATTTTAAAAAATTTAAAATTACAATTCCCTTAATCTGTTCATATATTGTTTTCCTATACAAGCAACAGTTTCCAAGTTAAAAATGAATATATAAAGGAAAAAACTTATTTTTTGCCTAAAGATTTAATTTTTTTTTTTTTAAATTCATAAAAAATCCAAAATGAAAAAAAATGTCAAAGTTTTGTGCATCAAGGACGAACGCTATTTAATTTGAGGCAAATCAGTTCAGATTTAGATATAGCCCCCATACAAAAGTCGCTCCCGATTTGACATTTGCCGCTCTAGAAACCACATATTGAACCCGATAGTCTTTAAATTCGTCAAAAAACCTTTTAATGCAACTTGAAACACCTATGCTGCAAGTGGGTAAGATCGGTTCAGATTTAGATATAGCCCCCATACAAATGTCGCTCCAGATATGCCATTTTCCGCTCTAGAAACCACATAGTGTACCCGATTTTCTTTAAATTGGGTACAACATCTTATAATCCAATTAGAAACACCTATGCTGAAAGTGGGTAAGATCGGTTCAGATTTAGATATAGCCCCCACGCAAACGTCGCTCCCGATTTGTACACGATTAGACACAACATTTTTTAATCCAACTATAAACACCTATGCTGAAAGTGGATAAGTCGGTTCAGATTTAGATATAGCTCCCATACAAATTTCCCTCCCGATTTGACATTTCGATTTTCTTTAAAATTGGCACAGCATCTTATAAACCAGCTAAAAACATCTATGGTGAAAGTGGGTAAGATCGGTTCAGATTTAGATATAGCCGCAATACATATGTATTGCTCCCAAATGTTTAACCGATTTTGGCCAAACTATACATATTATATTTCACATATTTCGTTCCAGGTTTCAATATACCCCCATACAAATGTCCTTTCTGATTTAAAATTGTTTTGTCAAATACATACATTTGCAGGATACAAAAATCCCTCCCGTTTTCACTTTATTACCGAATTGAATTGTATTCGGATAGAGAGTAGAGTGTATCATAGAGTGGGCCCGCCCGACTTTAGCCTTTCCTTACTTGTTTTTTTTTTTTTTTGAAAAACTTTCCTATAGCTTTTAAAAAATCACCCTTTACATCCATCTTGAATAGTTTGTTGAAATGTTCTTTAATATTTTGATTATAGTGATTACTTCAATTATCTCCTTGTTGTGGTGTAGGTTCCACATTCGAAAACAGTTCTCCGTTTGTAATAATATGGGTCAAATGACTCTAATGCAAATATAGCCAAAAACTACAATTTGAGATTAATAGTATTTACTTATGATCCCTCGGACTACTCCTCCTATAGTTTTACTCCAATCAATGTTGGATGTTTTTATTTTTAAAAGGTAATTTTTTGGTAACATCTAAAACAGAAGTAAATACGTACGCGAATTTCACAAACGCTATACACAAATAAAGATTACGGCCCCAATTTTCAGAAAATGCTTAATTTTGCATCAAAAAGGCTGACACTACATTTTTGAAGTAGTAAGCAAAGGTTTTTTGTTAGAATATATGCAAACTAGAATTTTGAAGTTGGACCAACTGTAAAACCTATATTAGAGAATATATATTATTAAAAATATGGAAAGGTGTTTTTCAATAGTAATATTTATTTCATTTGACATCAAAATGTATTTTAAAAAATATATTTTTTTTTTATTTGTAGACGTTTGTTACCTCTTTGTAGTGGCTTCAAAATAAAAGTTGTCCCGAATATTTCCAAAATATTCCACATTTTTAGTTTGATTTGTGTTTTTAGGGGCTCGTTGGAGAGGTATTGATCGCCAATTGAAATTTTTAGAACTTCTTAAGCCATCGAGGGCCGCAATTCTTTTCAAACAATTTGTCCTCAGTGTGTTAAATGTGAAGTAAAAAACGGAAATATGGGGTTATTTGCATGTCAAACATAGTCTAGTATTATGCAAAGCTATTTTTTGGGCAAAAAAAACGGGCATTTTGGTCTTTTAATGGATAAATTAGGAGAGAAAATTTCAAATAAGATTTTAGAATAAAACCATCCGACACGAACAGAAGCTATGAGTCACTATAGCAAAACTGAATACTCAGATTTTATACACTCCACTATGGTCCCAAATCCATTTTTTTTTTGGCAGAAATTCAAAAAAATTAAAATTGGAATGTGGTAAATGTGTTAGATTTTTTTATGGCAACACTCCAAGCAAACAAGAAAATATACTGGAGAAAATTAGGTGGCAACACCACAAGCCTGAATGGTACTTAAACTTTGCGGTTCAAAAAAAGTGGGATTAATTTTGATATAAAGCAGTTTTACAAATTAATTAAAATCATTATTATGAAAATTAACGGCAAGTGTTAGTATTTGAAAAATTATATTTAACATTTTATGATTATTGTGGTCTTGTAAGCAGGCCCGTGCGCAGGATTTTCCCCTGGGTGGGGTTTTCATCTACACTCTTAAAAAAGTTAACCCTATAATGAGTTAAAATTAACCTAAATTTAGGAAACCAAGTACATTTTTACTAAATAAAGGTAGAATTTTGCTGAAATTTTCCTAAATCTAAGTAAATTTTTCCTAAACCAAGTAATTTTTTTACTAAATTTAAGCAACATTTTCCTAAAACTAAGTAAATTTGTACTAAATCTTAGTAAAATTTCATAAAACTAAGTAAATGTTTACTCAAATCAAGTAAATACTGAGGACAATTTTGCTGATTTTTTACCTCAAAACGAATAAATTTTTACTTAAGCTAAGGAAAATGTTATTTTATTCAAGGAAAAAAGGAGAAATTAAAATAAGTTAAATTTAACTAAAAAAATCAAACAAATAGTTTTTCTTCAGTGTATGTAAAACTGATACAAAAAATGACAAATATGAAATATTTCTCAAAAGTTTCATGATACCTCTGCCATAAGGAGTTGAGCTATTACTGTTTGTAATGTTTAGAATAATTCATAAAGTATTTAAGAAATAAGTCTCTGTAAACGAACGAGAATTGCTTCTTAGATTAATATTCAAGAATTTTTTTAACAATTTCAAATGTTTTTTATAAGTTCATTAATACTTAAATGTATGAAGAACTCGGCATAAATTTCAGTAAACATTTTAACTTAATTTTAGGAAAAAAACACATTTTTAAGTTAAAATCCATCTATCAGTACACTCAAAGGAATATGTCAGTAAAAGAAAGCAGAAAGTCTACTGAAAGAGCAGATTTTCTGCTGTTAAAAAAGAGACAGCAGATTTGTATCTGCTGAGATGGTAAACAGCTGTTTACCATCTCTGTTTGCTGTTTTTAGCAATATATATGATACGCATATTGTCCCAAGCTAATATAAAAGAAAATTTGAGCTAAAATCGCTTATGAACGCCTATCTATTTTTATATTTTAATTAACAACAGCCAATTTTAGCAGAGTGCAAACTCTTTAGCAGTGTGAATGTTGATGTAAGATTGCAGAAAACTGCTGTTATGCAAAAAAAAACAACTGTAATAGCAGAAAAGTGTCTGCTGATAGGCAGCAGACAATCGCTGCTTTTATTGACAGACTCGTTCTCTAAGTGTAGAACTTTTTTAAATAGTTGCTTGAAATTACATACATACATATCGAGAGCATATATTCATAAGTGGCTACGAACAAAATATAACTTTTCAGGAGAGCGAAAAAACTGATTTTCTCCTTAATTTGAAGAGAAATTATTCTTCTTCTACAGTTTAATCTAAAAAGGATTACTAATTACTACGATTAAATTTTTTTCGAAATTTCCTATTATTCGCGGTTTCATGGTATGTTTAAAATTGAGCACTATGAATGTTGAAATAAGAATAAGATTTATTGTAAACTCCATAGCTTTTTTCATGAAATCTTGCAATGTTGTATAGAAAACGCATTCTCTGTGATATACACAGCGAATTTAAAGATTCCAGCTTCATCCGTCAGATTGGTCGCTTGTAACATATATGTAGCCAGTCGCGAAAATAGCTGCAATTGATGAAAAATCCAAAATTCGCCGTTGCAATTCCTTATATTTTAACTTTCATCATTCATAATTCTGAAACTTTTCATACACAAGTATTCCCCATGAAGTCAGCAATAACATGCCAAAGAAATATTTTGGTATTCTCAATATAATAAAAAGTTACGGCGGTTTTTCTAAATATACTTTTCACAATTTTTGACTTTACAGCCACCATTTTTCCTATTATATCCTGATAACTGGGGAATCAAAATGCTATTAACGCGAAATGATGGAATTTGATAGTAAATCTAGAAAAATGTTTTAAACAATGCTGCTCCATTGTTGAAGTATTTTATTTCTATTATTTTTATGTTCATAGCGACTTATGCAGTCACAAACTAACGTGCGAGGGGATAGCCAAATCAGAAAAGAAAATGGCTTTAGAAAAAAATCTTTTCCAGATTTATATGACAGATGACATCCAAATCATGGCATCAAAAACTCATTTTCAATTTATATAGGACATGCATATTCCGACTAAATAAAAAATATTTGGAAATGTTTCCTCATTTTTATAATCTTAAAAATGTATAAATTCGAATAACAAATAGAGTTTTTTTTGTATTCGGTGAAATGCAAGAACAAACAACTAGAAATTTTAATTCCAAGAAACCAAATAATTGGTATTTTATAGTTTCGCTTTCCCACGTAGATCCAAGTTACTGAATTTGTTGTTTCTCTTTTGAATAATACTTGTTACATATGTACAAAAAAATACTAACTCTGAAAAATATTTGACAAAAGTGATAAATATAATAAACATTTTAGTAAGTTAAAACTAATTTCTTATTGTTTCGCAACTTTAAAGTAGATTTTAAAATAGAGATCTACACGCAGAGAAAAAATGCATTTCGTAGCAACGAAATTTTAAACGCATAAACATCGTTTTTGAGTTTCTTTTGTGGAAAAAATTAGTTTGTTTGCGGTAAACACGTCATCGGTTGTTGTAAATGAACAAAGAGAAATAATATTATGTATATCAAACAGTTTTCTTCGTTTGTCGAAATGGATTTGTATTATAATTGCAAACTCCCAAAACATTGGAAGCAACAGAAACCGTTGTTGTTGCATCTGTGATGAAAACCGAACCGATGTGTCCGGTTCAGATTTAGATACAGCTCCATAAAAATGTCCAATCGCAAATGTTACATCTTAGCGCTCTACAAGCATCAAGCAAATTATTTGCTTTTATTAAGAATATTTTAGATTTCATTATGATATCATAGTGATTCTTATCTACACTTTTTTTAAATTATTAAACGATTTTGTTATTAAATTTCCAAACTTTTATTGCAGTACACAATTAAAAGTTCATAAGATATAGCTCTAGTCGAATGTCGAGAAGTGGTATCGGTTAATAAAAATGAAAATTTTCCGAACAATTTGATTTCCATTAGCGAAATTAGCACTACACAATCTTGAAATTGGCACAATTCGTTTAGTTTGTTTCTATTTTTCATAACCTTTGTCCGAAATTCAAGAAAGTGTCCACGATTTTTTATGAACTTTTTCATGATTTTGCTGCAAAATTACCATTTCAGACGAGTTATTTTAAAAAGACCTTAAAAATTCTATATTTTATGGCTTCAGAAAGTCTAGAAGGTTTTAAAAAGTATATGTTCGAAACCTCTCTGGGGGGGGTTTGAAAATGGTATACAACATCATTCACCTTTTTGTACATATGTATACATTTTACTTTATTTCTGGAAATAATTATTTAAATTGCAGTTTAAAGTTTACTATTTGTATGCTATATTAATATACTTTTGTAATAATGTTCAGAAAAACATTGTTCGTCAAAATAAACAACTCTTCATTCTTTTAAGCTTTCATAAAATATTGTTTTTGGTCACCCTGTACCAATACAGGGTGATAATTATGTTGGTTAAATATTGAGTTTATATGGGAGGTTGTAGTGGGCGTGGTCCGATCGGCCCAATTTTATTTTTATTTTTTGTGTATGATATGTCTAGCAAATGTGCAAAATTACAAGACTGTATGCTTATTTTTCGACTTTATGCCATAAGTAGAGAGAGTATTATGTTTTTGTGCATTTGAATTGATTTAGCAATGTCCGTCCGTCCGTCCGTCCATATATTCTTGTAATCACGATACAGGTCGCAATTGTTCCATGTTTACATATTCCATGTTTAGATATATCCCCGATACAAATATTCTTCTTGATTTGGTAAATTGGGTCAGGTGAATAGGAAGCATACAACAATCGTTCCCGTTTTCACTCTTTTACCGAATTGAATTGTATTCGGAGAGAAAGTGGAGTGTATCATATATTTCTTACAGTTTGCGCTTAAGACTTATCAAGTAAGTTTTTAATAGTCCTCAATTTTGTTCGAGCGTATAGCGTCCCATTTTGCAAAAGGCAAACATGAATCTGAAAATAAAAATAAAAATGAATGTTATTCCACCTTTCCAAGTCAAGCTAATCGGTAGTTAAAATTTAAAATGTTACATGGTCCAGCCAAATTGTCCACTTCGCAGCGACACAGCCATGCTCATATTTACCGATTTATCTACATACCCCTCGAGATTCCATTTATTACGCCAATCCTGGTGATATTGGTTACACAGCGCACTAGTTTATTTATATAAAATATATGCCAAGTAAATAATATTGGTTTTTAATTAGGATTAACATAATTTAACAGATTTTTGCCTAATTTAATTTTTGTAATTTTGTAATGATGATATAGTTGAAGTATTTATGATAAATATTAACATATTGTTCAACTCAATATTCCTTTGACCCATTAATCACCAGCCAAATTTGTTCTGCGCTATAACTTACAGTTTACTCTTCGATTAATCGAACACTGGGTCAAAATGGGTTAATCTATAACAAATTGCGCTACATGAAATTGTTTTGTTTTATTGTATTTTGTTTTGCCATAATTTGTCGATAACCAATCGGGGCATGCTATTTTTAGCATTTATATTACGTGTCGATTTTAAAATAAAAATATCACTTGCGTCAATATGCGCGACAGACGACAATTAATCGACATCAAGTGAAGAGAACACACACGCCACACACGGAGCTATAATTAGACACGGCGATAAATATACTTGTGCGCTGTAACACCCTGTATGTCGGCACAAACGTGTGACAGCACAGCATGAATTTAAAATTAAAAAAAAGTAATTTTTTCTTGACTTTCTTTCTTTTTATTCTCTGTGTCTTTCTAGCGAAGAATGGCAGCGCCAACGGAAAATGATCAAAATCTACTTAAGCAACAACAAGAACAGCAGCAGCTGAGACAGCATCAGCAACAACAACTGTTAAGGAAAAGAACTAAAATTAATTTATAAAAAAGAAAAAGCCAAAAATAAATTTACCGCAAAGCAAAAATAAAAACGAAAATAAAATACAAAAATAACAACAACTAACGAAAAAACACATACAAATTGAAATACAACGATTTCGAGAGTGAGGAAAACATATTTTCTTGTGTTTTCAAGAAAACAGCAACAACAACAACTATAACTACAACGACGACATGTCGTGCGGTGTGACCGCGACCTCGACCATCACAAAAATGAGGAACATTTCTCCAATCATCGGCAGTAGCAGCAGCAACAACATCGCAACCATCACCGCCGCCACTAGAAAATAATCAAAAAACAAAGAAAAATAAATATATTCGAAATATAATTTTGAAAATTAAAAAAAAGCGAAAATAAAGAAAGAACGAAAATATGCAAAACAAATAAAATCGAAATACAAAAACAAGCAAAGCGAAATTAAGAAAAAAATCAAAAACAACAACAACACTAGAGAGACAACTCTTAGAAGAGCACAGGAAAATGAACGAAAAAAGTCTCGACGATTTTTTCACTGTTGGCGGTGCGGTGAACGTTTATTGTTTTCATCTTTTGGAAAATTAAGACTTTGAATAAAAAATTTTGAAATTGAGTCCTCAGTCGTCGGACGGCATAAAAAAGACGAACGCGCGCGTGTGTCCCAGCACAAAAGCAAAGCAAACACTCCTCCATCACAGAAAAAAAAAACTTAAACTCGGAACGTGACAATAGCCAAGTGAAGTGAAGGATATTTTGAAGTGATTCGCCACCAACCAACCGAAAAAGTGAAAGTGAAAATGTGAAATGTGCGAAAAAAGTTGAAAAATCGATAATATGAGAATTATTTGAAGATAAAACGAAATTTCCAACTAACAACAAAGAAATCAAAAAGTTCAAACCAAAAAGAGAAAACCAAAAATTATTTAAGTAGAAAAAGGAATCACAATCAAAAGTTTTCATCCAAAAAATCATTGTAATGTCTACAAAAACAATAAACACAAGTACATCTGCAACAAACAAAGCCACAGCAACAATCAACAACGTCAATGCGTCAATACCAACATCGTCGTCACATGGAAACGAAACAACGACACCACCGGCCGACACTGGATCGGACGCAACGGCAGCCGCATCCGGTGCCGCAGCCACCAACACCAGCAAAGCATTCAAACAAAATGTTTTACATCGAATAAGGCGGCCCAGGCCCTATGCGAAAAGGAAAGACACGCCGCCCTCTGCTCCGCCACCACCACCGCCACCATCATCACCCCCTTCTCTACTGGAGCAATCAAACTCGAAAAGTTCCCCAAATACATCACAACCAACATCATCATGCCCAGCATCTGCATCAACATCGACGTATACAACCAGTACAACAACCTTAACCGCTGCTCTAGCTGCAGCCTTTTGGCAGGCGACAAATGGCATTAGCGCCGCCGCCGCTACCGCTGCCAACACCATACGACGTCACACACCTGTCGCAGCCTATGCCGCAGACTCATACACATCGCATCACTCACAACAGCCGCCACCACCACCACCACCTGCCCCCGCGCTCTCGGCGTTCTTGTCATTCGATGCCGCGGCCGCGGCCGCATCGCATTCCATGGCACTGCTGGATGGCTCCATAGCCCAGCAAATGGAAGAGGCATCCGCGAATGCCACCTCGACTGCTGCACAATTTCTGCAAAATGCAGCCGCGTCCACTGCCACCTCTGCTTTGGCTGCAGTCGCAGCCACGGTAAATTCAACGCTGCTCGATGATGCTGGTGGCGGCAGCAGGGCCGGCAATGGTAGTGCCACCAATGTGGAGGGCAATTGGTTAAGTGACTTGGGTTTAGTGTTGAAGGCTTCCGCCATGTTGATTATCATTATTGCCGCAATATTTGGAAATCTACTGGTTATTATTTCTGTGATGCGTGTTAGAAAATTAAGGTAAGTGCCACAGTTTAAATATAGAATGCACTCATGTTTATTGTTATTAATCGAGGACAAAGAGGCATTAGAAAGATTGTAGGGATTTTTCCAAACAATGATGAGTTCATGATTAATACTAAGTGAAGGCAACAGCCTAGTTGTTTACTTCTAGTAAAATCTAGTTTTTGTTTAAAATTCAAATTTAAAAAATAAAAACATATCACAATTAGTCTACAACAACTGTCATATGTGATGTGATTTTAAATATCAAAATAAATGATTCGAAATCGTATCGCCTAGAAGACAAATAATATTCGTATTGCGGAAGTAACCTCAATTGAAGGAGTTTGTGTCGTCAGTTCGATACAATATGAAAAGACATACTGCTGGGTGATATCGCCAAAATATCGCCTGGAAGATAATAACGGTAATAACAAATAAAGAAAAAATACAAATGCCTTGTTTTTCGTATTCTGGTTTAATAAAAATTAAATTCAATTCCTCTGCATACAGCAAATGTTTCTGGATAATCAATTTGTTATTTTTTCACTTGCGCTTGGGAAAGAACTAAAGAATCTAGAATTTAGATCTATTCAAAATTCCTTAGATACATTTAGAAAGGAAGATATGAAAAATATTATTATGACGATTTTCATCAAAATGATGAATGACAGGTTTACCGCATTATCTTGGCATTATATTTTCAAAATATTTGTAATTCTCTATTTTATTGATGTTTAGATGGATGACTTTTTCAATAAGAATTGAAATTAAACATACTTACATATGCAACTCAATAAGATGTTTGTAAGATGGCATGTGTGCTTTATTACTTGATGCGATTTTTTGAACGGGCATTCGGCAAGTGAGCTGTGCTTCTCATTTGCTTGTGAACTCATTTACTTAAAGAGGCCGGGTATTTGGTTGAAAAGTCGCTGCGAAGCTATCTGACGAAACCTCTCACATGGTGAAAATCATGATGGTAGTGTGCTGTCCAATTAATAAATGTCACCATGCCATTTATAAAGAAATGTCACAATGCCATTTGTAAATAAATTTGCATTTGCATAAAATATAGATGCAAAATGGTCTAGGGCCAGGACAATATACCATTTCAAATCAAATAATATGATGATAATCATCAAAATGATAAATGGGAGATTTTCCGCATTACATTGTAATGCCTAAAACATTGTGGCTTCATATTGATTGCAAATAACGTTGTCAAAATTAATGAAAATTTTTTTCTCAACCCTAAATTGTTGTTCGAGAAATAAAAATACTTGATAATCGCAGATCTGACGTTTTCCATCAGTTTAAATATAGGAATTTATATATCCTCTGCCAACCAGAAACCAATAACAAGTACTTTCGTAAGGAACACATTTTAGAGGAAGTTCTTTGAAAAACGTCTATCGAATTTAGGATGATATGATATGCCAATACAAAATGGGAAACTCTAATTAGCTTCAGACGTAAATATTCAATTCGACCATAAATGTATATTTTAATGCGCACTCTATGAGAATATGTTCAGTAGGTCTTTGTTATATTGGAAAATATATGAAATGAAAAAATGCAAAATTCAAAGTCAGAATTATGGACCAAATTTCGGTAATGATCGGTCAATCCAACCAAAAGTTGTGCTCAAAAATGTTCTTTCTTTTGTAACATAGTTATATTTCAAAAGAAATTAATTTTGAAAGCATCTCTTGCAAAAATCACTTTTCAGGCTTATCATACTATAGTTCGGAGGCATCGATATTTAACTTCAGTTTTTATTTAAAAAATTATCCATCGGAATCATAGGGAATTAAAAGCTTTCGTTTGCTTTTCTGTATTTTGGGTTTCCAGAATACGAAATCAATCGTTACAAATGTCAAATCTGGACGATTAGAAAAACCTAATTGTGTACCTTAAGAAGTGACAAAAAAATTATAGAAATCCACGGTTTATAAATTAAAATTTTATTTTCTATTACAGATAACCAATTAATTAATTCACATACATTTCTTAACATGTACATATATTTCCACTGAAATAATGAAAAAAATCACGCATTGACACTCATACACCAAAATTCTTCGTATATACGCGTAAACGAACTCTTCAAGAAATGTAAAATATTGAATTTTACCACCACAATCTCAACAAAATATATTTCCACAAACTATTTTGAAAGCTGTATTTTGTAAACAACTAATTGTTTCAGCAGTTTAGCAGGGATACCATCTTTTACACAGAAAGCTATGTTTTTCTATGAATTAAAGTATCAAAGAATGGCAAAAAAATCTTGATGGCAATATTGGTGATTGACAAATGAACGGTTTTGAAATAAAGGTTTTTTTTAATTTAAACTTGTTACAAAAATCCAATTTATGAGTCGTTCGTCAGGGTATCATTCGTTCGTGTAGAATTTCAATCGTCTACCGGAAACACCCCCTAAATATTTAAATTGCAATTACAAAATATGGCACCGTCCGACAGTCCACAGCACACTTGAAGCGCATGATATACGTTCATTTAGTCATCCTTTTGTATTTACATTTTATAGAACTCAAATTTATTTACAAATGTCATGGTGATTTTTATTACTTGGTTGGACACTTCCTTTATCATGATTTCTGGCCCTCGATGACCGTCTTTAGAAGGCTTCGCATCAACCTTTCAACAAATATCCCACACTGTTTAAGTCAACAATTCTCCCAAATGTATGAGAACCATAACTCACTTTCCGATTATTAACATTCAAGCAACAAAGCATACATTGCCATGTTACAAGCATGTCATTGAATTGTGCAGATTTCTCATGTTTATTTTGGAAACATTACGTTTTAAAACACAGATATTTTTATTTGCCCAATAAAGTGTGAGTCAAATTTTTAGGACGCAACTACTATTTGGTTGAGGATGAGGAATACCAAAACATAATCAAAATTGATCCGGCCAAAATTGGTCCTCAAAGGTTTAAGTCACTTCTTGACTCTCTCGTGAAAGTGAGCGGCGTAAACTACAACATAGTCCGGCATAAAATTGAGAGAACGTTTCTTTATATTTCTCCAGAGAATCGTGACAACTTTCTAAAACTCTAAAAAGATTTGCTAGACTTGTTATTTACAATAGTTACTAAGGGATTCTTACACCACCCTAACACGGCCTAAAAACCAGGTATACAAATGATATTTAAAAGCGGCCAATATAAAACTTCGGAAAAAACGTTTGATATACATATAGATAAGATAGATAACTTTTTGAGCAATATCAAAACCATTGATGGTGTGCATTCTTCCTCCCTTAGGCATCGTTTGAAAAAATCAAACATTTTTTTCTTATACGGGAAGGTTGCGGCTATTGTCCATCGTAGGATTTTTTCGTTATTTTTTTTTTTTTTTGTAAAAATGACAACAGTTTAAAAAAATTTTCATCAAATTTTTGAGCAAAAAAATTACGAAACTTTTGAAGAGAACCTTAACTCAAAAAATCTCCACGATTGACAATGCTAGTACGAATATATAAAAAATGTGCCAAATCAGTTCGTAGACTCAGAGATATTATACAGATCTGCTTGAAAAAGGTATTTTCGAGAAAAATGCTTTGTACCGACTCGCCGCGACAATTTCTTAGCGCTGTAACTCCGGCAGAATATTGTTATGCGGAGACGCCTAAAATATTCTTTAAAGTATATAGCATTTTTAGAGACAGCAACAAAATCAAAACCCCTTAACTAATGACAGTAACACAATATAACAACAATGTTCTTTTAAATTTAATAACGTGAGTGTTATATAGGCAATGGGTATACTCTCTTTGCAACATCCACAAGGCGGAAATAAAACAAAATCAAGACAATATGCACCTCGCCCTTAAATATAACTGTAGTATATGTTATTTCTTAATTGCAATATGATTTCTATGAGAAATGCAAGATTTTAAATCTAGAATTTAAAAGTGTTTGAGGGCACACAGAAAATGACAAATATTCAAAATCCTATTTTACATCTTTGCGCTATGAATATTTCTACATCGCCATTAAATCGCCTACGAATAAAATCCAACCTACTTGAAAGTTGCGACTAACAACAGTTAAACACAAATTGCAAATAATTCCAATAATCACCGTAAACCCTTTTAATTACCGAAGAAAAGGTCTATTTGAAGCGAAACATTTCAAATTACTCTTTCAAGCAAACAAAGTGTAATTTCCAAAGATCATAATCATCGTTATAAAGTAATTGTTGAATTCAATACCTGAACCTTAATTAACGGGCAGGGCCGGGCCGGACGGTACGGGGCGACCACAACATCAGTCATATTTAAATTCAATTTAATTGCGTACAACATCAACGACACGCGCGACACCTTCCATCACAATTACCAAAAACAGTTCAAAATGTTAATTTTTCACAAAATTAAAATTTCCATCTCCACCAGCCAGGCAGGCAGGCATCTCTTTGCCGTGAACAAATTGCTGGTGTTTCGCTTAAAATTCCAAACAATGTCACAAACTTGTTGTAAACTAATTGGTCCCTTTTGTGCGTTTGTGTGTGTGTGTGTGATGGTGGAGGGGGAGCGGTCGATCTATGGATGAATGTATGAAATGTGGAATCCTGGATACCTAGAACACAGAATGGACCACTTTGCATAACAAATGTCATTCCATACAACGTTTAACCCGTTAATACAAAAGCACGTCAAAGGAACAGTGTTTAGGGTGGCGAAAAAGGATTTTTATTAAAGACAAGAAACCACAACAATTTAAATTTCTTTAAAATGGCTGTACTAATTGTGGCCTCTATTTTAATATTTGATTTGGTTGGGAGATATTAGAGATATCAGTAATTTTACAAAAAATGACTTGAGGGTGCCTTTCAGAGATTAATATAACTAATATTTACAAGTATACGTATTTATGAATGAAATTGGCAGAGAACACAAATAATTAATAACACTGTGTGTAATTTTTGAAGTCATAGAAATATAACCAAAAAGACCTGTGTGTCCCAGTTTTGCACTTTTTTATGGGCGCCCAAAGATATGGGGCGTCGATGTCATTTTAGCAAAAAAGTCATCATTTTCTCAGGCTCATATCTTGCAGCTCGTTTGGAATTTTGATTTACTCTATGAGGCAAAGTTGTAGCTCTTGTCATAAAGAACAAAAATTGAAACCATATAGAGTGATTTTATATGTTCACAAGAGCTACAACTTTGCTTCAGAGAGTACAAAAATCCAAACGGTTTGCAAGATATGAGCCTGAGAACATTTTATGCAAAATGACATAAAACAAGTAAAAACGGCGTTAAGTTCGGCCGGGCCGAACTTTATATACCCTCCACCATGGATTGCATTCCACAGAGGATGTCGGTTTTCGTAGAAGTGCAGTAATATTACAGGAAAATATAATCTTTTTAATATAGCCAAACCAATACAAATAAAAATAATGAAAAATTAATTTTATAAATAAATATAATGTTTTAATTATTTCAAACCACGCTTATGAGGTAATGCTACCAATACGTCAATTCAAAAAATAAATATTCTTATATTTATATTTTCAAAGCCATAAATATTGGTAGCTAGTGGTGCTACAGTTGGTTGTATTTCCATTCTATTTTAATTCCAAAAGCACAAATTGTGAAAATCCATTATCAGACGTACATAGTGCAAAATAACCTAACTTCATGATTCAACCAACCAACCGTGTATGTTTATTTTTTTCGTGTTCCACTGTGTAATTATAAATTAATAATAAATTATTAATAATTATTAATTAACATAAATAATTAATATAAAATATAATTAATTAATTTGAAACAGATTTCATTTTCTTCGTTAGGATGGCAGGACTTAAACATAATATAAAATAATATTTATACCCTCCACTATCTAATTTCCCATCATCTAATAAAATTGTCCTAGTCCTTCCTCGTTTTCACTCCGTACCAAATTTTATTTATTGCCGAATATTTCATTCCAAATTGCAAACACAATCGCATTTTCCATATTTACCACATTTAAAACTATATAGTTATGGACAATTTAGCTGAACAACATTGGTATCATTCAAATTCATAAGTTTGACGAAATGAGACAATTAACATTTGACAGCTTTCACATTTGGCGCGAAATTAAATTTTTATTTTTAAAATGTCAACAATTCAATGACACAAAAAATAAACATTTTTCATTATCGTTTATGACAAGTTGTGAGTGGTTTATAATTATGCGTTGTTGTGTTTTGGTATATTTAGCATTCTCGATTCAATCGATTGAATCATTTGAAAATTTAAATATTCGTGTCATAAATGACAACATTTTCGTTTTGGGTTTTTCTGGAAAATGCACTCAACCGGAAAAATCGATTTTTTGGCTAATTTAATTTGTCACCTATTGTGAACACTAAATGTTATATTGTATTAAATTAAATCATTTGATTAAATGTTTAAGCAAACTAAACTAAATAAGCACGTGAGTAATATTTTGCTTACGTTCCTGCTGGCTCTCGAAGGAAAAGATTAAATGTGACACAATAACGCAAGAGCACTTCATGTGTTTGCAGTGTGTGTGGTTATTATTAAATTTTGTACATTCGATTTTTTGACGTTCCCATTAAATTGTAACGAATTAAATAGGATATAAAATAGTCTTATATTTTGTTAGAAGGGTCAAACAGGACGAAATAGTCAATCAAGTCAGACTTTAGTTATTGAAGAGTTATAGGATGAAATTCGAAAGTAGTTTTAAAAATATAAAAACTTTCAAATTTTATTAATTAAACAAAGCACGCTAAATAGTAATCAGTAGTATCATTAAATGGTGTTTGACAAATTCCCAGCAAACAATTGGAAGTACTCTCGTTCGAAGCACACGCGTTTGATGAGGTTATTTTAAACAATATTTAAACAAATGAAAGTCGATAATATGTTAATATCCCGTAGCATTTTACAAATAACATTTTCACGATTGAATGGAAATGTATTTTTCGTACGGGGTCACAGAAGTAAGCTGTCCGCTTTGTACACAGTTCAAATCGTGGCTCGGCAGAAAAACTTTTTTATACACTCCACCACATATATACCAACTTTGTCATTCCCTTTGTAACACCTTGAAATATAAAAATAGTACCAACTAAACGACTAGAGCTAGAATGACAAAATTCGGTGTGTATATCCCTCTAATTGTGTAGACACGTAAAATAAAGGGATTTTAGAAAGTCGTACTTTTAAGGGGGTAAAATAGGAAAAAGGGGATAAAAATGGTACCAACCAAATGGCCGCAGCAAGAATCAAGAAAAACGTTGTATACATTCTTCTGACTGCATAGACTCTCAAATTTACGGCAATCATGAATTTGCGATAGATACGCGAGAGATTTTCAGAATTTTAACTTTTGGAACTAAAATAGGATGGAAATACAAACAACCAAGCGGCTGTAGCTGAAAATGCACCCACTACCCCCCGGTTTGAGGGTACTTCAGCTTTTTAGAAGATTGTTGCGTTATAATTACTTTTGGTATTGACTTGAAGTATTATTATAATATATATAGTGTAGTGTTGGTAGCCTTGCCTTATAAGTGTAGTTTAAAATAATAAAATTATTATATTAATTTATAAAGTTATATTTTGGATATTTAATTTTTTTGTTAAGTATTGATACTAAGGTGATTTTTTAAGAGCTTGATAACTTTTTTTTTTTAAAAAACGCATAAAATTTGCAAAATCTCATCGGTTCTTTATTTGAAACGTTAGATTGGTCCATGACATTTACTTTTTGAAGATAATTTCATTTAAATGTTGACCGCGGCTGCGTCTTAGGTGGTCCATTCGGAAAGTCCAATTTTGGGCAACTTTTTCGAGCATTTCGGCCGGAATAGCCCGAATTTCTTCGGAAATGTTGTCTTCCAAAGCTGGAATAGTTGCTGGCTTATTTCTGTAGACTTTAGACTTGACGTAGCCCCACAAAAAATAGTCTAAAGGCGTCAAATCGCATGATCTTGGTGGCCAACTTACCGGTCCATTTCTTGAGATGAATTGTTCTCCGAAGTTTTCCCTCAAAATGGCCATAGAATCGCGAGCTGTGTGGCATGTAGCGCCATCTTGTTGAAACCACATGTCAACCAAGTTCAGTTCTTCCATTTTTGGCAACAAAAAGTTTATTAGCATCGAACGATAGCGATCGCCATTCACCGTAGCGTTGCGTCCAACAGCATCTTTGAAAAAATACGGTCCAATGATTCCACCAGCGTACAAACCACACCAAACAGTGCATTTTTCGGGATGCATGGGCAGTTCTTGAACGGCTTCTGGTTGCTCTTCACTCCAAATGCGGCAATTTTGTTTATTTACGTAGCCATTCAACCAGAAATGAGCCTCATCGCTGAACAAAATTTGTCGATAAAAAATTTCGAACCGAACACTGATTTTGGTAATAAAATTCAATGATTTGCAAGCGTTGCTCGTTAGTAAGTCTATTCATGATGAAATGTCAAAGCATACTGAGCATCTTTCTCTTTGACACCATGTCTGAAATCCCACGTGATCTGTCAAATACTAATGCATGAAAATCCTAACCTCAAAAAAATCACTCTTTACATAATATAGTAAAATTAAGTAGTGTTAATTTATTTAATGTAATCTTTATTTGCGTATATATTAATCTACATTAAATAAATGTTTTGTTAAACTTCCTATTGTCAGTTTTGCCGAACAAAATGGTTTGATTTAGTTATTCAACACTCACAACAGAGGATAGCTGAAATGGTTAGAGTGCCGTAGTAGCAACAAAAAAGTTCCGCTGTTCTACCGCAGGTAGCGGCGGATTTTTTAAAACAGAAATGAAAACCAGTGAAAAACTAGATCTCTTCCACAACCAAAAATTACTTTTAAGTATTTCAAAATGAAGGCCATGGGAACTGGGATATTCATCGAAGAATTTTACATGGAGTTGTTGTAGGAGGGGAATATCCCAGTTTTCCGAAACACAGGATGAACATCTTTTCACTTCTTCATGTGATATCTTTTTGCTGGGTTATAAAGTACTCAAAGCAGGCCAAAATAAGAGAGGCCAAAATAATATTATTGTCTATATTTTTGAAGATGGACAAAATCGTGTAACTTATTAAAAGGTTTATAACCTGGCATCCTTTAGGCAGAGCTTGAATCCAGTATATTTGTATACCCTCCACTAGGGCATTATGTGTTTGTGCATTTCTTTGTAACACTCAAAATGAAACGAGATAGACCCATCGTTTAATATAACGATCGACTTAGAATCACTTTTTGAGTCCATCTATTACAGATTGCAATTTTTGTCAGAACCTAATGAAACTTTTCACAACTAAGTTTTTCGGAATAAGAACGAACGCTATTTAATATTAAAAAATCGGTTCAGATTTAGATATAGCCCCCTACGAATTTCACTCCCGACTTGATTCTTTTCACTCTATATACCACTCTATAACAGAGTTTCACTCCCGATTTCACTTTTTCTGCTCTAGAAACCCATTTTCAAAGATCTTCTTCAAATTTGGTAAAATATATTTAATTTCTACTAGAAATACCTATGGTGTAAATGGGTTAGATCGGTTCAGTTTTATATATAGCTTCCACACAATTTTCGCTCACGACGTGACTTTTTCCACCGTGTAAACCACGTATTTTCGCCGATTTTCTTCAAATTTGGCACAACGCCTTAAATTTCAACTAGAAGCGTCTGTTGTGAAAGTAGATCAGATTGGTTCATATATATATATAGATCCCATACAAATTTCGCTCCTGACTTGACTTTTTTCGCCCATAAAACAACGCATTTTCTCTGAATTTCTTTAAATTGAATAACACCTATGGTGAAAGTGGGTCACTTCGTTCCATGTTTGGATATAGCCCCGATACAAATATTCTATTTGACAAAGTGTGTCAGGACACATCGGTCTGTGATTAGGACACATACAAAAAACTTCCCGATTTCACTTTTTTTACCGAATTGAATTGTATACGGCCAGAAAGTGGAGGGTATCATATAATCGGTTCCGCCGGACTTTAGCATTTCCTTACTTGTTTTGTGCTGATATTATGAATCAATAATCGACGCCTCGATCCACTCAAAACAATATTTCTCGGACTTACTTTTTTTGATGAACTGAGGCAAATTATTGTATTCAACATTACACATTTTTTTGCAAATTGACTTCTAACTACGGTTTGTGGTCAGGGAATTCCCAGGAAAAGATTTTAAATTGCCCGGGAATGTGGGAAATTTTAAAAAATATTTTATTGATTATTTTGATGATTAATTTAGTTTTACTATATAAATGGGAAATTATAGATATAATTAAAATTCATATAAGTACATTAATGACGATAATAATGACCATTTCAGCTAGGGAATACAAACTTTTTGTGAATAAATTTCAAGGATCTTTATTGTGAAACAAATATATTATACTGACAATACTATGGCTGACATAGTGTCAATACTTCACCTTACTTTCTTGTTTTCCCAAAAGAACCGACAAAAGGTGAAAATCTTCTTAAAGAAGAATTTACTTCATATTTGAAACCAGTAAAAAATGCTCAAAAAATATGAATAAAATTAAAAGAGAAATCTAATATCAATAGAAATATATAGTATATTGCAATGACCCTTTGTATTAAATTGAATTGAATTGAATTAATTGAAATGAATTAATGTTAACATTTTTTAATGTTTCTATTTGTGTACAATATTTTCCTCTCTAGACGAATGAATCTTTTAAATTAAAGACGTCATAACATCCTCAGTCATTTGCATTTTATAAAATATAGAAGCAAAATGGTCTTGAGCCAGGAGAATATCCCAGTTCACATCAAATATTGATTTTAGACCAATATAAAACACACGATAATCTAAAAAAATCCAAAAATTTATTGGTTGATTTTGATAAATTTTCAACGTAATGTTTATGTATTGATTCATTAGCGCCGATTCCTTATTTTTTTTTCAGAATTGATTCTATATCTTATAATATATAGGGTTCGCCAAATAACTTTTTTTTTGAAAATGCTATAAAAAAACTAGTGAATATTTTCTCAAATTTCTTTTTTATTTGAAAGTACAATCCTTCCTAATTTCATTCAAATGGCTACCTCGGGCACCCCACAAATAATAGTCCAACGGTTGAATAGTTGAAAAAAAACGTTAGATGGCGGAGCCTATATAAGAACGAGAACTTTATTTTTCTTGATACAGTTTTAAGCTATGAAACAGCATTACTTTTATTTTGCCTTCTTCCATATTACTATTTTTAACAATCATTACAAAATATTATTTCATTAACGACAACCTTTAGCACAAGGAAATCTATTTACGGAACACTGTTCCCAACGCGTTGTTACAACGATCACTAAAGCAATTTATGCTATTTGCAACGCTGCCACTGTCACTGCCACCATTAGAGGCCGTTTAAATACTTTTGTGGGCAAATGATAAAATTTGCCTTGTAAACACATAAATTTCCATTTCCTCTGGTGGAGCAGCCGCCGCTTCAGCCGTTCACAGTGTACAACACAAAACACAAATTTGCATAAAATCATTTGAAATCTTTTTAATCGTATCTGTGGGGACGGGTCAACACACCCTCACCCCGCCAAACATCCGAACGCAATAAAATCGACTGACTGGACAACAAGTTACCTTCAGCGGCCAGAACCACCCGCCCTCCCTATTCGGACAGCGACGTATGCCAACAACAAGTGCGAATGTTAATTATTTGACTTTTTAATTTGTGACAAATACTGTTGACTGGCATTATGGTCTTTAATTACAATTTAACCTTAATAATTGTCAACCGGCCGGAGCAGAGCGGAGCACAAATCAACAACGCTACACCACCAAAAAGTGTTTAGCATATTTTGTCCCACAAAATGAAAAAAAAAAAATACGAAAAACGGAAAAAATATTTGCAATTCCATAAATTTTGTTGAAATTTGTGTCCATTGTGGCTGGCGCGAAGAGAGAGCGAGAGGGTGTTCCCCAATGAATGACTGGAATTATTGCTATGGGCAGTGGAGGGAGGGGGCGGCTTGATATTTTGCGAATGCAGCAGAATTGTAATGAATTTTTGCTGCTGTTGCTTAATTGCCATTAAAAATTCTTGAAAAGTTTTTGTCCAGTTTATTAATGGCATTATTATTCTTATACATAGGTCTGTCTGTCTGTCTGTACACACACTTCTATATGTATGTATGTATATGGATATGATTGTTGTTGTCATCATCATTATTATTATTATTATTCTAATTGTCGTGTCAAGAATTTCTTACTTCATCATTCATAGAATTTCTGTATTCAAATGTATATTTAATTGGACATTTTTGGTTGCAAATGGTTGGTGTTGCATTAGGCATGAGTTAAGTAAATACGAGTAACTGTGCTGAGAATTCATAATTGAATTATTACCATGAATAATGAAGTAATCACGATTACGATAAGATCTACTTTGTACTCCTTCGACATACTAATGAGCCTGTGTCCAGGGAATTTCAGCAAGAGTTAACGCATGTTAGGGCACCTGAATGTTTCGTTATTATTTAAATCACACAATTCTCATGAATAATGAATGATGTGGACTGCCGCGGACTTGACACTAGATGTGCATATTTTGCGATATGACGAATGAAAGTTCTCACAAATTACACGCAAGATTTCAATTTGCTGTCAACCACAGAAAGGGCAATTTTTTACAATTTACTGTTTAGGGTTAGTAAAAATGATGTACTACACGAAAGAACAAGGCGTTCTGATGGCAGAGGAATATTTTAGAAATATTCAGTCACTTCAGTCACGATTACTACGTGATACATTTCTTTAGCTATCGTTGTAATTACACTTTTAAAAAAAGTACAATATTGTGTCGGAAAACTAAAAATAAAAAATATAAAATGTTGTAGATAAATAGTGTTTAGAGCTAGAAGTTAAAGGGTATTAGATGTATAATACTGATTATAGAATATGTATACGAATCCCGATTTCTTATACTTCTGTTCTATGGACGAATGAGTTTTCCCAACAATTTTTTGAAGAGTTATTTTTGTTTATAAGACCTTTGGACAGTGATGCGCGAACTTTCAAATCTCAAAATTTTCAAATCTCATCCAGTTTAATTGTCTACAACCAAAAATTCTAAAATTAAATATCTTGTACTTATCCAATAAAAATAGCTTTGAGGAAGTAATGGTTTCTTATATTATTGAAGCATATCATTGTAGAAGTAAGGGATTTTAATAAATTGTGTGTCATTTTTTAACCAAGTCATACGTGATTTCAAAGCGTTATCAACTCACTGATAAACATAGTACATATAAAACAAGTAAGGAAAGGCTAAAGTCGGGCGAGACCGACTATATAATACCCCACACCACTCACTGTGTATATACCTCGCTTTGTTTAGTAAAAATTTCCTTAAAAGTAGGAAAATTAACTAAGTATGAGTAAAGTTTCCTTATAGAAATAGGGTAGCAAATTTAGTTAAAAACATTTCATTGGATTTAATAAAAAAATTCTTACAATTGAGTAAATTTATAATGTGTGGAATAAAATTTCCATGGTTTTAAGTTAGAAAAATATTAAGAAATTTTTTGTTTGGAAAAAATTTCATTCGTAAGAAGAAATTACTCGATCGAATAGCTAAAAGTCGAATGTATTACATTCAAAACCCATAGAAAAAAATTACTTGTTTTGAGCAAATTTGTCCTCAGTTTAAGTAAATATTTACTTAATTTGAGAGCAAAATTTTATTTAAAATAAACATAGTTTAAGGAAAATTTTACTTCAATTTAGTAAAAATTTACTTGGTTTGAGGAAAAATGTACTTAGATTTAGGAAAATTTCAGAAAAATGTTAACTAGATTTAGTATAAATGTACTTTGGGGAAAAATTACTTAATTTTCCTCAGATTGAGTAAATATTTACTTGATTTGAGGAAAATTGAACTAGATTCAAGTTCAAAGCATTATATGAGGAAATATTGCTGAGTCGATTTAACGATGTCTGCCTGTCCGTCCGTCCGTCTGCTGTCCATCTAATCTTGTTCGCACTCTACAGGTCACAATTGTTGTCCGATTGCCATGAAACTTGGCAGAAGTTACTTTTTTGGCCAAGGACGATTGGTATTGAATTTGGAGGATATAGGTTCAGATTTAGATATAGCCCCCATACAAATATCGCTCCCGATTTGACTTTTTCCGACCTATAAATCACATATACTACCCGATTTTTTTCAAATTTTGCATAACATCTTATAATATAACTAGAAATACCTGTGACGAAAGCGGGTTAGATCGGTTCAGATTTAGATATATTTGACCGATTTGACTTTTTCCGCTCTAGAAACCACATATTGTACGCGATTTTCTTTAAAATTGTCACAACATTTTATAATCGAACTAGAAACACCTATGGTGAAAGTGGGTAAGATCGGTTCAGATTTAGATATAGCCCCAATACAAATGTCACTCCCGATTTGACTTTTTCCGCTCTAGAAACCACATATTGTACGCGATTTTCTTTAAAAGTGTCACAACATTTTATAATCGAACTAGAAACACCTATGGTGAAAGTGGGTAAGATCGGTTCAGATTTAGATATAGCCCCAATACAAATGTCGCTCCCGATTTTTTCCGCTCTAGAAACCACATATTGTACCCGATTTTCTTTAAAATTGGCAAAACATTTTATAATCGAACTAGAAACACCTATGTTGAAAGTGGTTAAGATCGGTTCAGATTTAGATATAGCCCCAATACAAATGTTGTTCCCGAATGTTTAACCGATTTTGGCCAAACTTTACATATTAGATTTCACCAATAAACATACACGGTGAAAGGAGGTCACATCATTACAGGTTTCAATATACCCCCATACAAATGTGCTTCCCGATTTAACATTTTTTGTCAAACACATACATTTACATAATTCAAAAATCCTTCCCGATTTCACCTTTTTCCGAATTGAATTGTAATAAGATAGAAAGTGAAGTGTATCATACAGTCGGCTCCGGCCGACTTTAGCCTTTCCTTACTTGTTTGGGAGATGCCCATATGTCCACACTTTGATATAACCCAAATGGGGCCCCATTCTACTCTATTACAGCTCTAGAAATTACATCTTACATCGGATCTTCATCAAATTTTGCACATCATTCTATGTTTCAACTAGGAATACCTACAGTGAATGAGAAATATATAGGCGCATGTTTTGGCACAGGCCTCAAGTGTTGCTATTCTTCAAATATCCGTTCGATTTTGCCTATTACCGCTGTATAATTTGTATTTGTCTTTGGATCTTGATCAATTTTTACAGTTATATTTACTTTACTCAGAGTATCTGCTGGAAAATTGGATCAATTGCTTTATTATTTACCATATTCATTAAATTTGACTAAAGATGAATTTATAGTATAATTTATATGAACTACATAAAATTGCTCCCATGAAATACCTGGGTTTAGTAATCAAAGCGAGGTATATACACAGAGAATGGTGTAGGGTATTAGATAGTCGGCCCCGCCCGACTTTAGCCTTTCCTTACTTGTATCAAATAGAAATGGAAAAAAATCAAAACAACTTTAAGTCTTTCAAAATAAAGGACATCCCTCCTATGATAACTCCATGTTAAATTCATTGGTGAAGATCCCAATTTGCACTACTTCCGAATCACAAGATGAACATCTTTTTCACTTTTTTGAGTGTTATTTTTTGCTGGGTATGTTTATACTATATATATCGAAATAATTCTTCAAGTCAGTTCAAAAATACTTACATAACCTAAATATTGGGGGACGTACGACGTTGGAAATTCTATTTATTTTACGTTTCTACTAATTCATTCTAGCTATAGCCGCTTGGGTGGTACCATTTTTGACCCTCTATTCCCATTTACCTCTTAAAAGTATGAATTTGGAAAAAATACTTTATACCATGTATCAACTCAATTAGTGGAATGTACACACCGAATTTCGTGTTTATAGGTGTTGTAGTTTGATAGCTACCACCTTTATCCTTTTTTGTCCCATTTCACTCCCTACGAATAAGAATTACTTTATGGCCCATACCCATATGCGCATACCCAATATCAAGTAAATATAAGCAGAAATATTGAAAACTTAATTTTTCGCTTTGTACCGATTTCGCACAGTTGCAATCCCAACCGAAAATTTGCAAATCCCAGCGGAAAATTTGGACCTCCTAACTACTTTCGTTTCGATGCTGGCGCACTTTCAACTGACGAACGGACATATCTAGATCGTCTTAGAATTTTATGGCTATCAAGAATATATATAATTTATAGGGTCTCAGGTCGATATTTCAGGGTGTTACAAACGGAATGAACAAATTTGTTACCCCCATCCTATGGTGGATGGTATAAAAAGAAGAAATAAATTATTGCATTCCAGAATGCAATGAAAATGCAAAAATAGCTAATACTATTTATTGTGCCGACTTTTTGTTTGTTTTTAACTTGAAGCTCTGGTGTTATGCCGAACAATGATTAGGCCAAAATACTAAACTTAATAAATTACGCGATGATGTAGATAAAATATATATTTTAAATGTTCTAATGCAACGAGTAAATATTCAGAACAGTTTCACTTTTTCAAACAAGCATTAGAAGTCATTTTAGAATGACTAGTAACTATGGACTATTAACAAAACGAACCAAGTCATTCCATCGCACATCTAGCCAACTGCCCGTAACTGACTTTTGTCACGCTATTCTGAAGAAGAAAAATTGTTACTACAGGGTGGACCATTTAAAATTTTAAATTAGAATAAACAACTACTGATTATTTTTTTAAATTTCTGGTTTTATTGAGGATGGTTGAACTTTGCCATATAATAATGGAACACAATAGCATTCATGTGTCTATCACGATTGGCTCGGGTTGAGGTACACCCAATACATTTTCGATTGTTTCGGCTCGAATCTCTTCAATGGCAAATTCGATTTCATGTTTCAATGCTTCTATTGTCTCTGGCTGGTTTGCGTAACATTTATCCTTAATTGCTCCCCATAGAAAATAATCAAATTTCTGCTGATTATTCGATTTTCAAAAACAGTGCGTAAACCAAACCAAATATCGTCCGTATCATTCTTTTGCATTTTTAGAAACCAAAATTCGTTGAGCATGGCACGGTAACGCTCACCATTGACGGTAACTGTGGCTCTTTGCTCATTTTTGAAGAAAATTGGCCCAATGATGTTGCCAGCCCAAAATCGACGCCAAACAGTGACTCGTTATGGATGCATTGGCTACTCTGAACCCCATATGCGGCAAATTTCCTTATTTACCACCGATATGAAAATGAGCTTCATCTGAAAACACGGGTTTTCGGTAAAATTCTTCATCTCCTGCCAAACAATCTCCAGTCCATAGGGAAAAGCGAAAACGCATCGGATGGTCATGAGGATTCAGCTGTTGGACCAATTGAACTTTGTAAGCAAGCCTTCATACCGAGGTTTTTATGCAAAATCCTTCTCAAAGATGTGCGAGAAATAATCAGTTCTTGAGAACGATGGCGATGGATGTTCGTGGACATTCTCAACCACAGCAGCAATTTTTGGTTTGTCCAATAACGATCCATTTGCATGAACTCGCTTCACAAATTGACGCACAAACTGAACTGAAGACCGATCAGTTTGCGTTAAAGAATCACTACTTTGGAAGTGAGTTTTAAATATTTCCCAATACGGTTGGACGATGTTATCAACAGTCTTGATGGAATTTTTCATATATATTTATTAGGCTGGGTCGCGGTCCATACAAATGGGTTCCAGTCACCCCGTGAAAATAAAGTTTGAATTGTTTAACGATGATTTGAAAAATATTTCTTTCCTAGATCAAGCTGATTATGAGCTAAACGCTCCTTTTTGTCCAGAATTTTTCCCTGGATTAATAGATCCTTGGAAGCACTTTAAATATACATTTTGATTCATGTCTTAGAGTAACTTATTGGTCGAATTGTTGGTCGTTTTTAGTATTTTTTTGTTTTTTCATCGTGATAACTGAAAACTTTTTCGTATTTGGTGGTAGTATTTTATAAAAAATAAATAGCTGCAGTCAAGACCTTGATGAACATCTGAAGGAAATTGACGACTCAGCGCTCAAAAAGAGTTTCAATTTTGGCTCTGAAATTAAATTATTTTACAAACATGAAGTTAATGACATCATTTTTCGTCCGATATTCATCATTTAGGCATCATTAGGTATTGATTTTTTTATTTATTGTTCACATCTTACAAAATGTTTCCAAGATATATGAGTTTTTAGCTGTCACCCTGAAAAAAACACAAAAATTCAATATAAACATCCAATAAAACAACGAATGAGTTGTTCTAAGACAAGAATAAACATTTTTATTTAAAGCGTCTGTTAATTAACAAAAATCCAAGTATAACAACTCTTGGGGTCTGGTCTAAAACGTGGGTCTATTCACGGTATGTATTCCTAGTTGAAATATATCATGATCTGATGTAAGACGTAGTTTCTAGAGCTGTAATAAAGTAGAATGGGGCCCCATTTGGGTTATTCCAAAGTATGGACACATATATTTGACTTTCATAGTATGTATTCTTAATTGAAATATAATACAAAATGCAAAATTTTGAAAAACTTCCGATCTAAAATGTGGGACCTAGAGGGGTAATAAAAAATGCGGCCCATTTGTAAGAACGCTACACTAAAAAGTGGTCCCATATAGATCACTTTCAAAATAGGTATTCTTAGTTGAAATATGACATGACATGCAAAATTATATCGAGATCCAATGCACGATGTGAGTTTTAGAGCTGTAATAGAGTTGAATAGGGGCCCAATTTGTATGGGGGTTATACCAAAATATGGACCAGATATTTGACTTTCATAGTATGTATTCTTAGTTGAAATATAATATAATCTGCAAAATTTGATAAACTTCCGATGTATAATCTGGGTCCCAGAAAGGTAATAATAAAAGTGGGGGCCCATTTTTAAGGGCGCTACATTAAAAAGTGGGACCTTATAGATCACTTTCAAAGTATGTATTCTTCATTGAAATATAACATGATCTACCAAATTTTATCACGTTCCAATGTAGGTTCTAGAGCGATAATATTGTAAACTGGGGCCCATTTGTATGGGGGCTATACCAAAAAATTTACCTATATAGCTGGCTTTCAAAATAGGTGTTTCTAATCAAAATGTAACATTGTGTGGAATATTTGATCAAGATCTGATGTAAAATGTGCATTTTAGATCACTAATATTGTAAATCGGAGGTACATTTGTATGGGGGCTATATCAACACATAGACCCATGTGGTCCACTTTCCTGTGAGCTATTTCTAGTTCAAATATAACACGATCCTGAAAATTTGGTCATGATCCCATGTAAAATGTGTATTCTAGAGCAGTAATAGTGTAAATTATATGGATATTTGTATCTAACTCTGGACCGATTTTCTCCAAATTCAATACCAATTGTCGTTGGCCCAAAAAACTAACTTATGCCAAATTGCATGACAATCGGACAACAAATGCGACCTGTAGAGTGCGAACAAGCTTAGATGGACAGCAGACGGACGGACAGACAGACATCGTTAAATGGATTCAGCTGGAGATTCTAAGCCGATCCGTATACTTAAAGGTAGGTCAAGCACCATTATTTCTTGGTGTTACTGTTTTCAGGACCTCACAGATGGCTTGACCCAGTGACGACATATTTGGCAGATCATCATTGAACAATCCAATTCATATCTGGACCCATAATATTGACGAAGCCAATAAGCTTCAAATTTACAGAATTTTTAACATTAATTTGACACAGATACCGCTATCATAGTGTTAAAATGAGTATTTAAAATATTTTTTTCAAAAATTCTATCCTTTGGAACTTTGTAGTCCTTTTAAGGGGCAACAGGATGACAAACTGAAAGTCAAAATAACTTAATTTTGCCTATAGTTTCACATGTATGTATATCAGCCGGTTCATGTGTAAAATGTACTGTCGGACGGTGTTATCAACAATTTTGTCCAAATGTGTCACAAATATTTATATTGCACCCAGGCTAGTCTGCAGTGAATGAGTAACTGCGGGTGTTTCTTGGCCAAAGTTAATCACATTCCATTCTCTCAAATTACCCAAACGTCGTTGGGTATGTGTGAACTTAGAAAAATATTTCTTGGATTTATTATGGCGACCGAACCATTTACTGAAATTTGTTGTACTAATACCTCACGATTCTTCAAACCAACAAAATGTATTTGACCTGAAATGTGTGTGTCCTCTCGAGCGAACTTTGTTCCGAACTGAGTGCTAGAATGGACGAAATGTGAAGGAATTTACAAAGACAGCAAATTTGCAGGAGCAGGTTTTAATTTGACTTATGCTCCTTCAATATAACAACAAAAATATATGTATCCCCTCAGAATATGACCTCAAAGGCATCCAAGTGACCCATTCAAAGATTTTGGCCCGTGCTGAGCTTTGAAAAGAACCGATGTGAGGGAATTTACAAAGTCGCCTAATTTGCAAGAGGAGACTGGAATTTGGCCTACTAATAATTTAAGGTTCTTCAAAACAGCAACAAATATATGAAACCCCTCAGCATATGACTTCAAACACACCTCTTCAAAGATTTTCGGCCCGTGCTGAGCTCTGACAAGAACTGATGTGAAGGAAATTACAAAGCCGCCTAATTTGCATGGTGGAGGCTGGAATTTTGTCTAGTAATAACTTTTGATTCTTCAAACCAACAACAAATATGTAAACCCCCATCCCATTTTGTATATGACCTTCAACACACCCTAGCGAACTCTTGAACGACCTTTGCCCCATCACTGAGCGGCTGAGTGCTGCATAGAAATGATGTGAGGGAATTTACAAAGTCACCTAATTTTGTTTATTGTCATCACATCTACAACATTCCGCAGCAGTTTCAAGATGGTTTATGAAAATTCTTGGTAACAAAAGTTGTTAAAATTTTCGTTTTTTTCCAATTTGGCAACTGCTCCCAAATACCTTTTTCCCCCAATTGAAATCACTTAAGCAACCTGCTCAAGTGTGTCTGTGTGTTGTCTCCACAAGTACAATTTTCGAATTTTCAAATTTTCCTCTCAACTCTCGTGTTGCGTCTTTGTGTGCAAATGTAGATTACCTTAAAGAAACCGCGTAATCCAATAAACATACATAATCAGCGCGTGTTAGTAAACTTCCAAGTAAAAAAAGTGCACCCGCCACCATCAAAAGTTGATGTTCATCGGCGGCCGGGTTTCATCGGAAGGTGTCATGTTGTCTGATGTTTCACGTTCAATAAAATGAAAAGCATTCATGCTGCCTCAATGCTGCCCCCACTTTACCATATCATAAATGTCGAGTCGTCCCGTCCCATTCTATTCATTCCATCCAGCCATCCATCCATTCAGACGTTCATCAGTCCTTCCATCTATTTGTATGTTTGTCTCCTCCTCCTTTGGTTTTGTTTTCGTTCCAGCCCAAAATGTTGTTGAGATATTTTGAAAATGTATTTCACATATTTTTTTATTTCTCGGCTTTTTCGCCTTAAGGAATTTAATAAAGAAAATATTTCATTTCTTTGTTGCTGCTGCTGTGACTGTCTGTCTGTCTGTCGGTTGCTGGTATTTATGGCGACAGGAATTGTGACGCGGTGCCAAGCTCCTTCAGCTCTGAAGGATGTGGTGGTGTGAAGTCTGAAAATTATTAAAAATTGATCAAATAATACTTCGATTATTACTCTGCGATGTTGCTATTTTCATTCATTCATACGTTCGTTGGTTGATTTCGACTTTGCATTTTAATGGATTCTCTGAAATTGGATAGACGAATGTGTAAATTCTGTTTTTAAATTTGAAAAGTCAAAAAGGCACAAACGATATGACTGAGTTTCCAAGAAAACATGGAACGGGAGAAATTGTTTAACTTTTTTCAAGTGAAAAGTAATTTTAAATTTCGAATAATGGCCTTAGGTTTAGGTGTATTAGCCAAATTTGGAAATACATATTGTTTCGAATAGCAATTTACTTAAGGCACATTTGGGAGCCTAGACGTACTACAAACAATTTTAATTATTTTATGTTTGCTTGTAAAAATATATATTTGTTTAAAATGAAGTATATGATATGTATGAATGTAGAAATAAATTCATCTAAATAGGTATAACAAGTTAAGACGGTGTGAAACGGCATGTATTTGAGTATGTATTCTTATCTTAGAAATAATTTCAAAAAAGGTCTTGCAAAAATTACGAGAAATTGAGATATGTCTTTGTGAAATATAACGTAGAATTTTGGTAAAAATGTGTGTGTGTTATATGGAGTGGAAAAAGTAGGAGTGACATTTGTAGCACTCTACACGGAAGCACCACTGATGAGTTATCATATGTATATGGACGAAGTGTGTTGAGTGTGGTTCTTCTTCTTTCCACTACCAAGAAACAAAATTTCGTTCATGAGAAGAAAAAAATTGACCGAAATAACTGGCATTCCAATGTATTATCATCAAATCATCAAATATATATAAGTCAATCAACAAACCAGTTTCAACCGCAAAAAATAGTTTTTGCCATAATAAAGAAAAATATGTTGCCTTTGTATTTAATATGCAAATGTTATGACTTTTAAAAAAATAATTTCCAAAAATCTAATGATGCAGTTCTATAATATTTTCCTTTAAAAAAATATCCATAATAATCACTAATATTTTAGAGTATTTAAGCATATATTTGCAATATCAAAAACGTGCACCATAAAGTGATTTAATTCGTAGGGGGTGAAGTGGGGCAAGAAGGGATAAAAATGGTACCTATCAAACGCCAACAGCTACATTCCTCTAATTGAGTAGATACATAATATAAAAGTATTTTTTCCAAATTCGTACTTTTAAGGGGTAAAATGGGAATAGAGGGATAGAAATGGTACCAACCAAACGAATTCACCTAGAATAATGAAATTCGGCGTATGTACTCCTCTGATTGCGTAGACACGTGAAATAAACGGATTTTTCAAAATCTGTACTTTTTGGGGTTAAAATTACTAAACGACTAAACTAGGAAAAAGGGGATAAAACGGTACCAACATAATGGCCGCAGCTTCAATCATGGAATTGGGTGTATACATTCCTCTGGCTGCATAGCCACGCAAAATAAAAACATTTTTCCAAATTCGTACTTTTTACTTTTACGGCAAAAATTGTGATGGATTTTCAAAATATATATATATTTTTAAAAAATAGATAAATATCGGCCCGGCCGAACTTAACGCCTTTTTTATTTGTTCTGGGATATTGTTCTGACTCAAGACCATTTTGCATCTATATTTAATAGAATGCAAATTTATTTGTAAATGTCATGGTGACATTTATTACTTGGCTGCAGACTACCACGATCATGATTTCGATCATGTCAAAAGACTTTTCAAGTGGCTTCGCAGCGACTTTTCAACATCAAACCCGGCCGCTATAATGAGATTATTCTCACAAACGAACGAGAATTTGGCATTTTCACGTTTTTGAGTAACAGAGGCCCAATTGCTGCGAACAGCGACGAATCGATAATTGATGGTCATCATTAACACTGACCGATACAGCTGCGATATTTTCTTCAGTTCGCACTCTACGTAAGCGTGTTGGTGGTTTAATGTCCAGCAATGTAAATTTGGTGCGAAATTTAGTCACAATAGCCCGAATAGCCGCTTCAGTGGGTCGATTAAACTCACCATAAAATGGAAGCGCGCGATGAACTTTCTTAACAGAGCACGCATTTTGATAATGAAATTAAATAATTTGCAAGCGTTGTTCGTTTGTAAGACGATTCATGGTTAAATTATAGACCAAACTGAAGATGTTTGACAGTGAAACAAAACACGAAACAAACAAACGTACGTCAGCTGTTTAAACCAGTGTTGCCAAAAAGATAATAGTTAAAAAATCACCCTTTATTTTTTCGTAATAAAATTAGTTAATTCATTTTAAAACCTCGCCCACTTTAGGGCATGTTTTCAAATATGTGTTGCTTGATAGTACTTGACTATATATATCAAAGTAATTCTTTAGGAAGGCAAAGTACACATTTTTAAATTCCATTATCGTTCGGATTCACAATGGAATGTATACACCTATTATTACGATTCTACCTACAATAGTTTGTTTGGTACCAGTTTTATCTCTACTTTACCCCATTTATCTCTAAATGTACGAATTTATAGGAAGACTTTTGTTCCGCTCGTCTACGAAGTCAGACAAATTTATAAATAGAATTTCATGATTCTAGCAGCAGCCACTTGATTAGTCCCATTTCTATCCCCTTTTGCTCCGTTTTTCCATAAAAGTACAAATTTCCAAAAAATTCTTTATGAATATCTACCTTTTTGGGCCTAAAACTATGAATATCAAAAGATCACATTATATTTCGAATATACGCAACTTGAGCGAAATATACACCGATTTTCATTATTTCACCTGCAGTTCTTTCATTGGTACCAATATTATCCCTTTCCTCGCCGTTCCCCCATAAAAGTATTCTTTTTATACCCTACACAACTTCGTGGAAGTTAGTTTTCCGCCAAATGTTTGTAACACCCAGAACCGATCCGATCGGCTCAGAATCACAAGCTGAATCGATTTAACGATGTCTGTCTGTCCGTCCGTCTGCTGTCCATCTAAGCTTGTTCGCACTCTACAGGTCACATTTGCTGTCCAATTGCGATGAAATTTGGCAGAAGTAGTTTTTTTAGCCCAAGGACGATCGGTATTGAATTTGGTTCAGATTTACATATAGCCTCCATATAAATATACATCCAATTTACCCTATTGCCGCTGTAAAATACACATTTTACATTGGATCTTGTTCAAATTTTCAGGATAGTGTTATACTCGGACTAGAAACAGCTAACATGAAAGTGGGTTACATGGGTCCATGTTTCGATATAGCCCCCATACAAATGTACCTCCGATTTACACTATTATTGCCCTAAACACACACATTTTAATTCGGATCTTGATGCAATTTCACACATCATGTTATATTTCAACTAGAAACACCTACTATGAAAGTCAACTATATGGGTCCATGTTTTGGTATAGCCCCCGTACAACTGGGCCCCCAGATTACACTATTATCACTTTCAAACGCACATCTTACATGGGATCTTGATAAAATTTTGCAGATCATGTTATATTTCAACTAAGAATTCCTACTGAGAAAGTTATCTATAAGGGCCCAATTTTTAATGTAGCCCCCTTATTAACGGGCCCCAATTTTTATTATTACAGCTCTAGAACCTACTACTACGTTGGATCTTAATATTTTGCAGATCATCAAATGAGAATACCTTCTTTGAAAAAAAGTGGGCACTTGCCCACTTTTCATTGTAGCGCCCTTAAAAATGGCCCAAAATTTTTACTTTTACCTCTCTAGAATCCATAGTTTGCATCAGTAGTTTATCAAATTTTGCAGATCATGTTATATTTCAACTAAGAATACCTACGATGAAAGTTAAATGTATGGGTCCATATATTGGTATAGGGTCCATATAGGTATATATACAAATGGGACCTCATTTTACTATATTTCGCTCTACAACCTATATCTTACAACGGATCTTGAATAAAATTTTACAAATTATGATATATTTCAACTAGGAATACCTACCGTGAATGAGAACTATATAGACCCATGTTTTTTGCACAAGCCCCAATTGTTGTGATAGGCCACCTACAAATTTTCGTCCGTTTTATCCTATTCCGTTGTAAAATCTGCACATATATTGTCACCGCTCATATGCACCTTCCGATTTGTTGATAACACTCAGGAATCATCTTATTGCAGCCATTCTTGTTTTTAATTTCCTTGAGTTTGCACGTCTAGCTACAACTATTTGGTGGGTACCAATTTTATCACTTTTTTTACATTTTCTCCCTTAAAAGTACGAATTTTGAAAATCACTGAAATTACATTATTCTGGCTGCATCCGTTCAGTTTATCCCTCTATTCCTATTTTACCCCTTTAAAGCACGAATTTGGAAAAATCTTTTTATTTTACGTGTCTACTCAATTCAATAAAATATCACATCGAATTTTATTATTTACACACGGAATGACAAATTAAGTTTACCCGCATCCTATGATGGAGGGTATAACAAGTAAAGCAAATACGTGTCCTGATAAGTAATTAAAGTTTGAGAACTACAAAAATGCTAAGCTTAAATAGATAAAAGCTTGCAAATTGAAGTATTTTTAACAGGTATTCTTTTATTTGACACTTATAACGGTATCATAGGGTGCGAATACATATTTAAAATGAGAATACGTATTATTTGAGAAAACTGTATCCTATGGAACTTTGTACGATGAGGAAATGAAAAACTAAAAATTTTATCAAGTCAATTTTGCCTATTGTTTCAGACGTGCAAATGTATCAGATTTTTAAAGATATTGAGACATTTTTTGTAGAGACACTGTTACTTTTACCAAATAATAATAAAAAAGAAAACAATTTTATTATTACTTTTGCAATGAAGTATTTAAAAATCTCAATGACATCCTTTATATACTTTAAGTATTTTTTCAAATATTTTAACACCTTCCTCCATTCAGGAGAAATGAATGCTTGAATTGATACTAAATTTAACATGACGGATAATAGCATCCATCTCACTCGAAAAGAGTTTGTCTTTTATGAAAACATTAAACCATCAAAAGCAACAAACATTATATTTCATACCGGAATGTTGTTATTTATGACGGAAATAAAGTGTTCCCAAATTAAAGACAACACCTGGCAGAGATACTCAACCAGACTCCTGAGCCAGCATCCGGGCACCCTCAGCATGCCATCCGGAAATTATTTCACTTTGAGACAACAACAAAATAATTCAAGCATTTCACGAAAATAACTTCCCAAAAACTGCACGAGTGTACGCGCGCGCTATCATATGCGCCATGTTAGGCATAAAATGGCAATTTCAGAAATCCTTGTTAAGCGCGTTGTTAATGGGCCTTGTAGAGGAAACGAAAGTAACAGCAAGCAGCAAACGAAAAAAAAACTTTGGTAATTAATGTTGATTATATGGGGGTATCTTAACATATTTTTATGCCATAAAATAAATTATATTACTGCGCAGCACAGACACAACCACAGTCACAGTAAACGATAAATGTTCGCAGAATTATGCTCTTCCAGAGGGTCTTAACAGCCATGCCAAGCCAAGTCAGGAGGAAGAAGACAATAAAAATCACAAATTAAAAGGAGTGAAGAACAGTAGACAATGCACTAAGGGCTAAGGACGAAACAAGCAGAATACAACGATTAGAATGTGCGCTGCCATAGAGAGTGCAATATATTTATCACGTAGTCATTGCTGTCCACTGATGAAGATAAAGACAGAGAAAGAAAATCCTACATAGCCGAGCTTCTCATTAAAAATGGGCCAAAAAAGGAGTTTCGTGGATATATAGATTTTTTTCTTTATATAGGGTGAGCCATTTAAAATTTTAAATTAGAATTGGCTATAAAAAAGGACTGATTATTTTTTTCAAATTTCTGTTTTTATTAGAAAGGTTGAACTTTGTCGTTTAATAATGGAACACAAAATCATTCATACGACTGATACAATATAACCTGATGCAAACATAAACCTGAAAATGAAACAAGTAAATACGGCGATAAGTTCGACCGGGCCGAACTTTATATACCCTCCATCATGGATTGCATTCCACAGAGGCTGTCGATTTTCGTAGAAGATATATATAAAAATATAAAATATATTTTTAATAAAACCAAACCGAAACAAATAGAAATATTGAAAAATTGTTTCAAACCACGCTTACATTTAACTCAGTGAGTTAAATGTGAAGAAAAACCTGAAGTATGGGGTTATTTGCATCGTAAACACATTCTTATATAAAGCTAATTTTTGGAAAGAAATTCAACCATTTCAAATTTTCCCCCTTAAAAATTAAATCATGAATAATCTACATAAACTTTTTAAATGGAAAAAATTGAAATGGTTGTTAATATTAAATTAAAATAGGTAGACGAATGAAAAGTATATTTAGCAGATGTTTTTCTCTTTCATTTGATACCCATATCGTTATTGTAAGACACGCAAAAGTATGAAACTAAATTATTGAAATATTTACATCCTTTGGAAATTAAAAGTCCTGTAAAAAAGACAAACGAACACGAAATAAAAACTGATTATGAGTTTTCCTATTAATGACCTATAGTTTCACTTCTATATAATCTCGTTCTTGGGAGGGAAATCATGTCACACGATTTTATTGTAACATCTTATGCGATGTTTTCATCCCAATTTATCCATTGAAGGACCAAAATTTCAGAAGTTTTTTTTTCAAAATTTAGCTTTTTGTAAGACTAGAATGTGTTTACGATGCTAATAACCCCACTGAGAACCAACAGTAAAAAAATTGTCGTCCCTTAATGGGTCAGGAAGTTCTAAAAATTGCAATTGGTGACCAATACCTCTGGAACGATCCAACAAAAACACAAATCTAACTAAAAATATGGAAGTTATTGCGGTTTTTATAAAAAATGCAACAACAATTGAACAACAAAAAATGCAAGTTTTTGATATGATTTGATAAGGTTCGGAGCAGATTTTTATTTCTAGCTGTTTTTTCTAAATACCATTCTCACTGTGAATTTTATTCAAGAAAACTCTGATTTATAGAGGTTATTTTGAAAGCGTCCAGCTCACGAACGGACAATGATAAAAGCGAAATATTTTGAGAGAACACATAAAACAAACCAATCTTTAATTTTAGTCGGGAACATCTAATATACATATATTGAAATAATATTGTTAAATAGGCGTAAATGCCATAAATATTTGTAGCTAGTGGGTGCTACAGTTGGTTGCATTTCCATACTATTTTAATTCTAAAAGAACAAATTTTTCATGATTCAACCAATATACATATACAACCATAATACTTTTATGGCAAAAGTGCGAATTTGGAAAAACATTTTTATTTTGTGTGTATATGCAGTCACAGGAATGTCATGATTCTAGCTGCGGCCATTTGATTGGTACCATTTTTATCCCATTTTTCTATTTTACCCCCTTAAGAGTACGACTTTCTAAAATCTCTTTATTTTACATGTCCACGCAATTAGAGGGAATGATCACACCGAATTTCATCATTCTAGCTATAGTCGTTTATATGGTACTATTTTTATCCCTCTGTATCCATAGTATCCCTGGATAGTACGAATTTGAAAACAAACTTTAATTTTTCGTGTCTAGAGGAATGTATACTCCGAATTTCATGACTCTAGCTGCGGTCATGTGGTTGGTACTATTTTTATCCCCTTTTTCCATTTGAACCCCAAAAAGTACGAATTTCTAAAAATCCGTTTATTTTACGTATCTACGCAATCAGAGGAATGTATACACCGAATTTCATTATTCTAGGTGCAGCCATTTGGTTGGTACCATTTTCATCCCCCTATTCCCATTTTACCCCTTAAAGTACAAATTTGGAAAAAAACTTTTATATTATGTATCTACTCAATTAGAGGAATGTACGCACCGAATTTCGTGTTTCTAGCTGTTGTCGTTTGATATGTACCATTTGTATCCCTTTTAGTCCCATTTCACCCCCTACAAATAAAAATCACTCTATTGTTCACGTTTTTGTTATAGGGGGAATGCGTATATCCAATACCAAATATATTGAAAAAATATGCTTAAATACTCTAAAATATTAGGGGTATTATTGGTATTTTTAGTGTTTGTGAGGGAAAATTTTTCCTTTGGGCCGATTTGGCCCAGTTTCAATCCCAGCCGATCTACGACTATAAGAAGCATTTATGGAAATTTTGGACGATCTAGCTACTTTATTTTAGCTGCTAGCTTGCTTTCAAAAGACGGACGGACATCGCTAGATCATCTTAGAATTTTATGAGGATCAAGAATATATATACTTTATAGGGTCTCAGGTCTCAGATCCTGGTTAATGAATTAATTATTTACTGAGAAATCTTTCGTGTTGGATGAAAATTGCTGAGCGTGCTTGGTATTGCAATGCATATTATGTTAGACGTTACAAACAGAATATCAAGTTTAGAATTCTCCTTATCTCGCGTAGAGACCATCAACGGAATAAACATTCCACCACACACATTCATGGAAAATGTAAAACGTTTTATACTTATGAGCTCATTACAAATAAAGAAGACTAAACCAGAAACCAGAACGGCGACGACGACAAAGAAAACGCTTAAATAATACAGGATTTTCATCACTTACGAATGCACCACCTCCACCCACAGCGGTCCCTTCTTTCCTTCGTTCGGGGGAACTACTCACCGCTTGCACTGCTCTTCCTGCCTTTGGCTTTGGTGTGAAAGCAACCGTGTCCTTTTCACACCCCACTTCTTGAGCAACGCAGTTTATGGCATACTTTGATACGTTGAAATGAGGGAATGCGACAACAGACGGTATTAACTGCCGCCTGTTAACTAAACATCACAGCAATAGGCGGTGTGGGAATGTGTGTCAAAGAGCCTCTTAAACCACACCACCATCACACAACAATCATGATAGTCCTTTTAAGTTTAGTAAGTTTTGAGTGTTTTATGCCTGCTTATTTTTACTTTAATATTGTGATTACCCTTTGGCTTCAAGATGCAAGAGTGATGAGACTTATTAGAACAAAAGGCATAACAAATAACTGTGCAGGGTCTTAGCTTATTAGTCGGGGGTAAAGTAAGTAAATAAAAGCCGAGCTATTACTTTTCAAAACAAAGAGTAAGTAGTAACAAAAGTCTAGGTTACTTGGCAGCTCACTTACACGAGAGCGTTAAATCTAGGGTGAACCATTTAAAAAAAGAAAGTATTGATTATTTTTTAATTTCTGGTTTTATTGGAAAGATTGAACTTTTTTATTTAATAATGGAACACAATATCATTCATATGACTACCACGCCTGGATCGGTAGTACCTCATCCGATCAACCCATCACCAGCCTAAAATACACACCAAAAAGTGACTCCACTGCAAAAAAAGAGCACCCAAAGAAGTGAAAAAGATGTTCATCTTGTAATTCGGAAGTGGTGAATTGAATTATACTGAATTAAATATTGTTTATTTATAAAAAGTAATAAAAAAGCAAAACAAAGTTTTTTCCCGTGCCACTATTCGAACCCTAGACCTTCAGGGTGCAAAGCGGACACCTTACCTCTGTAACCCCATACTAAAAAGTCGTTCCAATTCACTTGTGAAAATGCTATTCGTAAAATTACGGAATATTAACATATTATCGACTTCTTTGAAATTTGTTTAAAAGAACTTCCTCAAAACAGGGAAAATGCACATTAAAATGTATAATAATGATTTTATCAAATTTGGAAACACCTTATATTTCAACTAGAAACTTCTGCGGTTAAAATGCGTTAAATCGGTTCAGAGTTAGATATAGCCACCACACAAATCTTCTCTAGAAAACAGATTTTGATCTGAACACGTTATATTTCATCTTGAAACATACATTGTGAATGTGGGTCTCATCGGTACATGATATAGGACACATGCCAAAATCCTCACCGAACTGTAATGGCGTTGAAAGGGGAGGATATCAAGTATCCTTACTTGTTTAAATATAATACATTAATCTCCAGCATAAAATTAGAGAACACGATTTAAAAATCGAGGCCAAAATTAACAAGTAAAGACGTCTTAAGTTGTGCACAGTATTAGAGGCTGTCGACTTTACACAGAAGTGCAGTACCATAGTAGGAAAATTCTGATATGTCGTATGCGCATTACGATATTTGTTAACCATTTTAAGCTATAAAACATACTTGTATTGTGATGCTTCATTGTTCACTCATAGGAGACATTGGTATGGGAGCTATATAAAGGGTCCGCGATCTAACGTTTTTTTTCAACTATTCAATCGTTGGACTATTATTTGTGGGGTGCCCGAGGCAGCCATTTGAATGAAATTATTTTCCATTATTAACCGGAAGGATTGTACTTTCAAATAAAAAAAGAAATTTGAGAAAATATTCAGTAGTTTTTTTATAACATTTTCAAAAAAAAAGTTATTTGGCGGACCCTATAGAAAGTATATTCTGCTCATTTCAGAGGTTCAAATTTTCCGCAAATGTGTCTTACGGTGTCTTACGCTTGGGATTGAAAGTGGACAATTTCCTTAACAAGGACTGAAAATATTCCCATATATTGAGATTATTTAAGTATTTTTTTAATGTTCTGCTTAATATGCACTTGAAATTTGTTGCGTACATTACTCTTGTAGCGTGAAAGCATTAAAAATTAAATAAAAGATTTAGCGGAGGAAATGGGACAAACAAGGGTACCAATGCAAGGACATCAGCTAGAAACATGAAATTCGTTGTGTACATTCCTAAAATAGAGTGCTTTTTTGAAATTTGTACTTTTTAGGATAACAATTGGAATGGAGGGATAACATTTTTAAAAATTGAATGAAATGCATACATAAGCATTCATCAGACTTTGTAGACGCGAAACATAATGCAATTTTTAAAAAAATTTTACTTTTAGGCGGAAAATGGGGCGAAAGGGAATAAAAATGGTACCAACCAGACGGCTGCAGTTGTAATAGTGAAGTTCGGTGTGTACATTGCTCTGTCTGCGTAAACTCAAGTTAATATGTACTAAAACTGAGGAAACTTGAACTTCGTATTGCATTAATGCAATACTTTCTTGCATCAAGTCCTTGAAAATAGCACATGCTTTGAACTTGATTCCAGTTCAACTTTTCCAATCTGAGGAATTTTCAAAAAATTTCCTTAAACCAACTAAATTTGTACTCAGCCTGACTAAAATTTTACTTTATAATTCAATTTTTCGTTATTTATAAGTTCATTAATGTGAAGAACTTGGCATACATTTAAGTACATACATTAACTTTATTTCAAGGAAAAATATATTTATACACTCCACGAGAGTATTATGGCTTTGTGCATTTGTTTGTAACACCAAAAAGGAAACGAGATAGACCCATTGTTAATTATACCGATCGACTTAGAATCACTTTTTGAATCGATTTAGATTTAGAAGTTTTTCAAACGCTATTTAATTTGAAGAAAATCGGTTCAGATTTAGATATTGCCCCCATACGAATTTCACTCCCGATTTTACTCTACTCTACTCACTCTAGATACCACATATTACAACATATTTTCTTTAAAATTGGCAAACCATCTTATATTTCAACTAGAAACACCTGTGGTCAAAATATGTTAGATCGGTTCAGATTTATATATCGATCATTCCATGTCAAACCGAACACTTTTTCACATCACCTTTTCTGATTTCGTTGATACTTTGTACGATAACTAAACTTTATAAAATATTTGATTCGTAGAAGACGAAAAAAACGATTTTTTTCAAAATATATGATCAATTGCAAATTACGAAAATCAAGAAAAACGTGCCGAGGTATGAACATTGAAAATGGTGTAGTGAGAAAACGCGTGGGCACAATTCAAAGAATGATTGCTTATTTTAAAGGTAATTACAAGTACTTTTCGCCGACGTTCTTGGCTATTGACTGCTACTGACAACAATTTTGTGTATTTCTGACTTTTCTTCTTCTTTTGTAATTTGCACTATGAAAACACCAACCTAAAAATTCAGAAAAAATATAGGCATATTCCCTGATCGATTCTAAACAAACGCTAAAAATTTCAGCTTGGAGAAATAACGGGTTGTATTTTTAAGAAAAAAATTACTAAATGTAGTCGCTCGAAAAAAGTATTTTCTAAACGATTGTTCATAAATCATTATCGATGTAGCTTTTCGGAGAAATTGTCAAAAAAATCGTCCGTGTTTGTATTCAAACTTTCAAGTGCACATCGATCAGTAGTGACCCATTGCTTATATGAATCATATTGCCATGAAAAATTTGTTTTATCTGTTCAATTAAGTCGTCGCATTCAGGGCACAATTCACATCGCCGAAGATAACAATCATGAGTTGGGGGGTTGCAAATTATTTTTGAGAGACAGTCTTTATCAGTTACAATTTGGAGGTTATCAGATATTAGTCTTGAAAGAGAAGACCAGTCAATCATAGGTTTTACGTTTTGATGTATACAGCACACACAAACGGAATGGGTTCCTGTAGTTCCCGGTAGAATACAGTATTTCGGTCGCAATTCCGCGAACTTAGAGTATTTCGCCTCTGGGTATTTTTCTTTGAATAATACTTCTTTAAAGTTGCACAGTACCAGTCTTTTTTGAATTGATTCATTTTCAATTTTAACACAGTCTTTTTTTCCGGACATAACTCTGCTTATTTCCTGAGATCCATAAAACTCAATTACTTTTTTTACAACTTCATCTGTAATGGGTTTCCCGGTTTTGGTTTAGGAGAAGCAAAAAAGCATTCACAACATTCTAAGCTACAGAAATCATGAGCCTTGTTGCACCACTAAAATTACTGTAAGACCAGTCCGCGAATAATGTCAAAATTTTAATTTTTAACTCTCTATTACATGCAGTTTTATACGTTTATTTTAATTTTGATATAATAACAACGCCGTCATTTTCAAATTGGTCTTCCTCATCGACATCAGCTGAATAAAATATTTTCTCTCTAACCAGACTAACTATTTTTCTTTTTTTGTTAGCGACATGTTTTTTTTTGTATAGTTGTATATGTGGATAGATGAATCCCCAAACAACAACAATGATAATGAATCATTGGAAATTTTGGAAATTTTTAACGAGGCTTCTGATGAAATATTGCCATCGGATAAGTACGCGTTATTTACTTCAGGGATTGGCGTTAAATTTATCATTGAATCACTTTCACTATCTTGTATTGGCATTTTGTTCATTCTTATACGGCAACTATTACAAATTCTAATTTTTTCGCTCGAAGCATTTATTCAACGTAAACATTTTATAGGTTTCTGTCCATGTTTTGCAATTTTAAATGGATTGCAACAGGTATCGTTACGCGGCTTCATTTTGGTTCGCGACATCGGGAGTTATCGCGAAAAGTACAAAATTGTGATAGAAAAGATACGCAAATCTGTTTGAAAAACTATTTTTGGACGAATGTGTGTGTATCGTAAGCAAAGCATACACAACCTACGTGTGTGTATGTTATTTTATGAACAATCGTTCAGAAAATACTTTTTTCGAGCGACTACATTTAGTAAATGTTTCCTTAAAAATACAACCCGTTACTTCTCCAATCTGAAATTTTTAGCGTTTGTTTAGAATCGATCAGGGAATATGCCTATATTTTTTCTGAATTTTTAGGTTGGTATTTTCTTAGTTCAAAATACAAAAGAAGAAGAAAAGTCAGAAATATACAAAATTGCTGTCAGTAGCAGTCAATAGCCAAGAACGTCGGCGAAAAGTACTTGTAATTACCATTAAAATAAGCCATCATTCTTTGAATTGTGCCCCATTTTCAATGTTCATACCTCGGCACGTTTTTCTTGATTTTCGCAATTTTTAATTGGTCATATATTTTGAAAAAAATCGGTTTTTTTTCGTCTTCTACGTATCAAATATTTTATAAAGTTTAGTTATCGTACATAGTTTCAACGAAATCGGAAATGGTGATGTAAAAAAGTGTTCGGTTTGACATGGAAGGATCGATATAGCCCCCATACAAATTTCGTTCCCGATTTGACTTTTTCCGCTCTAGAGACCACATATTTCACTTGATTTGCTTCAAATTACCTTGCATTACCTTATAATTCTACTTGAAACATCTGTGTTGAAAATGGATTAAATCGGTTCAGATGTAGATATAGCCCCCATACAAATTTCGCTCCCGATTTGACTTCTTCCGCTCTAGAAACCACATATTGTACTCGATTTTCTTTAAATTTGGCACAACATCTTATAATCCAACTAGAAACACCGGGAAATTGGAAATTGGGTAAGATCGGTTCAGATTTCGATATAGGCCCCATACAAATGTTGCTCCCGATTTGAATTTTGCGCTCTAGAAACCACATATTGTACCCGATTTTCTTTGAATTTGGCACAATATCTTATAATCCAACTAGAAACACCGGGAAATTGGAAATTGGGTGAGATCGGTTCAGATTTAGATATAGCCCCCAAACAAAGGACGCTCCCTATTTGACATTTTCCGCTCTAGAACTCACATATTGTACCGATACGATTTTCTTTAAAATTGGCACAACATCTTATAGTCCAACTAAAAAAAAACTATGGTGAAAGTGCGTAAGATCGGCTCAGATTTAAATATAGTCCAAATACAAATGTTGCTCCTAAAAGTTTAACCGATTTTGGCCAAACTATACATTTTATATTTCACCCAGGTTTCAATATATCCTCATACAAATGTCCTTTCCGATTTAACATTTTTTGTCAAACACATACATTTACAGGATACAAAAAACCTTCCCGTTTTAACTTTTTCACGAATTGAATTGTATTCGGATAGAAAGTGGAGTGTATCATAGATTCGGCCCCGCCCGACTTTAGCTTTTCCTTATTTGTTTTAACTAAAAACTTCCTAAATGAAAATTTTCCATACAAATATTTATTCATTATTTTCTTTCTTAAAAGCAAGAAAATTTCCACTCATTAATTAGTTAATTATAATAAAATTTACATAAAAACAGTAGATTTACTACCCAATTTTTAGTATATGTGAAGTGAAATAAGGAAACTCTAATCATATATACTTAGTTTTCCTTCCAGTAATATTAAATAAACTGGAGTTAAAATGTTAAACTAAATTGGATAAAACCCATATGTAGAGTGTAGACACGAACAATATAGATATCTTTCGACATCCGTACCTTTAGAATCAAAATGGGGTAACATTGGCAACAACCAAGCGCTTGCAGCTAGAATCGTGATATCTAGTGTTTACATTTCTATAAAATCGTACGTAATGAAAAAATGATATTTTGTATTAGTAATTTTCGTATCAAAATGGTACAGACATTTGGTCTTTAGCTGGAGTCAAGAAATTGCAACTGGAGGAAATCGACCATGAAGGAATGAATGAATAATGAAGCATCACAATTTATTTGAAACAGCGCACAAAAGTAGTATAGTTTGAAATAGTAATCAAGTAACGTAATGTGCATAACAAATATATGTAAAGTCGAAAGCCTGCAATCTGCCGTTAATACTGTGGTGGAGGGTATATAAGATTCAGCCGACGTTATCGCCTATTTACTTGTTTCTATGGGAACATACTAAAAATGAGTCTAAAAATGTTACTCAATTCAATTACTCAAAACTTATTTTTAGTAATTTTTACTTGATCTGATTGAACTTCAAATAGGTGTGTTTGTTTTTTTTTCATAAATTCCCACCAAAATCCCCATTTAATTTTCTTGTCCTTTTGACTAGCATAAAATCAAAGGATGGAGACAAATCCACTCATCTTGCAAGCCTGATATGGAAATGGTTTCAAATGTCAATTTTGTACAAAGACAATACAATAGAATTTTATATGTACAACGTAATTAGGCATACAAATCTATGAATTTGATCGTAATAAACGGAGTCCGTATTATATTGTATTGTCTTTGTTTTGTATTACTATCTATTACAAATTTTGTTATGTACGACGTATTTGCTATTAGTAATTTACATTCTAAATTTTGTGTAGTCATACTTTATTCAAATTTAAATTCACAAAAGTATTTGATTTAGTTGATGTCCTTTAAATGAGTGTGTCATTAACTTTTAATTAAAACTCAAGTCTTTGAAATAATTCTATGGAATTTTAATTTTCCATCTCCTACATTTAACCAAAAAAAAAACACCCATTCTTCAGACTTCCTCCGTCACTACATTGTCATCTGTCAACAGTCTGGCAAAAAGCTGCAGAACGAACGTTTGTGACTGTGAACATTTCCTTCCTGTAATGACTTTATGAATATTTAATCGACTGACATCTTAAGTCAACAAAAAGCTAACCAACCAAACAAGCAGCGGAAGTTAAGCGCAGGACGCAGGAAGAACGTGTAAGGGACTGCAAAAGACTAGGACTAACTTAACTAACCACTCGCACATAAGTTCCCTTTTTATTTTATAACACCAGCACACAGCGAAAAAACAAACTAATGTCCTGTTGTCCTCTTTATGTTTCTTCTTCTCTGCATGTACATATGTATGTATGTATGTATGTATGTATGTATGTGTTTGTGTATATACGACTTACTCATATTGTATCTCTTTTGTTATCTCTTTGCAGAATCATAACGAATTATTTTGTAGTCTCCTTAGCCATGGCTGATATTATGGTCGCCATAATGGCCATGACATTTAACTTTAGTGTACAAGTAACGGGACGGTAAGTACAGCAAACGTATAACATTTTCACACACCCCCACACACACTCAGCGTCACTCCTTCATTCGGCCATCCATCCATCCACCCACCCACCTACCCACTCACTCATTCACTTTCACACTCAAATAAAAATACATTCAAGCACACAATCCAACACACTCACACAGCGACAAACTCATGGCCGCCACATAAGTCTACATAAGGCTCAGGCAGTATGCATTTTTGAGCTGACATCCTTGCGCGAGAGGAGCACAAAAGCCGAGCTGCATAAAATGCAAAAAGTCATGAATGCATGAAGGCAGAACATAGTAAAAAAGGCAACAAAAACAAAGGACATACATACATGCAAATTTCTGAATGGGAAGGACATGAAACAACTACAAAAAATAGCCCACATCAACCAACGCCATGTGTTGACGATATCCGCTTTGTGAACAGCGCGCACTATGGGCCAGCGTACCGATGTGGTGGCCAAAAGGCTTTCGACTGTCAAGCGAGGCTCACCGGGATTTGTTTGTAGCCGAATGTTACAATTATTGGATGAAATATTTGATAATTTTGGATTATTTATAATTTAGGATTTATATCCTGTTATCAAATTCCTTCATATCGCCGTTTATAACATTTGACTTCTAAATTCAGGACAAAAAAGGATTGGGATAGCATAAATGTTGGCTATAAAGTCAAAAATTGTGGAATAGGGAAAATTTGTGACAGAATCGTTTCAAAAACCCAGATAGTGAAAGTTGAAATAATTGCAATTGGAACTGCGAATAATAGATTTGTGCAACAATTGCAGTTTTGTTTGCGACTGACTATGTAAAGGGTCCGCCAAATAACTTTTTTTTTTGAAAATGCTATAAAAAAACTACTGAATATTTTCTCAAATGTCTTTTTTTATTTGAAAGTACAATCCTTCCGGTTAATAATGGAAAATAATTTCATTCAAATGGCTGCTGAGGGCACCCCACAAATAATAGTCCAACGGTTGAATAATTGAAAAAAAAACGTTAGATGGCGGACCCTATATATGTGCAATAGGCTGGGGCCATACAAATGGAAATACAATTCGCAGTCACTCCACTAAAAAAGTTTGGATTGTTTAATGATGATTTGCCAAATATTTCGTTCCTAGATCAATCCTTCTGTGAGTTGACCTGAAAATATCCATAAAAATAATTTTTTCCCGTGTAATTTATTTTGTGCTGCAATTTTTTTCACAACAACATTTTTCCTGAAATAATATACCCTTGATAGCACTTTAAATATAAATATTGATTCTTGTCCTAGATTAACTTATTGGTTGAATTATTGCACCTTTATAGTAATTTGTTGTGTTTATTTTATATATGATAGCACTTTAAATATAAATATTGATTCTTGTCCTAGATTAACTTATTGGTTGAATTATTGCACCTTTATAGTAATTTGTTGTGTTTATTTTATAGTGGCAACTGAAAAACTTTTCGTATGTAGTGTTAGAATTTTATAAAACATTAACATAAATAGCGACAGTTAATACCTTTAGAATAATGCATAAATGATGAACATCGGAAGGAAATTGACGCCGCAGCGCTCATTTTTGTAAACAGAGTTTGAAAATTTTGGCTCTGAAAATCCATCTACTGCATAAAATTATATTACAAATATGGAGTCAGTGAAATATGGAGTCAGGTATCATTACAAAGGTCTTGATTCCATCTATTTATTTTATTTCAAACAATCCAATCTTCATTTTTGAAGTGACCGCTGAAATTTAATTTCGTGTCCCATCCTAATGTACAAACTACATTGGTTTTTAATACAAATGCAAGAAAATTAGAAAATAAAATGAAAGTTTTGCAAAAATATTCATATTGTTTTTTTTTGTTTACTGTGCTCTAACTCATTTTTATCGAAAATGATCGATCTTCTAAAAAACTAAATTTTGTAAAAATATTCAATATTCTTTTACCGTGCTCTATCGAAATACCCATTATTTTTGACGAAAATGATCGATCTGCCGAAAAACATGGACCAATTTTAACCCTAGTAATTTTGTTTTGTAAGCTGGCGTGTAATTTTCCTATTTAAGTGGGAAAAGCTTTATTTACAAATTTGGAGTCTCTTGGTAACCACTACTGAAATTGTCCGTCCATTTTTTCGTAGAATATTTTAATCCTTAAATTTTCTTTTTGAATGGACTTTTTCGTTTTTCTCGAAAAAGAGTGAACTTCTGACAATAAGAATTATCTCAGACATTTACTTATAACATTTTTATACACTCCACGAGAGTATTATGTCTTTGTGCATTTGTTTGTAACACCCAAAAGGAAGGGAGATAGACCCATTGTTAATTATACCGATCGGCTTAGAATCACTTTCCGAGTCGATTTAGCAATGTCCGTCTGTCTGTCCATCTATTGTTGTGATCACGATACAGGTCGCAATTGTTGCCAGAACCAAACGAAACTCTGCACAAGTTTTTCGGGACAAGGACGAACTCTGTTTGATTTGAAGAAAATCGGTTCAGATTTAGATATAGCCCCCATACGAATTTCACTCCCGATTTGACCCTTTTCACTCTAGATACCACATATTTCAACAGATTTTCTTCAAAATTGGCAAAACATCTTATAGTTCAACTGGAAACACCTGTTGTAAAAATATGTTAGATCGGTTCAGATTTAGATATAGCCCCCATACGAATTTCACTCCCGATTTGACCCTTTTCACTCTAGATACCACATATTTCAACAGATTTTCTTCAAAATTGGCAAAACACCTTATAGTTCAACTGGAAACACTTGTGGTAAAATTGTGTTAGATCGGTTAAGATTTATATATAGCTCCCATACAAATTTCGCTCCCAATTTGAATTTTTCCGCTCTAGAATCCACATATTTTAACAGATTTTCTTCAAAATTCGCAAAACACCTTATATTTCAACTGTTCAGATTTATATATAGCTCCCATACAAATTTCGCTCCCAATTTGAACTTTTTCGCTCCAGAATCCACATATTTTAACAGTTTTACTTCAAAATTGGCGAAACATCTTATATTTAAACTAGAAAAACCTATGTTTAAAATGGGTTTCGTTCCCCCAGAAACCGCGTATTTTCAGAGAATTTCTTAAAATTGAGCATAAAATTTATAACATATAACATAACATAACGTTATACTTCAACTAGAAGAACTTATTGTGAAGGTTAGTCACTTGTTTGGATATAGCCCCGATATAAATATTCTTCTCGATTTGAAAAATTGGGTCAGGTCATATTAGCCTATGATCAGGAAACATACAAAAAAATTTTCCCGTTTCACTTTTTTACTGAATTCAATTGTATTCCGATAGAAAGTGGAGTCATATAGTCGACCACGCCCGACTTTAGCCTTTCCTTACTTGTTTCATTTAGTATAATGCTTCCTTCGACCAAAAATTAAAATTTTTATAGTTATATAAGTTTAGCTATAACTTTAGTATACACACATGATCTACACAAAAAAATTAAATTGTCGCTACTCTGTTCCAAAAATGCTATTGTTGGAACATCAATGTCTGTTTCATTTTCTATTTAAATATTTCTCAAAGCAAGAATCTTCAAAAAATTAAATACTCTAAATATTAGGGTCTTCTATCCTCTATTATTGTTAGAGGAAAATTTCCCTATGGAGCGATTTAGCCCATTTGCTAACCCAGGCCATCGTATTGTTGGAAAGTCTGTATCTCCTATCTTGTTTCGTTTAGATGGTAGCGTTCTTTCCATTTATATAAATTATTGTGTCTCAGGTTAATATTTCACGGTATAAAAAAAGCTTTAAAAATAAAATTTAATATTCATTAAAAATTCTTGATATCGTTTTCGAGTTTAAAAAGCCAAAATTCTTAAACAAATGTTATACACATTAGGGTGAGTTTAATTTTACACCTTTTCAAAATCTGAGATCGGCTCGAGCAAAATCTATTGGACAACGGAAAATCCATTAAAACCTGACTTGTTTTTTTCTGGCGTCAAAATAGTTCCCCGGGAAATTGGTTTGAGGTTTTGAAAAACTGTCTGGCTTGATGATATTATGATATTACTATGAAATAGCAAAATAATTGATATTTTGATGTGTTCTATTTATAACCTCTACTAGTGTCTTTGTGCATTTGCTTGTAACACCCAAAAGGAAACGAGATATAACCATCGTTTATTATACCAATCGACTTGGTATCAGTTTAAGAGTCGATTTAGCAATGTCTGTCTGTCCATCTATTCTTGAAATCAAAGTACAGCTCGCAATTGTAGTCCGAACCAAATGAAGCATTGCATAAGGAAGATTTTCGGGATAAAAACGAACGGTATTTAATTTCAAGAAAATCGGTTCAGATTTAGATATTGCCTCCATATGAATTTCAATCCCGATTTGACTCTTTTCACTCTAGATACCACACATTTTAAAAGATATTCATCAAAATTGTCAAAACATATTATATTTCATATTTATATATAGCTCCCATACAAATTTTGCTCGTAATTTTCGTTTTCCGCTCTGGAAACCACAAATTCTTCAAATTCTGCAAAATATCTATAAGCAACTATGGTAAAAATGGGTCAGATCGTTGGATGGATCATATCGCTCCATTTTTTCACTGTAGAAACTACATATTTTAACAGATCTTCTTTAAATTTGGTACAACGCCTTATATTTCAACTAGAAACACCTGTGGTGAAATTGGATCAGATCGGTTCAGATTTATATATAACTCTCATACTAATTTCGCTCTCGGCTGGACTTTTTCAATCTGTAAACCACTTATTTAATAGATCTTCTTCAAAAATATCGTATATTTCAAGCATAAACACCCATGGCAAAAATGGGACAGATCTGTTCAGATTTATATATAGCTCCCATACAAATTTCACTTCCGGCTTAATTTTTTTCGCCCCAGATACCACGTATTTTCACAGAATTTTTCGAATTAAGATTAACGCGTTATACTTGAACCGGAAGAACCCATACAAAAATCCTTTCAGTTTTCACTCTTTTACCGAATTGAATTGTATTCGGAAAGAAAGTGGAGTGTATCATATAGTCGGCCCCGCCAGAAACGATCCATGTTTAGTCGTAAAATTGACATAGCCCACGGTAATATTCACTAAAGTAACCATGATTTTCATTAGTCTACTCTCTAATAAAGGGTTATTTATTTAAAAAAATTAAATTGGAATCGGCTATAAAAAAGTACTAATTATTTTCTGGTTTTATTGGCAATATCGAACTTTGTCATTTGATAATGGAATACAATATCATTCATATGATTACCATGACAGGCTCGGCAGTACCTAATCTGAAAAACTCAATTTTCCAGTATATAGCCCAACAGGGAAACGTTGTGGATGCGGCAATTTTGCTTATTGACGTAGCCACTGAAATGAAAATGAGCTTAATCTGAAAACACGAAAATTTTGCACGTTAAAGACTTACTACAATTTTGTACGAGCGTATAGCGTCCCATTTTGCAAATGCCAAACATAAACCTGAAAATAAAAACAAGTAAGGAAAGGCTAATGTCGGGCGGGGCCGACTATATAATACCCTACACAACTCCCTGTGTATATAAAAGTAGGAAAATTCACTAAGTGTGATTAAAGTTTCCTTATTTCAAAGTCATAGCAAATAGTTCATTTACTAGAAATAGGGTAGTAAATTTAGTTAAAAACATTTCATTGGATTTAATAAAAAATTCTTACAATTGAGTAAATTTATAGATGTGTGGAAAAAAATGTCCAATTTTAATTTAGAAAAATATTAAGAAATTTTTTGTTTGGAAAAAAATTTCATTCGTAAGAAGAAATTACTCGATCGAATAGCTAAAAGTCGAATGTATTACATTCAAATCCCATAGAAAAAATGTACTTGTTTTGAGCAAATTTGTCCTCAGTTTAAGTAAATATTTATTTGATTTGAGTAAAAATGTCAACAAAATTTTATTTAAAATATACATAGTTTAAGGAAAATTTTACCTCAATTTAGTAAGAATTTACTTGGTTTGAGGAAAAATGTTCTTAGATTTAGGAAAATTTCAGAAAAATGTGAACTAGATTTAGTATAAATGTACTTGATTTGGGGAAAAACTTACTTAATTTTCCTCAGTTTGAGTAAATATTTACTTGATTTGTGGGAAATTGAACTAGAATCAAGTTCAAAGCATTATATGAGGAAATATTGCTTTCGCGCTAAACGAAGCTCAAATTTACTGGATATTAGTTCATTTTAACTCACTATAGGTTCACTTTAATAATAGGATGACTCGGTTGGACATTTGATGTGGCCTACAACAACACTTGGGCCTGTGCCAAAACATGGGTCTATATAGCTCTCATTAACGGTAGTTATACTTAGTTGAAATATATCTTAATCTGCAAAATTTGATCAAGATCCGATGTATGATGTAGTTTCTAGAGCTGTAATAGAGTCGAATAGTGGCCCTTTTTAAGGGCGCTACATTCAAAAGTGGACCCATATAGAACACTTTCAAAGTAGGTATTCTTAGTTGAAATATAACATTATCTGCAAAATTTTATCGAGATCCAATGCAAGATGTGAGTTCTAGAGCTGTAATAGAGTTGAATAGGGGCCCAATTTGTATGGGGGTTATACCAAAATATGGACCAGATATTTGACTTTCATAGTATGTATTCTTAGTTGAAATATAATATAATCTGCAAAATTTGATAAACTTCCGATGTATAATCTGGGTCCTAGAAGGGTAATAATAAAAGTGGGGGCCCATTTGTAAGGGCGCTACATTAAAAAGTGGGACCTTATAGATCACTTTCAAAGTATGTATTCTTCATTGAAATATAACCTGATCTACCAAATTTTTTATCACGATCCAATGTAAAATGTGGGTTCTAGAGCGATAATAGTGTAAACTGGGGCCCATTTGTATGGGGGCTATACTAAAGAATTGACCTACATAGCTGGCTTTCAAAATAGGTGTTTCTAATCAAAATGTTACATTGTGTGGAATATTTGATCAAGATCTGATGTAAAATGTGCATTTTAGATCACTAATATTGTAAATCGGAGGTACTTTTGTATGGGGGCTATATCAAAACATAGACCCATGTGGTACTCTTTCCTGTGAGCTATTTCTAGTTCAAATATAACACGATCCTGAAAATTTGGTCATGATCCCATGTAAAATGCGTATTCTCGAGCAGTAATAGTGTAAATAATATGGATATTTGTACCTAACTCTGAACCGATTTTCTCCAAATTCAATACCAATTGTCGTTGGCCCAAAAAACTAACTTATGTCAAATTTCATGACAATCGGAAGACAATTGCGACCTGTAGAGTGCGAACAAGCTTAGATCGACAGCAGACGGACGGACAGACAGACATTGTTAAATCGATTCAGCTGGTGATTCTAAGCCGATCCGTATACTTAAAGGTCTAGCTCAATTATTTCTTGGTGTTACAAACACTTGGCGGAAAACTAACTTATAATACCCTAGTCCACGAAGTGGTGTAGGGTATAATGGATGTTATTCTACCTTTCAAAGCCAAAAGTGAAAGAAAAGGGTAGTTCAAATCTAAAATGTTATATGACCCGCCCTATACTTGTTCAATTTCCTATAGTCCAACACTCTTTAAATTTTGTGGTATTTATTTTGAAACAACCATTTTATCTAAATCTGTTTAAATTCCCGGTAAAATTTGCAAAAAGAAAGATAGAGGTTTTTCTTTACGATCCTTTGGTATTCTGTAATATCGAATAACTAAGTTTGAATTCTGAGAAACTTAATTTTTACAAACTCTATGCAAACATGGGGAAAGTGGGCGAAATGTTTGCTTTGAAACCCATATTACAACTAGAAAAGAAAGAAATAATATTTCAAATTTCATGTGAAACACTTTAGATATCATGTTTTGCTATGACAGTTGCCCACGTTCGGAGTATCCCTGCATTAGCTTGTGAAATACAATTTGCACTCACTTTGTAAAGTTTGTATGCCTGTCGACTTATATGAGTGAGTGAGTATGGATGTATAGACATCCGTTCAAATGCAAATTGCCGGTCTTTCCGCCAACAGCCATAACTTTGCTCTTACCAAGTGCAACGTTTGTTGTGGTTTTCATTTCATGGTTTAATTTAAGAAGCCAAAAAGCAAACACTTTGTTAATAATTTCCCTGCTGTTGTTGCAACGCTTTTCAACATTTTACAAAATGTTGCCGTCATAAGTTGTTAATTCTACGTTCTTAAGGTCTGGCTGCCAGCACCGTAGTGCAACCTTTAAGCTCCTCCATATGTTCGAAAAGTTAGTCTCTGTTGCCTGCGACCCAGCGCAGCTCTGGCCAGACCAGACCCGACCATCTCAGTGCAGTTGAGTTTTGCTTTCTGTTTCAATTCCAAAGTATACTTAAGAATGTTTTCATAATGTAAATTAGTTGGAAATCCTTCACCCTGTTTCGGCTGGGGTATTATCAAGTTTAGCTACTGCAATTACAAATGCAATGGCGCTGGCGCTGGTAGCTGCCACAGTCGCAGCCGCAACAGCAAAGTTTTAAGAAGGTTTTGTGCAAACACACAACGTTGTTTATTTTTTCTACTGAAATTTAAGACTAAAGCCTCTTTAGAGGTTAGTCTTATAATATAAACAGTCGCTAACAATAACTTTAGCTCAAAGTTGTGTAGGAATAACAAACGAAACAGCCCAAAAGCCTAGAATATTCACAAAACATGAAAATGCATTATAAATCGTAGTGCAAGTGGAATTATGAGATTTAAGTATGATGCAGACTCGGTGAAAGGGAATATCTTTTTAAACGATTCCTTTGGAAAGGCAGTTTCACGAAGAAAACAATGTCTTGCTTCCATGTAATTATTTGACATATTAAATGTCCTACGCAACTTCGATCAACAGTACGAATCCGAGAGGCCCAAGAGTATACTTTATTTACTCTTAGTATCATAATATGTTTCCCTTATTCAAATATCAAATATCTAAAATAAAATTAATTAGGTAAATTCATAAACACTTCAAATGTTGCCTCAATTACCTCATCTGGCCCAAAATTACATTAAATTTCATTAAACTTGTTTGTACAGCAATTCATTTCGTATTTCCATCTGCAGTTTGAAGAAGTCTTCACACACTGTGGTTTTTCAATTATAAATAAACTCAAGCGTCAACCCAAGTTTTTTGCTGTCGCCACTGTTACTGTGAACATTAGTTTGCGAAGAAGTGCCAACCAGAAAAAGTAGTAGCTGCACTTCAATTTTTTCCTTTGCAAACACAAACAGAAGACATGATTTAAATGCATTTTAATTGGGTCACCATTTTTTGTTGTTTGCCAACTTGCGAAATTCCAATAAGCGCAACAGCGCACAAAGCCTTTTCGAATGGAAAGAGTAATAATTTGCAGCCAGCGAAATAAGGACGAACACTATGCCAGTGCAGTCGGGCCAGCCGTAAAAAAATTGAAAAAATTCTTGGCAATTTAATTCAATGAAAAAAATTGACAAGGACAGGGATAGGGATTGTAATTAGTTGCGAAGCAAGACTTGAACTATTTGTTAGGCAACGTTATTTACCTTTTTCAAATGTGAATCTGGTCGAAGATGATTCATCACTAATTACAGTGAAACCTCACATTCCCTTAGGCGAACACCTCCCTTCAATGGACAGTTAAACGAAGTTTAAATTTCCCGGAATATAAATGTCTCACAGGTGGATACCTCCCAACAATATTTTGGTTGACCATGGCTGTCCACTGTTGTATAGTACTCTGTGTAGTACAAATCTGTTAATTTGCAAAGTTTCAAACGCATAACTTCAAACGCATATTGCGAAATGATGCGAGCTTTAATAAAACGGGTTATAGAAATAGTAAGATGAAATTTAAGACATAAATAAAAATAAATAAAGACATAAATAGAAATAAATAAAATTCTAAAATTAGTTTTATGGAGTTCCAAAAAAATAGTATAGACTTTTAGTTGAAATATATTTAAAGATGCAACACATCAACCATCTGGGTTGGGTCTTTTTGTATCAATACCATGATAGCAGCTAGACAGACATACGGAAAGATAGACTGTTAGGTCAATCAACGGTAAAACACATTTTATACAAGTCGGTATTTACTTACTCTCAGAACATCTATATGGAAGTTATAAGGAACTTAGGATAATTTATATGTGAGGTACTAAAAGCTTAATGGCAAATATAACCAGCTTTCATATTTTTAAAGTCTTAGCTGATTTCTGGCAGCGCAATAAAAGTTATATAGGATACAATTTTACCAGGGACGTGGCTATTTCGCCCACCTCTTACTCTGTAGAATGAATTTTGATACAAGATGCGTTCATCGCTCATTCCCAAATTATGTATTTTGATTATTTAGAATGCAATTCCCGAATTCAATGGAAATCGAAATTTAGATGTATTGAATGTTTAATATTGAAGGTATTAACAATGAGCTGCTTACATTGTTAGATTGTTTGTAAAAGTAGCTGAAAGATTGGACAAACAGAAAACTTCCAAAAGAATATTTGCAAAAATTCTGAAATGGGAGAACACAATTAGAAAATCTTTATAATATTTTTGAACCTCTTAAGTTTACTTCTTAGTTACAAAATACTAGCATAGCTCTGCTTTAAATAAAGTCATGATGATCATTTCATAAAAAACAATATAAACTTTTAGAGTATCGATCTTGTCAGATTTTATTAGGGCTGTTTTTCTTTAAGCCGTGATAACAAGCTTCGATAACAAAAACGTCAAAAAAAATAATTTTTTGCTCAAAATAAAAAAATATTTTCTCACAATATCGCCAACTACAAAAATTATTTTATGTTCACTTTTTTGGACTTGCCATACATTTTTTTACACTGAAAAAATTGCTGGCTATGTTCAAAAATTTTTAACATAAAATCATTTTTTTATACACGCTTTGATATTTTAAAAAATAGTTTATAAACTTTGGCTTTGTTTTTGCTCTTTAGCTTCGAAGATAGCCATAAAAAATATGAAAAAATACTAGTTTTGCAGATTTAGCATGTTTGTAAAAAAGGTGAATTTCCAAAATTTGGGATTTTTTACTAAAATCATCGCCATGCCTTTATTTAACGTTTTCATCTGATTTAATGGATTATAGTTATTTCTAGTTTTAGTGCTGTCTGTCAAACATCTTGTGGTGAGGTTTTTTGGAGTAGATATATATTTGTGATATTTGTTATGCACATTACGTTATTTGTTTACTATTTAAAACTATAAGACATACTCTATGCGCACTGTTTTAATTTGTGATGCTTCATTCATTCCCTCAGGGTCGTCCTCCTCCATTTGCAATTTCTTGATTCCAACTACAGACCTAATGCCTTTATCATTTTGATGGGAAACAAGTAAGGAAAGGCTAAAGTCGGGCGGAGCCGACTCTATGAGACACTCCACTTTCTATCCGAATACAATTCAATTCGGTGAAAAAGTGAAAACGGGAAGGTTTTTTGTAGCCTGTAAATGTATGTGTTTGACTAAAAATGTTAAATCGGAAAGGACATTTGTATGAGGATATATTGAAACCTGGAACGAAATAGGTGAAATATAAAATGTATAGTTTGGCCAAAATCTGTTAAACTTTGGGAGCAACGTTTGTATTTGCGCTATATTTAAATCTGAACCGATCTTACCCACTTTCACCATACTTTTGTTTAGTTGGACTATAAGATATTGTGCCAATTTTAAAGAAAATCGGGTACAATATGTGGTTTCTAGAGCGGAAAATGTCAAATCGGGAGCGTCATTTGTATGGGGGCTATATCTAAATCTGAACCGATCTTACCCAATTTCTGCACAGTTCTTTCTAGTTGGATTATATGATGCTGTGCCAAATTTAAAGAAAATCGAGTAAAATATGTGGTTTCTAGAGCGGAAAATGTCAAATCGGGAGCGACATTTGTATATGGGCTATATCTAAATCTGAACCGATCTTACCCAATTTCACCATAGGTCTTTCTAGTTGGATTATAATATGTTGTGCCAAATTTAAAAAAATCGAGTACAATATGTGGTTTCTAGAGCGGAAAATGTCAAATCGGGAGCGTCATTTGTATGGGGGCTATATCTAAATCTGAACCGATTTTGCCCAGTTTCTGCATGGGTATTTCTAGTTGGATTATAAGATGTTGTGCCAAATTTAAAGAAAATTTAGTACAATATGTGGTTCTAGAGCGGAAAATGTCAAATCGGGAGCGACCTTTGTATGGGGGCTATATCTAAATCTGAACCGATTTGCCTCAAATTAAATAGCGTTCGTCCTTGATCCACAAAACTTAGTTGTGCCCATTTTTGTTAAGATCGGACTATAATTGCGACCTGATTTGATTACAACAATAGATGGACAGACGGACAGACTAAATCGACGCAGAAAGTGATTCTAAGCCGATCTGTATAATAAACGATGGGTCCAACTCGATTCCTTTTGGGTGTTACAAACAAATGCACAAAGACATAATACGCTCATGGAGTGTATAAATATGAGCACTTACCAAGGGTACCAATTTTAACTCATTTTGATCCTAATGTCAAAATATAGCATTATTTTTCGTGTCTACGCAGTCAGAGCAATGTACACACCTAATTTCACTATTTTTTCTGCAGCGGTTTGATTGGTACCATTTTTATCCCCTTTCGCCATAGTCCTGTTAAGCGGACTTTAAATATTTCGAAAAATTCCTGTATGTTTCGCGTCTAAACAGTCAGATGAATGCATACACCGAATCTCATGATTTCGACTTCAGCGGATTTGTTGGTAATATTTTCTCTTCTCTTTTAATTGTACCGATAAAAAGTGCAAATTAAGAAAAAAACTCTCTATTCTACGTGTCTACGAAATTAAAGGGATATACACATCGCATTTATTAAAAAAAAGTCCCTCTTGGTCGATTTCGTCCACTTTCAATCCCAACCGACCTACAACCACAACAAACATTTACGATAAATTTGAACATTCTAGCTCATTTCGTTCGAAGTTAGCGTGCTTTCAACAGACAGACGGACATGGCTAGATCGTTTTAGAATTTTACCACGAGCCATAATATGTATAAAGTATATGGGGTCTCTGATGAAGATTTCAAGGTGTAGCAAATGGAATGACAAAATGAATGGGGTATATTCATTTTGTCATTTATCAAGGTGGAGGGTATCAAAACATTGTCCGTTTTGTCAAAGTCGCCCCACTGAAAAGTTCGTCTGTCTGGTTGATATGACATCAAATGAGCAAACTGTCGAATTTTTGTGGTGGTAGATTTTCAATAGCAAATAAAATAAGTGAAGAGTTTTTCAATGACATTTATATATACCTTACAGTGCTGCATTGTGTTTGTGTGCATTTTCGCTTGTAATACCCAAAAGGAAGAGAGGTAGGCTCAATCCGCATATTAATTTGTACCATTTATCACACTTCTAACATTTTTTGTGAAAGTATATAATTTTGGTCAATGTTTTCATATAGCCCCCCCAAAAATGTACCCACCGATTTGACTTCTTTCTGTATAGAACCAGTATATCACTGTGTGTAATTATTTAGGTCATGGAAATATAACCATATACAGGCACCACTCCCATATTTGCCCAAAGTCATCCACTTTTTTATGGGCCCAAAAAGATTTGGGGCCTCGGTCTTATTCTTGCAAAAGAATTTGGAATTTACTCTCCGAGGCAAATTGTGAATATATAAAATCCAATAACTCAATCTTCAAGGTCAAAATCGCAAATGGCGTAGGTAGCGTATACGTGCTGTTGATTAAGGATAATATCACTCATACGCATTGTAGTCGGACTGACCATTAACAGAAACAGTCCTGCACGATATGTTTTTCCTACATAAACGGTGTTAAGAATCATTCCTAGGAAGTTCATATGTTCTAGAAAGTTGTTTATTGAGATCTTAGGTACATTTTTGTAGTTGATTGTTTCCTTGAATTTTGAACGGTTTGAACCTGAGCAGGGGGAAACATTTAATTTTTAAAAGTTTTTTGCGATTTTGACCTTGAAGATGAAGTTTTTTTGATTTTTCACAATTTTTGTTCTTTATGACAAGAGCTACAACTTTGCCTCAGAGAGTAAATGAAATCTTTGCAAAATGTGAGCCTGAGAAAATGATCACTTTTTGGCAAAAATGACATCGAGGACCAAAATCATTGGGGCCCATAAAAAATTGCATGGCTTTGGACCAAACTGAGAGACGCGGGTCTTTTTTGGTATTTTATCATGTAGTGGTGTCCGTATATGGTTATGTTTTTTCGTGTTGTGCTGTGTATTTCAAATTTTGGGTCAAAATTGGCAAATTATTATATTGTAATTTCATTCACATTTTTTGTTATCCGTGTTAAGTAATAAAAGCTTGTATCCCATTACAGAGGGTATCATAGACTTTCTTATTTGTTTTATACTACAATGGCTTTCTTAGCGAACGTTTTCATATCAGTCTCAGATATGATAAATTGGACAGAATGACAATTTAAGCCTTCATTTAGCTTTTTTATGTTTTATTAAAGTTGTTTATGCTAGGAAACATATCCGAACCCTGTCGAACTAAAAACGCCCAAAACTTCACCAAGTTTTCTTTGTTTTTTGAACAAAATGCATTTTCCAGTTGACGGCACACCATAACTTCGTTAAACACAACGAAATTAACAGACGGCGTTGGACGGAAAACACAACTGGTATTTTTGTATTTAAAAAGAAATTCCAGCAGACGTTTCCCCCGCCTTTTCTTTTTTGTCTAAAAACTTGAATTGAAACCAGGTCACTAAGGACAGCTAGTTTAGCCACAACAAAATGTTGCCATAGATAATTTGATAACACAGCTCTGCGAAGTACAGTGGGAAGCCGAAGAAGAAGTTTGTATGTGTATACTTGTATGTGTGGAAAATGTCTTTTTTTTCGTTGTCATATTGCAACGGCAACATTTTTGATAAAATATTCTAAACACAAAGGACGACAGCATGACGGTTTTGTATTCAAAATTCATTCAAATTTGTAGCGTAAACTGGAAAAACGTTTTCATTGAAATAAGGTAAATGGTCGGCCAATTTGGATGATTTCTCTTATGGCCAATAACGAACAATGTACAGACAGACACATACACACATTCCACGAATTGATGTTTTCAATATTTTTATATAGGTATGGATATAGCATGTTTATGTGCCCTCGAGAAGCCACTTTTTTCTGCCGCTCATATTCATTGCAAAACACGTTCATTTATACATACATTTATTAGTGTTGTTGTTATTGTACTTTATATGGCAATTTATGCAATTGATTTTAACTGAAGTTTTTGTTTTCTCTCTCTCTCCTCCTCCCACTTTCTATTTGCAGGTGGCTTTTCAGTCCATTCCTATGCGATTTGTGGAATAGTTTGGATGTCTACTTCTCAACTGCGAGCATATTGCATTTATGCTGTATATCAGTCGATAGGTAATTATGGAATAAACAAAACAAAAGCAATTCAAATGAAATCTTCTTCACCATCGCCACCATTCATATTCAGTCATCCATACATACACACACATATGTACATTCCTCATTCATTAATGGACGCGCTCTGCTCGGCGACATCAAATGGGAAGTGTGGAATGGCAAGCAAGCAGGGGAGCACATCGACAACAGACTAACATTTAATCATCGCTGCATGGCCCCACATGATAGCAAGCGAGTTCAATAAGGATGCAAAAAGGATGTACCGCACATCGCTATGGAGTGGAAGGTCAAACTCATTGGCAGCAGCAATTTGATTCGATGGAGCAAAACGAGGTTAACTTCTTTGAACCGCAAAGAAACGTTATTGGAAATGATAAAACCAAATGGGTAACAACTAGAAATGCAAATTATGCATTATCCATTGAGTCCTTGAACGTATTTGTGGTTAGCAGACCGCAGTGGAGCATATCAGAAACTGAGAAATGTTGTGAAATGAAAAACATTGCATGCTTATTCAGTGATCACTGGAAATTTTAACGTTTGGTAGCAAAAAATCCATCATACCCTGAAAGAGGGCAATTCCAACAAACAAGAACGCAAAAACTATTGTTTTGAGCACTCATCCTTCCGAGCATCATTATAGAAAAATGATAAATGATCGAAGTATCATCTCAAAGGTCTTAACCTCCTCTTTACGAAACGAGACAGCAAAATGGACTATATGTATAGGTCGAGAACTCAAAATTCAAATATCTCAAATTCGAAATGTCTTTTATCTTTGATTAACCTGAAAAACGTATGTTTTATTCTTTTAATTTGTATGTATTTTAGTTTCCTTTATACTTTAGTTTTTCAAAAGTTTTTCATTTCAGCGAGATACAATTTCTTTCCTAAGAAGGATATAATAATAAAATAATAATGTTTTCATAGCACTAAAAAATATTTTTACAAAATGGGGTATACTTAACCAGTCATAACTTTTGTTCTACTAAAGATATTGTGACAATTATTTCTGCATCAGAATTGTGGGTTTTTAGCGCAAAATCAAAAAATTAAATCGTAATTAAAAAATTATATTTTTTTTTTACAAAAAATATTAAAATCTCGTTTTTATTTCTTGGATTTTTTGCAAGAAAATAGCTACACTTCTTTTGCGAGCAATCTGAAAATTTAGAATGGACTTTTCAGTAGTTTCTGGGATATTAGCACAAATGCAGAAGAACTCATGTGCAAAAATAATAAAAGAGGCTAAAATCACATTAGTCCTCCTACGCTATTGCCTAATTCTCAGAAACCACTGAAAATCCTACTTTGAAGTTTACAGAGTGTTTCGAACATAGGTGAAGCTATTTACTGCCTAATTGCAGTTCTTTTGAAAATTAGTTTATTGCTGACTGCAGATGGGTGAATCTGAAGTGACCATTTTACGCACACAATTTCCAAATTAGATTATAACTTGGCCTCGAGATTGAAATTTCAATAATGCAACAATAACAAGTAACTAGTAAATCAAAAAAAAAATTTTTTCAAATCCATGCTTTATGCAAGCAGAATTCTATTGGGCCTAGAAATTCTTTTTTAGTTATCTTTTGTAGAAGGAAAAATTACTGCAAAATTTCAGTTTTTTATCTGCCATAGAACGGCATATATTCGAAAATGGGTTTTAACTTCGTATGGGAGGTGCCACGCCCACATTTCCATTACCGCCCATTTTTGTCACAACTACGCACATTAATGCTAGATGCACTTACACAAAATTACAGTAGGTGTAATTTTGGTTTTAACTTCATATGGGAGGTGCCACGCCCACTTTTGTATTACCGCCCATTTTAGGCGCAACTACGCACATTGATGCTAGATGCACTTACACAAAATTTGAGCACTATACGTGTCATAGAACTGACACTATTCGATAATATGTTTTAACTTCGTATGGGAGGTGGTACGCCCACTATTCCAATACCGCCCATTTTTGGTAGAACTACGCACATTGATGGTAGATGCACTTACACAAAATTACAGCACTCTAGGTGTCATAGAACTGACTATATTCAACAATAGGTTTTAATTTCGTATGGGAGATGCCACGCCCACTTTTCCAATACCGCCCATTTTTGGCAAAACTATGCGAATTGATGCTAGATGCACGTACACAAAATTTCAGCACTCTAGGTGTCATAGAACTGACAATATTCAATAATAGGTTTTAACTTCGTATGGGAGGTTCCACGCCCACTTTTCCAATACCGCCCATTTTTGGCACAACTATGCGAATTGATGCTAGATGCACTTACACAAAATTACAGCACTCTAGCTGTCATAGAACTGACTATATTCAATAATAGGTTTTAACTTCGTATGGGAGGTGCCACGCCCACTTTTCCAATACCGCCCATTTTTGGCACAACTATGCGAATTGATGCTAGATGCACTTACACAAAATTTCAGCACTCTAGGTGTCATAGAACTGACAATATTCAATAATAGGTTTTAACTTCGTATGGGAGGTGCCACGCCCACTTTTCCAATACCGCCCCTTTTTGGCACAACTATGCGAATTGATGCTAGATGCACTTACTCAAAATTTCAGCACTCTAGGTGTCATAGAACTGACAATATTCAATAATAGGTTTTAACTTCGTATGGGAGATGCCACGCCCACTTTTCCAATACCGCCCATTTTTGGCAAAACTATGCGAATTGATGCTAGATGCACGTACACAAAATTTCAGCACTCTAGGTGTCATAGAACTGACAATATTCAATAATAGGTTTTAACTTCGTATGGGAGGTGCCACGCCCCTTTGTCCAATTGGTCAAATTTTTCCATTTCCTTGTATTGTCATCGAAAATGATTAAGTGTGCAAAATTTGAGCAAAATTGGTTGAGAAAAAAGCTTTCAAAAATTGATTTCAAATTTTGTGGCACACATATATAGAAAGTAACCTTATATAAAGCATGGAAAAAGGGTGTTAATTTCGGCCGGGCCAAACCTTATATACCCTACACCATGGATTGCATTCCACAGAGACTGTCGATTTTACAGAAGTACAGTAACATTACAGGAAAAAATAATTATTTATACAAAACAATAATTAATTAATATCGAAGAAAAATAATTGTATAAATAATAAATATAAAATTTTAATTATTTTAAACCACGCTTATAAAGGGCCCGCCAAATAACTTTTTGTAAATGCTATAAAAAAACAAGTAGCGATAGGCTAAAGTCGGGCGGGGCCGACTATATGATACACTCCACTTTCTATCGGAATCCAATTCAATTAAATAAAAAAGTGAAAACGGGAAAAACTTGTTTATGTTTCCTAATCACAGGCTAATATGACCTGGCCCATCTTGTCAAATCGAGAATAATATTTGTATCGGGGCTATATCCAAACATGAAATGAAGTGACTAACTTTCACAATAAGTGCTTCCAGTTGAAGTATAACGTTTTATGCTCAATTTTAAGAAATTCTCTGAAAATACGCGGTTTCTGGGGGAACGAAATTTGTATGAGAGCTATATGCAAATCTGAACCGATGTGACCCATTTTAACCATAGGTGTTACTAGTTTAAATATAAGATGTTTTGTCAATTTTGAACAAAATCTGTTTAAATATGTCGATTCTAGAGCGGAAAAATTCAAATTGGAAATGAAATTTGTATGGTAGCTATATATATATCTGAACCGATCTAACACATTTTTACAACAGGTGTTTCCAGTTGAAATATAAGGTGTTTTGCGAATTTAGAGGGAAAACTGTTAAAATATGTGCATTCTGAAGCGGAAAAATTCAAATTGGGAATGAAATTTATATGGATTATAAATCTGAACCGATCTAACACATTTTTACCACAGGTGTTTCTAGTTGCACTATAAGATGTCTTGCCACTTTTGAAGAAAATCTGTTGAATATGTGGTATATGTGGTATCTAGAGTGAAAAGGGTCAAATCGGGAGTGAAATTCGTATGGGGGCTATATCTAAATCTGAACCGATTTTCTTCAAATTAAACAGGGCCCACCCACGCCCGGCAAAACTTAATTTTGCCAATTTTTATTGGGATCGGACAATGAAAGCATACAAATTTCGCTATTGACTTGATTTTTTCCGCTTTAGAGGCCTCATATTTTAACCAATTTTCTATAAATTAACCTTATATTATAACAACAAAAACATGTATGCTGAAAAGGAGTCCGATCGGTTGAGATTTATATATTGCTTCCATACAAAAGTCGCTCCCAATTTGAGTTTTTTCGCTTCGCAAATCATATATTTAACCGATTTTCTTTAAATTTGGTACAGCACCTTACATTTCAACTAATAACATCTGTGGCGGAAATGGGTTAGATCGGTTGAGATTTATATATTGCTTCCATACAAAAGTAGCTTCCAATTTGAGTTTTTTCGCTCCGCAAACTACATATATTAACAGTTTTTCTTCAAATTTGCCTCAACACCTTAACCTTTTCTATTTTGGATTCTACATATTTTATTTATTCAAATTTGCCAAAACGTGTTATATTTCAAAATGGTGAAAGTGGATCACTTCCATGCTTTGATATAGCCCCGATGCAAATGTCCTTCCATTTTTTACTTTTGCGCTCGAGAATCAAGGTAGTGATACAGATTTTGATCTAATTGGGCAAAACACGTTATATTTAATCTAGAAGATACAAAGTGGAGGGTATCATACAGTCGGTCCCGCCCGACTTTCGGGAAATTCAATTTTATTTCCCTTAGTCAGAAGTACAAATTGGAAAATTTTCATTAAAAATAGGGAAATAGAGAATCTGGAATTAGTGGTTTTTATGAATCAGTGTGAATAACCAAACATTTTTTGCGTCTAACTGCAGCCATATTTATTGAAAAATTTATCATTATTGTGTGATTATGCGTCAAAAAATGTTTGAGCTTTAGGAATGTTCAAATGAGCTAGATTTAAATATATCAACGCACATTTAAAGCGAATATGAAGCTGTTAGTCGAAAACACAACCAGCAATTTTTTTGGTTTCATTCGGACGATGATATTCTGACTCATTCTAATAACATCAAAATTACTCATGGAAGCACAAGCTGTCAATTTTTTTCTTTTCTTGGTTGACAACACTTTACGACAAAAAATGGTGACAAATTCAAATCTTTGCGTGTATTTTAGGGACACCCTTTATATACATGTATAATATTCGAATGCAATTTTTGTACTCTCAGCGCTGAATTCAATTTATTTAATGAAATGCAAATATATGTCGCTCCTGCCAAAATACACATTCTCAACTACTTCATATCCAGCTGTTAATAAAGCTCCCACTGTTTTCATTCCATTTATTTTTTGTTTCATCATCATGGTGGCAAATCCATTAAGGCTTTGTGTACCACCACTACAAAAATCCTTACTGAAGCTTCCGTATTTTCACATCCGTGTCTTTTTGTTTGCTCACCAAGGCAAGAACACAACAAAACGCTTAAAATATCACATTGAATCTGAAAATCTGAATATTGCCTCCATCCATTGTGATCCACGAAAAACAACGACAAGAATCATGAATACTAATGTTTGGAGACAATACATGTAACGTTACAGCATCAGACCACGGCCATGCAAAGCAACGGCTGCAAAAGGAGTTGCCAAACCGAAAGGAGGAACAATCCATAGCCATTACACACACACACTTAAATGTCAATGCGATGCTAGGCGATGCAAACACTGACTAAAGCGCTCTCGAAAAGTGGACTGATACGAAGAAGAATCGACGAAGAAAATATTCATGATGACGAAAAAAGCCAATTGCCTGCGAAATCACACGGATGCACATAAATCGATGCTGGGGAAATCCTTTTTAAGTGTTGCACGATGCCACGATGCTGGCGTACGGCGTTTCACTTCACGGTCGTTTGAGGTGGGCAATGGCCCAAAATGGATTCACAACAACAGACGGCCAATGACGAAGTGGTCCTGCAAAGGACCAATAAGTAGTAAATTGTTCAAAGTTATCTGGGAGAACAGACAACGGCGGGAGTATTCTGCCCTACGCCAATAAGCCGCTATAATGCATATCCGGCAAATGGAAGCCTTATGGCAACACCACACACTGCAAAGTAGGCATCATCAAACACAGCAAGGATATAATCGTGTGCATGCAAAGCCGGATGCTATGAGCAATTCTATGCATTTCAGTCTCTGATTTTGTATCGAAACTAGGTAATAAAATCGAAATACATATTGGCCGAAAGTACTCCCATTTATATCCTAAAAAGCTAAACCGAATCATTTAGAAATTTCTACAATATTGTTTATAGCAATTGTCTATATATCTAGGTGCTATGAAAAATCTGTAAAAAGAAAACTGTCCAAATAATAATCCATTTCAAAAAGTTTACCAAATTAAATTAAGTCCAAAAATAAATTCAATATCATCCAAATAAAGATTGGTTAAAAGTTGAATATGAGATTTAGGACGGCTCCAAAATAGTTTGGTTCCAGTGTCTCTCAGAAAATTCCATTTGAAATTAAAAAAATGCCAATTGAAATTCAAAAATTTCAAGATTTTAAGAAGGCGTTAAGTTCGGCCGGGCCGAATCTTATATACCCTCCATCACGGAGTGCATTCCACAGTATTACCAGCAGATTAAAGGATGTCGACTTTACATAGAAGCACAGTACCATATTACCAAAATTGTGATATTTTTATGCACATTACTATATTTGTTTACTATTTCAAACTATAATGTATACTTATGCGCACTGTTCAAAATCGATTACTATTTTTAAATAAAATGCTGAAATTGTGAAAGTGAACATGCCTAAATATTAAGCGATTGTCAGTCGCCATTAGAAAGAAGCATTTTCAGACAAAGTGATAAGAAAAGTATAAATTTTAAAGATATCCATATTCTCCGCCCAAATGTACAAATTTCGAAAAAACCCTGTTTCGAGTCTTCATAGTCAGAATGTATACTCCGAATTTCATGATTGGTAGGTCCCATTTTTATCCCTCTTTTTAATTATATTCCTTAAAAGTACGAATTTCGAAAAATCCCTCTATTTTACGTGTCTATGCAATTAGAGGGATGTCCACACCGCATTTCATGATTCTAGCTGTTGTCGTATCATTGGTACCATATTTTATCCCTTTTTGTCCCATTTCGCCCGCTAAAACTTATATTTTCTTTGTGGTGCTTCCAAGCTACAAGAGGAATGTACGCAACAAATTTTTACTGTATGAAGCCAAGGCTACCAATATTTGTATATTATGTATATATATAATGGATATAAAACTTCAATTCATAAAGTAAATATAAGGGAGCAATCATAAATACCCTAAATATTGGGGGATAGAGAGTGTATTTTAAGCTACAGTCGTTTGGTTGGTTGTATTTCCATCCTATTTTAATTTCAAAAGTATAAATTTTGAAAATACCTTATTTCTCACGTACGCAGTATAAGACAACTTCATGATTCTACCATTTTTTGTCGTAAAAGCAACAAAATAATGTACGAATTTGGAAAAAAAATATTTTACGTGGCTATGCAGTCAGAGAAATGTATACACCGAATTCCATAATTCTATCAGCGGCCATTTTGTTGGTACCATTTTTATCCCCTTTTTTCCAATTTTGCCCCCTCAAGAGTACGACTATCTAAAATCTCTTTATTTTACGTATCTACACAATTAGAGGGATGTACACACTGAATATCATCATTCTAGCTGTATTCGTTTAGTTGGTACTATTTTTATCCCCTGTAGCCATTGTATCCCTTGAAAGTACGAATTTGAAAAAACGTTTTATTTTTCGTGTCTACGCAGTCAGAGGAATCCGAATTTCATGATTCTAGCTGCTGTCATTTGGTAGGTACTATTTTTATCCCCTTTTCCATTAGAACCCCAAAAAATACGAATTTTGGAAAGTTATTTTATTTTACGCGTCTACGCAATCAGAGGAATGTATATATCGAATTTCATTATTCTAGGTGCAGCCGTTAGGTGGGTACTATTTTTATCCCTCTATCCCCATTTAACCCCTTAAAAGTACGAATTTAAAAAAATACTTTTATATTATTATCTACTCTATTAGAGGAATGTACACGCCAAATTTCGTGTTTCTATCTGTTGTCGTTTGATAGGTACCATTTTTATCCCTTTTTGTCCCATTTCGCCCCCTACAAATAAAAATCACTCTTCGGTGCCCTTTTATGCTATAAAGGGAATGCGCATTGCAAATATCAAGTGAATACAAGCTAATATGTTCAAAAAACATGCTGAAATACTCTAAATATTAGGGGTATTTTCAGTCCTTGTGAGGGAAACATTTTTCCCACTAGGCCGATTGCGTCCACTTTCAATCCCAACCGACCTACAGCCATAAGACACATCTAGGAAAAATTTGAACCTCCTAGCTCATTTCGTTCGGCCGCTATCGTGCTTTCAACAGACAGACGGACATGGCTATATCATCTTAGAATTTTACCACGATCCAGAATATATATACTTTATGGGGTCTCCGATGAATATTTCAAGGTGTTACAAACGGAATGACAAAGTGAATATACAACATCCTGGAGGTGGAGGGTTTAAATATGACAATTGAAATTCAAAAGACATTATTTGAAATTCCTATGTATATGATAAGTTATTTATAGACGCAGATTTACATGTTTTTGTCAAAAATAAATAAAAATAATAAAATTTATACATGTACAATTTTACCTCTTTTAACCGTGATTTTCGGTTATCCGTGATTAGCCCGGTCCCGAGCATCACGGTTAATCGAAGTTCAACAGTATCATAAAACATCTAGGATCGGTGATAAGCATTTTGTAAAGGGGTAGATAATGGAGGGTATCATAAAGTCGGCCCCACCCAACTTTAGCATTTCCTATCTTGTTTAGTTTGGTGGGTTGTATCATTATTATATTAAATAAGTCATATAAATTGGTTTACACGTCAAAAATTCGAAATTTAGCCTTGCTACGAAAAATATTAAAAAACAAGGTAAATAAGTGTTTTCTCCATATTGTTTTGAAAGTTCAGCACACTTCTCTTGCCAACCAAACAAACAAATCAAATTAATGAATATCTATATTGATGAGTTCTGAATATCAAAATAAAAATTCTGAATATCAATTGATGAGTATTTCTGAATTATAATTGATATTTTCTGAACTACCTTTGGAAATCGCATAGTTCTGGTTGCTTGGAATTTCTACGCTGAAGTCATACATATAGGTCGGTTGAACCGACCTATGTATTTTCTTACTTGTTACCGAAAATACAAAATTTGTTGATTGTCAAAAAATATTATTATTACAGTTTTACAATAAAACCCCAAAATATATTTTACTCTAGTAAAGGGTATCTCAAAATGTTAGCAAGACTTCAATTCAATTAATGCATTTGATGGTTCCTGGTCTATAATTATTCGGTGATTAATAGAGATTATTTAAAATCCTAAGCTATGTCAAGAACCTATGTTGTACCCTGTATTGAACGAGGTGATTCAACACCGAAATTCAGCCATTACAAAATGATCATGGAAATTTTCGAAAAAGCGTATGTGTAAGCAAAACCACAGAGATTATTTTTCCTATTTAAATAAAATCGTATGTATGTTTTGTACCACCATTTACAATTATAAACAGGAGGAAACATAAATAATATTTCTAACGACAGTTCAGATGTTTGACTCTAATTTCTAATGTCAAATTCTAATTATGGAATGAAAACGTTTATTGAAAACTAACTGCATACCCTTACTAATTCTAGCATGAAAATTTCAGGCATGTTTAGAATATTTTAATATAATAGTTTAACAAATTAAAAATTCTTGCGAAAAATGTTAAAGAATTATAGTAAAAATGGATTGGAAAATATTGAACTTCTGATACTTTAACTACTACATATTTTACTACTCTAGACTGGAGTTGCCCATGTGTTTCACCATCGCCACTTGAAATAGTGGCCTCTAACATGTTGCCATGAACTCCTACAGCTTTACTCGATCTTGTTCATCCCACCCACCATGTCCATGTCCATCGCCGTTAACGTTTGTTTTTCTGCATCATTCTATATTGTTTCTCTTCTCTCTTTTTGTCTTCCTTTTCAGATACTATGCCATTGTTAAGCCCTTAAAATATCCCATTAGCATGACAAAGCGAGTCGTTGGCATTATGATACTCAATACCTGGATTTCGCCAGCACTGCTCTCCTTCCTGCCCATCTTTATTGGTTGGTATACCACCGATACTCACAAGCACTTTATCGAAGAACATCCCGATAAATGTGAGTTCATTGTAAATAAACCCTACTGTGTCATCTCCAGTTCAATATCGTTTTGGATACCCTGTACGATAATGATATTCACCTATTTGGCCATATTTCGCGAGGCGAATCGCCAAGAGAAGCAGATGATGATGCGGCACGGCAATGCGATGCTGATGCATCGCCATTCGGCAGTGGGAGGAACTGGAAGTAAGTTAATGCAAATAGTTGTAAGTGTATTTTATATATCGTTATAATACTAATATAATATAAAAAGGATCTAACTCATAATTTTTGAGAAATAGAGTTTCTCGTTAAATATGACCGAACATGTCGTGTTTTGTGAAATAACCAATAATCTCGATTTACAAAAAATATGTGTTAGGGTATTTTTTATATTAGGGTAACGATACGTATATAGGTACTCGACAAGATATGTGTTGCCCAAAATTTTAGGTGGTAACAATTTGAAATGATCAAAAGTGTTTGTGAAGTTATTTAAATTCTCAACTCGTCAACAATTAACTGAGAATGTTTATGGTATTTTGTAGATTCTGAATATTTCGAGATTCTATTACAACATTATGTTACTTAAATGCCAGGAATGCGAAGTTACATAATTATTAGAAATTCCCTTTAAATGTTATCAGCCATTCCTTGGTTCATGTTCCGTCTCCTGGTAGTTCTTAATTGTACTTATTACTTGCGATAGTCATAGTTTACAAACACATTTTCTAAATGAGTTCCGTGAATTATGCTTCCGTCGCAAAAGTTTTTTATGCAATTTTCTGCCAGTTTTATTCTTTTTGGCTAGCCTACAGGTGCTGGAATAGTTTCATATTTATGAGCTCGGAGATAAGGTGTAAAACATCGCAGAACTTTTTATATGAAACGCGTGCGTTGGAATTAATATTACGATGGCCAATATATACACACATATATATGTAAGTCCCAGCACACAAATTTAGTACAAGTTGCAATAGTAATTTTTGTACAGTATTGCCCAAATATGATACCTTATAAAAGTGTGTGTTTGGGACCAATATTAATCTGATCAAATTAGTGAGATGCTAAAATCAAGATTGGAACTTGAGGTTTCATCTGTGGTTTGAGGTTCGAAAGCCGGATTCAAAATATACTGATATTTAAAATCTGGATACATTTCAAAATATACAATCAGCGCCAATCGTTTCAAACCATCGCTCAGTTTACGGTTCTCAAAATTTTAGTGAAGAAATTGCATATCTTCTAAGCAAATCGCTAAATGAGTGCAGTTGAGGACAACGCCTACCGCCCATATAACAAAATATTCGAGGAAGAATTCAATGTTAAACCAAAAATGTTTGAAGGTCTTCCGATTTTGGTGACAATTAGTGAGCGTGTTTGGTATTGCGATATCTGATTTTAGATCAAATTATTTTTGAAATAATTGGAAACTGTGGCTACCCTGCAACTTTGAAATTTTTTGAGAAAGCAGGTTCATTCATTCATTAGTCATATCTTTAGATGTGATAAAGATATTGAAATTTTGTTACCTTTTAAAAATTATATAAAAATTTAAAAAATAATTCTTAACTCAAAAAATTATTCAAGAAGAAAAATATTGTTGTTTTTTTTAGTAAAAAATGTCCATCAATTTCCTTAAATTTGTGTTGTAAACTACTACATTTGTACTATTCACACCCACCATTGGACCGACAGTAGTTTCTGAAATATCAGCTAAATAGTGGAAATACGCATGTGTATTTACTTCTTTAAAATATTTTTTCGGGCAAAATATATTGAATTTTATTAAAAAATGTTTTTTTTTTTAATTTTATTTATTTTTTCCCGTTGTAGGTAGTTACATTTATAGTGTAAAATTAAAATAATTCATATACATAACAATTACAAGGGATTTATGAAAAGTTTGTCTTTTCGAATCGTTGAATTAACGCGCTTTTTGAAATATCAAATGATGATAAGTCAATTTGTTGTGTCAGCCAATCAATATTTCGATTCAAAAACCTCCATTTTCATTCACCTGCATTGCTCTACTTTTCAGTCAGATTAATTAGTAACAATCTGACTGAAAAGTAGAGCAATGCAGGTGGATGAAAATTGCTTTCTAACATTTTAATTTTTGGAATTTAGACCATTCCATAGATACTGAACAAATATTTTCTAAAAATAATTTCCATAGCATTCTCATATCTGTTATTTTGGGCAGATGACAACCATAAGTCGAATATTTCACGTTGCGATACTTTCGAGGTTATGTTGAATTTTTGATAAATAAATGTTGTATGGCAACAGCAGCAAGAAACAAAATTTGTTTTATTATTTTGGCAGATCGCTGAAATATCAAGGGATCATCTGGTTCTTGTCCACGAAAAGGTTAAATTGGTGTTAAAATTTTGCCAAAATTGCACATTCATACATGATTGTTTTTTTTTTTCAAAATTAGAGTACAAATATTAAAGGTACATCGAAATTTTTAGTTTCAGGAATTTTTAATTATCCATAATTTTTTTTTGCGTCAGCATGCCTAAATACAAAAAAATCGACACACATTATCTCTTTTTCGTTGCATATTAGATAAGTTTATTTTTTTGTTTATTAATATTTACATACAGGTTGCTGAATATAGATCGATTTTTTCAAAATCGAAATAATTAAATTTAGTGTTCGTTTTTTATTAAAAAGCAATTAAAACTTTTTTAATGACTTATTGCAATCAGCAAATGCTAAAAAGGTAATACTAATACAAAATTATTTTTACAATTCGTGTATGTAATGTTTTTGTGGGTTGTTTTTTACACAAATTTCGATGTCTTTATTTTAATAATTCGATACTGCAGTTCCTGTCATTTAATAAGATTAATCTCTTGAGCATAATAATATACTGTTTACTGTCAATCTGGTGCTATCGCAAAAATCAACATTTCTAAAAAACGAACACCAATCTTACAATTTATGCAGTGTAGTAGCGGCCCATGTTATTGTTCTCTCTTTCTTTTGGAATTATATGTGAGAAGTTTTATGGAGTCATATTAAAGGCCATTAATAATAAAACAAAATAAACTTAAGTAAATACTAACCCATTATTATCACCATCAATTCTTCTTATAAAGTGAATTAATGTAATAATAATCAAAAACAAAACTGCCAACAACAGCCAAATACCCCAAAGTAACATACCCGTTTTCATCGCCCCTATAATTGATTTAAAATCTAATCACCTAATAACACTAATTCCTAACTTTTCATAATACAACAAGAACAACCATAAAATTCAAAAATAGACAATAGCGAGCCCCAAAAACTCTACCCCCAACATGATTAATGATCTCTCTATCTCTGCCTCTGTATATCTAACTAAATGCTCTTCTCACTCACAATTGGACAATGTTGATGCACTTATATAATAATGAAATGTGGCAAATAAATTCAAAATAACAACAAACCTTCCTCTTGTTTTAAAAAAATTGATGCCAAAACTAACCAACCAAAACTAAAAGACCATAGAAAAAAAGTCGTGTTTTTGAATATTTTGTATGAGAGATATATATTGCGTAGTTTGTTATGGATTTATATAAATAATTTTAATTCAAAAATATTTGTTCTTTACAATAAGAACATATTTTGTATGAATTAATGTTTTTATACCCTACACCACTTCGTGGACTAGGGTATTATAAGTTAGTTTCGCGCCAAATGTTTGTAACACCAAGAAATAATCGAGCTAGACCCACATTTAAGTATACCGATCGGCTTAGAATCACCAGCTGAGTCAATTTAACGATGTCTGTCTGTCCGTCTAAGCTTGTTCGCACTCGCAGTTGTCGTCCAATTGTCATGAAACTTGTATTGAATTTGGAGGAAATCGGATCAGATTTAGATATAGCCGCCATACAAATATCGCTCCCGATTTGACTTTTTCCCCCTATAAAGCACATATAGTACCCGATTTTCTTCAAATTTGGCTTAATAACTTATAATCAAACTAGAAACACCTATGCTGAAAGTGGGTAAGATCGGTTCAGATTTAGATATAGCCCACATACAAATGTCGCTCCCGATTTGACATTCCCGCTCTAGAAATCACATCTTGCACCCGATTTTATTTAAATTAGGCACAGCATCTTACAATCCAACTAGAAACACCTATGCAGAAATTGGGTAAGATCGGTTCAGATTTAGATATAGCCCCTATAGAAATGTCGCTCCCGATTTGACTTTTTCCACTCTAAACTCCACATATTGTACCCGATTTTCTTTAAAATTGGCACAACATTTTATAATCGAACTAGAAACACCTATGCTGAAAGTCGGTATGATCGGTTCAGATTTAGATATAGCCCCCATACAAATGTCGCTCCCGATATGACATTTCCCGGTCTAGAAATCACATCTTGCACCCGATTTTATTTAAATTTGGCACAGCATCTTACAATCCAACTAGAAACACCTATGCAGAAATTGGGTAAGATCGGTTCAGATTTAGATATAGCCCCCATAGAAATGTCGCTCCCGATTTGACTTTTTCCACTCTAAACTCCACATATTGTACCCGATTTTCTTTAAAATTGGCACAACATTTTATAATCGAACTAGAAACACCTATGCTGAAAGTCGGTATGATCGGTTCAGATTTAGATATAGCCCCCATACAAATGTCGCTTCCGATTTGACTTTTTCGGCTCTAAAATCCACATATTATACCCGTTTTTCTTTAAAATTGGTACAACGTCTTATAATCCAACTTAAAACACCTATGGCGAAAGTGGTTAAGATCGGTTCAGATTTAGATATAGCCCCCATAGAAATGTCGCTCCCGATTTGACTTTTTCCACTCTAAACTCCACATATTGTACCCGATTTTCTTTAAAATTGGCACAACATTTTATAATCGAACTAGACACACATACGCTGAAAGTCGGTATGATCGGTTCAGATTTAGATATAGCCACCCATACAAATGTCGCTCCCGATTTGACTTTTTCCACTCTAAAATCCACATATTGTACCCGATTTTCTTTAAATTTGGCACAGCATCTTATAATCCAACTAGACAATAGTTAGAAACACGAAATTCGGTGTGTACATTCTTCTAATTGAGTAGATACAAAATATAAAAGTATTTTTTCCAAATTTGTACTTTTAAGGGTTAAAATGGGAATAGAGGTATAAAAATGGTACCAACCTAACGGCTGCACCTAGAATAATGAAATTCGGTGTATACATTCCTCTGATTGCGTAGACACGTAAAATAAACGGATTTTTGGGGTTAAAATGGAAAAAGGGGATAAAAATAGTACCAACCCAATGACCGAAGCTAGAGTCATGAAAGTCGGAGTATACACTGACTGCGTAGACACAAAAGTAAATGTTTTTTTCAAATTCGAACTTTCAAGGGATACAATGAGTACAGAGGGATAAAAATGGTACCAACTAAACGATTTCAGCTAGAATGATGAAATTCTGTGCGTACATTACTCTAATTGCGTAGACACGTAAAATAAAAAGATTTTAGAAAGTCATAATCTTAAGGTGGTAAACTATGAAAAAGGGGATAAAAATGGTACCAATGATAGACACGCACAATAAAACAATTTTTCTAAATTCTTACTTTTTACGGCAAAATTGGTTGAATCATGAAGTTAGGTTATTTTGCACTATGTTCGATATGTAAATTTATTGGTAGCCTTGCCTTATAAGCGTGGTTTGAAATAATAAAAATATTATAATTATTTATAAAATTATTTTTCCAATATTTGCATTTATTTTGGTTTGGCTATTTAAAAAAATGATATTTTTCTGTAATATTACTGCACTTCTACGAAAATCGACAGCCTCTGTGGAATGCAATCCATGGAGGAGGGTATATAAAGTTCGGCCCGGCCGAACTTAACGCCGTTTTTACTTGTTTAATTTTTGATTTTCAAAAAAAAGAATATTTTCTGGAATTTAGAGAACAGTAGCCTCTATCGTTCACGCTTACTCACTTTGGATATTCAATTTATTTATTTTATATATCATTTTTTATTTATTACAATTTAAATTATAATAAAGAAATATTAACACCTAAAGCTATGTGCCTAGGAAATAGTTGTTTGTCTGTATTTCTTAACATAGTGATTTTTTGGAGGTAAAATGTAAAATATTTTCGCATGCCCGTTATATATGTATTTTCTAATAATAAATATTTATCGTGGAGCATTGTACAAACAGAAACCTGCAAGCAAAATTTTTACCAGCGAGTCGATTGACATTGAGACAAATTTGAAAAAGTTCGTTGAATCATATTTAAATCCGGATATTTTACTGGGTACGATTGTAGTCAATATAAAGTAGGAACACAGTCATGTATGTTTGCCCTGAAAACAAGATTAGCAAAGAACAACTACACAAAAAACACAGAGTGAGAGAACAAAAACTGCCTAGTTAATAATGGGGGGCGAAAACTTTGTTTAACTTAAGACCCCCTATGCGCATAAGTAATATTAATTGTATGTGTGCGAAGAACAAACACAAAATATTACTCATACGCCGCGGATGGAGGTGTTTTTAAGCCACAGAGGTGGCATTAATCTCCAGATCTCAAATATACCACCACGGTGTAAACATATCTTGCTATCTAGAGTATATTTAAATTTTCATTGTAAAACGTTTGTTAATGTTGTTCTTTTATTTTGTGCTTTTTCCTTTCCTCCGACAAACAGGTGAAGCTTTAAGCGGTTCTGGTTCTTCGAAAACATTGACGATGCACGAGGTGGAACAGGATCACACGCCGACTAAAGATAAACATTTAATTAAAATGAAACGAGAACACAAGGCTGCAAGAACATTAGGTATAATTATGGGTACATTCATACTCTGTTGGCTGCCATTCTTTTTGTGGTAAGTAGCTCAACCTTACAAGTTTAAGTATTTCTAGCTGTGTGTGTGGTTATGACAGACCACTTGACAGAGATTTGTTGTGCCAGTCTGTTGTGGAAAAGCCTCAATTTGTTTAATTATTTGCATGTGGTAGATACTTTAGCTAAACTCTACATTTCATTTCCGCCCTTTTGTTGTTAAAAAATTTAAAAAAAGTTTTAATTTATTTTTTTTCCTCCCCAAAACACACACATCGTTTCTTCGGCGTTCATCGTAGGTCATGTAAAACCGTAACCGAAAACCGATCAAATCGATTTATAGCAGAAAAAGTCTTGTGAAGAATTCCAATATCCAAAAACCGGATGGTGTTTTGAATATTGGAAACCTATAGGATATCTTGTATGAGAGTGGAAGAAAGTAGAAAATTCTTTAGAAGAAATGGAAGAAGTTAGACAATTTTTTTGACTTAACACATTTGTTTGAAAACTCTCAATAATTCGCCAACCTTCAATCCATACTCTTCCTTTTGCAATCTTATCATCCTGGTTAAACCGAAATATCCGGTTCTTGCAATATTCTGAGGCGTTTCTCCAACATTCTACTGCATCATATCACTGCGACTTCCATTGCGAGTTCGTTGATAAATTTAACTAGTTTTTGTGGTGCCAAAACCGAAAACAAACAGAACAATTTAACCATAAATAAAGTTCCACAACATTTTTTTTGCTTCTATTTCTATTTGTTGTTTTTTTGTTGGCTTTTGTGCAACATTGCAGTTGTAGTCACTGTGCTTTTTATGATTTCGGTTCGGTTTTTGTTAGTTTTACTAGTTATACATTTTTGATTATGCGTTGGAGGAAGTTTGTGGGTTTCATTTTATGTTTTCGGTTTTCATGTTCTGTTTGTTTTCCATTGAAGATATGCGAACAATTTTTTAGTGCAATAATAAATTGTTAGTCTTAGTGTAGCAAGCAAAGAACAGGACAAAGTTTATCTAAATGGGAATTGTTTAACAGGGCATATGTATGTAGAACATAGTAAAGTTAAAAGCTTAAATGGAACAAAAAAATTACAAATACAAATTAATTTTCTAGTCATGAGGACCCTATGGAGATATGAACATTATAATATTTCAAATTACACAGAATTCAAATAATTTCTTGGAGTTTCAGCCCACTACGATATCAATTTAGCGTTTTTCTGGTGCAAACCAAAAATTGGATTAAAAGGGGAGTTCAGTTATACATAAATATTATATACATACAAAAAAACATGTTTTTAATTGAAAAAAACTTAAATCAACAAATCTTGATTCGTAGAGCCAATGGTGTCAAATTGGACTAAATTAAAAAAAAAACTTACACATTTGTTAACTGATCACGTATCATTCGTGATCTCTGCCTGTGGAGAAAATCTATATTTGCGTTAAATAACTAAATATTTCAAGTGAGTCATTCTAAGCCAAGCGGTACGACTTTTGTCCTAGATAGCTGCGATTGCTTATATTGTGCGTGTTTTTTTTTTTAAAGTAGAAAACTGTTTTCACGAATTATAACCAATTTTAATGCATTTAATGCATTTAAAAAAAATCGAAAAAAATCTTAAAAAATAGAAGCCACCATTTCACCACTTCCAAACTCACAAAGTCACTAATATACGTTTAAGAACACTACTTTAAAGCTTTCAAAAAATCAAAATAAAAGAAATAAAATTGTAAAAACTCTAAAAAATATAACGCGGTTATTCAATTATAATCCAATATTCTAAAATCAATTCGAATTGCCTTTCAACACTAGGTATAGTATATTAAAATGGGTCAAGTATTGAACACACTTTTTATACCCTACACCACTTCGTGGACTAGGGTATTATAAGTTAGTTTCGCGCCAAATGTTTGTAACACTAAGAAATAATCAAGCTAGACCCACCTTTAAGTATACCGATCGGCTTAGAATCACCAGCTGAGTCGATTTAACGATGTCTGTCTGTCCGTCTGCTGTCCATCTAAGCTTGTTCGCACTCTACAGGTCGCAGTTGTGGTCCGATTGTCATGAAATTTGGCAGAAGTTATTTTTTCTGGCCAGGGACCAACGGTATTGAATTTGGAGGAAATCGGTTCAGATTTAGATATTGCCATATTTTATCCGATTTTCTTTTAATTTGGTACAACATCTTATAATCGAACTGGACACACCTATGCAGAATTTGGGTAAGATAGGTTCAGATTTAGATATATCCCCTATACAAATGTCGCTCCCTATTTTACTTTTTCCGCTCTAAAATCCACATCTTGTACCCGATTTTCTTTAAATTTGGAACAACATCTTATAATCCAACATAAGATCATTTTACATATAGCCCCTACACAAATGTCGCTCCCTATTTCACTTTTTCCGCCTTAGAAACCACATATTGTACCTGTTTTTCTTTAAAATTGGCACAATATTTTATAATCGAACTAGAAACACCTATGGCGAAAGTGGGTAAAATCGGTTCAGATTTAAAATTATGTCCTTTCCGATTTAAAATTTTTTGTCAAACACATACATTTACAGGATGCAAAAAATCCTTCCCGATTTCACTTTTTTACCGAATTGAATTGTAATGACATAGAAAGTCCGTCCGTCTTTAGCCTTTCCTAACTTGGGAGATGTCCATATGTCCATACTTTGGTATAAGCCAAATGGGGCCCCATTCTGATCTGTTACAGCTCAAGAAACTACATCTTACATCGTATCTTCATCAAATTTTGCAGATCATGATATTTTTCAACTGGGAATACCAACCGTGAATGAGAAATATATAGGCCCATGTTTTGGACCAGACCCAAAATGTTGTTATAGGCCCCCTTTTGAAATGTCGGTCCGATTCATCCTATTACTACTGTATAATTTGTATTTGTCTGTCGGACAATTGGATCAATTACCATATTATTAACCATATTCGTTAAATATGACCAAAGATGAATTTATAGTAACTGTATAATTTATATGAACTACATAAAATTGCTCCCATGAAATACCTGGGTTTAGTAATCAAAGCGAGGTACATACGCAGGGAGTGGTGTAGGGTATTATATAGTCGGCCCCGCCCGACTTTAGCCTTTCCTTACTTGTTTTTTAATATTGTTTCACTTATTATACTTAAATTGGTCATAATTCGAAAATTTTCTATTTTTTTCAAAAATACGCATACAATATATCAAAACAATCACAGCTATCGATGCCAAAAATCGTACCGCGAATCATGGAATTCGTTGTATACATTCATTTGACTGCATATATACGCAAACAAGATTTTACCGAACTCGAAATGCAAATTTTCTTTCTAAAATATAGGTCATCTCTTATTATAAATTAAAACTCAAATCTTAGTTCCAGAATTATGAAGTACATTTATTAAAATACTATTTCCTTCGTCTATAGAAAAAGTAAAATAATCAAATGTTTTTCTGTTACATCATTAGAGTTGTGTGTTCATTGCTGATTGACGTTCATTTAAAAATGCTGGTATGAATTTGAATTTCCTTGTTTATAATATACTAGTTTTTTACCCGGCGCACAGTGGTTCAGAATCAAAATCCATTGATAAACATTTTTGAGTTCTGTAAAAAATCAAAATTAAACAAGGATTTAATTTTTAAATATTTTAAAAAATGTTCTTTTTGAACAAATGTCTGACTATAAACCAACACTACTTTTTTCCTTCAAAAGCCTTTAACGAAATAAATACATATTTGGAAAGCTTGAGGGGTTCCCCGTTTTTTGAATGGTAACTTTTGCCTGCACAAAAGTCAGATTTTTTTAGTTCCAAAATGCAATTTTCTTCTGAAAAGTAGGTACGCTGATAAAAAGATGAATAAATTTCTTACATCCTCCGGCTCAATTTTATAACAACTGGATTTCATTTGCCGGAAATTTGACCAAAAACCAGAATAATAATGCTAATTTTTCAATTTTCAAAATCTGAAAAACCTGAAAATCTGTTTTTTTTTTTAATTTTCTTTAAAATCGAAAAATACGAATAGTAGTCAACTTTAGTCCTATTTATAAATAATCCTTGGGTCCTTTCCTAATTTGGTTTTTCACAGTTATTGAGTTTTGGCTGATGGATTTTGATTCTGAACCATTGCACGGGTTCATTCTTCCCTATTCCCCTACTTCGTATGATTTTGAAGATAAAATGTGTAGTAATTGATAGTTTCCAAATATTGTTTGTGTGGGCGCTACCACGCCCCCTTGTCCTATGACGACCTTGTATATGCAGGAACCATCTCCTGTCCAGAAGTTAAATACAGTAAAATTTGCATGCGAATCGGTCCACTGGTTTTTATTTTCTAATTATAATTAGAAGGAGTACTTCGCAAATATAATTCAGTTTTTTTCAAACATTTCACGTGTAGCTATTTGTTTCCGAGTGTTGTGTTATGATTTTTTTGTTAAAAGTTTATTTTGGACTTTTTTAATATTATAATAATATAATGACTAATTTTAGTGTGTTTTAGTCAGTAGAACTAAAGTACTCCTGAATACCGATTGGCAAATAAAAGGATTTGAATGTTCACTTATTATCAAAAATAAATTAAGATTTTTATACCCTACACCACTTCGTGGTCTAGGGTATTATAAGTTAGTTTCGCGCCAAATGTTTGTAACACCAAGAAATAATCGAGCTAGACCCACCTTTAAGTATACCGATCGGCTTAGAATCACCAGCTGAGTCGATTTAACGATGTCTGTCTGTCCGTCTGTCCGTCTGCTGTCCATCTAAGCTTGTTCGCACTCTACAGGTCGCAATTGTTGTCCGATTGTCATGAAACTTGGCAGAATTTATTTTTTCTGGCCAATGACCATCGGTATTGCATTTGGAGGAAATCGGTCCAAATTTAGATATAGCCCCCATACAAATGTCGCTCCCGATTTGACATTTTCCGCTCTATAAACGACATATTGTATCCGATTTTCTTTAAATTTGGCAGAACATCTTATAATCCAACTAGAAACACGTATGCAAAAATTGGGTAAGATCGGTTCAGATTTAGATATAGCCCCCATACAAATGTCGCTCCCGATTTGACATTTTCCGCTCTAGAAACGGCATATAGTACCCGATTGTCTTTAAATTTGGCAGAACATCTTATAATCCAACTAGAAACTCGTATGCAAAAATTGGGTAAGATCGGTGCAGATTTAGATATAGCCCAATACAAATTTCGCTCCCGATTTGACATTTTCCGCTCTAGAAAAGACATATTGTACCCGATTTTCTTTAAATTTGGCAGAACATCTTATAATCCAACTAGAAACATGTATGCAAAAATTGGGTAAGATCGGTTCAAATTTAGATATAGCCCCCATACAAATGTCGCTGCCGATTTTACATTTTCCGCTCTAGAAAAGACATATTGTACCCGATTTTCTTTAACTTTTGCCGAACATCTTATAATCCAACTAGAAACACGTATGCAAAAATTGGGTAAGATCGGTTCAGATTTAGATATATCCCTCATACAAATGTTGCTCCCGAATGTTTAACCGATTTTGGCCAAATTTTACATATTATATTTCACCCATATACAGACATGAAAACATGTGAAATCGGGTCACATCGTTCCAGGTTTCAATATACCCCCATACAAATGTCCTTTCCGATTTAACATTTTTTGTCAAACACATACATTTAGAGGATGCAAAAATCCTTTCCGATTTCAATTTTTTACCGAATTGAATTGCAATGAGAATTGTTTGGGTGATGCCCATATATCCATACTTTGGTATGACTTTGGTTAACTACTGTATAATTTGTATTTGTCTGTCTGACAATTGGATCAATTACCATATTCGTTAAATTTGACTAAAGATGAATTTATAGCATATAAATTATATGAATATAATTTATATAATTTGTATGAACTACATAAAATTACTCCCATGAAATACCTGGGTTTAGTAATCAAAGCGAGGTACATCCGCAGGGAGTGGTGTATGGTATTATATAGTCGGCCCCGCCCGACTTTAGCCTTTCCTTACTAGTTTTTCCTAGGATTTTGGAAAAATAATTATGAGATTTCCTGAGAGTCATATACAATTTTTTCCCAAACATGTCAAGACGTATTGAATCTTTTGCAGTTTATTTCATCTGAGAGATAATTCAGAAGGCTAAAATTTTCCACTCTTTCCTATCCCAAAATTAAACTATTTTTTTGGTTTCGGATCGCCCTTTTCTTAAAAATTTATTTTATGTTTGGTGCCCTTATATTGAATTAACACAGCAACTCTGGTGTCTATCACTTCTCATCGTTCTGTGTATTTAACTCTCGTTTCAGGTACACCATTACCACGCTCTGTGACGTCTGTACCGTACCCGATATTGTGGTGGCCATCCTCTTCTGGATCGGCTATTTCAATTCCACCCTGAATCCACTTATTTACGCTTATTTCAATCGTGACTTCCGAGAGGCGTTCCGCAACACCCTCCAGTGTTTGTTCTGCAATTGGTGGAGAGATCGCCACATGGCGCTCGACATGGACATGCGACGTGGCAGCATGCGCTACGACAATCGCGCTAAGAGCGTTTACTCCGAAAGCTATCTCAATGCTAGTCATGCCCAGAGGCGTACTAGCCAGCTAGTCGAGAGCTTATAATGTAGGGATGGGGCGCTGTTGGCGCCTACACCCACACCCACATCAGCATCAATGCAAAATTTACACTTGCTGGGCACGGGATCGTCCACATCCCAGACCACAACCATGTTGTGCACGCCATCACGAACGCTGGACACGTGGAAAAGTTTCGGTGCCAGCGGAGGCGGCGGAGGTGGTGGAGGTGGAGGTGGCGGCGTTGGTTTTATGGCCAAGGAGAAATCGAGCAGTTTCCTTAGAGCGAATGACGGTGTCAGTAGTGTTGCGGGTTTTAGAGGCGGTTGTCGTGACATGGACGGCAATGCAACGGCGGGTGGTCTGGATGGCGACGATGATGGTGATGAGAATGTTCAGGAAATACAAATTGAAATACCGTTAGCATATGTCAACAAATGGCATAAGAATAATAACAAAACCACTACCAATACTAACAACGCCAGTACAACAGCAACAACAGTAACAACAACACCCACATCCGCATCCACACCCATACAGCAACAACAACAGACATATACACACACAATGGTTTGAATGCGTCAACTTACACATGCCACACGGATGCAAGCAAACAACGGTCTGCCATGCAACTCAATCCAAGCGATACAACTCCATTGCATCCGCAGCACAGAACAGAACACAACAGAAACCGAAGGATCATCCAAAAGGATAACAACCAGCCAGCCAGCAACAATGTACAAACAAACACATATAGACAAAAAGCAAACATTCAACAAAACTGATGCATAAACAATCAAAGTGAACCGGAAACCAAAGCGAACTGCAGTAAACCTTACGAGAATAGTGAAACTCATCATAGTGAATTGTGTGGTTGTAGACTCTCCTATTTTACTTGTTTTCTATTTATTTATTTATTTATTTTTATTATTCTTCAATTCGTCCATACGACGACAACTCTGGTGTATAAAAACAAATCAACAAAATATCCATGTTTTGTTTGTTTCTTTCTTTCGTTTTTGTTCCTTTGAGTTTTCTATAGCAAATAAGATGAATTGTATATATACATTTATATATATTTCTATATATATATATATATTGTTAGAAACATCAACAAATGGTTGAAGTGAGTGAGAGTTTGGTTAACATTAAATCGTCAAGTGTTAAACATACATACTTATATGACAGACTATCATTTGCTTTTTTTGTAAAGCCAACAAAATTATTATATTCCCCACTTTGACAATTATATTCTGAAGAATTAGCAAAGAAATTCAGATTATCTCTAAGATATCAGAAACTAGGCCTCAACTATGATCCAAAGGAAAATTTCTGAGCTGACAATTGTTGATTTTAATGGAAAGAAAATTTCATATTCTATCTAATCTTTGTGTAATTTTTCCAAAATAAACTGTTTCTTTTTGAAGAATGAACTTTCTTTCTGAAGAGTAACAGGATGCGCTTGAAGCTAGAGTGGCCTAACTAACATTACTAGCGAACTGAGTTAAAGGAGCATTTTTTGGTTTTTTATCGAGCCTATAACAATTATTTTTTAATTAATAGATTTTGGTTTCTTTTAGCAATTCCATTTGTTATTATGTTATTCTAAACTTGGCAGCATGATAATAGCTGATAGGCCAAATGTGTTGGCATCTAGCGAATTTTGTATTTTTTCTAGCCAATGGCAATCGATAAAATTCAATTTTAGACGTGAAAATGGGTATAACTCACTTTTATTACTTTGTTGAATAGGCTTTAATCGTGTCATATTTGGGCAGTCTGAAACATATAACCCTCCCATATTGGATCATGCTTCTAACGATTTTTCTGGACAATTTTTGTTGAGATGATATAATGAAACAACACAACAACAAATCGAAGTAGAAAACAAAATAAAGACATACAGATTACACCGTGCGACAGTAGTTTTTGGGCCTGGACAAGATCATATCGTATATGTGTATGCAGACTATAGATTGTATATAGAAAAACTGTATAGTCAGTTTTTCATTTGTTGATATTTTCTCCCTTCAAAATGACTTTTAAATTTCAAAGAATATAGATGTTGTAATAATTTATTTTCGAATTTTTGTAAGCCATCAAATGAAAGAGAAGAGTATATGTTAAAAAAAATTTCAATGTTATTTATTCCCACTTATAGAGGTTTCCCAATAACCCAGTTTCCCATTTAGCCAGGTAATATTTCTTATGTTGTCCCACTTAAAGAGGTAAAGCTAGCGACGTTTAGAGAGATGCCTAAAGATGTAGCAATCCTTCCCTTTGACAAACTGTTGTCCATGTCACCAAACGATCTGCCACTTCTATGTTGTTCTCTGAAATGAAGCATCATATATCGAGTCACATTGCAGAGAAATATCTCTCCTAAAATGAAATTCCATCAACAGAGGTAAAGCAATTCAAACATCCTACTTATAGAAGTCCGCAATGAAAGCGAAATGACACTGATAAATATTCCACTTACAGGTACAGGTAAATTCTGAAAAATTCAACACCACTTAAAAAGGTTGCAATTCCTACTTAGAGATTTTTTATGTTAGAGTGATCAAACCCGAGACCGAGAACCGGGTCAACCGGGTTTTTCATCTGATCGGTCGTGTTAATTGGCGTTTTTAGTCTTTCATTTTCTAATCCTGTTGCCCCTTTAAAGAGCTACAAAGTTCCAAAGTATACAATATTTAAAAAAATTATTTATAATACTTGTTATCACCCTATCACAACGGCATAAATGCCAAATCAAAGAAGAGAATGTGTGCTAAAAATACTGTAAATTTCAAGCTTGAATCTGTATTAGTTTAGTATTAACAACAATTTAAATGTTGTGTCTTAAAAAGCAAGATATGAATAAACTGAAAAAACTAAGGCGTACTCTTCTAATATATGTTAATGCTGAACTCATATAGATAGAAGCATGATATTTGAAGTATTTTTAACCGATATCCTCTTCTTTAATTTGGCACTCATACCGTTATCATAGGGTGCGAAAGAGTATATAAAATAATTTTTTGAAAAACTGTATCTTTTGGAAATTTTAAGTCCTGTAGGCAAAAGAAGTGAAGTCCTGGGGCAAATGAAAAACTTCAAGTAACTCCATTTTGCCTGTTGTTTCATACGTATATCATCCGGTTCAAGTGTAACGACTTTCTTAAAAATTGTCGTAGGGTGTAATATGCAACGTTTTTTATTAAGGACCGCAAATTAACTATACAAATTTACGAATAAAGCAATAGTGAGAGTTCGTCCTAGATTTCACATGCAATTCTTATGGTCAGTAGAAAAATCGACGCCTTTGACAATTTGTCGCTGTGGATGTCGACCATATAAGAACATATGTGATTTTTTATAGGTGTTTTCAGGAGCGTTTAGCTCACAGACGGTTTGACCCAAGGACGGAATATTTGGCAAACCATCATTAAATAATCCAGCATTTATTTCAGGGTGTAACCGCAGCAAATTTTTTCGCGATCCAGCCTTATACGCATTTTTGCGAAAGTAAGAGATAAGTGAATTGTCCTTGTATTTCAAAGAGTAGTTTTTACGGTGTTCACACCTGTTCTAAACTGATATCAGGGGAATAACAGATGTAGAACGAAAAATAATGATGGGTTGATATATTATTAAAAAATCTCCAAATAATTATTTGGCAATGGACCAAAATGATCCCAATTCAGTTTAGACTCAATTTCGAAAGATTTCAGTGAATCTTATGATAACAGAATTGTCCTATCCCCAAGAATGAGTATGCACAATGGGTCAACATTTTGTGTAATTACCCTATAATGAAGAATTTCCCAATTTTTTAATGTTTCAAGAAAAAAAAACCGTTGCGACCGGTTTTTTTATAAAAAGAAAACCGGCAAACGGGTTTTTTGAAATCACTGTTTACGAAAAACCCGAAAACCCGACATTGCTGAAAAAACCGGGTTTTGATCACTCTAGTGCAGACACTATTCATCTTGTGCGGGTCCACTTACCCAGGTTCGACTGCAGTTTGTGTATTTTTCTTATAGTTGAAATTGAAAGGTTATGACACTTGTAGAAGTATAACACTGTGTGACAGTAATTTTTAGAGCTGAACAAGATCGTCTAAACGTGAAACTAGATTTGAACTAGTACATATACACATGAAGCAGTAGATCGTATATCGGAGAACTATGTACTCAGTTTTTCATTCGGAGATCTTTTCTCCTTTTTACATTACATTTAATTTCCTAAGGATATAATTGTTTTAACAATTTATTTACTTTTCCGAGTCCTACAAAGATGACATGGATATGCAATAAGAGATAGGAATATCTGTTAAAAATACTTCAAATCTACTACTTCAAATTTAACCATACTTCCTCTTAAAAATAAAAAAATTTTAATTTTTTAAAAATTTAAATTTTGAACCTGGCTCAAGACCATTTTGCTTCTATATTTAATAGAACGCAAATTTATTTACAAATGGCATGGTGACATTTATTACTTGGCTGCAGACTGCCACGATCATGATTTCGACCATGTCAAAAGTCTTTTCAAGTGGCTTCGCAGCGACTTTTCAACATCAAACCCGGCCTCTATAAGGAGATGATTCTCACAAACGAACGAGAAGCACAGAAGCACAACTCACTTGCCGAATTTGCGTTTAAAAAAATAAATTTTGTTTAAACTAGAAATAGTTGTAAATGCTAAACTAATACAGGTAAATGCATGAGATTTAAAGTATTTATAAAGATTTTCATTGATACATATATCACCTTTGTAGGACTCGGAAAAGTATGAAAATACATTTTTTAAAAAAATATATCCTTTAAAAGACCACGACATGAAAATCTGAGTACACAGTTCTCCTGCTGTTTCATGTGTATGTGTACTAGTTCAGCTCTAATGAAAAAATATTTGCAAATGCAATATTTTCAACTGTCTCGATTCAACATCTTTTTCCATCTATATTTATTTTATTTCTTTATGATTTATAATGTAAAATAAAACACATAGTTTTGGAATTTTGATACATTTTTATATCGGTTAAAATAGCATTTACTGTTTTAAAGAGATATCATGTAAATGTTGGTCACGACTACATCTGAGGTGGTCCATTCGGAAGATCTAATTTTGAACGATTCGCTCTACGATAGCGACTGCAGAGCCCATTCACTGAAAATAACACCCAAATTTAAGTCGTCTGGCTTCAATTTCTTGCACAAGTTGAATTGTGTACGCTTTAAGGCCGTAAAATACGCCAAGTTGTTGAATACGACAACGAATCGAAGTTGTTTTAATAATTTATTTTCGTACTTTAGGCGAGAGATACAAAAGACGATATGGGTATCAAATGACGCAGAAGAATATGTAAAAAATACTTAAAAATCCATGCTTCCACCTTTATTAGTTTGGCACTTTCACATATAAACAGTTGTTTCGGAACTGTGATTTTTCAATGTTATATTTTTAAAAAAAATTTAAGGATTTTTTTGTGCAAAAAAGGGATTTTCAATTTTTTTCTTTATTTTTTGGCGATTGTTCCTAAACCACTATTTCTACCTGAATTTCTATAATTGAACATTTAATCGGTTGTGAGTGGGCGTGAATTTTCAAAATGAGAATACAACTAGTGAATGTACCTTTGACGAAAATTGGAGTTTTACTAAAAAAAGTGTCCATAACAAAATTTTTATGAATTTCTCTAATTCTAATTTTTCTGTCTCAGACATAAAGTTTTTATTTTTGTATTTATGTACCTATATTTCCAAATCAAGAAAACAAATACTAAAAACAACTTGGACGAACATTGGAATTTTCGTAAAAAAATTAAAGAAAAAATTATCCATAAATTAAAAAATTAATTTAGAAAGTAAAAATACATCAGAAAAGTGTTATACGCAGCCCTTCTACAAAATGTTTGTAAACTAGTGTGTATTTATTTTGACTATAATTAAAATTTTGCATCCAAAACGGTGGAACATCGTTTTGTTGTTTCTGAGGATGCCAACGAATTACATAAAAAAATCTTACTATCTTGTGGCTGGTGTTGCCTGAAAGTGTCATATATTTTCTACTTTAGATGATTTTATCATTCACTGGGAAAATTATGTAAATAATGACCTTTCAAAGGACACGCATAGCAACGTATGAGGCACATGTTGCTTTTCTACGAAGGTTGTGAAAAAAACTGCCTCCTCAAAGTATGCAAATTTTTAAAGATGCGATGTTGCCACAGTTATTAAACTTATTCAAAATAATTTCGCCTAAAATAATGTTTTGGAATAACAATTGTCATCAAAATCTGAGAAATTTCGAAAACATATTAAGGCTGTTTTTCTTTAAGACTGGATAACTAAGCTGCGATACCAAAAATCTAAATAAAATGTTAAATTTTCACTGAAAATAGAAAAAATATATATTTTTTTAAATTGTCGCCACAAGCAATATCAATGTGTGTGTGAAAACAAATTTTGAAATAATAATTTTGTTTTAAAAATTTTGGACTTAGCCTGGATAATTATCCAGTGTAAGTCAAAATGATGGTTAAGTCCAATAAAGTCAACACAAAATATTTTTGTTGAAAAATTTGTTTACACACACACATTGATACTGCTTTTGGCGACAATTTTAAAAAAGAATTTTTTATTTTGAGCAAAAAATTAAATTTTTATTAACGATTTTGTCATGACAGCTTGTTATCCCGGCTTAAAGAAACACAGCCCTATTGTTGGTGTAACATGTAACTTAACTACAACTATTTTTTAAATTTTTATTTTAAAAATATATGTTTACGTATTTAGAAAAAAATAGACATCGTTCAGCAAATTTCATGAAATCGAAGGTGTAGCCATACAGTCTAAAAACCAAAAAAGTAAGTTATTAAAAATTATTTTATTATTTATATTTTTATATCAATATTAAGCATCCTCTAAACCATGCATGCAGGGTGAACGAAAAGGTACCTTGTAAGTTACATGTCACCCAAAAATTACAAAAGTATTTAAATCTATGCCTAAAGATAAACTACAATATCTTCTGTGCATATCTCGAAGAACAGGTATATCCTTCCCCTCTTTCTCCAGGTATTACTCTCGCAGAGTAATAATTTGGGATTTCCGCAATGACAATTTCAATAGGTCCCATTTCAACCCACCCCTACACGAAATTTCACAAAAAGAACATAACATCTTCCAGTACACCCTAATACAGACAAAGTAATGTGCTTTCAAGCCAAGTAGCCTAAAGTGTATTGTTTACATCGAACAGATATGCCGAGAATGCAATCATTGCGAATCGCGATGCTTCTTTTCAGCGTTTAAACTTTTTTTATTGCCACCATTCTGTCATAATGTGAAAATTTGTTTGTGTTTGCATTCGATGCAACATAAATATTTCCCAAAGTGATAATGTTGGTGATTGATTAATCAGATCAGATGGAAATCACATGGCAAATGGCGGCGGTACAGGTAAACATATAGCCTCGGATATCTGCATGTTCAGATATGTATCTGTTTGACTACCATACTGCACACGCACAAACACGCCCGCTTTAGTCCTGCCAATATGCAAACATAATTTGAGCAGTAAAATTATGCCAGGATACGTGAGAATGTGTTGCTGTGCGAACAAAACATCGAAGAAAAAATATTTTCCATTATGCTGTGTGGCGCCAAAAGTAAAACACTTTATTACGGTTTGTGGCAACATAAGCACCAGCGACAGCAGGCAGACACATGAGACGACAATAAAAACATCACTAATGTAATCATGTAATGTACTGGCATTTTTGCCTCCATTTCGCTGGTTTCTTTGTGTGCCACAAAGTGCTGTGAAATTACGGGGTAATTTTATTACCTGTGTCTGCTTGGGAATGACGATAAGGACGATAAGGATAAGGCTAACGATAAGCTGCACTGCACACTCTTAAAGGCCCTATTGGAGTTACCGATAAAGAGTAAGTATTTAACCTATTAGTATTTGGGAGTAGCAGGCTCAGACAATCCAAACTTTTTGTTTCAGAAACAAAAAGGAAGTGGAAATTTAACACATGCAGTAATTTTGTCCGAAAAGAACGTTTTTTATAAAAATTTTAAATCCTTTATTGGCCTTCGAAGTAAAGGGTGATTTTTTAAGAGCTTGATAACTTTTTTTTTTAAAAAAAACGCATAAAATTTGCAAAATCTCATCGGTTCTTTATTTGAAACGTTAGATTGGTCCATGACATTTACTTTTTGAAGATAATTTCATTTAAATGTTGACCGCGGCTGCGTCTTAGGTGGTCCATCCGCTTAGTCCAATTTTGGCATTTCCACGTTTTTGAGTAACAGAGACCCAATTGGTGCGAACGGCGACGAATCGAAAATTGGTGGTCATCATTAACACTGGCCGATACAGCTGCGATATTTTCTTCAGTTCGCACTCTACGTAAGCGTGTTGGTGGTTTAATGTCCAACAATGTAAATTTGGTGCGAAATTTAGTCACAATAGCCCGAATAGCCGCTTCAGTGGGTCGATTAAACTGACCATAAAATGGAAGCGCGCAATGAACTTTCTTAACAGAGCACGCATTTTGATAATAAAATTCAATAATTTGCAAGCGTTGTTCGTTTGTAAGACGATTCATGATGAAATGTCAAAGCATACTGAGCATCTTTCTCTTTGACACCATGTCTGAAATCCCACGTGATCTGTCAAATACTAATGCATGAAAATCCTAACCTCAAAAAAATCACTCTTTACATTGTTTAGAGTTATTTATGGAACATTTATCATGTGAAGGCCTTCCACGACTATGCTGCCTCTTTCTCATAACGTTTTTATAGAGTTAAAAATAAATTTATTGATTTCGTGTTCAATTTCCTCTTTCAATGTTTGAATGGCCCTGAACGACATAAGTCAAAAAACTCTAAAAATCCAAATAAAATGTTTAGGGGCGTTAAAATTACGCGATCTCGACGGCTAATACAGATCATCAATACGATCAATTACACGACCAGGAAAAGACTGATGCAGGATATGAATTGCTTAGCGAGCTATATGGAAAGTTTAGGCAAGTTTAGTCACGAGAATTGATTATATTAAAATTAAAATTTTCGAAGAATAATGTCTAGATCCAAAATCTACATTAAACAGTGATTTTGTTTCACAACAATCACTTGCAGATTTTCTGAAGCCTAAATGGGACAATTTTGATAAATAACGAAGCCATCGAGTTGGAAATAGGCTTCATTGATAAAGATTTTGTTTTGATATTAATGAACAATAACAACGTGTTGTACTTTGGTGATAATGTATCTGACGTAGATTGGACTAAAAAATAAAATATGGAAACATGTTAGACTTTTTCGCCTAAAAAGAACGTTTTTATAACAAAAATCTAGAAATATTTTATTTCATTTTAATCCCAGAAAATTATAGAATTATTAACACTGTTCGAGATTAGTAAACTAATCGGATTCGTCATTTTGCATTTCAGGTCACAACGTCACCATGGCATTTGTAAATAAATTTGCATTCACCACAATATAAAGACAAGGTGATGAGCCTAAACGAGTACAAATCAGGTGGAAATTTGTAATTTCAAAAGCATTACTAGGAAACACAAAGCAAACAAGTAGCAGGAGGCCCAACTCTTTTATTATGTATTTTGCTGGTTTAAACAAATAAAAACTGAGAAACTTTCCTTGACCTTATTCGATTTAGACGATATTGAATATGAATGAAATACAACCCGTTTCATATTTACAACTCATATATGAAACTGTAGCTCTAAAATTGTTTTTCTTCCTAATTTATAATCAAGATGAAATTTTTTGAAAGAAAAAGCAAACTTTTATCTTTATAATAGTCAATCTGACCACAATTCATTTTTTATACATAATATTTTGTACGTATAACTGATTTAGTTGTATTATAAGTTTTAGTATAAATTGTTAAACTGCTTGATTTTAGCTATTCGCCAATGGTAAATTCTCTCCCATTGGTGTAAATCTGAAAAAATATTTTTCGCGATGTAATTCTTATAATTTCGAGATTTTATAAATAGATGTGAAGCCAAGAAAACTAACAATAATGTTAAAATTAGTTGATATTAAGTATATATGTAGGTTGATTAGTTCAATTTTTATAAAGCTACAAAATATAATTTCACACATGGGTTTTAAATATGAAAGTGACTGTATATGTGTCATATAAAAATCCATATGTTCGGAAAAATTTTAAAGTTTTGGTTATCGAGATATTATCGTTAGATGATCTATAAAATGTATATTAAAATCCACCCCATTTTAGAGTCTTATGCCTTCTTTTAAGGATCTGTAGAAGTACATTAATCTTTACTTAAGTCTATAAAAAATAGATTTGTTTAATATAAATCATTTTTAATTTTGATGTCGGTTAAAACAAATAAATTACTATTAATATATTCTTCTACTCTACATCTTTAAAACAAGATATACAACTTTAAAATCAGTTGCATCAGTACAAATACAAGGATTCCTAAATTCACTTGTTCGCAATATTCTAAGTAATGAGTAAATTCAAATGCCTATAATTCAGTAAATAACATTTTTCCTGTGACAATTTAAAAATCGTCCTTCGTGAGAAATATATACTGACATTTTAGATTTTATAATTTCCAGTTTGATATGGAATGAAATTTGGGAACGCAGATCACTTTCGTTAGAAACATTTAAATAATAAAAAAATTAATTACTGGTATTTCTCTGAAATTATTATCATAATATTGATAAACTGCTTTATTTGTACCATAATTGTTGTTTCTAGGGTCCGCCAAATAACTTTTTTTTTGAAAATGCTATAAAAAAACTACTGAATATTTTTTCAAATTTCTTTTTTTTTTATTTGAAAGTACAATCCTTCCGGTTAATAATGGAAAATAATTTCATTCAAATGGCTGCCTCGGCTGGCCATGCAGTAGCCTACACGATCGGTCCACTTTTTAAGCACATTATCGATTGTGTGCAGATGTATTTCACCAATAGCTTCTCGAATATTGTCCTTTAAAGCGTCAATTGTCTCTGGCTTGTCGGCACTTTTACAATGCTATAAAAAAACTACTGAATATTTTTTCAAATTTCTTTTTTTTTTATTTGAAAGTACAATCCTTCCGGTTAATAATGGAAAATAATTTCATTCAAATGGCTGCCTCGGCTGGCCATGCAGTAGCCTACACGATCGGTCCACTTTTTAAGCACATTATCGATTGTGTGCAGATGTATTTCACCAATAGCTTCTCGAATATTGTCCTTTAAAGCGTCAATTGTCTCTGGCTTGTCGGCACTTTTTACAATTTAAATTTGATAAAATTATATTTTCAAATAAGCAAATAGCACTTTTTGTACAAAAATTCTATATTGTATACTATTGTATGATTTTTATTTAAATTTCATGCTTTTTATTCAAGTTAGTGGGGTTTTAATGTAAAACATTATTGGAAAGTAATATATTACAATATTAATACATATAAAAATGTTAGATGTCATAGAATTTAAAGTAAAAGGTACCTATTAATATAAATAACAATCATTTCACGATTAGTCTTTCATCGCCTGTTTTAAGTTGTCTTAAAAATAATGATATACTCGCGGAATAACAAGTTTTAATGCTTCCATTTGCTTGGCTGGATAGGACGTGGAGCAGATAGTAAGGGTTTTGGTTCGTTATAACCTTCGTATATTTTGATTGTGGTTGGAAGGTTCATGTATTCTTCATCGAAACTGAAAAAAAAATTGTCACTAGTTTTAAACAACAAACCTGATATGAGATCGTGCCTAACATCGTCTTCGTCGGATGAATCATAATCAATTGCAATACGTTCTAGGGAATTACAATACACGGCTTTATGCTGCTCACTTTTTGAATAAATATTCATTTCAATCATAACAAATTTCAGTATAATAATAAAATTATTTTTTTTATGCAAATAGCACTTTTTGTATGCACAAATTAACGTATTGCAGATAGCACAATCACAAATTTTGCAAAAAAATGATTGAAGAAATAATTTTTCACTTTAAAATAAATATGACATGACAACTAAATCAGAGAACACATTGCCATCAAAAACTCATTTTCGACAAAAGTGCAAATAGCACGTTTTGAAAAATCGCCCTCGATATACATTTCTGTTTTTTTTCTGAGTATATATAATGAATCTAAAACAATAATCATAATTTCTCAAGAATTTTAAAATTATTTTAAAATTTACTGAACATTTTCCGAAAAAGCACAATTCGATTTTTGCGCATTTTAAATGTTTGAAGCTGTCTAAGTATGGTAGGGTGTACTGAAAACTGTTTTGGAGAGCTGATCCCAGGAAAATAATCACTGGAATCGCAACCAATTACTTACGCAAAATTAAATTGGGTGCAATTGTTTCTACATAATTATTGTTTCTGGAGCTCAAACGGCGCTTTTTAAATACGAATCTAGCATACTTTTTAATTTTACTTACATTGATATTTTTATAATCTGATCTTCTGTATACAAATGTATTATATTAATCTCCAAGAATAGGATATGCTGTTAACATTTTTAAAAGGACCTGGTGCAAAAGACTGCTGATGAGTTGGATGTAGGTGTTGATGACCATTTTTTTAATTTTTTATAATTTCTTACCTGTATATCAATTTCAATTGAAATTTTTTAAAAACTTTCTAATAATTTCTTTCAAAAACAATACTAAAACACTACTATTACTAAAAACTGTATATAAATATAATGTAAATATTAAAACAAAATAATAAACTAAAACATAGTACATATTTAGAAACTAAAATTAACACTGGAAAATTAACTCAAAACGAGCAGAAGAAGAAGACGAAAAACACAAAAAAACAACAAAATCAATGCTTCATGTAAAGGTGCCAATTTTATACACATACTTGCATACATACATACGAGTATAAACATCAGAATATCCAATAACAAAATTGTTAATTGGTTAATTAATTAGAAAAAATTAAAACCTTAGTCAGCAAGCTATTATTTGCAAAGTATAGTTTAAAATTAAAACTAAAACTAGAAAAAAACATGAAAATAAAAACGACAATCGTAAGCAATACCATCATGTATAATTATCAAATACTCGAAAAAAAGAACAAAACAATTGCAGCAAAAACAACAAAAAACAAACATAGAAAATATCAACAATACAAAATAACTAAATAAATAATATATTTAGCAAAAGGCATACAATGTTAGTTACTAAATAAATACGAATATACACACAAACATACCTACATACTTACATACATTTAAAAATGGCAGAGTGCAAAAAAAATCAAGCAGCACTCAACAAATTAACAAACCTATTGCGAATGTACATAAATTACAGGAGAAAAAAGTAAATAAACTAATTTGAACTATTTGCCTACCAAACAAACAATAGCCTATTGTCTGTAATAAAATGTCAACAACAACAATACAATATCTATATGTAAACAACTGTTGTAACTTGATAACGAAACTAAATTTATTATAACATTTCGTATGCAAAATTAAACTCTCACAGATAATATTTTCCGAAACAAGTCAAAATACCAAAAACATAAAATAGACCATATACATATGTATATGAGTCATGTCATGCTAAATGTTACACATTTTTAACATCACTTTGATTGCTTGGAATGCTTTTATATGTATTCTTCTGTTAAATATATTTTATAAGTGTTTGGAGAATAAACATATTTTTTCTTCTTCAAAAATTGTGAACAATTGAACTTTGGTGAAATTGGTGATTTTTCAAAAAATGTTTTGATTCAATCACTGGCAACTTCTTTAATGCTCGACCCATTTTAATATACTAAACCTCGTTTTGAAGGTTATTTCAATTCTAAAATATCATAATTTCATAATTTATATTTCAATATTATCTTTATTTTACTTTTGCAAGTAATATGAGCAATTCAATATTGGTGAATTTGCGATTTTTACAAAAAGGTGTATTCATGCGCTCGCTTATAGCTCCTGAAAAACTTGAGCAACTTTAATGTACTTGACCTCCAAAACTCAATTCAATTCGAAATTTTGCCTTTCCACTGTGTTAAGAAACAAATTAAAAAAATTATCACTCTGTTAACTATTCTAAAATTCAATATCTGTGATTATATCTTGGTTCATTGAGATATTTGTGTTTAAAAGACATTTTGAGAAAAATACGTAAAAAATAGAATCCATTATTTCAATACTTCCAAACTCACACTGGCGCTAAAAAGGTCAAAGAACAAAAATTTTCAATAAATAGTAAAGATTATAATGATTAAAAGATAAAAAAGTATGGACTGATTTATACCATTCAGACCATTCATAGCAATACCCATCGAAATATATTATACAGTGCAACACGAAATAATATAATATATATACAGAAACAACTACGTGACATAAAACCACAAAAAGACCCGTGTCTACCAGTTTTGCCCACAGATTTGGGTCCTCAGTGTAAATTTTGCTAAAAGTGATCATTTACTGAGGCTCATATCGTACAAACCTTCTGGAATTTTGATTTACTCTCTGAGACAAACAAACACATAAAATCACAAAAAAAAACTTCATCTCTAAGGTCCAAATCGCCAAAAAAATTTAAAAATGCGATTTTTTAACCCTTTTCCCCTGTTCAGGTCTATAGGTAGCAAACTGTTAAAAATTCAAGGACACACTCAACTCCAAAAAAGTACCTAAGATCTCAACACACAACTTTCTGGAACATATAAACTTCCTAGGAATGATTCTTAACACCGTTTATGTAGCAAAAACATATCTTGCAGGACTGTTTCTGTTAATGGTCAGTCCGGCTACAGTGCGTATGAGTGATATTATCCGTAATTAAAAGCACGCATACACCACCTACACACACTATAGCATATAAAATTTGTTCGACGACATTTGCGAATTTGACCTTGAAGATGAAGTTTTTTGAATTTATATTTTTTGTATATGACAAGAGCTACAATTTTGCCTCAGAGAGTAAATCAAAATTCCAAACGGTTTGCAAGATATGAGCCTGAGAAAATGATCACTTTTTTGCAAAAACTGACACCGAAGCCCCTAATCTTTGGGGCCCATAGAAAGTGCCTGACTTTGGACAAACCTGGGAGACACTGGTCTTTTTTTCTTTTATCACGTGTCCGTATATGGTTGTATTTCTACGAATTAAAAAATACACACAGTGTTATATATCACATAAAAATCTGGCAAGTATTTCAGGAGCTACAAGTGATTGAGTGAAACTTTTTGAAAAAGTCGCTTATTGACCAAAATTAAAATTGGTCATAATTAAAAAGGTAGTTCTTTTTTCGTGAAACTCATATAAAATTATTTGCAAGGGTAACTATATACAAAAAATTCCGAATAAATCAAAGTTAGTGAAATAAAAAAATGTCTACATTTTGCCATGGACTAACTCATATACGTGTGCGTACCACATACTCCAGCGCCGGCATCATTGTTGTTTATGTTGGTTGGTGATATGGTTGAAAGGGAGGACAAAAAAAACAAATGCAAAATTTACATTTTATTCATTATCGGTGCTCATTTGAATAAAAATAACAACAATTTCAGCAGAAAAGCACACACTCACACACAAATAGCAAAAATTTCATGCAAATATGAGCGAACAATAAAACGGAAGAAAAAAACAAATGTGAGAAATAATCCGGCAGGATGTGATAATCAGCAAAAAATTGTCCGGCAAGAAAGTCACCTTCAGAACATACGATTAAAGAGAAAAAAGAAAATTTGTCCTTATTTTCACAGACATGAATGTATCTCACTTTTCTTTGCTTTTTTACTATATGATCAAAGCAATAATTCATCAATAAAATAGAAAGCAATTCAAATCTTTGAATAATAGGTGGCAGCTCTTTAGTTCTCATTTAGTCTCAATTAATCATATGAAGCGAAGCAAGATATTTTATGGATAAAAAACTTTCTTTAAATTTTGAAGACATAGATTTACACATTTAGATATATCTTGTAGCACCAAATCTTATGACAGATGATTTAAATGTTGTTTGTCAAATTTGTAAATTAACCACTGCATGCAAAAATGAAGAGAAATATTTGATTATAAAAAAATAATAAAATACTTCTGGGTGATTCCACATAAAGTGGCACTTTTTCGCTCAAAAATTCAAAATTAATTTTTAATTGTTTATGTTATAGATAGGTTCAAGGTCCTTGATGAGTATTCTAGACTAAGGACTTTGAGCCAAGCATCAACAACTATCAACATCTTCAATTAAGCTATAATTTAAGACAATACCAATTACCTTGGATGAAAGTATTTGAACTACTCCTTTGTGTAGCAAAAGTTAGTAAATTCATGCCATAGAAGGACAGAAAGTATGTAAGACCACAATACTTTTCGAATTTAAGATCATACTCTACACTTTAGCTTGTGGTATATTCTGAACATTTAAAATGCTTTATATTTGCATAGATATATAACCAAACGTTTTCAATTGACAATATCGTAAAAATCGGAGCCAGCGAAATGGAAGATTTTAAAAATAATTTTCTAGTAAAAAAACATTCACTTTCGGAGATAATTCTATAGGGTCCGCCATCTAACGTTTTTTTTTTCAACTATTCAACTATTATTTGTGGGGAGCCGAGGCAGCCATTTGAATGAAATTATTTTCCATTATTAACCGGAAGGATTGTACTTTCAAATAAAAAAAGAAATTTGAGAAAATATTCAGTAGTTTTTTTATAGCATTTTCAAAAAAAAGTTATTTGGCGGACCCTATATAACATAACATAACCATATAAACATGGACATTATGGGCTATAAGGTAAGAGTAACTCGTAAAAACTGTCATAGTTAAGGTGTAACACAACCCAGATTTTTTTGTATTCGTGTTTTTTAGAAAAAAAAAATAGAAAAAAATCCTACGATGGACGATAGCCTTCCCGAATAAAAATAATATTGTTTAAAATTTTCTGAAACATGGTCACACTTGACAATTTTGAATATTTCCCAAAATGTCCTCTTTATGTGTGCCAGTTAGAATGATAATGGTCTAAGTCACACTTTATCCGATCTGAGATATACAATGGTTTATGATTGAGTCAATTGAAAAATATTTTTCCACCGAAGCACAAAATTTTTTTCTTAGTATATCCTACTACTACATATATAAAAAAATCGCCAACGTTGGTACCTCTCAGAGAACCACTACTTAGCACTACTAACACTGACTTAGATCACTTTCATTCTTCTCAAAATTGAAAAATTGAAATTTTTAATTTTTTCGCAATTTTTGTCTTTTCTTTCATTTTTGGTAAGGATATATACCAAAAATGAAAGAAAACACTAAATATTTATTAAAAAATTAAGAAATTTTATATTGACAATATTTTTGACTTTTCAAATAATTTCATATTATATGTTATTCAAATTATCTGAATCAACTAAATGGAAGAGATCTGACCAAAGTAAAGAGAAAAATTAGGATATCTCATTTTTTTGGATTTTTGGCTTAGACCACTATCATTCTAACTGGCACATATGTACAATTAAAGATTTTTCTTAACTTTAATAATTGCCACGCATAAAAGGTCAATTTTTGTCTGTTTGGACTGTCAGGGATGTGTAACCACTTAAATTATTTTCATTTCTGCCTGCGAGATGGAAGTTGTGATAGTAATTCTATATATTTGAAATGCTTTTATTCATTCATTTCGCACAATTTTTTCTATTTTACTGCAACGATTTTTGACCACTGTCACTCAGAAATATTTGTGAAACTAGAAGCTCATTTTCCAGACATGTTGGTCTACGATAAATGAAAAAATAAATTTCCTTCCCACGTCGATGCAAATACACTCGAATTGGTGTACAATTGAAACAAATTGTGCAAATGTCCTTGGTGACGTATGAGTGATGAATGATAATATTACTCATTCGCACAGTTAACATGCTGTGCGGAAAAGCGGTAGAGTATTATTATATTCAGTATTCGCCTGAGTTTTCGATTAAATTTTTAAAGTAGATTTTCACAAAATTGCTGTTTACTAAATTTATTCATATTTCTCTTTTTAGGAGTGAATTTTAAATGGTTGTTAATGCTAAACTAATGCAAAAGAAGCATTGATTTTAAATTATATTTAATAGATATTCTCCCCTTTAATTTATTTTTTTTTCGCTGTCGTAAAATTTGAATAAGTATTTGAAACATTTTTTGAAAAATGTCGAAATAAAAAACTAAAAACGTCAATGAACTGCATTTTGGTTATAAGGACTGTCGGACAGTGTAATCAGCTCATTTGAAATGTATTTGGCTCTAGTAATGGGACCTTTAAAAACATTTTTAACCACAGAACTATTAAACAAGATTTGAAAAATATGTAATTGGATGATTGCACTTATTGATAAATTTCAAAAGAAGAAAAATAAAATTTTTACAGGTAGTTGAGATTTTGGTAGAAATTTCTTAGAACAATTTTTAATATATTCTACCGTAGCTTCGTTTTAAATATTTCAGGTCTTCCTAAAAACAAATTAGTATGTTTAAACATATATGTTGATTTTTTGTTAACTTTGAAAAATAGTCATCATAAAAGAACCATAGACCATCAAAGTGAGATAAAGTGCTGCAACAATTTTTTTATATATATTTTTAATGACTCTTCAATGCAATTATTTTTATAAATAACACATTCACTTTCCACGCTGAGGATATAGATATGACACGCTTAAAGCTAGAGTAGTCTAACTAACAGAACTGGCGAACAGGCGATAAATTGCTTTTATCATCGATCCATCGAGTATTTCGATTTATTATTAAATGATTTGTAATTAATGGGACTTCGACCTCTATTGGATTTAATATAACGAATATTACTTAAGATGCTGTCATCCAGCAGAAAAAAATATTATTACCCTCAACAAATTTTGAACAATAACAAATCGATTATAGATACGAAAAGTGGGTCAAAAGCAATTTTTTTTAATTTTTAATAAAAATTATATTTAACCGAATCCTTAAAACACATAAATATTGCATTTAAAACATTCGATTTTTTTCGCCGACTTCCTTTTAATTAATTTATTAATTTACTTTCTACAAAATATCAAGCGTTTAAGTAAATTGTTTACCGATATTGTTTCGTTTGACATCGAATTATCGGTTTATATTCTTCAATGCCATTTTTATTCAATCGACTCAAATCTACAACTAAAAAATGTGATTATCAAAGAAAACTGTGATGACGTTCATAATTTCCGTCGTGCCCATATTTCTCTAAAAGTATAGTCCAACTCTCAATTATTTTATCAAAATCCTCTATGAACAATAACCAATTTGCAGTGTTCTTTTGACATTTGTTTGTGAAAACATCAGTTAAGCTGCTCCTTTGCTCTGAACCACAGCTCAAACTCTTTAGAATAAATTATTGAAAACAATAGTCAATGGCCTTTGCGATGTATGTATTATGTACATTAGGCTGGGTTGCCGTCCATACAAATGGAAAAACGAAAGTTCCAGTTACCCCATAAATAATGAAGTTTAGATTGTTTACAGATGATTTGCAAAATATTTCGTTCCTAGATTAAGTCATCTGTGAGCTAAACGCTCCTGAAAAGAACCCTAAAAATTATATTTTTCCGGTGTAATTTTTTTGTGTTAAATTTTTCCCAAACATTTTTTTTCTGAAATAATACACCCTTGAAATCGCTTTAAATAAAAATTTTGATTCTTGTCTTAGAGTAACTTATTGGTCGAAATATTGGACATTTATAGTAATTTTTTGTTGATTTTCACAGTGACAACTGAAACATTTTTCGTATTTGGTGTTAGTATAGAATTATTACCATTCGAATGATGCCTAAATGATGAACATCGGATTTAAATTGACGCCGCTGCGCTCATTTTTGTAAAAATAGTTTGAAAATGTCGGCTCTGAAAATCCATCTCCTGTATTAAATTATTTTACAAACAAGGAGTCAGTGACGATATTTTTCGTCCGATACTCATCATTTAGGTGTCATTCGAAAGGTAGTAATTACTTCTATTTATTTTTTATATCAACTCTTACAAAATGTTTCCAAGAACTATGAGTTTTTAGCTGTCACCTTGAAAACCAAAAAAAAATCTATATTAACGTCCAATAAGTTATAATATAACTTATATATAACGCCCAATAAGTTATTCTAAGACAAATTTATTTAAAATGCTCCCAATGGTCTATTAATTCAGAAAAAAAAAATTGGGCAAAAATGCATCATAAAAAAATTACATGGGAGAAATATGATTTGTAGAGTTTTTTTCAGGAGCGTTTAGCTCACAGATGGCTTGACCCAGTGACGAAATATTTTGCAGATCATCATTAAACAATCCAATCTTCATTTCCGGGGGGTGACCGCTGCAATTTATTTTCGTGAACCAGCCTAATGTACATATATGGATAGATAAACAACCAACAACAATGGCACGGAAGCAAGCCATAGACAAAACATTCGACAATAAAGGATGTTCAAAATAAATACATAAATAAATCAAACAAAATACATATAAACAACACATCAAATATTTTCTCAATTGGACATAAATATAAAGTCTTTAAATTAAATTTGTATATTCGATGGAAGACAAAAGGAATGCCAAACGATTTTCTGAAAGCAGCAGCCATTTGAATTTAGATCATATTCTATGGCAAAAATATAGTTTAAGACCCCGTTCCCCCACTCACTGCGGGTGTAATATTTTGGAATTATTATTTTGGTATAGGATATTAATTAAAAATATTTTTTCATACAAAAGTCGATTTGTTTCCACCACAAAAATATTTCTCGCTTATCTTATTAGTATCAAAGAACATCAATCTCTGTGAGCGAATTCTAGTATTTTTTTTTTCAAAAATTGTCATCCACAAGCCCCACATCACAAGTTTCAACAAACAACTAACAGTGAATTGAAATTATCTCCATAATAAAATTGCAATACCCCTTTTAAATCCTTTCAACCTCATATAATTCCCTCATTGTTTAATAAGAAATAATACAAGAAGTAACTTAATCACAGCACAACAATAATTCTCACATTAGAAAGTGATAAATCATAAAAGACCATAAAAGTAATTAAACGAACTACAACCCAGGCAAGTGTAATTAAATTTCTGTGTTCAACAGCTACAAAAGTGAAAAAAGAAAGAAGAAGAGGAAAAAACAATAGCATCGAACAAAAAACAAAAGTGGAAAGTGGAAACCCGGGATATGTATATTGCAGTACCTGGAATTAAGTTGACTGTGCAGCCTTTTATAAATGCAATGGCTTCAGCTCACCATTTTAAGTCAGCAACTTGATTCCAGCAATTGCGATACTACACTCAGCTACATGGGACACACCACGGGCGCCACCAGCGCAAGATGCACTGCTAGAACAATACGCAGGAAAATCTCCGACAAAAAAAAGAACGAAGAAGAAAAAACAATTAAGAAAGTTGTGCGCGCAATTAACAATTACAAGGAAGTGCAAGTGAAAAGTGAAATAATAAAAAGGGGCAAAAACGCAACACGAAATTGGTGTAATGCAAACGTTAAGGTTGTTAATAAATAAGACTATCTTAAAGCAATAATATGAGAGTTTTTACGGGAAACACAGATTTATTTATTATCAAAATTTTAAAGTGTCCAGAAAGTCGATTACGATCTAATTCCAACCATTTAAAACAAGCCAACAGAGAGTTTTTACGGGAAAACACAGATTCTATTATAACCTTTATTAAAAGTGGAAATTAATCAATTATCAACATTTAAATGTGTCCAGAAAAACGATTACAATCTAATTCCAACCATTTAAAGCGTTAAGTTCGCATATATACACCCTGAAGATAAATAGCCTCAGTGACGTACTGTTTTGAGACAGACTCAGAAAATTATTTATTAGAAACTAAAAATATTTTTTAAATAATTTCTTACGTGAGAACATAGTTGGTTTACGTGTAAGTATTCTATTTTGATTCAATATAAAGGGTCTGCCCAATATGATTGGATAAATATTAAAAATGAATAAAAATATATGCGATATATAAATTATTTTTTGTTTTATTTGAAAAGTATATCATTGGTAACATGTGTGGGACCATACACTATTCAAATGGCAGACGCGCCTTCGCTGCTTCAGGCTGAATTTGACTTATTGATCCAGACCTATGGCTTGAGGAAATCCCATAGAGAAGTTTAACGGAGCCCAATCGCGTGATGAAGTTTATAGGTTTCAACCACATATTATTCAGGAATCAGATTAAATATGTGATTCATTGTGAGGTTTGATTTGTAATGTAAAATAAAACATATAAATTTTAAAGTCATTTTCAATTTTTTTTATCGGTTAAAAGAACAATTTATGACATTTTCTGATCGAAAAATATATCATGTAAATGTTGACCACGACTACGTCCAAAGTGGTCCATTCGGAAGGTCCTATTTTGGGCGCCTCGTTCGAGCATAGCGACTGGTACCTCCCTTTCACTGAAAATAACACGCAAATTTAAGTCGTCTTGGCTTAGAGATGAGCGTGGCTCATGTGAATTGCGTGAATCACGCGTGATCGTGAGCAAAATTTATTTTACTCACGTGAGCGTGCGTGAACGTGAGGAACGAAAAAATGTTCGTGAGTGAATGTGCGTGAGTCGAATTTCTGCGTGAATCACGTGATTTTTTCGTGAGTCGCACAAATTATTAATTATTTTATTTTCATTATATTTTGTTTAAAAATGTGAAAATTTTTATTCAAAGTAAAATATATATACAAATGTATATTTATTTTGTATAATTTCTATTTTTTTCTATCATTTAAGTAAGCATTCTATGCGCCAACACTAGACACTGCATTTTGGGGAACCGCCTTAGTTCAATTAAAAATTCACATAGGTGATATCGTGGTATAGGCTTTGCTTTCTACTTGGATTTTATGTCAGTGTCCCATTTTATCTTATTTTGCGTTAAACTAGACGATATATAAAATATGAATTTAAGACAAACATCGAAAAAGTAGAGCAATTTAAATAATATAATTTTCGGATTTGCGCGGCATTTCTCATTTCGATTTAGAATAGGAATATCATTTTCTTTGTGGAAATTGTTTGCGTGATTTACGTGAATCACGTGATTCACGCGTGATCGGGAGCAAAATTTATTTTACTCACGTGAGCGTGCGTGAACGTGAGGAACGAAAAAATATTCGTACGTGAGGAACGAAAAAATATTCGAGCGTGAACGTGCGTGATTCAATATTTTATTTGCGTGAACGTGACCCAATAATCACTCACGCGCCCATCTCTAATCTGGCTTCAATTCTTGCACAAGTTGAATTTTTAACGCTTTAAGACAGAGATATTTACGTAAAATACCACCGGCGACGAATCGATTTGGCACGGTCTTCTTTCTCACAGAACACAGTTTTTCGTAATACAGATGAACAATTTGGAGACGCTGCGATGATTTGAGTCTTTCCATGATAACGTGTCTAGCGATACTGAACAAAAATGACAAAGCAAATTGATAGGAGTCATGCGTGATCTGTTAAAAAAGCCTATTGAAAATCAAACCTCACCATGAATCGGCCGATATTTTAAAATTCGTTATTCAATAAATAATTCCTTCAAATTCAGCAATATTTCCTTTGAGTCTTGATTTTTTTAATTTAGCCAGCAAAAGACACAATTATCGCACAGTAAAAATTCTAAAAGAGTTTGAAATTAGCGAAAATTAATCTGTGCGAAGAAAGAAGAGGACTACAATATGTATATTGACAGTAAACGGTCCAATGTTCCAGATGAAGAAAAATGTTGCACTTCATCTGGAACAACATCGTCATCAAAAACTTTAAAACAATTTAATAAATGAAAATAAAAATAAATCATAAAAATGTGTCTGTCTATTCAATTTATTTAACACATAATTTCAATTTGTTTACGATTTTTTATAAAGGGTGATTTTTTAGCTATTATCTTTTTGGCAACACTGGTTTCAACAGCTGACGCACGTTTCGTGTTTTGTTTCACAGTCAAACATCTTCAGTTTGGTCTATAATTCAACAATGAATCGTCTTATAAACGAACAAAGCATGCAAATTATAGAATTTTATTATCAAAATGCGTGCTCTGTTAAGTTCATCGCGCACTTTTTATGGTCAGTTTAATCGACCCACTGAAGCGGCTATTCGGGCTATTGTGACTAAAATTCGAACCAAATTTACATTGTTGGACATTAAACCACCAACACGCTTACGTGGGGTGCGAACTGAAGAAAATATCGCATCTGTATCGGTCAGTGTTAATGATGACCATCAATTCGCAGCAATTGGACCTCTGTTCCTCAAAAACGTGGAAATGCCAAAATTGGACTAAGCGGATGGACAATTTGAGGCGCAGTCAAGGTCAACATTTACATGAAATAATCTTCAATCATAAAATTATATGGACCGTACTATCGATTCAAATAAAGATTTCATGCATATTTCTGAATTTTATGTGTTTTTTTTTGAAAAACTTTCCTATAGATTTTAAAAAATTACCCTTTATATTATGAAATCTTAGTATATGTTTCAAAGATAATTAAAGGTATAGAAGGAACTATAGACTTTGCTCAATGCGTTGTGGCAAAAATCTTTGTGAGTGCTACATAGTAGGCTGAAAATTGGGACGTATATATTATTCATCACATGAGTGATCGATGTCGGATTTTTATTTTCAATTTGTTGGCGTGGCAAAAATTGTGTTGATAGTATGTATACTTGCCCTATATGTAACTGATAATAAGAAGATCATTTTGAAGTAGAACTTGGAATTTAAACTTATAATACAGATTTCGTCAGCTATAGAAGTGTGCCATGTTATGGCCCATAGTAATTGGTTGCTAATGTCATTTGGTCAAAAAATTGAATTAAATTGAGAAAATTGATAGAATTCTAGGTAGACAAAGGTTTGTGAATACTTGTAAGTCGCTTGGTCACTGATCGTAGTGTGCCAATCTTCACATCAGTATAGTAGAACAGATTTCACACAACTACAGTCGATCCTGGATAAGTTGGAGCTCCAGGGACAGACCGTTTATTTCCACTTATTGAGGTTTCCCATTTATCCAGGTCTCTCCCTTGTCCCTCCTAAAGAGGTAAAGCTAACGACATTTTGAGAGATGTCTAAAAATGTATGCTTTATACTCCCTTTAATAGCGCTTCCGCATATTGGAACATTTTTAATCTGACAAACTTTTAGCTAAACGATCTACCACTTCTGGGAAATCGGACTGTATACATGCGTTCTGCACAAATTCCGATAGTAAAAAAATAAAATAAAAAGAGAAAATAACGACCGTAATGACAATGAAATATATCTCCTAGTGGAAAGCCCACTAACAGAGGTAAAGCAATTGTAAGAATCCCACTTATAGAGGTCCGCAATGAAGGCGAAATTCCACTCATAGAGGAAAATTTCGAAAAACGTAATCCCCTGTAAAGAGATTCACATTCCTGCTTAAATAGGGATTTTTTATGAGCGTTAGGGTCTGCATTCTGGGATTTCCCGCGGGAAAATTCCCGGGAATTCACGCATTTTTCATTTCATTTCATAGAACAAACATTACATTTAATGCTCTACTCACTATTAACGATAGTTCTTCGTCGCGTCCACATTTTCCAATAAAATAAGAAATATCTGATCTTTAATTAATTTTGAAACTTGAAAAGATGTTTGAATTGATCTCAAATTGCGCTTTATTATATGAATTCTCTAACATGTTCGTTGTGAAATATATATTTGTTTTACTTTAATAAAATGTGAATGTTTCATTGGAAAAAATAAGCTTAACTCATGGTATACAGTATGTTGACGATTTCCCGTGCTGTCCCGGGATCGCGGGAAATTGAAATAAAAAATAACGGGAAAATGCATACAGGGACTATCTAAAAGGTCCCACTAATAAAGGATTTCCACTTAAGGAATTCCCTCTTATACAGGTTCGACTGTATTAAACATTTTGCATTTTACTCTGATACTGCCGAGGTAGCAGAAGGAGTCTACTTTATCGAGTTTCTCTTCTCTTAGTTTTCAATAAATTTATTTTCAGTCCATATTTTGCGCCTCTGTTGATAATTTAAAAAGATTGTGGAGTAATTTCGGAAGATATGTCTGCAAGCCATATAATATCAAATCGTTTAAAATAGGAAACCGTAATGATTGTATAAAAAATCACATGCAATACTCAAATTGTAGTATTTTTAATGTTTGACAGGAACATCAGCACTCGTCCATCTATGTACAATACAATTCTATAATTGTATAAATTGTATGCTATGGATGTGACTTTATTTACAATGGATCATGCCCTACTTTAGTTACGCAAAATAGTAATTTTGATATAATGGCATAAAAAAACAGCCAAAATCGAACATACAAGCATTATTCGACAGCACAAGGACAATATTGAATATAATGAAAAATCACCAAAAACGATAAAAAAAACAATAACCAAAAAAAAAACATACAAAAATGGTCATATCGACATCAAAACACACAATGGGTCCTTTTTAATAATTATTGGACAATATTTCATATTTATCATTTGGGTAATTTCTCATTATGAAAAATCAGCCATAAAGGTGATATTATAAATTCAAATACCTCAGAGGAGAACACCATTAAGGCTACGCAATAAACTTTTACTCCGCATAGCCGGCTTTGGTCAGAGGAGAAAATCTTTAAGTACGGCCGAAGGCTGGTAATGCAGGAAACCATTACTTTACGTATCCAGATTTGGACACGACCCAGATGAGATATATTTATCTTATTAAAAATTAGTAAAATTTTGGAAGATTTTTCATATGAAAAATTACCCAATAATTTGAGCGATTTTTCATTTGGTTGAATTTCGAAATAATTTAATTTTGGTTAATTTTTCATTATTGTTTGGGTAATTTTTTCATCATGTCGCCCAATTTTCATATTTCACAGATGTCTCCTATTAAAACTATTTTCATAGACTTTGTCACATATGAGTCATTTCATGTTAAGCGGTACGATTTTTGACCTCAATAGCTGCAATTAGTTTTGGAAGTTAATGTATCTATGTAAAAATATATATGTATTTTTGAAAAAAAAAGATTTTTTAATTTTTTCATTCAATGTTGATGAAAATTTTTAATTTTTCTATTGCACCATCAGAAGAATTAAAAAATTATATATTTATCCATTATCTCCTTTTCATTGTTTTTAAACCTTATGTTCTAAAGTTTTTTTCACTGAAATTCTCGTTGATTTCGCAAAAAAATGAAAAAAATCGTAAAAATAGAATCCATCATTTCACCACTTCCAAACTCACACAGTCAGTAAAAAACATCTAAGAATACTATTTTAAAGTTTCAAAAAAATATATATTAATATAATCCTTTCGAAAATCAAAATAAAAGAAATAAAAAAACTTAGAAAATATAACGTTTTATTTAATATTTTAAAAGTAATTGCAATTGTTTTCAAGACAAGGTATATTACATTAAAATCAGTCAAGAATTTTGGGAGTTAAATGCGATTGAGTGAAAACACCTTTTAAAAAGTGAAAATGAAAAAATCTATTTTTGCGAAAAATACGTATACAATATTTTTATGAATAGAATACATACACAAACTTTGAAAACAATCGCAGCTATCGGTTTTAAAAATCGTACCGCTTGGCATGGAATGACTCATATGGCTATTTATAGTGAAGGTGGTCAATGTTTTTATATAGTCTCGATTTCGTAGCATTTTTTATCAGATTTTTCACATCGACTGATATGTGAATATGGTCACATCGTTCCATGTTTTCTCAAAGCAACATTAAATGACGATTACCGATCTAACCTTTTAAGGGCGTAGAGAGTGGTGTTCGGTATTAGAATGTCAAGCCCAAGGACATTAAAGAGGGCAAATGTGTGATTGTGTGATGCGAAACTCTGAATATTTCGATTCAAAATTGTTTCACTTTTTGAAGAACTAAAGTTCTATTTTTGAAATTGAATTACGTTTCGTTTCTCCAAAAGCAAAACATAGCACCCGTCTTTACATCTTTTCCTCTGGGTTAAATTCAATTGTGTAATTTATCATGTAATTGCTTCCCCGCTGGTAAATTTGTCAGAAGCATTTCAAAAAAAAACTCTTTTATTTTCATTGTTAAAAATCAGATTTAATGATAATACAAAAACAAAAAATATGTTCAAAGTAACACGAAAATATGAAATCAATCCAAATAATGGAAAAATTAACGAAATAGTACATTTGACAAGTTCATTATGACTTTAGCTAAATTAGGCCAAAAGACCTAGGGTGAAATATCGGAAATATGTTCTGTGCTCTTGGCCTACTTCGAAACCTTTCTCCTCACCTCAACTTCAAGAACAAAAAGTATGTGTTTGGTTAGCAAATATAACGAAATACAATTCAAAAAACTATAATTTAAGGAAATGTAAAATTATTACAAATATTGCAAATGACTAGAACAACTTCCTTAAACAACAACATAAACAAAAAATAAACTTTTTTATATAAAACCCTAAAGAAATATAAAACTCAACATAAGAATAGAAGAAAAATCTTTCTTTAATAAAATTAAGAAAAACAAAAAAGAAAAACAAAACAAAACTTTTCTATGGAATTAAAGTACAGCTCCCCTCAAAAGGAAACCCTCTATAAAAATATTTTCTATAAGAATTTATTTTTATAAATGTATATTTTATAAGTAAAACTGATTTTTTTATAATAAATTATCAAATTTAGTTGAGGAAAAACCAAAGTTTCTTTCTCTTAATAAGATGACAACCAAAGTTTTGTTTAACAAAATAAAAAACTCGTAAATATTTTCCAAAAAACCACAACAACAACTTGTTTGCTGATTCTAGTCTTCGTTAAAAATAATTAAGAATATCGACTATTTTTTGTTTTGTTCGTATAAAAGAAATTCGCTGTTATGCCAAACCAAAAACATTAAATGTTAAATCCTTATTTCTAACACTTTAATTTACTTTCTAATCATAAGAATTAAATATATTTATAAAATAGAAAAACAAAAAATTAGCAAAACATTGTTACGTCTTCTGTAGTTGTATATTGATAATCGAAATCGTTGTATAATTAAGCATGCGTAAATGAAGAGTAAATAGACAAAATTTAAAGGCTACTCCTCCCGCTCCCCCAAGCCCTACTCCCAGCAAGAAAACTTATCCCGAAATAATCAAAAGAAATTACCTAGAGATGATATAAGTTTATAGAGAAAAACATTAAACATTAAGGAAATCATATTTTTATGACTAACAAACACTAAACCTAGACCGATAACCCCAAACTAACAAACCAAACTCTGTATGTAATTATAGAAAGAAAGTGAAATAAATATATATAATTTGAATTAAATAAAAAATGAAATCCAAGAAAAAAACTACAATAATTTATTATTAAATGTACGATTAATAATTAAACAACTGACGGCTAAAAAGTCATTTAAATAAAAATAAACAACAACAGACAAACAAATAATTAAATAAAACAAACAGTGTTAAAAATTAATCGAAAAGTCAAACGAGTTTAATTTGCCGGTTTGGTGGCACATCGACTGCCAGGTGCGGTAAGTATATCTGAAGACTATTGAGTGGTAACTAAAGGGCGGTCCTGTTACGAGGGCTGTTAAATATGCAGCCGAGTCCACGGACGATGAAATGTAAGTAAGGTTTGTCAAAAATACTGGCTTAGTAAAAATAATTTTACTCCCGCGAAAACGAAAATATTTCAAAAATATCCAATTTGTATTTTTATACCCTCCACCTGCAGAATGGTGGTTTCCTAACTTTGTCATTCCGTTTGTAACACCTTGAAATATCGACCTCAGACCCTATATTCTTGATTGTCATAAAATTCTAAGACGATCTAACCTAATGTCCGTCCGTCTGTTGAAAGCACGCTAGCATCTAAACGAAAGGAGCTAGGATGTCCAAATTTTCCATAAATGAGTATTATAGTCGTAAATCGGCTGGGATTGAAGCTGGGCGAAATCGGCCAAAAGGGAACACATTTTCCCTCACAAGGACTAAAAATACCCATAACAACCTCTAATATTTTAGAGTATATAAGAATATTTATACCCTCCACCTAAGGATGGGGGTATATTCACTTTGCCATTCCGTTTGTAACACCTTAAAATATTCGTCGGAGATCCCATAAAGTATACATATTCTGGGTCGTGGTAAAATTCTAAGACGATATAGCCATACCCGTCTGTCTGTTGAAAGCACGCTAGCATCCGAACGAAATGAGCTAAATGTGTCTTATGGTTGCAGATCGGCTGGGATTGAAAGTGGGCGAAATCGGCCCAGAGGGAAAAGTTTTTCCCTCACAAGGACTAAAAATTTCCCTAATAACCCCTAATATTTAAAGTTTTTAAACATGTTTTTCACAATGTCTGCTTATATTTGCTCGATATTGGGAATACGCTTTCCCCTTATAATAAAAACATGCACCATAAAGTGATTCGTAGGGGGTGAAATGGGGCAAGAAGTGATAAAAATGGTACCTTTTAAAAGACAACAGATAGAAACACGAAATTCGATGTGTATTTTTTTTGAAAATGCTATAAAAAACTACTGAATATATTCTCAAATTTCTTTTTTATTTGAAAGTACAATCCTTCCGGTTAATAATGGAAAGTAATTTCATGCAAATGGCTGGGCACCCCACAAATAAAAGTCCAACGATTGAATAGTTGAAAAAAAAGTTAGATGGCGGACCATATACATAATATAAAAGTATTTTTTTTCAAATTCGGAATAGAGGTTTAAAAATGGTACAAACCAAACGTTTGCACCTCGAATAATGAAATTCGGTGATCTGATTGCGTAGACACATAGACAAACGGATTTTTCGAAATTCGTGTTTTTTGGTTAAAATGGAAAAAAGGGATAAAAATAGTACCAACCAAATGACCGCAGCTAGAGATGAAATTCGGAGTATATATTCCTCTGACTGCATAGACACGAAAAATAAAAGTTTTTCCACATTCGTACTTTCAAGGAATATAATGGGTACAGAGGGATAAAAATAGTACCAACTAAACGACTTCACGAAATTCGGCGTGTACATCCCTCTAATTGCACAGACACGTAAAATAAAGAGATTTTAGAATGTGGTACTCTCAAGTGGGTAAAATATGAATATGGGGATAAAAACGGTACCAACCAAATGGCTCATGGAATTCTGTGTATACATTCCGCTGACTGCATAGACATGCAAAATAAAAAGATTTTTCTAAATTCGTACTTTTTATTTTCACAGAAAAAATTGGTTGAATCATGAAGTATTGAATTGGTTTGCACTATGTACATGAGATAATGGATTTTTAAAATTTTTACTTTTGGAATGAAAATATAATGCAAATACAAACAACTGTATCACCCACTATCTATCAATATTTATGGTATTTAGGCTTTTTATAAATATAAGAATATTTATTTTGTGAATTGATTACTATTTCGATATGTAAACGTATTGGTTGCCTTGCCTTATAAGCGTGGTTTGAAGTAATAGAAATATTATATTTATTTATAAAATTATTTTTTCAATATTTGTATTTTCCTGTAATATAACTGCACTTCTACGAAAATCGAAGGTTCAGTGGAATGCGTTATATAGTGGAGGGTATATAAAGTTCGGCCCGGCCGAACTTAACGCCCTTTTTATACCCTACACCACTTCGTGGTCTAGGGTATTATAAGTTAGTTTCGCGCCAAATGTTTGTAACACCAAGAAATAATCGAGCTAGACTTTAAGTATACCGATCGGCTTAGAATCACCAGCTGAGTCGATTTAACGATGTCTGTCTGTCCGTCCGTCTGCTGTCCATCTAAGCTTGTTCGCACTCTACAGGTCGCAATTGTTGTCCGATTGTCATGAAACTTGGGAGAAGTTATTTTTTCTGGCCAAGGACCATCGGTATTGAATTTGTTGGAAATCGGTTCAGATTTAGATATAGCCCCCATACAAATGTTGCTCCCGATTTGACTTTGTCCGCCCTATAAAGCACATATAGTACCCGATTTTCATCAAATTTGGCTTAACACCTTATAATCAAACTGGAAATACCTGTGGAGAAAGCTGGTTAGATCGGTTCAGATTTAGATATAGCCCCCATACAAATGTCGCTCCCGATTTCACCGTTTCCGTTTTAGAAACCACATATTGTATCCGATTTTCTTTAAAATTGACACAACATTTTATAATCGAATAATCGAACTAGAAACACCTATGCTGAAAGTGGGTAAGATCGGTTCAGATTTAGATATATTCCCCATACAAATGTCGCTCCCGATTTCACTTTTTCTGTTTTAGAAACCACGTATTGTACCCGATTTTCTTTTAAATTGGCACAACATTTTATAATCGAACTAGAAACACCTATGCTGAAAGTGGGTAAGATCGGTTCAGATTTAGATATAGCCCCCATACAAATGTCGCTTCCGATTTCACTTTTTCCGCTTTAGAAACCACATATTGAACCAGATTTTCTTTAAAATTGACACTAGATTTTATAATCGAATTAGAAACACCTATGCTGAAAGTGGGTATGATCGGTTCAGATGTAGATATAGCCCCATACAAATGTCGCTTCCGATTTCACTTTTTCCGCTTTAGAAACCACATATTGTACCCGATTTTCTTTAAAAGTGGCACAACATCTAAAAATCCAACCAAAAAACCATGGTGAAAGTGGGTAAGATCGGTTCAGATTTAGCCCTTATACAAATGTTGCTCCCGAATGTTAAACCGATTTTGGCCAAACTTTACATATTATATTGCGTCAATAAACATACATGGTGAAAGCGGGTCCCATCGTTCTAGGTTTTAATATACCCCCATACAAATGCCCTTTCCGATTTAACATTTTTTGTCAAACACATACATTTACAGGATGCAAAAATCCTTCCCGATTTCACTTTTTTACCGAATTGAATTGTAATGAGATAGAAAGTCCGTCCGTCTTTAGCCTTTCCTTACTTGTTTGGGAGATGCCCATATGTCCATACTTTGGTATAACCCAAATGGTGCCCACTCTGATCTATATGTTTCAACCAGGAATACCTACCGTGAATGAGAAATACATTGTCGCATGTTTTTGCAGAGGCCTCAAGTGTTGTTATAGGTCCCCTTGAAATGTCCGTTCGATTCATCCTATTACCGCTGTATAATCTGTATTTATCATTGGATCTTGATCAATTTTTCCATATCGTGTTATATTTACTTTACTTGGAATATCTGCTGGAAAATTGGATCAATTACTTTATTATTTACCATATTCATTAAATTTGACTAAAGATGAATTGATAGTAACTGTATAATTTATATGAACTACACAAAATTGCTCCCATTAAATACCTGGGTTTAGTAATCAAAGCGATGTATATATGCAGGGAGCGGTGTAGGGTTTTATATAGTCGGCCCCGTCCGACTTTAGCCTTTCCTTACTTTTTTTACTTGTTGTTTAATATATCTGCTTGTACTTACTTGATATTGGGTATGCGCATTTCTCAAAAGCAAAAACGTGCACCATAAAGTGATTTTTATTCATAGTGGGTGAAATAGGGGAAAAAGGGATACAAATGGTACATATCAATCGACAACAGCTAGAAACACGAAATTCGGTGCGTACACTCCTCTAATTTAGTAGATACATAATATAAAATTATTTTTTTCCAAATTTGTACTTTTAAGAGGTAAAATGGGAATAAACTGATAAAAATGGTACCAACCAAACGGTTGTACCTAGAATAATGTAATTAAAAAATAAAAAGTTTTTTTAAAATTCGTACTTTCAAGGGATACAATGGGTACAGAGGGATACAAATAGTACCAACTAAACGACTACAACTGGAATGATGAAATTTTGTGTTTACATCACTCTAATTGCGTAGACACGTAAAATAAAAAGACTATAGAATGTCATACTTTTAAGGGGTAATTTGTTGTTTGTTTTAGGAGTTACATTTGTTTTAATTTTACTTAAGAATATAGTCTATTTATGAAACTATACTAAGCTATGTTTGGAAAAAATATTATTATGTGCAAAGTTTGAATGAATTTCTCAACTATTTTCGAAGGTTATTGTGTTCACCACAGTTCAAACATCTTAAAAGTCGTTACTTTTATTTTCTTATCTTATTTTTTATTTTTCTACATGGCTTTAGAAAAGTAAAAATTTGCTAACTTTCATTTAAATCCGCCCCGTTTCACATAGAATTACTCAGTAGCGACAGACAGCGAATGAACAAAATCTGTCTAGAGGGGAAGCAACTCATACGACATGTCCTGGCAGACATTAATATACGTGTGGAACAAACTGATTCAGAAATATTCTACTCACGCATGTGATTAAATTTAATTAAGCCTACCTTATTAAACTGTAATCACACATAGCTTCTCTTAGAGTACTTTGTAATTAATCTACGGAAAACTTGAAAAAGAACTTCGTTTGTTAATTGCCATTTAATTTCCACGTCACTCAATTTTAAATTCACTCTCACAATAAAATTTCCTTCCTTCACATCCAATTAAAATTTCGATGATTGAAATCCGAGAAACAAATGAGAAAATAAAATTCCCACAAGAAATAAGCACAAATTGAAAATCCAACCAGCAGAAAAAGCTGATACGACGAGTTGATGGAAAAACGGCAAATAAATCAGATGATTGAATGATGCCATCTCAAAGGTCTCAAAGGATGCGGTTGAAAAGGAAATCCTTTCAACCCAATAATATTCCCACACACACACACACAGAGACACCCAAAGTAAGAACCATCGGGGGAATAATTCATCATGCAATTACTCAGACGACGACGATGAAGAGCGAACCCAAAAGACGACACATATTAATGGCGAAGTGTATGAATACAAAAAAATCAAAGAAGAGTGCAAATCATCATAGAATAGAAAGGAAAAGGGAAAATTGTCATTTTCGTCGTTGATATATCCAAATGTCAAATAAATCAAATTAATATTTTTATTGCATTAGGTTGCACAGTGTTTTTCTTAAGTAATCATGGTGTAGAAGTATTTACAGACGGAGTCTGTCATTCATCGGAATGTCATCAGTGTAAATGCGAGAGCATTTAAGTGATGAGTATAAATGGAGGTTTGATTACCACAGACACGGTATATGGTATATGCGTGAGAATTGTGTTATTTATGGTGGAATGACTTTGCCAGGTTACTTTGTTCAAATAAAATGTAAGTCAAGATATTAATTAGATAATAATAATATTTTACAAATATGTTTATTTCCTCGCCTATAGGGCACATATAAAGGGTGATTTGTTAGCTATTATCTTTTTGGCAACACTGGTTTAAACAGCTGATGCACGTTTCGTGTTTTGTTTCACATCTTCAGTTTGGTCTATAATTTAACCATGAATCTTAGTCTTACAAACGAACAATACTTGCAAATTATTGAATTTTATTATCAAAATGCGTGCTCTGTTAAGAAAGTGCAAAAATTGGACTAAGCGGATGGACCATTTGAGGCGCAGTCAAGGTCAACATTTGCATGAAATAATCTTCAAACATTAAATTATATGGACCGTACTATCGATTCAAATAAAGATTCCATGCATTTTTCTGAATTTTATGTATTTTTTTAACTTTCCTATATCTTTTAAAAAATCAACCTTTATATCATTTTGGACAGACGGGACATGTAATGCATCGAAAGTGTATTAAATTTATTTATCCAAACTTAGCACATATTAATTATTTTAAATTTAGTTAAAGTTCGAATATGCAGGCCGAAATAATAAGACTCATTTTTGATAAGGCACACTTTCACAGATGTTGCCAAATTGTATGGCATATACAATACATATAATTTGGGTTTCATCTTCCCGGTCAGTGCAAAGGTGAGCGAATGAGTACTAAGTATTATCCATAATAAAATTAATCATACGCCACACTGGTACTGATTTATACGTGAAAAGCCGTTCACTCAGAGTGTGTTTTTAAACCCCGACCATGACATAATCGTGCATGTTCTGACAATCACTTTTGGCATAAAATTTGCGAAGTGATGTGAAATCTCAAAATCGGGTTCTACAGTTCACAAAGACTAGCAAATTTGGCGATTGTCATTCACATACACAATCCATGGTGAGCCAAAAGTGAACTCGTGCATTTCGTTTAAAATAAATTTTAAATACATAAAAACGATGTATATATAAAATTTAGTATGTTTTCTTTAAATTTGTACATAAAACATGTAATTTATCTAATAATTATCATTAAAAATATTAAATTAAAAAGGCTTAGTGGTTTCGATGAATCCCTAAGATATGGTTCGTTCTGTTATTGATTGAAGCCTTCTTAAAGACTTAAACCCCTTAAAATAAACGCAAGCGCCATTTTAATTTAAAAGGTTTCTTATTTTTCTTGATTTATGCAGAGAACAAACACGTGTTATTGACAGAAAAAACATATGTTCACACTTTTCGAATATACATAACTTCGAAAAAGTATCAAAACGCGTGAAAATAATTTTGGCGATTAGCAAATCCCAAGTGATGTGACAATCGCGTGATTGTCAGAACATGCACGTATGATTTTTTGCGTATGATAGTAACACAGGCGGGTCAATAACACTGACCAGCAATGCTATGTAATTTGAAGAAAATCGGTTCAAATTAAGAACTTGTCCCCAAAAAAATGTCACCGCCGATTTGACAAACAAACTCCTTATTTAAAGCGATGTTGTTGAAATTTGGCACATCATTTTTGTATCATCTAGAAACAACTGAAGAGAAATTAGAACATTCGGTCCTTGTTTTGATTTAGCCCCCATACAAATGTCATTTCCGATAAGATTTTGTTCTCCCTAGAAACTCCATATTTAAATCCATTTTAGTCAAATTTGGGACAATACGTTATAAATCATCTAGAAACAACTGCAGCCAAAGTAGACCGTATCTGGCACTACTCCATACAAATTTTCCTTCCGATTTCAATTTATACTGTTCTAAAAGTCATACAGTCGAATATGGATAAGTGTGAACTCAAAAGTCTGGACGTTTATTCCCACCAACCCAGTTTCCCATTTATTCAGGTAATTTGTCTATTGTCCCACTTAAATAGGTAAAGCCAGCGACGTTTTGAGAGATGCCTCATTTTTACCTGAAGAAACTTTTATCCATCTCATCAAACGATCTACCACTCCTGAGAAATCATTTTTTCAGTTCACATTGTCCTTCAAATGAAGCATTCATGATCCAGTCACTCTTTTGCAGCATACGCGATAATGTGGATCTTGGAACGACGTAGGCTTTTTGTACTACAGGGTTTTCCGTTATTTTGGTATTCAAAGAAAAATGTCATTTTTTATGAGATAAATGATCGGATGTTTATTTCATAATAAAGAGGAAGGTATGCCGTTAATAATGAAAAACAACATCAGCCAAATGGCCACCACGACCACGCTTACAGGACCATATCCTTGTCATGAAATTTTCCATAACCAAATCGCAAAGTGGCTGCCCTATGACCTCGATAGCCTCACGAATTCTATCTTTGAGGTCTTGAATCGACGCTGGTCTACTGGCGTAGACTTTCAGGTTGTTCCAAAGGAAGAAGTCACAAGGTGTTAAATCACAAGATCTGGGTGTCCAATTGTGATCACATCTTCGAGAAATAACACGGTCCTTTTCCCGTAAAAGAGCAATGGTTTCGTTGCTTGTGTGGCACGTAGCTCCGTCTTGTGGAAAGTAAACGTTGTCCAGATCAATACCATCCAACTCCGACCATAAAAAAATCATAAATCATCTCTCGATAGCGCAATCTGTTGATCCAACCTTATTTTCGAAAAAGTAAGGTCCAATGACCCCAAACAAAACAGTCCGCACCAAACAGTCACACGATGAAGATGGAGAGGCTTCTCAACAATAACTCTTGGGTTTCCGAGCCCCAGACGCGACAATTTTGCTTGTTGACGTAGCCACCGAGGTGGAAATGGGTCTCATCAGTCAAGATGATTTTTCGATGCAATTCCGGAATCATTTTTAGTAATGGCTTAGTTTATACTTGTCAAATGTCAAAGAATAAAAGCTTCAAAAGTGACAGCTACCGAAATACCGGGTGATTCAAAATAACACCTCTTGTTGGAAAACCCTGTATTTTACAGTTCCCTTTTCGAAATGTTTGAACAATTTCCAATATTTTAACCTTTCGCTTCGAAGTAATTAATCGAAGGAGAATTTTACTTATCGAGCGCTTAAAATATACACTCTGCGAAAATTCCAAAAGAATAAAGTACTGCCACAATAAACAATAAATATCTCTACTGATATGAAATCTCACTAGCGGTAAAGCAATTGAAAAACTCCCACTTATAAAGGTCTACACGGAAAGTGAAATCTCACTCTTAGAGGCTAACGAGTAAAATATTTCACTCATATTAGAGATGGGCGCGTGAGTAATTATTGGCTCGCGTTCACACACGCTCACGAAAGAAAAATATTGAATCACGCACGAAGATTTTTTCGTTCCTCAGGTTCACGCACGGTCACGTGAGTAAAATAAATTTTGCTCACAATCACGCGTGATTCACGCATTTCACGCGAGTTGCGCCCATCTCTACCTCATAATAAATCCTGAAAATCAATTCCACTTAAACAGTTTCAAATTTCCGCTTAAAGAGGTTTTTTGTGTCAAGCGTGAAGGGACCATCAAAAATGTCCCAATAATAGAGGTTCGACTGTATAGAGTAACTGTTTTAGTAAGCTTTATCACTTAATGTATATATTACCCGGAAATATCTGTTGCGGAAGTGGAATATTTCGGTCCTTGTTTTGATCTAAAGCCCTATACAAATGCCCCTCATCATTTGACTTCTTTGCACCACAAAAGTCTTAAAATTGTAATTGATTTTGCGTTAAATTTTACCAACCATGTGAATATTCTGATGTATAAAGAACCACAGTATTGCAGTACGATTTCGTATATCACCTGCATTTCATTTTCACAAAAATATATAGCCTTGTAATGGGATAGATAGTGAAATGATATCATGTAGTCGTCCCGACTTAAGGCTTTCCTTACATTATTTCATTTCCTTAATTTGTTGCATTACTAATACATCAATAATAACCCACAATTCTTAAATTGCACTACTTTCAACAGCGGTGTAAACGATCTGATGTTTTTGTAATAAACATTATCTTTAAATGCCAAGTTTTATTTCAAATCGTGATATACAACAGAATACAATACCGATAAAATAGGGTTTCACCATTGTATTTGTGGCACATCACTGAATTTCCCAAGTAATGCAAATTGTTTATGTACACATACAACAATTTACTAAAAATATCAAAAATACAAATATATGTCAAAGACCAAATACATCGGATCGCGAATTCCGCTAATCAGTTGAAATATTTTCAGTTAGCTATATTTTCAACACTCCTAAATGTATGCTTTGACTATTAATTAATTGATAATGACAAAAAGGCATGTCGCGTTTACACGAGCTGCACACAAATCGAAATAATATGTAGTAGTTAAAGTGGCATTTGTTCTAGTGGTACTTGTTTATCTTTAAAATATACCATCGGAAATATCCATGTCAAATCGGCGAATGGATTTTACTCACATTCCCTGTGGAATTTTATGAAATATAAAAGCTGACAAAAAATGTACAACGTTACTAAAACTAGTAGGAAAATTACAAAAGCATTTTGAATAATTATATCCTTCAAAAATGCAAGTCCATTTAAACGAAAACTTGACCAAAAATAAACAAGTAAAAACGGCGTTAAGTTCGGCCGGGATGAACTTTATATACCCTCCACCATGGATTGTACTCCACAGAGGCTGACGATTTTCGAAGAAGTGCAGTTACAGGAAAACATATTTTTTAATATAGCCAAACTAAAACAAATACGAATAATGAAAAAAATAATTTTATAAAAAAAATATAATATTTTTATTTCAAACCACGCTTATAAGGCAAGACTACCAATAAATTTACACTATATATATCGAAATAATACTTCATGTCAATTCAGAAAAATAAATATTCTGATATTTATATTTTCAAAAAAGCTTAAATTCCATAAATAATTGGTAGATAGTGGGTGCTACAATTGGTTGTATTTCCATTCTATTTGAATTCCAAAAGTTTACCCCCTTAAGAGTACGACTTTTTAAAATCTCTTTATTTTACGAGTCTACGCACTAAATTTTAACATTCTACCTGTAGTCGTTTAGTTGGTACAACTTTTATCCCTCTTTATCCATTGTATCCCTTGAAAGTACGAATTTGGAAAACATACTTTTATATTATGTACATACTCAGTTAGAGGGATGTATACACCGAATACCGTGTTTCTATCTGTTGCCGTTTGAAATGTACCATTTTTATCCCTTTTTGCCCCATTTCACCCCCTACGAATAAAAATCACTTTGTGATGCACGTTTTTGTTATAGGGGACATGCACTTACGAAATATCAAGTAAGTGCAAGCAGACTAGCGTGCTTTCAACAGACGGACGGACATGACTAGATCGCCTTAGAATTTTATGATTATCAAGAATATATACCTTATGGAGTCTCAGGTCGATATTTCAAGGTGTTAAAAACGGAATGACAAAATTAATATACCCCCATCCTGGAGGTGGAGGGTACACAAGTGTCCATCCAATTTGTATACCCTCCACCACTTCGTGGACTAGGGTATTATAAGTTAGTTTCGCGCCAAATGTTTGTAACACCAAAAAATAATAGAGCTAGACCCACCTTTAAGTATAGGGATCGGCTTAGAATCACCAGCGAAATCGATTTAACGATGTCTGTCTGTCCGTTTGTCCGTCTGCTGTCCATCTAAGCTTGTTCGCACTCTACAGGTCGCAATTATGGTCCGAATATCAAGGTCAAGGACGATCGGTATTGAATTTGGAGGAAATCGGCTCAGATTTAGATATAGTCCCATACAAATGTCGCTCCCGATTTGACCTTTTCCGCTATAGAAACCGCATATTGTTCCCGATTTTCTTTAAAATTGGCACAACATCTTATAATCCAACTAAAAACACCTATGGTGAAAGTGGGTAAGATCGGTTCAGATTTTTTATAGCCCCTATACAAATGTTGCTCCCGAATCTTTAACCGATTTTGGCCAAACTTTACATATTATATTTCACCAATAAACATACATGGTAAAAGCGGGTCACATCGTTCCAGGTTTCAATATACCCCCATACAAATGTCATGTTCTATTTAACATTTTTTGTCAAACACATACATTTACGGGATTCAAAAATCCTTTCCGATTTCACTTTTTTATCGAAAAGCGGCTCCGTTCGCTTTTAGCCTTTCCATATGTCCAGACTTTGGTATAACCCAAATAGGGCCCATTATCCTCTATTACAGCTCTAAAAACTACATCTTACATCGGATCTGCATCCAATTTTGCAGATCATTATATGTTTCAACTAGGAATACCTACCGTGCATGAGAAATATATAGGCACATGTTTTGACACAGGCCTCAAGTGTTGTTATAGGCCCCCTTCAAATGTCCGTCCGATTCATCCTATTACCGCTGTATAATCTATACTTATCATTGGATCTAGATCAATTTTTCCATATCATGTTATATTTACTTTACTCGGAATATCAGCTGGAAAATTGGACCAATTACCTTATTATTTACCATACTCATTAAATTTGACTAACGATGAATTTATTGCAACTGTATAATTTATATGAACAACATAAAATTGCTCCCTGGGTTTAGTAATCAAAGCGAGGTATATATGCAGGGAGTGGTGTAGGGTATTATATAGTCGGCCCCGCCCGACTTTAGCCTTTCCTTATTTGTTTTTTATTACCGTATTAATTCGGATCTTGATTTTTCAGTTCCTGCAAAGGAACTTCGATTTGCATACAATTTATTTGCAAGTTCATGAGAAAAAAACAAGTAAAATGGTTATGTCCTGTCGTGCCGAATCTTATATACCATTCACTACGGATCCACAGTATTACCTGCAAATTATAGGCTGTAAACTTTTCATAGAAGTGCAATATTATATTAGGAAAATTGTGATTTTGTTGATGCACATTACTATATTTGTTTTAAATAGATTGTTATGTTTCATTATTATAGTACTAATAGCCTTATTTTTTATTTCTTTATCATGTTGACCCTAATAGTACGAATTTGGAAAATTCATTTTACTTTGTTCACTATTATACCTACAATCGATTTAGATATAATTAGATATTTAGACATTTGTTATTTATGTTCATAGCAAGTTTCAATATTCTACCTGTAGCCGTTTGGTTGGTACCATTTGTATCCTCTTTCGCCTCATATTCCGCCTTAAAGTACAAGTTTCGAAAAAATCCTTAATGCTTCACGTCTACAGATAAATGTATACACCGAATTTCATGATTTCAACTTCAGCGGTATGGTTGGCACTATTTTATCCCTCGTTTCCAATATTATCACTTAATCAAATTTCATGTTCATCGCTGTTGTCGTATCATTGGGATAATTTTTATCCTATTTCTCCCATTCCACCCGCTAAATCTTTTATTTATTTATTTTATTTATTTAAGAATTAAGAAAACATAAATAATCAAACAACACAAGGGTATTTTCCGTCTTTTTTTTCCTCTGGACCAAATTCGCTTACTTTCAATCCCAAGCGACACATCTAAGGACAACTTTGAACTCCTAGCCCAATTTGTTCGAACTCTAGCTTTTGCAATAAATTAATACTTCCAAGGGTGTAATTTCGTGCCAAAAAACGGAGAACCCTTCAATCTTTCTTAATATGCTTTTTTTCTACCCTACACCACTTCGTGGTAATATTATAAGTTAGTTTCGCGCCAAATGTTTGTAACACAAAGAAATAATCGAGCTAGACCCACCTTTAAGTATACCGATCGGCTTAGAATCACCAGCTGAGTCGATTTAACGATGTCTGTCTGTCCGTCCGTCCGTCTGCTGTCCATCTAAGCTTGTTCGCACTCTACAGGTCGCAATTGTAGTCCGATTATCATGAAACTTGGCAGAATTTATTTTTTCTGGACAAGGACCATCGGTATTGAATTTGGAGGAAATCGGTTCAGATTTATATATAGCCCCCATACAAATGTCGCTCCCGATTTGACATTTTCCGCTCTAGAAACGACATATTGTAAACAATTTTCTTTAAATTTGGCAGAACATCTTATAATCGAACTAGAAACACGTATGCAAAAATTGGGTAAGATCAGTTCAGATTCAGATATAGCCCCCATACAAATGTCGCTCCCGATTTTACATTTTCCGCTCTAGAAACATCATATTGTACCCGATTTGCTTTAAATTTTTCAGAACATCTTATAATCCAACTAGACACACGTATGCAAAAATTGGGTAAGATCGGTTCAGATTTAGATATAGCCCTCATACAAATGTTGCTCCCGAATGTTTAACCGATTTTGGCCAAACTTTACATATTATATTTCACCAATAAAAAGACATGGTGAAAGCGGGTCACATCGTTCCAGGTTTCAATATACCCCCATACAAATATCCTTTCCGATTTAACATTTTTTGTCAAACACATACATTTATAGGATGCAAAAATCCTTCCCGATTTCAATTTTTTACCGAATTGAATTGCAATGAGAATTGTTTGGGTGATGATGTATAATTTGTATTTGTCTGTCAGACAATTGGATCAATTAACATATTATTTACCATATTCGTTAAATTTGACTAAAAATGAATTTATAGCATATAAATTATATGAATATAATTTATATAATTTGTATGACCATACGCAGGGAGTGGTATATAGTCGGCCCCGCCCGACTTTACCCTTTCCTTACTTGTTCTTTCTTCAAAGACTTTTAAAGAAAAATGTTATGTTGGTCATACATTATTAAAGAAAGCAGCGTATTTTTTAAACAATTATTATAAACTAACTTTATTTGACGTAAACTCATTTTTGGCGCCATAATAAAGTTAGGAAACAATAATTTCTAATAAAACATGTTCTCTTAAAATGTGAATGAAACAAGGCCGAAAAAAATAAATTAAATTTTTCCATTTTCAAAATCTGAAAATGATTTGTAATAAGAAAAAAATTAAATATTGTCTACGCATTATGAAGAAATACTTAAAAATATGTCAAAAAAAAACATAAAAATAAAAAAAATGATTTGAACTGGGATATTCTCAAGGCCGTTTTGCTTCTATATTTTATAGAATGCAAATTTATTTACAAATAGCATGGTGACATTTATTACTTGGCTGCACAATACCACTATCATGATTTCCACCCTGTGAAAGGTTTCCTCAGGTGGCCTCGAAGCGACTTTTCAACATCATAAATAAATAAATGATTCTTAGAAACGAATGAGAAGGACAACTCACTTGCGAATATGTGTTTAAAAATAGCATCAATTAAAAAATAATAATATACATATATGCTTTACGGGGACTCCGATGAATATTTGAAGGTATCAAAATTAATATATAAGTTGTATAAAAATAATTTCTTTGCAGTAGATTTGTCGTGGATCCTATGGCAATATGTCATTTAATGTAAGTTAAGTACATTATGAAATGAAAAATGAGTTGGCATTTTTACTACATTTGCCCTCTTGTTCAACGCGTGTTTTAACATTGCCATGTCTTACAAATATTTACTGTCGACTCGTGTAACAAATCATCATACCAAAAATATGAAGGTGCAAATTTGCTTTTGAAATGTTCAAACTCATCTGTTCGTCTCGTGAACTCTCATTGTTTTGAGAACATTTAATATGTTTGAATAGACACGAAGGCACAGCAACATCAACAACAGCGTCAGAACTGTTTTGTCACTCATGTCAGGTATGAACAACACCTGTCATCAACATATTAAATCAGTTCGCTTTTTTTGTCCACCAACAAACACCCCTTCCTCCGCTCCATCTCTTTCGCATTTACATTTTCCGCAAACAATAACATCAGGGAGGTGCACAAAATGTGATTAGTTTCGTTCGCACTTGAGTTTATGCGAGCTCAAGATGCTTTTTTTCTTTTGTCTTCCATCAGATGGTGTTGCTGCCGTTGTTATTGTTTGCTGATGACCTTTTAATGTCACTGTAAAATATGACTACTCTTCCTTAATTTTGTTTATTTTGTATATTTATTAAACGGAAACCACCTAATTTGAATATACTCGTTTCGACGATTAAAAATATATTTTGAATTCAGTGTCAGTGTACTTTGTAATGCTGACAGCATTTGCTTTGTAGTGACAACATTTGGCCGCAATGAAAGCACGTGATATTCTTGTTTATTTCTTTGTTTATGCATTAGCAACAATTTGGGGGTTGGTCAAATAAATATAGCCTTTGTTGGAGAGTCAGATTTCCTGGAAACACAAAACTGAGTATGCGGTGAGAGCAAGTGTTGTATTTTACGGCACTGCGCCAGCTGCCGGCAAAATGTGGAACTACTAAAGACAGAGTTGTTCTTGGGGAAATTTCCGTTAGCTGTTTGGGATAAATTTGAAATACAAAGTAATTATTTTCCTTGGGATGAAAACGAACACTGGTATGAATAAAAAAGAAGAAACTGTGTTTTTGTTACTGGACAATAACATAGTGCAACACGAAAATATATAAACATATACGGACACCATTATGTGATAAAAGGCAAAAAAGTGATCATTTTCTCAGTCTCATATCTTGCAAACCGATTGGAATTTTAATTTACTCACTGAGGCAAAGTTGTAGCTCTTGTCATAAAGAACAAAAAACTTAGTCTTCAAGGTCAAAATCACAAAAAAAACTTTCGATTCGCTATGTTTAACCTTTTTTCCGCTGTTCAGGTCCATAGGTAGCAAAACGTTAAAAATACAAGGAAACAATCAACTACAAAAATGTACCTAAGATCTCAATAAAGAATTTTCTAGAACATATCGAGGGAATATAAGCCCTATAATATAAGTGGCTCTGAACTAAAACACATATTTTCAGGAGAGCTAAAAAACCGATGTTCTCCCTAATTTTAAGAATAATTATTAATCATTCTTCACAATTTAATCTAAAAAGGATTAGAAATTGCTATGATTTTCGATGTTGATCGTTTGATTTTCTCGCGATATAGCGGATACGGCTAAATTTTTGTTTGTTTATTAAGAACCATTGTCGCGTGTAACATATACATATATAGTCAGTCTCAAAATTCGCTGCAAATGCTGAAAAATCTAAAATTCGGGGTTGCAATTGCTTATACATTAAAGTTCTTCATCCGGGATTCTGAAACTTTTCTGATACAAATATTTCCCATGGTATTCTCAATATAACCAACAGTTACGCGGGTTTTTCTAAAGATACTTTTCACAATTTTTTACCTTACAACCACTATTTATCCTATTTTAGCCTGATAACTGTGAATCAAAATGCTATTAATGCGAAATGATGGAATTTGATAGTAAGATATGCCCTAAATCTAGAAAAATGTTTTAAACAAAATATTTGTAGCTAATTATAACCTTCGGTTATATGTTGTTCCATTGTTGAACTATTTTTTATATTATTTTTATGTTCATAGCCACTTATGCAGTCACTAACTAACTTGTTAAATTTGAAAAATGGCTTTAGAAAAAATTCTTTTCCAAATTTATATGACAAATGACATCCAAATCTTAGAATAGTTTATCACCAAAAACTCATTTTCGAGAAAATGGTTCATAGCCACTTTTGAATATAATTAATTCTTCGATATGAACTTCCTAGGAATGACTCTTAACACCGTTTAGGTAGGAAAAATATACCTTGCAAGAGTGTTTCTGTTAATGGTCAGTCCGACTACATAGCGTATGTGTGATATTATCCTTAATTAAAAGCACGTATACGCTACCTATAAACACTACAGGCTATAAGATTTGTTCGACGATATTTGCGATTTTGACCTTGAAGAGTTTGGTTTTATATGTTCGCAATTCCTGTTCTTTATGGCAGGAGCTACAACTTTGCCTCAGAGAATAAATCAAAATTCCAAACAGTTTGCAAGATGTGATCAGTTTTTGCAAAAATGACACCGAGGTACCAAATCTTTGGGACCCATAAAAAAGTACATGACTTTGAGCAAAATTGGGAGACACGGGTCTTTTTTTGTCTTTTATCAGGTAGTGGTGTCCGTATATGGTTATATTTCCATGACTTAAACAATTACACACATTGTAAGTAAAAATTTTTAATCTCTTTTTCTGACATATATGGAATGGTACAGATTGTGTGAAAGTCACATACATAGAAAAAAATGTAATTATAGAAGAAAGATTTTCATTAGAGTGAAGCAACAACGGGATACAAAATTATTATCAATAAAAAAAAGGTTAAACTTATATTACGATCAAAAATGGGATGGACTAACGCTAAAATAAAATTGTTAAAAGATAACATGGAACTAGAGATGGGAGCGACTCGCGTGAATCAGGCGTGATCGTGAGCAAAATCTATTTTACTCACGTGAGGAACGAAAAATTTTTCGTGCTTGAGTCGGGTGATTTTTTCGCGAGTCTCACATATTCATTATTCTTTTATTTTCATTTTATTTCGTTTCAAAATGTGAAATGTTCCATTCAAAATAAAAGTCATATATATTCATATATTTATTTGTATAACAATGTGTTTCAATGCAGGTTAGAGATGGGCGCGTGAGTGATTATTGGCGCACATTCATACACGCTCACGAAGAAAAAATATTGAATCACGCACGAAGATTTTTTTCCTCAAGTTCACGCACGCTCTCGTGAGTAAAATAAATATTGCTCACGATTACGCGTAAATCGCGTGATTCACGTAAATCACACAAAAAATTTCCACAAAGAAAATTATATTCCTATTCTAAAACGAAATGAAAAACGTCGCGCAAATCTGAAGATTATATTATTTAACTCGCTCTACGTTTGCGATGTTTGTCTTAAATTCATATTTTTATATATCGTCTAGCTTAACACAAAATAAGTTAAAATCGGACACTGACATAAAATCCCAGTAGAAAACAAAGCATGGAATGCTTACTTAAATAATAGAAAAATTAGAAATTATACGAAGCACTTTGTTTTAGAAATAAATATATGTATGTATGTATGTATGTATGTATATATATTTTACTTTGAATGAAAATTTTCACATTTTTAAACAAAATATAATGAAAATAAAATAATTAATAAATATGTGCGACTCACGAAAAAATCACGTGATTCACGCGGAAATTAGACACACGCACATTAACGCACGATCATTTTTGTTCCTCACGTTCACGTACGTTCATGTGAGTAAAATAAATTTTACGCAAGATTACGCGTGATTCACGCAATTCACGTGAGTCGCGCCCATCTCTAATGTAGGTATAATTATACCCTACACCACTTCGTGGACTAGGGTATTATAAGTTAGTTTCGCGCCAAATGTTTGTAACACCAAGAAATAATTGAGCTAGACCCACCTTTAAGTGTACGGATCGGCTTAGAATCACCAGCTGAATCGATTTAACGATGTCTGTCTGTCCGTCCGTCCGTCTGTCCGTCTGCTGTCCATCTAAGCTTGTTCGCACTCTACAGATGGCAATTGCTGTCCGATTATCCCATACTAATGTCGCTCCCGATTTGACTTTTTCCGCTCTAGAAACCACATATTGAGCCCGATATTCTTTAAATTTGGCAAAACATCCTATAAGCCAACTAAAATCACCTATGCAGAAAGTGGGTAAGATCGTTTCAGATTTAGATATAGCCCCAATACAAATGTCGCTACCGATTTGACTCTTTCCGCTATAGAATCCACATATTGTACCCGATTTTCTTAAAAATTGGCACAACATTTTATAATCGAACTAGAAACACCTATGCTGAAAGTCGGTAAGATCGGTTCAGATTTAGATATAGCCCCCATACAATGTCGCTTCCGATTTGACTTTTTCCGCTCTACAAACCACATATTGTACCCGATTTTCTTTAAATTGACACAACATTTTATAATCGAACTAGAAACACATATGGTGAAAGTGGGTAAGATCGGTTCAGAATTAGATATAGTCCCCATACAAATGTCGGTCCCGATTTGACTTTTTTCGCTCTAGAATCCACATATTGTACCTGATTTTCTTTAAAATTGGCACAACATTTTATAATCGAACTAGAAATATCTATGCTGAAAGTGGGTAAGATCGGTTCAGATTTCGATATAGCCCCCATACAAATGTCGCTCCCGATTTGACTTTTTCCACTCTAGAAACCACATATTTTACCCGATTTTCTTTAAAAAAATGTCACAACATTTTATAGTCGAACTAGAAACACCTATGGTGAAAGTTGGTAAGATCGGTTCAGATTTAGATATAGCTCCAATACAAATGTCGCCCCCGATTTGACTTTTTCCACTCTAGAAACCACATATTGTACCCGATTTTCTTTAAAATTGGCACAACATTTTATAATCGAACTAGAAACACCCATGGTGAGAGTGGGTAAGATCGGTTCAGATTAAGATATAGCCCCAATACAAATGTTGCTCCCGAATGTTTAACCAATTTTGGCCAAACTTTACATATTATATTTCACCAATAAACATACATGGTGAAAGGGGGTCACATCATTATAGGTTTCAATATACCCCCATACAAATGTCCTTCCCGATTTAAAATTTTTTGTCAAACACATACATAATTCAAAAATCCTTCCCGATTTCACTTTTTTACCGAATTGAATTGTAATGACATAGAAAGTGGGGTGTATCATATAGTCGGCTCCGTCCGACTTTAGGCTTTCCTTACTTGTTTGGGAGATGCCCATATTTTCATACTTTGGTATAACCCAAATGGCGCCCCATTCTGCTCTATTACAGCTCTAGAAACTACATCTTACATCGGATGTTCATCAAATTTTGCACATCATTCTATGTTTCAACTAGGAATATACCTACCGTGAATGAGAAATATATAGGCGCATGTTTTGGCACAAGCCTCAAGTGTTGTTATAGGCCCCCTTCAAATGTCCGTCCGATTTATCCTATTACCGCTGTATAATTTGTATTTGTCTTTAGTTCTTGATCAATTTTTCCAGATCATGTTATATTTACTTTACTCGGAATACGAGCTGGAAAATTGGATCAATTACTTTAAAATTTACCATATTTATTAAATTTGACTAAAGATGAATTTATAGTATAATTTATATGAACTACATAAAATTGCTCCCATGAAATACCTGGGTTTAGTAATCAAAGCGAGGTATATACGTAGGGAGTGGTGTAGGGTATTATATAGTCGGCCCCGCCCGACATTAGCCTTTCCTTACTTGTTTTTAATTAGTCTATTATTAATGCAAGCATTCCCTGCGCCAACACTATATGGGAAACCCCCTTAGTTTAGGTCAATTAAAAACTCACATACGTAATATGCTTTTTTCCTACTCGGATTTTACGTCAGTGTCCGATTTTTAACTTATTTTGTATTAAACTTTACGATATAACACACTGTATTATAAAAATATAAATTTAAGCATCACAAGCATCGCAAATGTAGAGTGATTTAAATAATATAATTTTCTGATTTGCGCGCCGTTAGTCATTTCGATTTAGAATGTTAAAAAAATTGGAGAGATCATGCATATATTATTTTCTTTTTGGAAATTGTTTGCGTGATTTACGTGAATCACGTGATTCCCGCGTGCTCACGTCAGCGTGCGTGAACGTGGGGAACGAAAAAATCGTCGTGCTTCAACGTGCGTGATTTGTGTATGATTTGTTTTTCCTTCGTGAACGTGAGCCAATAATCACTCACGCGCCCATTTATACATGGAACTAATTCGTTTTTGTGCGAATAATGGATGATTTTAACATAGGGTTGTCATTGGAAGGGATCGGTTCATTTACAGATCTACGTCACTTCTTTCGAATGAGTGCTTAGAAGCACTGCGTGTTCGATACTTACATGACACTTTTTCATGGGTGAGAGTTTTTCATTTTTGGATACATTGCGGGAGTTCTTACGAATCATTTCACTGCAGTGAAGCAAATGCTTTTAGGAAGGTTTCCAGGTTTTCCATTACTTCGGTTTAATTTTACTTTAAAAAAACTCCACTTGGAAGGGCGTATTTGGTAATATTTCATTTGTATACCCTCACTCTACATAGTAGGAGCATATATATCATTTGGGACAGAAAAAATATGTAACGCATTGAAGGAGTGACTTAAGAACCTAAGTATGTTTGGACCAAATCCGTTTCACAACTTTTTAAAATGTTTGAGCCATGTCCGTCCGTCCGTCTGTCTGACTGGCTGGTGTACACGATAACACTCGAAAGGAGTTAAGGAATCAATTCAAACTTGGCACATGGTAATATTTTCCCCAAACTTAGTTTATGTTCGTAGATGGACGAAATTGCCACACTCCTTCTGGTACCTCCTCCATATACTAACTTTGTCATTCCGTTTGTAACACCTTGAAATATAGACGTGAGACCCTATAAATTAACACACACAATTAAATTAAAACTAATGTAACTTCCATACGGATATTCGGAATCAGATATATTTTGATATTTGCTAATGTTTTTATAATCACTGTAAGTGTACTAATACCTCCCACACAAATCACCCTAAGCTACGTAAATTTAAATCTGTAATAACTCTTATACAGATGATCGGAATTCTGTGAAATTTCATATTTAGCAATGCTTTTATAGAAGATACAATCGCATGGAATATACAAAGTGTCATAAACTTTGTTATAATAAAACCGACCGATCCATACGGGTAATACTAAAGCATTTGCAATTTTATATTTGAAAATTTTTTATAATCACTTTAAATCTAAAAAAATATTTAAGCTTTAGACACGCCCCTTGTAAATCCTTCATAACTTCTATACTGTTGCAAGGAATCCACTATGACTTGATATTTGATCATGTTTATACAATTGTTTTAGAAATGTGTACGAAATGTGTGACACGATCCTCCTGGTACCTTCCACACAAATTATCCTGCCCTTATAACTTCCGCATATATGTTTACCCAACTGAAGCTTACTCACTTGTTTATCTCATTTGAAAGACAACACAAATATTTTTAAAAATATATTTAGTTTTAAGTTATATACCCATACCCAGACTCATTTAAGACACATCGCAACAGAATTATTTTTTTAATATTCGAGGGCAATAAAGTTGCCAAATTAAATTCTTCGGAAGGTAAAAATTCGAAAAATTTTAAATTTTAACATCATTTCTGGAAGTTCCTTGAAACAACTTTCTGAGAAGCGGAAAATATCTAATTATAACATTAATTAATTATACCAGTACCAGTAAAACGTCAAGAATTTTATGAATTCAATTAACTGTGTCACTTTGAATAGGCTATTCTTATCAATGATGCTCGACGAATTCTTTTGTATTGCCTGCGGACAAATTCCAGAAATCTGAGGCTGCTCATCAGTTTTCAGAATATGTATATTGAGTGAATTCAAGAATATGCTGAATCGAATAAATTTTCCAATTTTCTATATCACGTCGAAATTTTGAGAAATTTTGCGTCCTCCTAACTTTTCCCAAATCAACATTTAAATTACATGAAAAGACAAGAAATTGCACCCCATAAATTGCATTCAAGCTTTATCCAAATTTAGCACTTATATTTCAGGTGTATCCACAAAGTGAGGATAATTACTACTTCTCTAATTTACGAAACGTCGAAAATTCAAGGCAACACCGCAAGCCTGAAAGGTATTCAAAATTTGCCGGTCAAAGAAGTGGGGTTAATTCGGGTCTAAAGCAGTTACAAAAAATACTTAAAATTAAGGCGTAAACAGAAAATAATAAATTGAATATATTATTAAAATTGAAGGCCGTGAGTAGATGAAAATTATGTTTAACATTTTCTGATTACTGCACCTACTTGTCAGTTTTCTTAAGTGCTGTAATTTTGAAATTCGTAGCGTGCTTAACCTAAAGAGTGATTTTTTTGAGGTTAGGATTTTCATGCATTAGTATTTGACAGATCACGTGGGATTTCAGACATGGTGTCAAAGAGAAAGATGCTCAGTATGCTTTGACATTTCATCATGAATCGTCTTACAAACGAACAACGCTTGCAAATTATTGAATTTTATTATCAAAATGCGTGCTCTGTTAAGAAAGTTCATTGCGCGCTTCCATTTTATGGTCAGTTTAATCGACCCACTGAAGCGGCTATTCGGGCTATTGTGACTAAATTTCGCACCAAATTTACATTGTTGGACATTAAACCACCAACACGCTTACGTAGAGTGCGAACTGAAGAAAATATCGCAGCTGTATCGGCCAGTGTTAATGATGACCACCAATTTTCGATTCGTCGCCGTTCGCACCAATTGGGTCTCTGTTACTCAAAAACGTGGAAATGCCAAAATTGGACTAAGCGGATGGACCACCTAAGACGCAGCCGCGGTCAACATTTAAATGAAATTATCTTCAAAAAGTAAATGTCATGGACCAATCTAACGTTTCAAATAAAGAACCGATGAGATTTTGCAAATTTTATGCGTTTTTTAAAAAAAAAAAGTTATCAAGCTCTTAAAAAATCACCCTTTATAAATGTCGTGGACCAAAAGTTATATGTAGGACTCAACTTGACTCAAAATGAAAATGTCAAAGTAATCTTCATTATTTTAAGATTTCATACAATTTTGTTTGAGGTCACACTGTACAAATAATTGTGTTGCTTATATATATTTAGTTTATATGGGAGGTGATAGTGGGCGGCCCATTTTTTAAAGTATATATGTCTAACAAATGTACAAAATTACAAGATTGTATCTTCATTTTTTGACTCTATGCCTAACAAAATCCAGTTCCAATCCATTTGTAGAAGATTGGACAGCGTTCAATCCTATCCATTTGAATTCACTCTTCGACCGCGCAATCCTTTTGTGGAATCCGAGCTTTACAGCAAATTACGTTATTCAGATATTCATAGCAGATGGCAACAAACACTACTCCCTCTTTCCTCCTTAAAATTCCTTGCATCCCTTTCAACAACACAATGTACTCCAATTATAAGGGAAATCACGTCAGCGGATCAATTGTTTTATGAGATTTATTGAATTCCAGAAACACGTTCGTGTTTTTATGAGGTGACATTATACTCTGATGTATTTCCCCACTTCTTTTCGAGATACTCCAACATTTCGTCATTCTTCTTTTCTTCTTCGGATGTTTTAAATGTAACGGAAAATCTGCTACTTTTATAAAACACCACTGCAAATTTAATTTCCCTTGTTGCGGAAGCAATGTGCAACTTTGTATTGGATTCAAAAATAACGGCTTTTCAAATATTTGAAAGGATGTCTGCAACCTGCAAACTGTTACTGCGCATGTCGCTAAACGAATGGAGCGAATTCGCACCAAATTTTAGGCAACAACAAATACCCAAAACAAACAGGATTATGAGACCGCTACAGCGGCAAACTAAGACACACACATGGGCACATTGTAAAGTTACAAAAGTTCAATAAAACCTGCAAGCATGGCCAAGGAATGTGAAGGGAAAAGGAGATGAGAGCAAGGCGAATATGACCATTGAAAAAGCATGCAAGAAAGGCGTCGTACGTACAGAACAGAATTCAGTTATCATAAGGACAACGGCGAATACGGTTGTTTTGCGAAAACCCTACGGCAGTTTAAACAAAAAAACACAAACGGAGGATATAACAAATGATTTTGTTTTTTGTTGAGAATACAGTGGATAAAGTAGTGAACGAAAAACAAAATCAAAGCAAAGAAAACCACCAAAAAAAACTTAAAAAAATAAATGTGAATGTGAGCGTGACCGGAGTAGACGGCACACAAACAACAATCAGTGACGAAACCAGATATACAATATAAATTTCAATAAATAGAGGAAATACAAAAAGGCCCAAAAAGAAAGGAATTAAATAAAAGTTTAAAGAAAATTGTGAAAATGTCAAAAAGCGTGGATAAATTTTAAAATAACAGGGTGAGAAAAAGAAAACGAAAATAAATTAATTTAAAAATAAATATTATCGAATCGATATTAGATTAATTAAAAAAAAATAAGCTACAGTTCATGTGGTTCTTACCACCGGGAAACAACAGCAAACACAGACACACACACATGCAGACACCCGCACATTGGCCACACACATCGAGTGAGACCATTCAGAAAAAGGAAAATAACACCAAAACCAAAACAACAAAAGCAACGTGTGTATGCTTGTTATGCATACAAATGTAACTAAACGCACCCCCTTTCACCCCAACATAACGAGAGTGAGCGAGAGTGTGAGAGAGTAGACAGTGTATGCAAGTGGATGAGCGAGTGTGTTTGTGAGTGTGTTGAGTGTGGGGAGTGTTGGTGGCATTCGTTGTATAGTGTATATTTGGAAGAAGAAAAGAACAACAACAAGGAGAAGAACAGCAACAACAACAACTAACTAGAGTAGCGGCAACAACAATACATTTGTTGCGGCCGTTACCATCAACTTGCGCCTCTGTGTTGTTTTCCATTTGCAATAGTTGTAGTCGTTTGTACTCGTGCTAATGTGTACGTGCATGTGACCGTATGCCTAACGTGTGTGTGTGTGTGAGAACATGTGAATGAGTGAACCATGTGCGTACGTGTGTGTCCCGATGAAGTTCAGTGTTAATAACAAATTTAATTGCTTTCGATTTTTCCCTTCCAATACGAACGATAACAACAAACAAAAGTAACTCCAAGAACAACGGCAACATGGTAGTAATAGAATTGTACCAATAAGTACACACCGACACACACTCACATGTCTTTAACATAGCAATACATGCCACACCACCCACCCCACCCCTTACTAATAGAATTCATATGAATGCTTAAGTAAATAAATCAACTGAAAAAGCCAAAATTGCTACGGCCAAATGGAAATGAAACAAATAAATAAGTTTTCCTTGATTTGCTTTCTCTTCGTTACGAAATAAATGAATATACCACAACTACAAAAACAACTGGCAACCAAATAGTAATAAAGTAAAAATAAACGTGTCAAACACGCACAGCCTATTTTTTCTCTTCATTTTCATTTTCGTTTTTGTGTTTCCTTCAAAGTCATTTGAAATTTATTTGGAACGTGTGTGTGAGTTTCGTGTACGTGTGTATGAGTGTGCGTTTCAATGTCTGTGTTTGCGTTCTATCATCGTTATCAGCAACATTAACGTTGTGTCCTCCCATTGATTACTTTAAACGGGAAACGGAAATAAGTATGATGTTATAGAAAAAAATATCTAATGGCACGCAGCAGTAACTTCGAATGGCATTTCAAGTTCGATAAAAATTGTTGAAAAGCTGACACAGCCATACTACAAACAAGACAGGTAAGCTGAAAAAATACATTATATTTTAATGAAGTTTGTGGAGTTCCATTATCAAGAATGTACATTTGAAGATGTTTTGATTATATCAAAGTATATATAAATAAGGCCATACCACGAAAACGTATAAAAGGATAATACCCGAATTAGTGATTAGCTTGGCCTTTGCCCCAAAATCCTTAAATTATATGTAAACGTCGAAATGGAAATATTAACCTCCATTATTACAAATTCTAGTTAGAGGTAACCAACTGTTATTCATGTCAAATTCAAACTAAACTGACATATAAAATTATTGGTTTAGATGGTGGTAAGACGCGAATTTATTTATTATTATTATTTACAATTTATCATCTGCAAACTGCAATTCCAGCTATATTCACCATATCTGGTTAAATATAAAAAGCAGTTTATTATTATTATTATTAATATTATTATTTATTTAAACTAACCATACTAGATGAAAATGAGGATTAGTTCAAACATTTTTAAAGGCACATTTTTTAATGTATTTTCGTTCGTCAACGACGAACGATCTAAAATCGCTTACGAACGAAATGTGTATGCATTTCTAAAATTAATTTCTTCAAATATTAATCAAGACATGCAAGTGTTCACTTGTTGACACAAAGGTTGTTTCTGAATTAACAGAGTTAGTTCGTTGTATTTTTCCCGATACATGGGTATTGGCAGGGATCCACTCGGCCGTATGTATATCTATAGTAAAATAGCTTATGGAACACTAAAGAGATCGGAGATTATTGAAAACAATTTAAATAAGTAAGGAAAGGCTAAAGTCGGGCGGGCCGACTATATAATACCCTACACCACTCCATGTGTATATACCTCGCTTTGTTTAGTAACAACTTCCTTAAAAGTAGGAAAATTAACTAAATATGAGTAAATTATCCTTATTTCAAAGTCATAGCAAATAGTTCATTTGCTAGAAATAGGGTAGTAAATTTAGTTAAAAACATTTCATTGGATTTAATAAAAAAATCTTACAATTGAGTAAATTTATAGTTGTGTGGAATAAAATTTCCATGGTTTTAAGTTAGAAAAATATTAGAAAATTTTTTGTTTGGAAAAAATTTCATTCGTAAGAAGAAATTACTCGATCGAATAGCTAAAAGTCGAATGTATTACATTCAAATCCCATAGAAAAAATTTAGTTGTTTTGAGCAAATTTGTCCTCAGTTTAAGTAAATATTTACTTGATTTGAGTAAAAATGTCAGCAAAATTGTATTTAAAATATACATAGTTTAAGGAAAATTTTACTTCAATTTAGGAAAAATTTACTTGGTTTGAGAAAAAATGTACTTAGATTTAGGAAAATTTCAGAAAAATGTTAACTAGATTTAGTATGTACTTGATTAATTTTCCTCAGTTTGAGTAAATATTTACTTGATTTGAGGAAAATTGAACTAGAATCAAGTTCAAAGTTATATGACGAAATATTGCTTTCGCGCTAAACGAAGCTCAAGACGGCCAGTGCCAAAACATGGGTCTATATAGCTCTCATTCACGGTAGTTATACCTAGTTGAAATATATCTTAATCTGCAAAATTTGATCAAGATCCGATGTATGATGTAGTTTCTAGAGCTGTAATAGAGTCGAATAGGGGCCCTTTTTAAGAGCGCTACATTTAAAAGTGGACCCATATAGATTACTTTCAAAGTATGTATTATTCATTGAAATATAACCTGATCTACCAAATGTTATCACGATCCAATGTAAGATGTGGGTTCTAGAGCGATAATAGTGTAAACTGGGGGCCCATTTGTATGGGGGCTATACCAAAAAATTGACCTTTCAAAATAGGTGTTTCTAATCAAAATGTTACATTGTGTGGAATATTTGATCAAGATCTGATGTAAAATCTAGCATTTTATATCACTAATATTGTAAATCGGAGGTACATTTATAAGGGGATTATATCAAAACATAGACCCATGTGGTCCACTTTCCTGTGAGCTATTTCTAGTTTAAACATAAAACGATCCTGAAAATTTGGTCATGATCCCATGTAAAATGTGTATTCTAGAGCAGATATAGTTTAAATTATAGGGATATCTAAATCTGAACCGATTTTCTCCAAATTCAAAACCGATCGTCCTTGACCAAAAAAAGTTACTTCTGCCAATTTTCATGACAATCGGATCACAATTGCGACCTGTAGGGTGCGAACAAGCATAGATGGGCTGCAGACGGACGGGCAGACGGACAGACAGACATCGTTAAATCGATTCAGCTGGTGATTCTAAGTCAATCCGTATTCTTAATGGTGGGTCTAGCTTAATTATTTCTTGGTGTTACAAACATTTGACGGAAAACTAACTTATAATACCCTAGTCCACGAAGTGGTATAGGGTATAAAAACATGCTTAAATACTCTAAAATATTAGTTTCAGTCCCAACCGATCTGCGACTATAAGTCGCATTTATTGAAAATTTGGACGCCCTAGCTTCTTTCGTTTGGATGCTAGCGTACTTTCAACAGACGGACGGACGGACATGATTATATCATCTTCAAGGTGTTACAAACGGAATGACAAAGTTGGTATACCTCCATCCTGGAGGTGTAGGGTATAATAAAAAGGCAAAAAATAGTCTAGATCGACTATGTAATACCTCCACCATTCAAATTACAAGGTTTTGAATAGAAAGCATCACTTAAATTTGAATAAATATATCGAAAATATCAGAATACGGTGCTACTATTTTATAGCCCCTATTTCAAAGGGGAAGTTTGTCAAAACAAATTGAAATTGTGTTGCCTGAAATGCCAAGAGGCGTAATATCAATTTCCACACTTTACAGGAAGAGCAAAAACATAATGATATGAACACTATTGTGCTTATTATATCGAGTCATCAGGATATATGTAAACTTAAACAAGTAAAAATGATGTTAAGTTCAGCAGGGCCGATCTTTATGTACCCTCCGCCATGTCGATTTTCGTAGAGGTACAGGAACATTACAGGGAAATGTTATTTTTTTAATATAGCCAAGCAAATAAAACAGGTAAGGAAAGGCTAAAGTCGAAAGGGACCGACTATATGATACTTCCACTTTATATACGAAAACAATTCAATTCGGTAAAAAAGTGAAAACGGGAAGAATTTTTGTATGTTTGTTAAATCGAGAAGTATATTTGGCTGTTTCCAAAAATGAAATGATAATAGGTTCTTCCAGTTCAAGTATAACGTGTTATGCTCAATTTGAAGAAATTCGATGAAAATACGTGGTTTCTGGGTAGGAAAAAGTCAAGCGAAATTTGTATGAGAGTTATATATGCATATATCTGAACCGATCTGACATATTTGCACCATGGGTGTTTTTAGTGGAAATATAAGATATTTTGCCAAATTTGAAGAAGATCTGTTAAAATATGTGGCTTCCAAAGCAGAAAAAGTCAAACCGGGATCGAAATTTGAATGCGGGCTATATATAAATCTAAACCCATCTGAACTATTTCTGAATCTATCTGAATATAATCTGTTTTGCCAAATTTGAAGCAAAACTGATTAAATATGTTGTTTCTAGAACGGAAAAACTAAAATTAGCAGCGACATTTGTATGGGAGCTATATATATAAATCTAAACCGAATTGAAATATTTTCACCACAGGTGTTTCTTGTTGAAATATAAGATGTTTTGCCAATTTGTTTTGAAAATTTGTTAAAATAGTGGTATATAGAGTGAAAAGAGTCAAATCGGGAGTTAAATTCGTATGGGGGCTATATCTAAATCTGAACCGATTTTTTCAAATTAAATAACTTTCGTCCTTATCCTGAAAAACATTCGTTGTGCAAAGTTTCATTTGGTTCTGGCCACAATTGCGACCAGCACTCTGCATAAAAGATTATATGGACAGACGGACATTGCTAAATCGATTCAAAAAGTGATTCTAAGACGATCGGTATAATTAACAATGGATCGCTTCCCTTTGGGTATTACAAACAACAAAGACATAATTCCCTAGTGGAGGGTACGGAAATAAAGGCGAATTAATATGACAATTTCGAATGGAAACTAGATATCAAATTAGCTATTTTTTTCACAAGTTGGAAGAGATGCAACCTTGTAGGTATCAATAGTTATTCACTAACTAAAGATAATGAGAAAAGGCTGACTCCTATATCTTCCAAATAATAATAATAATAATTATTTATTATGAAGTTATTTTTTTATTATGCCCTAATGGACAGCAAACATAATCCCTTAGCTACGACACACGAGTATCTGAATATGAAAAGCGATGATACATCAAGTTGATATATCCTAATATATTCTATATATATGAATTTAAACTATGAAAATGTACTCGCCATTAAGAATTCCAATGTTAATAAACTATTAGTGTACAAATTATTTAGATTACTGTTATTTTTCAGGCAATAAGCATACTCTAAATAATATTATTGCGTTGTTTTTTATTTATTTAATTTTTTATTCAAATCTGGAGCACGAATAATAAATTTGTATCGTATGTGTATGTATAAATATAACAAACTATTAATAATAATTCACTAACTACAACAAAATTTAGGTTAGAATGGGATTCCATTACTTTTAGAGATACTCTTTCTAATGTCATTAATTTTCAATTCAACATCGGCAAACCTATTATAAGAAATATCTAGTTAGTTTGAAAACAAGTTAAAAACATGTTGTATGTTTAATTGGTTTGAGGGGAAATGTACTATAATTTTCGTCAGTTTGTGTTTATTTTCGCTTTGCTCCCACTGTTAATTGTGGTGTAGTCACACTTTAAAATCGGGTAATCACAAGCCAAACAGAAGAATCGCGCTTGGAATGAAGTTTGTGTTACTTCACTGGCTTCAATTCCCTTCCCCTTTGACTAAAACTCTCTTTCATTTGAAAAAAAACAAAGACACTACATCAGTATATATTTCCTTACTGCAGTAAAAATTTAATTGTTTCTAAATAGTACGCAGAATTTGTTAAAAACATCGGCATCAACAATAATAAATAATGAGAAACTCAGAAGAATTACAACATAGCACAAACAGAACATTTATTGGCATAATCTTTAGAAAATTGTTCTGCATTATTAATGTGCGGTTCTTTTACTTGAACTGAGTAAATCAAACTTAATTTATTTGTATTCTAGTTGGGTTTATTATATTTTAAATAATGAAAATAAATAAGGAATTATTCCTTCCCTCTTCATATAACAGTATTTACAATATTAAGAGGAACATAAAGGATTTGAGCTATCATAGAGTCGGCATCAATAAACTTTTGAAATGTATGCTGTTCTACTCCAGAGGAGATGTTTTGGTAATAATTGTGAGTAAATAAAGCACAGGAGTAAATTAATTTCTATTAGAAGTACAACGACGTATGAGTGCTGAAAATTTATGATTAAACATTAATTATACGCCAACCCCCATTTTGCAGAGGTAGGTTGTAGAACCTGTTACGACGCACTAAAACAAACTAAAGTCGGGCGGGTCCGACTATACGGTACCCTACACCACTCCCTGCGTATATATCAAGTTTTGATTACTAAACCCAGGTGTTGTATGGGAAGCGGTTCTACGAAGTACATATAAATTATTCAGTATCCCATAACATGGGCCTATAAATGCATCATGAATGCCTGAATATAAACTGATGAACATGAAAATGAAATAAAAAATCAAGATCCGATTACAAAAGCACATTTAACGCCGGTAACAAGATAAATCAGGCGTATATTTTAGGGGGCCTATAACAAAAAGCGGGGGCTGTACCAAAGCATGGGCCTATATTGTTCCATTTAGGTATTCCTAATTGGAATACATCATGTTCTGCAATATTTGATCAAGGTCCGATATAAGATACGGGTTCTAGGCGGTAATATTGTAAATTACTTGTATGGGGCATATACCAAAACTTGGACCCATATAGTTGACTTTCATAAAGAGTGATTTTTTTGAGGTTAGGATTTTTATGCATTAGTATTTGACAGATCACGTCGGATTTCAGACATGGTGTCAAAGAGAAAGATGCTCAGTATGCTTTGACATTTCATCATGAATAGACTTACTAACGAGCAACGCTTGCAAATCATTGAATTTTATTATCAAAATGCGTGCTCTGTTAAGAAAGTTCAGAAAGAAAGAAATTGTGTTCAGCGACGAAGCTCATTTTTGGCTCAATGGGTACGTAAATAGGCAGAATTGTCGATTTTGGAGTGAATATCAGCCAGAAGCATTGCAAGAGCTACCAATGCATCCAGAAAAAGTCACAGTTTGGTGCGGTTTATGGGCTGGTGGCATCATTGGACCGTACTTCTTCAAAGATGATGCGAATCGTAACGTAACTGTGAATGGTGAGCGCTACCGTGAGATGATATCCAACTTTTTTTTGCCCAAAATGGAAGAACTGAACTTGGTTGACATGTGGTTTCAACAAGATGGCGCTACATGCCACACAGCTCGCGATTCTATGGCCATTTTGAGGGAAAACTTCGGAGAACAATTCATCTCAAGAAATGGACCGGTAAGTTGGCCACCAAGATCATGCGATTTGACGCCTTTAGACTATTTTTTGTGGGGCTACGTCAAGTCTAAAGTCTACAGAAATAAGCCAGCAACTATTCCAGCTTTGGAAGACAACATTTCCGAAGAAATTCGGGCTATTCCGGCCGAAATGCTCGAAAAAGTTGCCCAAAATTGGACTTTCCGAATGGACCACCTAAGACGCAGCCGCGGTCAACATTTAAATGAGCTTATCTTCAAAAAGTAAATGTCATGGACCAATCTAACGTTTCAAATAAAGAACCGATGAGATTTTGCAAATTTTATGCGTTTTTTTAAAAAAAAAAAGTTATCAAGCTCTTAAAAAATCACCCTTTAGTAGGTATTCTTAGTTGAAATATAATGTTATCAAAATCCCATGTAAGATGTGGGTTCTAGATCGATAATAGTGTAAACTGGGAGCGCCACAACTGGGGGCTATATCAAAACATGGACCCAGGTGTATGACTTCCATAATATGTGTTTCTAGTTCAAATATAACATGATCTGCAATATTTGATTAACATCGGATGTATAATGAACATTTTGGAGCAGTAATAATGTAAATCGGAGGTACATTTGTATGGGGGCTATATCAAAACATAGACCTACGAAGTGCACATTCACTCTAGCTGTTTCTAGTTTATATAACGTGCTCCTGAAAATGTTATCAAGATTCAATGTAAAATTTTCTTCAAATCAAATAGTGATGGTCCCTTGACCAAAAAAAACTTCTACCGAATTTCATGACAATCGGTTTAGCTTTTTTAACTATTTTCATATAACTAATTTTAAATTTTTAAATTCGATTTGGAAAACCTCATAAAATTCGGTTAATTTTCTTTCATAATAATTTAGGTCGAACTCGAATCTTTTAGAAAAAAAAGCAAAATTCTCTCCGATTTTTTATTTTAATCCTTTAAAAATATAAAGCACCTTTTAGTTGATTCATCTTTAGTTAGATTATTCAAAGATACTTTAAGTATTTCGATATAAAAATATTTTTGTGAAAGTAGCCTTAGATGATATGTACTTTAGTTTAGTAAAAAACAATCAAAAACCATACACAAGAACACCGTAAATGCTACACAAAAGACAATACAATTTTTGAATTCCCATCGTAATTTTGTCTAATAGAAAGGCTCACCTGTTCTCTTTGCTCGGTTTGTTTGCCATAAAACGTTTTTCTTTAAAGTAAAGAAAGTATGTTACACAAAAGCGGCCAAATTAGCCTGAAACATGTAGAATGTTCTTCACTTTTTAATTTTATACAATGTTCCATATTTATTATGCATTTTATCAATTACTGCAATTTTCAATATATTCTCCACCACCATTCCGTTGCTATCAATACTATGTAATTTTGAAGAGCACACATCCTTCAGAAAGCAAATCGGTGAAATTGCATAAAATTGATTTATAAAGTAAAATAACAACTCAATCACAGACCACAAGCTTTATTAATATGTACTCAATCTTACAACAAAAACCGAATAAACAAATGGGATAAATTTAGAGATTTCCATTTCTTAGAATTTTAACAAAATCCAAGATCCATTGTTCATGATTCCGTGGCGTTATGTCTCAGCGAATTTCCAGGGATTTTCTTAAACTCTTGGAAATGTTAATGCCATAAAATAATATATTTTGAGAGTGGTTGTTTAATTTGCAGAATTAGCTGGTAACGCTCTCTTTCCTTGATGTGACTTCATGTGATTCCATGAAGATGAATATACAACACCATCCTCTGTGATTAGTTATGATTTATTTTCGCTGTCTGGTTGTTTCATCGTTACTACATTTGAGTATCGGTACCTCTAAGATCACAACAAAAATTTGAATGAGTTAATAGCCAATGACTTTTAATGTACAAAGTCTGGCCAGATATCCCATAAATTACAGTATATACATACATGATGATTAAAATTCATTTTATACAAAGAATAACAGCACTGTTTGATGAATATGAATTTTATGCGTATACTAGTGTGTGTCTAGTATGAACAAAGAATTTTTGAATTTTCTAGCAAACGAAAAATTTAAAATAAATATTTCAAAAACATTGGTGATTCAGAGACCAAGTAAAAAAATTCTTACAATATTGATTAGCTTCACACAGAGAGGAAAGGGAATCACTTGTATTTGTAAATGATGTTCAACGTTACCTATTTATTGCCACGTCCAATTGTATTAGTTGTTTAGTAAAAGACCATGCCCATTAGAGGGCGGTCCAACCATAAATAATTACCTAGAGTTTTCAGTCCTTGATAGGGAAAGTTTTTTCTTCATGGTTACTGTCGGTACTATTTTCTACAGTGGAATGTATAACCTACTTTCACGATTCTGTCTAACTTCCACACCCGTTATCGTTATCACCTTTCACCCCGTTTCCTTCCTAAAATTACAAAATCTGAAAGCCAGAGAAATGTATAAATCTAATTTAATTATTTCATATTTCTTTGTCGTTTTATTTAACCTTTTCTTGCCCCATTTCATCCATAAAAGTTTGAATCAAATATTATTCGTATTATTCGACTATAATGTCCAATTTACTCAGCAATTGAAGGCACACGATATACGTCACCAAAATTAAATTAAGAAAAAATATGTATACCCACCACTTGGGTATTATGACTTTATGCATTTGTTTGTAACATTATTATACAGATCGGCATTGAATCACTTTTTTTCAAATTTATCTTAGCACCTTATAATCCAACTAGAAACACCTATGCTGAAAGAGGGTAATATCGGTTCAGATTTACCCGATTTTCTTTAAATTTGGCAACAACATCTTTAATCCAACTAAAAACTCCTACCGTGAAAGTGGGTAAGATCGGTTCAGATTTAGATACAGCCCCCATACAAATGTTGCTCCCGATTTTGACCAAACTTTATATATTATATATCACCTATAAAATTCATGGTGAAAGCGGGTCACATCGTTCCAGGTTTCAATACACCCCACACAAATGTCCTTTCCGAGTTAACATTTTTGTCAAACACATACATTTACAGGATACACAAATCCTTCCCGAGTTCACTTTTTTACCAAATTGAATTGTAATGGGATAGAAAGTGCAGGGTATCATATAGTCGGCCCCGACCGACTTTAACCTTTCCTTACTTGTTTTTTATTATTTTTTATTGATGGTAGAAAAAATCGAAAATAAATTATTCAGTTGTAGTTTTAATATCTAACATTCTACCGAAAACAATATCTGTTTGCAAACGATCTATGGATAAATGTAGAAGAAATGATCCTCTTTGAAAACGCAAGATAATTTGCCAAAAATTTGTATTAATTTTGTTTAAAAAGCGCGATACATACCTTTAAAATTAGAAAATAGAATCTTTGGATAAATGCGAATCTCACATGTGGAAGTTATGGTTCTAAAAAAGATTGGTGCAAATGGAAGGTATTGGTTTCTAAAAACAAAACATTCACAAAATTTCCCATTTTTTGCCAAGAAGGCGACAACATAATTTCTCGTGTAAATTTGTTCGTCTTTTCCTGTAGGTGTAAATTTTTCTTAAAGAATACCTAATTTAGGTGCGCTCATTTTGGTCATTGGACCTCCCCTCCAATATAACAAATTTTTGTTTTCTAAAACTACAAATCTCATACAACCGACTAGGAAATGTTTATTATATTGTTTAACCCCATATGGACACCTCCCAGTGGTCTGGACGCTACATTTGCACGCCTTAAACTACACCAAAGACAAGAAAGTAACTGAAAAAGTCGATCAGCCTTTTTAGTGTTCTAAAGCTCTTAACGAGTACTACATTTTAAAAATATATCGTCAGGATTTAGTACAAAATTATAAACAATTTTACATCGAAACGGACGCTACAAAAAAACAGAAGTACCTTTGAAGCTCTTATAGAAATGTACAATGTTCATAGATTTTTTCAGAATTTTGTTTTTCCATATATACATGTAAATGAAGGTCAGAGGATAAATTTTGTTTGTAGATTTATGAAATATGGGAAATATATCTTAGGTTTATTTAATCAGGTACGGCAGAAATACGACGCGACAAAAAGGACGCTACAAATATTTCCACTCGTAGTAAAAAAAGTAGCAATTTTCTTTATAACACTTCAACTTTTAATAAAAATAAAAGAGAACAAATTAACTTCAAGTTTCATTATAGAAAAAGTTGTCGAAATAAGGAGAAAATAAAGTTAAAAACTATTAGTGTGGTTTGATTTCATTTTTATGGTAGACCTTTTTTGGGAGATGCCCATATGTCGCTATTTGCTCAAAAAGTTTTGACCCCTACGGTAAATAAAGAAATGACAACCATTTTAGTAAAAATCCAAAATTTGGAAAAATTAAAAACGAATTTACTTTTTGCAATGTCCCTGTGCAATACTACAAAGGTGTCTGGGAACTATGGCTGTAAGAAACCAGTAGAATCCCTCTACACTACTACTACTATTGTGCCTGGGATCTATGGCTGTAAAAATCCAGTAGTTTCCCTGAGCGACAATACTACCGAGCTCGACCCATCTGCGTGAGTGTGGCTGCTACCGAAGCTGTCACATACTTGCAGCAACTGTCCTCACTCTACGACAGATGAAGTCGAACTAATGTAGTAGTGACGATCACATAAGGCCACAACTGCCAAACGTTGTAGTAGAGATAAGTTTGTGTTCGAGAAAACAAGAGTGTGATCGTGATGATCACGACGACATCAATATGAGTGCCAGAGAGAGACAGAGAGATCTGTGCACGCTGTGCTGGCGTTCTTATACATATTACTCTTATACAACTACTCATAAATTATAATTATACCAATGTAACAAGTAATAATACTTCAAATAATGGAATTCATGCAATGTATTACATTGGTAAGGAAATGTTAAATATATTTAATATACAAAATAATTATGTAACGACAACTTCGTTACAACTGTGGTTGGTAACATGTTTATTCCCTTTTGTCATGTTTTTCCCTTAAAGTATTTATTTTTGAAAAATACATTTAAGGGGTATTTTTCAAAAATAAATACTTTTAGGATAGAATGTGGCAAAAGGGGATAAACATGTTACCAACCACAGTATTGCAGCGTGAAATTTCATAGAATTCTTTAATCTTGGACGTCAACGTGGTCAGATGAATGTATATTCCGAATTTCAGGATTCTACCTGCAATACTTTAATTGGTACCATTTTTATTCCTTTTTGTACCGCTTCTCCGTGGTTTACGTGACCCATATCACGTGAGCTTTTAATTGTGCCTTGAGGCGTCGCTAGTGGCTAGAGGAATGTACACTCCAAATTTCACAATTGTACCTGTAATAAACGCGACTTTTAAGTTTCTAGCTGTAATACAATTCGTATCCCTTTCAATACCGCTTCCACTTGAAAGTACAAATTTTGAAAAATCCAATTATATTGCGTTTCTATGTGGTCAGAGGAATTTTCACACTGTACTTTATGATTCTGTCTGTAATATATTAGTTGGTACCATTCTTATCCCTCTTTTTCTCGCTCTCCTCTTAAAAGTTCAAATTAAAAAACATTTATATTGCGTTTCTACGTGGTCAGAGGAATAACACACTATTCTAGCTACAATACTTTAGTTTCGCGCTTAGAAAAATTAATTATGTTGTGCTTCTAGATGGTCAGAGGAATTTGCACAACAAATTTCACTATTATAGCTGTAATATTTTAGTTTATACCATTTTTATCCCTTTTTTCTGTTTCAACTTAAAAGTACAAATTTCGAAAAATCCATTTATATTCTGCTTCTACGTGATCAGAGGAATTTACATAATGAATTTTATGATTCAGGCTGTAATGCTTTACTTGGTGCCCTATCAAAAGTTCAAATTAAAAAAAAAATATATTGCACTTCATCGCGTCAGAGGAATTTGTCCAAATTCGAATTTCACGATTACAGCTGTAAAAATGTAGTTGTTACCATTTTTATTCCTTTTTGTCCTGCGCACCCCTTAAAAGTATACATTTTGAAAAATCACTTTCGATAGAGATAGAGAAATGCACTTTGAAGTATTTTTAGCAGACATTCTTCTCTTTAATATGACACTTATACCGGTGTTATAGGGTGCGAGTAAGTATCCTTTGTAGGAAATTTGTAGCCCTGTGAAGGAGCAACAGGATAAGGAAATTCAAAACTAGAAACTCCAATTAACTCCATTTCGCCTCTACTTTCAGATGTATATCATCCGATTTAAGTGTAATATGGACGGACGTTCACCTTATTTTGGTCGCCTTACATTGTCATCACATGTAGTTGTAGCTGCCTAAAATGTTACTTTTGGCCTACGGATAGAAATCGATTTTATAATCTGTGCTATTTGTTGAAAATTCCCGTAATTTGTGTTTTTGCTCCACCCTAGTAAACACACATGCCTTTATATATCCCGATGTTATTAATTCTCATACGTCGTAGTAGCACATCGTAAAAATACAAACGATTTTTCATACAATATTTTGTTTTTTTCTATGGATGGCATGATTTATTGAACCGAACTCATTGGTTGGCCGTTCTTGTCCTCGACGACGTATCAATTATGCCGCAGCAACGTTCAATAGACCACCAGGTCAGGTTAGACATTGTTGCCAGCCCGAAGGTCTTTCCATCAAGGTGCACTCAATAACTATGCCATAGTAAGCGATAGTAACCTTAGATAAACTATATAAACTGAATAAACAGAAGGTGTTCAAGGTGGAAAATAATGATGTAAAATTTTCGTCATGAATAGAAAGGAAATATTAGATTTTATGATTTTCATATCTTCGTGTACACTGTATACTATGGAGGGCCACTTCCGTGGCCGAAACAAAACCTTCCTTATCTACGCTTGGCTAGTAAATACAAACAGACGGACAGACAGACGAACGGACGGAAGAAGTGCCGCAATTTCCACTTTCATTGAATATTCAATGAGTAATTTGGCAACGACCGACCGACCTATCATAAATATTATGAGGGCAGTGTGATAAGTGAGCATAAAATGAAATGACGTTCGGTAATTGTGTCATTAAAGTCACAACGCTTAATTTAATGACAACATCAAGGAGACTTCATTTTTGGCTGTTCTGCTCTTTTATCCCGTCTGATGTTAGTTAGGAGCACAGTTGAAGTTGATTGTCCTCATGTCTGAGGCATTACTGCTTTTTTCATTCATCTCCGTTTTCTAGTACTTTGTTTTCCGAAATTAAATAAATTTCGAATGTATTCATCTATTAGCGCCATTTTACATATATTTCGTTTTTTTTCGCTCAAGGTTGTTGCTTGTTTTGCTCGCCAAAATTCGATGTCAAAGTCGTTCGTTGTTATGAAAATGAAACAGACGCAAAGGGAACATTTACACAAAACCATAATGAAATCCCGCCAAAAGCAGTTCAGCGAAAAGTACATCTAATCACAAAAGTAATCACAAACAAACACACTCTCAACTCCAGCCACACAAACGCTCGGCACCCTCAACGCATACACACTCACGCAGACACTCATACCAACACACATAATCTACTTTGGGTTATACCGTAAGAGAAAAAAGAAACGCCTAAAATTCTGCTACATTCATTACTTTTGTTTAATAATAACAAAACAAAGAGCCGTTGGAATGAAAGAAATTACATATTCAAATTTCGTCGGGCGTAATTAAGAGGGTAGTTGGAAAAGCTCAAGCACTCGAGGTGACATTTAAATATTGTCAAAAATAAAGAACCTAGAACCGTGAATATCAAAGCAACACTTTCCCGAGCTTTTCTAAAAAAAACATATGTATATAAGAATATCCTAAATATCATTTTATATATACTTTATATAACATTACCGGGGAAACAAAAAATAGGAAATTTTTAATTCTTTTTAATCGTAGCAATTATTATTATTTTTTTATATAAAACTGCAGAGGAATGACTAAAATACTACTCTAAAAATTAAGGAGAAAATCAAAAAGTTCGGCCGGGCCGATCTTTATGCCAATTTTCGTAGAAGTTCAGTAATATTACAGGAAAATATATTTTTTAATATAGCCAAACCAAAACAAATGTAAATATTGAAATAAAAAATATAAATAAATATAATATTATTATTATTTCAAATCACGCTTACAAGGCAAGGCTACCAACACCTTTACACTATATATATCGAAATAATACTTCAAATCAATTCAAAAAATAAATATTCTTATATTTATATATATTTTTTCAAAAAAACCTAAATACCATAAATATTGGTAGATAGTGTGTGCTACAGTTGGGTATATTTCAATTCTATTTTAATTCCAATAGTACAAATTTTGAAAATCCATTATCTCACGTCCATAGTGCAAAATAATCTAACTTCATCACTCAACCAATTTTTATCGTAAAAGTGAATAGTACGAATTTGTAAAAAAAACTTTTTATTTTGTGTGTCTATGCAGTCAGAGGAAGAGTATGACTTTCTAAAATCTATTTATTTTAAGTGTCTACGCAATTAGAAGGATAAACACACCGAACTTCATCATTCTAGCTGTAGTCGTTTAGTTGGTACTATTTTTATCCCTCTGTAACCATTGTATCCCTTGAAAGTATGAATGGGTGCTACAGTTGGGTGTACTTCCATTCTATTTTAATTCCAATAGTATACATTTTGAAAATCCATTATATTACGTCCATAGTGCAAAATAATCTAACTTCATGAAAATAAAATAAAATTCTGCTACATTCATTACTTTTGTTTAATAATAACAAAACAAAGAGCCGTTGGAATGAAAGAAATTACATATTCAAATTTCGTCGGGCGTAATTAAGAGGGTAGTTGGAAAAGCTCAAGCACTCGAGGTGACATTTAAATATTGTCAAAAATAAAGAACCTAGAACCGTGAATATCAAAGCAACACTTTCCCGAGCTTTTCTAAAAAAAACATATGTATATAAGAATATCCTAAATATCATTTTATATATACTTTATATAACATTACCGGGGAAACAAAAAATAGGAAATTTTTAATTCTTTTTAATCGTAGCAATTATTATTATTTTTTTATATAAAACTGCAGAGGAATGACTAAAATACTACTCTAAAAATTAAGGAGAAAATCAAAAAGTTCGGCCGGGCCGATCTTTATGCCAATTTTCGTAGAAGTTCAGTAATATTACAGGAAAATATATTTTTTAATATAGCCAAACCAAAACAAATGTAAATATTGAAATAAAAAATATAAATAAATATAATATTATTATTATTTCAAATCACGCTTACAAGGCAAGGCTACCAACACCTTTACACTATATATATCGAAATAATACTTCAAATCAATTCAAAAAATAAATATTCTTATATTTATATATATTTTTTCAAAAAAACCTAAATACCATAAATATTGGTAGATAGTGTGTGCTACAGTTGGGTATATTTCAATTCTATTTTAATTCCAATAGTACAAATTTTGAAAATCCATTATCTCACGTCCATAGTGCAAAATAATCTAACTTCATCACTCAACCAATTTTTATCGTAAAAGTGAATAGTACGAATTTGTAAAAAAAACTTTTTATTTTGTGTGTCTATGCAGTCAGAGGAAGAGTATGACTTTCTAAAATCTATTTATTTTAAGTGTCTACGCAATTAGAAGGATAAACACACCGAACTTCATCATTCTAGCTGTAGTCGTTTAGTTGGTACTATTTTTATCCCTCTGTAACCATTGTATCCCTTGAAAGTATGAATGGGTGCTACAGTTGGGTGTACTTCCATTCTATTTTAATTCCAATAGTATACATTTTGAAAATCCATTATATTACGTCCATAGTGCAAAATAATCTAACTTCATGATTCAACCAATTTTTGTCGTAAAAGTGAAAAGTACGAATTTGAAAAAAATCTTTTTATTTTGCGTGTCTATGCAGTCAGAAGAATGTATACACCAAATTCTATGATTCTAGCTGCGGCCATTTGGTTTTTACCATTTTTATCCCCTTTTTCCTAGTTTACCCCCTTAAGAGTATGACTTTATAAAATCTCTTTATTTTACGTGTCAACGCAATAAAATGGATGTACAAACCGAATTTCATCATTCTAGTAAGACGCTTAGTCGGTACTATTTTATCCCTCTGTACCCATTGTATCCTTTAAAAGTACGAAGAAGAAATGGAAGAAACTTTTTATTTCTCGTGTCTACGCAGTCAGAGGAATGTATATTCCGAATTCCATGTCTCTAGCTGCGGTCATTTGGTTGGTACAATTTTTATCCCTTTTTTCCATGTTAACTCCAAAAAGTACGAATTTTGAAAAATCCGTTTATTTTATGTGTCTACGCAATCAGAGGAATGTGTATTGTTATTCTAGGTGCTGCCGTTTGGTTGGTGTCATTTTTACCCTCTATTCCCATTTTACCCCTTAAAAGTACGAATTTGGAAAAATACTTTTAAATTATGTATCTACTCAATTAGAGAAATGTACACATCAAATTTCGTGTTTCTAGCTGTTGTCGTTAAAACGTACCATTTTCATCCTTTTTTGCCCCATTTCACTCCCTACGAATAAAAATCACTTTGTGGTTCACGTTTTTGTTTTGTTATATGCGCACACCCAATATCAAGCAAGTACAAGCAGACATATTGAAAAAATGTGCTCATATAAAGAGTGATTTTTTTGAGGTTAGGATTTTCATGCATTAGTATTTGACAGATCACGTGGGATTTCAGACATGGTGTCAAAGAGAAAGATGCTCAGTATGCTTTGACATTTCATCATGAATCGTCTTACAAACGAACAACGCTTGCAAATTATTGAATTTTATTATCAAAATGCGTGCTCTGTTAAGAAAGTTCATTGCGCGCTTCCATTTTATGGTCAGTTTAATCGACCCACTGAAGCGGCTATTCGGGCTATTGTGACTAAATTTCGCACCAAATTTACATTGTTGGACATTAAACCACCAACACGCTTACGTAGAGTGCGAACTGAAGAAAATATCGCAGCTGTATAGGCCAGTGTTAATGATGACCACCAATTTTCGATTCGTCGCCGTTCGCACCAATTGGGTCTCTGTTACTCAAAAACGTGGAAATGCCAAAATTGGACTAAGCGGATGGACCACCTAAGACGCAGCCGCGGTCAACATTTAAATGAAATTATCTTCAAAAAGTAAATGTCATGGACCAATCTAACGTTTCAAATAAAGAACCGATGAGATTTTGCAAATTTTATGCGTTTTTTTAAAAAAAAAAGTTATCAAGCTCTTAAAAAATCACCCTTTACTTAAAATATTAAGGAATATTATGTGTATTTAGTCCTTGTGAGGGAAAAAATTGTCCCTTTAGGACGATTTCGCCCAGTTTCAATCCCAACTGATCTACGACTATAAGACGCATTTATGTAAAATTTGGACGTCCTAGATCTAGCTAGCGTGCTTTCAACAGACGGACAGACATGGCTAGATCGTCTTAGAATTTTATGACGATCAAGAACTTTATAGGGTCTCAGGTCGATATTTCAAGGTGTTACAAACGGAATGACAAAGTTAGTATACCCCCATCCTGGAGGTGGAGGGTATAATTTAATAAAAATTAGTATTTCTACATTCTTTTCTGAAACTACTTCCATTCTACAATCAACACAAATATTGTAGAAGGACTAAAAAATAACAGTTTCTGATGTATTTTGGCGCTCAAATTAGGCATTACAAATTTATTAATGACTAGCAGTACCTGCTGTTTCCGAAGGAATTTCCACACCTAATTTCACGACTATGGCTGCAATCAATACATGTGTTGGTACTATTTTTATCCAGCTCACAAATCCAGGTACAAATTTCGAAAAATTCATTTAGATTTGCCTTACTACGTTGTCAGAGGAATTTACCCACCAAATTTCACAACTATAGCTGTAATACTTTAGTTGGTACCATTTTTATCGCTTTTTGTCCCGCAAGCTTCCTATAAGTACAAATTTCGGAAAAATCCATTTCGATTGCGCTTCGACGTTGCTAGAGGAATTTAAAAGTACAAATTTCGAAAAATCCATTTATGTTGCAAGTCTACGTTGTCAGAGAAATGTAAATACTGATTTTCACGAATATAGCTGCAATTCATAAATTGGTACCATTTTTATCCCTTTTTGTCTTATTCCTTCCTAAAAAGTACAAATTGCGAAAAATTCCTATTGATAGCTCTTCAGTATGGTCAATGCAAGGAAAACACCGAATTTCATGTTTCTAGCTGCTGCCGTTTCGTCAGAACACATCTGATGTTTATCCCTTTTTGTCCCATTTTATCCCCAAAAAGTACGAATTTCGTAAAACTCTTTCTTAATCGACGTCCACGTCATATTTGGGAACTACACTGACAATTTCATGACCCTGGCTTCAGGTGGTCAATGATAAGTCAGTTAGTCAGTCAGTAACGCAACTCTTTTATATATATAGATAAATTATACCCTCTCTCTATAGAGTAGAGTTATTTAAGGCCCTTAGTATGTTTGGACCAAATCAGTTTCACTACTTTTTAAGTTGTTTGAGCCCGTCCGTCAGTTTGGCTGGTGTGCACGATAACTCTTCAAAGGAGCTAAGGAATCAATTCAAAATTGACACATATATTCCCAAACATAGTTTATGAGCTAATTTGCCACGCCCCTTCTGGTACCTCCCACACAAATATTTCCAATATTTCTGTGTTCTTTTGAAACCAGTATAACTTCCACACTGATATTTAGAATAAGCTATCTTTTAACATACGATAAAGTTTTTGTAATCACAAAATATGGCGGGCTTTGCCACGCCTCTTCTAGTACATCCCACACAAATCACCCTAACTTACTTAAACTTAAGCTGTTATAACTTCTAGTCGGATGATCGGAATGGCAATGCTTCTTTAGAAGTTGCATTCACATGGAATATAGGCGATATTGCCACACCCCTTCTAGTACCTCCCACACAAAGTGGCATAAGCTTTGTTTAAAATAATTCCAATATAATATTGACACTTGTAGCCAAAATCATTTGCAATTTGATATTTGAAAATGTGTTTTTTGTAATCACTTTATACAAGAAAAATATTTAGCCACGCCTTTTCTTGTACCTCCCACATAATTGTCTATTTCCTAGGTAAAATTATATCCTTCTTAACTTCTATAATGGTGCATGGAATACACTATGACTTGATAGTTGATCATGTTTTTACAATTATTTACAACTGTGGAAGCTGGGTCAAATTTCCACAAACTTCTAATACGATCCACACACATAATACGGGGCTAAGTACAATTTAAGTCCTCATAACTTCTCTGACGGTGAGTGTATATATAAATGAGTGTATGTATAAGTTTAGCCGACTTTCTCGTTACTTACTCGTTGGTGCAATGCTGTTAACAATGTATTTTATCAGATAGGTAAAAATCAGTATTAGTTTAATAAATCCATAATTATCTATTTCTTTAAATCATTGTCATTAATTGACGTTGAAATGCTGGTGTCTATTATTTGTCCCCGACTACCAAGTACCAAGTGCGTATTTGGTCTTTCTCTTATTTCAGAAATTTGTTCATGTCAACAGATTTTCTAGTCACACTTTATGGAACCTCTTTTGCCACATTGCTCTGAAACTTTGCACATTTGCACTGTACAACATCTTCCAACCCACCCTCGTATTCCCTTATAGATACATGACCCATGTACATGATTGTGTGCGACTGAGGAAGATTATACAAATACCCTTAGATTTGGTTTTTGTATGTAAACATACATACATACATACGTACATAAATAATAAATAAATCCAAAATTAGAATAAAACTCCTGCATTTAGAGTAAACAGAAACCAGTGTGTAGCGGAATACACGCACCGCAAGCCTGGTGCGAGGACTCTTATTTTAGCCAATATTCCAGGGAATACACCACACGCACACAGCGTAGGTGGACTAAAGAGCACTGGGAATAGCAAGCATGTTGACATGTCTGTTTCACACAAAATCGTCTCGGTGGTTTTGGTCAGCAGCGTGTGTAAAACCGAGAATATAATAAGAAATGTACGATTGTGAGATATAATTCCATTAGACTAGGAGCATTACATTTCAAGAAGAATACAACAAATAGAGTCTCGCAATGTCGAGCGAAAGTGTCGTGATTTGGAATACATATTCCAATTCGCCATTTACCGGCACTCTTTGAGGATATTCAATCTAAGATCACTCCACTCCATTGGAGCTGCGGCAGCTCCTAGTGTATTGAACAACATATGAACGAAGAAACATTCCAATGAATGAATTAATGAATATATGTCATCAGAAAATATAATTTAAGATCTACTGTAATGATCTAAATACCACTGACTTTAAAGTGGTCCAGAAAATAAAAATTGTAATAATCTGACCCTTGATGAGATAAATCATAGCTTTTTGTATACTCTTCACCATACTGTGACAAGGGTGTTATGCCCTTTGGTATACATTTCTAATATCCACTCCGTTCCTGAACTGTCTTTGCAATATCTCGAGGAAACTAATAAAGTCAAATTTGCTACAATTATACCCTCCACCATAGGATGGGGACATTCTAAGTTTGTCATTCCGTTCTTGATTGCCAAAAAAACCTAAGACGATTTAATGTTGCAAAAATAAGTCTAATAGCTGTAGGTCATCTGGAATTGAAAATGGCCGGAATTGGTGTAGACAGAATTTTTTTCCCCTCACAAGGACAGGAAATACCATCAATAACACCTAAAATTTCGATTAAGGAATATTTTTTGAGAATTTCTGTCTCGGATTTACTTGATATTTAGCAATTTGAATCATTTTATAGAGTGAACGCGCGAGGATAAATGTTGGTTGTAAAGTCGAAAGTTGTGAAAAGCGCCTTTAGAAAAAAACGCGTAACTTTCTATCATCAAAATATTTTTTGACATGTGATTGCTGACAAAATAGGAAATATTTGTGACAAAATTCAATTGCAGCCGCGAATTTCGTATTTTTGCAAAAATTGCATATTTTTTCGCGACTTACCACAATTATGTTACAAACGGCATTGGTTTTAAAGCACATGCACTCCGTTGGATAGATCGTGAAAAAATTACAAAACAAAAATTTCATGCATACAACATTTTAGCCATATTTCCCGCAAAAATTAAAATTTGCAAAAATATCCAATTTGTATTTTTTGTTTACCGCGCTCCACCGTAATACAAAATTTTTTTTATTGAAAATGATTGATCTTCAAAAAAGCATGGATGAATTTTAGCCCTGCTTATTTTACTGTATAAGTTGGCGTGTAATTATGCTATTTAAGCGGGAAGATCATTATTTACAACTTTGGTGTCTTCGGTGACCCCCACTGAAATTTTCCGACAAATATTTTCGTAGAACATTTTTATCCTTAAATTATAATGTACTTTATTCTATAATACTTTGTTTCAATATTATTAATTAGAAACTGTGCTTCCATGCTTTAATAAAGAGAGGAACTAGAGGGTTAAGATCTTCCATAAAAATGATCCTCAATAAAGTCCACAATATAGCTTTGACAATAAGTATTCACTTAGATATTAACTTACAACACTTTTATCGCTTAGTATAATGCTCCCTTCGACCAAAGAATTGAAACTTTGACCCACTATAAAAAGAAACTCAGACCAGCTGGACTATAAGTTTATTCTACAAAAAAAGATCTACTCAACACGCCCTTTCAGAATTATATGCTCACTATTCTGTTCCAAAAATGCTGTTGGGCACTGCACTTTTTGATACACAAATATAATAATGTCATAATTTGTTTAACAAATGCGCAATTAGCAAAAATATCACTCAAAAATATCATTCTAATATACCGGTAATACTGTAGAATTTAATTTGGGTTTGCATCCCGGGAATTCGCACATTTTCATTTCCCATATACCGGGAAATTCGTACGGGAATCCCGCGGAAATTAAGTAGAAAATTTTACATATGGGTGGTTACATTGGAACGGGTGTGACATTTTTGCTTAACTATGTTTAAATATCTCCCATATTCATTGACTGAGATTTTTACTAGATATACAACAAACAAGAGTGTAACGGGTGTGACCTTAGCTTTGAGGTTTTACTTATTTTGTTGAATTCGGAAAAGTTCTTTCATTACATTCCTTTATTCCTATTGGCTAATCAACAGAGTAGTTCATATACTTTCTTCTAAAGTATGAGTAACCGACATCTCTTTATGAATATAAGAAATATAGGATATTTAAATTGTAACGGGCGTGACATTTGACGGAAATCCTTTTACGACATAGACTGGCTATATCTGTCATTATTATTTTTTTAAATATAATCAAAACATTACATGTGTTCATCGGTGTTTTTTAAATCATAAATAGATTTTGAATAAGGGTCACTTTACGTGGAATCACCCATATTTCTTTGCATATTTTTTCCATCGTTTCCACAATAAAATTAAAAATGTTGGATAAAAATTTTAATCAGGTATGTCAAATATTGCAGTTGGATGACAACATATTTTTAAGCTGCGTTCGGATGTAGACTCCAAATCCAATTTTTCAGATTTTTCCTGTCAAGCTCCATATGAAAAAAATTAAAATCCGAGAAAAATAGATTTTGGGCGTGTATCTGAACGCCAAAAATAAAGAATTTAAAGTTTTCGAAGCGACAGGACAAAGAACAAACATTTCATTTAATACTCCACTCACTATTAATATCTACTCTCCATTTTCCAATAAAATAAGAAATATCTGATCTTGAATTAATTGTGGAACTTGAAAAGATGTTTGAATTTATCTCACATTGCGCTTTATTATATGAATTCTGTAACAGGTTCGTTGTGAAATATATATTTATTTTACTTTAATAAAATGTGAATGTTGCATTGGAAAAAATAAGCTTAACTCATGTAACACAGTATGTTGACGATATCCCGTGCTGTCCAGGGATGCCGGGATATTGAAAAAGTAATTCCCGTTTCCCGGGAAATAAAAAGTACGGGAAAATGCAAACCCTAGTAGAATTCAATTCATGGAGCGTATATAAGGTTCGGCTCGACCGAACTTAACGTCTTTTTGCTTGTTATGAATTCAAATAGGTGTGAATCAATAGGCGTGATAACTTCAACAATAAATTATGATTCAAAAATCGCTCCTATTCAGCACTGTTATGATGATGTCTCTGTTTGCCGGGATACACTGCTGGATACACCGATTCTGGAATTTCACTAGGTCATTATTACTTATTGCATTTGTTTGTAACACCCCAAAGGAAACGAGATAGACGCATTGTTAAGTATCGACCGATCGACTTAGAATAATTTTATGAATCGATTTAGCCATGTCCGTCTATTTGTCTGTCCGCCCGTCCATCTATTATTGTAATGAAAGTACAGGTCGCAATTATTGTCCAACCGTTACAAAAATTGGTACAATTAAGATCTGTGTGCCAAGGACGGACGCTATTTAATTTGATGTAAACCGGTTATATGAACAATATTCACCACCACCATACAAATTTAGCTTCCCTTTGACGTATTCCGCTCTAGAAATCATATAATTTAAACGATTTTGATCAAATTCGGCACAATACCTTATATTTGAACAAGAAACATATATAGTGAAAATGGGTTATATCGGTTCAGATTTATATATATAGCTCCACACAAATGTCGCTGATTTGACTTTTTCTGCTCTAGAAAACACATGTTTTAACAAATTTTGATGAGAAGATATTATATTTCACCTGGAAACATACATTGCGAAAGTGGGTATCATCGGTCCGATATATAGGAAAAATTCCAAAATCCTCACCGAATTGAATTCCGTTGGTGTAGAAAGTGAAGGGTGTCATATAGTCGGCCCTGCCCGACTTTAGCCTTTCCTTACTTGTTCAATACTGATACGTTTTTTTTAACAGTTTTTCCCTTATAAACTAGATTAGCTAGAGAAGTACGTAGGTTTTTCGAGGTTTTTTTATAAAATGGCGAATCTGTAATGTAAAGGGTAAAAATTCGGCTTAACAAATTGTTCGAAAATTTTTATAACAAAAAGCTATAAAAATCTAAACTATCTTACTTCCGTAGATACCGTATTTCTAAAATTGTATCGAAAAATTCAAGTGACTCGTAAATTGTTTAAGTTATGTTTAAAGCGTTTAAATTTTGAGTCGTGACTAAAAACGACTAAAAATCTGAAATGTGGCATTTAGAAATTTGCCCCCTATTTAAATATATAGGACGTCACTTTTGAGACCATAGAGTCATTTCCAAAAAGAAAAAAAGGATTTTTCGAAAATCCTAGAGAGCCCTATCTCCGTAAAGGTACACAACGTTGATGTCATTCGGTCGTGGTTTATATTTTTAATTTAATTATTGATTTAATATTGATCGTGTTAAGGCTGTTCGTGTCAAATAGACACTATTTGAATGCAAATTAAAATAAACGTATGAGTAATGTTATCATCAATAATTATAATTCATAGGCCACAAATATAATGATACGACAATGTGCACTTCCATTAAATTAAATCAGTTTTCAATTAAATTAAATCGTCGATATGTGTTTGTTCTATAGATATGTACAGGGTGGTTCATCTAGAGATTTATTGTTGAATAATATATTATTTTCGAAATCTGGACACAAATTCACATTCAAGTGCGCTACTGCGAAGCCAACCGAGACAACAAAGAGATATTTGCTCTTTTGAAAAAACCAATAATATGCCTTAAAAATTTTTGTTAATTTTTATTTTTGAAAAGAAACTTTGATTTGAACCATCCTTTATTCGATAGATGACGGTAAAATGAGATTTTTTTAGATATTACATTGGACCCATATATTAGTTAAAATGTTAACTATCACAGTTAAAATGGTCTACTTTTAACCAGCCAATGTTAAAATGATTTAAAAATTTCGATATGTACTTTTGCTATTACATTTAAACAATCACCAATTTCCGAAAAATGCTATGGTTTTCCCCTGTGTGCTATATTTTTGTACACTACTGGAAGCACATGTAATCCTATAAAAACATCCACATACATAGGATGCAGAAGTACATAAACACATTATTGTAAGTGTCTGTACATTAGACTGTCCCAATGATAAGAAATTGTTGATTGTTACCAGCGCAAAGTTAATATCGGTTTCATTGAGGATGACTCCCAGATAATCTTTGATCATTTATTCGAAATATTTACAATGCAAACTGGGCCGAATCTTACGCGATGGATGTTGAAGTATACAGAGTAGGGTAGGCATGATATTAATGTAAATCCAGGTTCAGCGTTTAAATTCGGCTGCGGTACCATTTAGTCGGTACCAGGTTTAATTTAGCCTTTCTTACTCACTTTCTAGTGAATCTCCGATGAATATTGTTGGTATTATAGATCGAATGCATGTAGAATGTGGAGTTATTCGAAACAAGAGTGGAAATAAGCCTGTCACTTCTTAAAATTTAAACCTAAACTTTTTTTAAATATAAATCAAAGCCCACATTTCTTCATGAGACACTCTAATGTCTGTACGCACTTATTGTTAGAGTTCACACGCATATGTACGTATACATGTTAACTTAAATGTATATACGACTTTGGCAGTTTAATTAAAGTGCGATTTTTTCGGCTGTTCGTCCTGCAAATTTATTTAACAAACAGCACAGATTAAAGCCATACAATGCGCACATTAAACATTAATTCCAAAGTAAATCCGCTGCAAATAAGTATGTCTGCTCACAGGCGTATCGTATGTATATTTACATTAATGGTTTTTGAACAAATTGAGCAGACAATATTCCAGCTGTTTTACGAGGTCTCCGATCTCAGGCAGAGCGTGTCTGCTCGTAAGACCTTCGTAGGTGGTACTTCGTGGTACATACACGTGGGTGGCTCAGTAATAGCAAATGCAGACACAATAAATTCTACGGAACATTTCTTTAAACCTCGACAGCAACTTTAATATATTTATGACACAATTTAGGCAATTTTTATTAACTTATTTTCTTAGCATCTTTATCGGCGATTATACGAGATTGGTCTCGGTGATGTGATTTTATTGCTGTCTACTGATATTTTATGAATTCAGTAGCTTTTTTAATAACATATGGACAATTTCATTGTAATGGGTGTGAAACTTTAACCTTCGTTTTTACAAAGTCTGGCTATCCTGCAGTTAGAGCTAAACAACAATAATGCTGATGGAGTTTGACAAATATTACTGTTGGTTATCTCTAATCGGAGTTGGTGGAAATGGATGTTAATATGTTTAAGCTATTAATTTTAACCTTAATTGATTTTCTTACGATATTGTCAATTGATAAAGTATATATATCTCCATATCATCAGAAGTATAAAGATATTTGAGTGTTTTTGCATATATATACTTCTAAATAGCTTACTGGGTGAGACTCTAAAATCACGGCGGGTTTATTTTCCGCAAATTGGTTCAGAATTTTTTTAGATTTTTGGGGAAACGGAATAATCACTTTTCCAACCTATTAAGCTGCTGAAGGTATAAGTTTTATTTTCTAAGCAAAGTTGACCAGAAATTCTGCCATAATTTCGACATTTTGTAAAACTAAATAAAAATAAGTAAGGAAATGCTAAAGTCGGGCGGGGCCGACTATATTATATCCTACAACACTCCCTGCGGTGTTTATGGGCGATTTTATTAAATGCATGTTTAGTCCAATTTACAAAATATGGCAAAATTGATGAACATTGTTTGCATTATGTTTCTCCAACATTTGAGGAAAAATATAGTGTGATCAATTAAAATTTTAAATTAGAATCGGCTATAAAAAAATTCTGATTTTTTAAATTTCTGGTTTTATTGAAAAGGTTGAACTTTGTCATTTAATAATGAAACACAATATCATTTTTATGACTACCACGACTGGCAGTGCCTCATCCGATCAATCCAACATTTCAGTACAACGATGCCACCGGTCCAAAATCCACATCCAACAGTGACTCGTTGTGGATGCATTGGCTTCCTAACAGTCACCTGTGGGTTCTCTGAACCCCATATGTGGCAATTTTGCTTATTGGCATATCTACCGAAATGAGATTCATCTGAAAACACGAAAATTTTCCACGTAACTTTCCTACAGTTTGCGGTGAAGACGCACTAATTTGGAAGTAAGTTTTTAATCCTTCCTAATTTTGTTCGACCCATTTTGGAAATGTAAAACATAAACCTAACCAGTAACCTAAGATATACTCCACTTTCAATCCGAATACAATTCAATTCGGTGAAAAAGTGAAAACGGGAAGGTTTTTTGTATCCTGTAAATGTATGTGTTTGACAAAAAATTTTATATCGGAAAGGGCATTTGAATGAGGATATATTGAAACCTGGAACGAAATAGGTGAAATATAAAATGTATAGTTTGGCCAACATCGGTTAAACTTATGGGAGCAACATTTGAATTTTAGGCTATATTTAAATCTGAACCGATCTTACCCACTTTCACCATAGTTTTGTTTAGTTAGATTATAAGATCTTGTGCGAAATTTAAAGAAAATCGAGCACAATATGTCGCTTTTAAAGCGGCAAAAGTCAAATGGGGGCTATATCTAAATCTGAACCGATCTTAACCAATTTCTGCATAGTGTTTCTAGTTGGTTTATAGGATGTTGTCCCAAATTTAAAGAAAATCGGGTACAATATATGGTTTTTAGAGCGCAAAATTCAAATCGGGAGCGACATTTGTATGGGGCATATATCTAAATCTGAACCGATCTAGCCCGCTTTAGCCACAGGTGTTTCTAGTTAGATTATAAGATGTTGTGCCAAATTTAAAGAAAATCGATTAGAATATGTGGCATTTAAAGCGGAAAAAGTCAAATCGGGAGCGACATTTATATGGGGCTATATCTAAATCTGAACCGATTTTACCCAATTTCTGCATAGGTGTTTCTAGTAAGATTATAAGATGTTGTGCCAAATTTAAAGAAAATCGAGTACAATATGTGGTTTCTATAGAGGAAAATGTCAAATCGGGAACGACATTTGTATGGGGGCTATATCTAAATCTGAACCGATTTGACCAATTTTCACCATAGATGTTCTTAGTCAAATCGGGAGCGAAATTTGTATGGGAGCTATATATAAATCTGAACCGATCTGTGCGATATTCACCATGGGAGTTTCTAGTGGGAATATTATATGTTTTACCAAATCTGAAGACAATCTGATACAATATGTGGTTTCTAGAGCGGAAAAAGTCAAATCGGGAGCGAAATTTGTATGGGAGCTATATATAAATCTGAACCGATCAGACCAATATTCACCATGGGTGTTTCTAGAGGAAATATAAGATGTTTTACCAAATCTGAAGACAATATGATACTTTATGTGGTCTCTAGAGCGGAAAAAGTCAAATCGGGAGAGAAATTTGTATGGGAGCTATATATAAATCTGAACCGATGTAACACATTTTTACCACAGGTGTTTCTAGTTATAATATAAGATGTTTTGCCAATTTTAAAGAAAATCTGTTGTAATATGTGGTATCTAGAGTGAAAAGAGTCAAATCGGGAGTGAAATTCGTATGGGTGCTATATCTAAATCTGAACCGATTTTCTTCAAATTAAATAGCGTTCGTCCTTATCCCGAAAAACATCGTTATGCAAAGTTTCATTTGGTTCTGTGTACAATTGCGACCTGTATCGTGATTACAAGAATAGATGGACGGACGGACGGACAGACAGACAGACGGACATTGCTAAATCGACTCACAAAGTGATTCTAAGACGATCGGTATAATTAACAATGGGTCTATCTCGTTTCCTTTTGGGTGTTACAAACAAATGCACAAAGACATAATACTCTCGTGGAGTGTATAAAAATAAATTAATTTTATAGGGGTTAGGTGGGTCGCGGTCTATACAAATACAAAAATAATTTCACCGAATGGAAATAAAGTGAATTGTTTAATGAATAATTGCAAAATATTTCGTCCATGAATCATGCCGTCCGTGAGATAAACGCTACGGAAAACACAACTAAAAACAATGCTTCTACCGTGGATATTTATACACTCCACGAGAGTATTAGGTCTTTGTGCATCAGATCGGTTCAGATTTATATATAGCTCCCATACAAATGTCGCTTCCGGGTTAACTTTTTCCGTCCCACAAACCACGTCATTTCACCAAATTTCTTCAAATTGAGCATAACACATTATACTTGAACTGGAATAACCTATTATGCAAGAGAGTAACATCATTCCATGTTTGGATATAGCCCCGATACAAATATTTTATCGATTTGGCAAATTGGCTCAGGTCATATCAGCCTATGATTAGGAAACATACAAAAATCCTTTCAGTTTTCCCTTTTTTTACCGAATTTAATTGTATTCAAATAGAAAGTGTATTACTTGTTTTGTTTATGTTTCATTTCTGTTCAAATTGTTTTCTCATATACCCTTAAAACACTTTAAAAATAAATATTTTCTCTTGTCTTAGAATAACTTATTGTACTTATTGAAAGTGAAAACTTTCTCGTATTTTGTGGGTATATTTTGAAAAAAATCTATAGCTATAATCAATACCTTTTATATATAAAAAGCTGAGTACTCAACTTGAAGTTTTAAGGATATAAAAATTTATTAAAATATATTTACTTATAATTTTATGTCAATATGGGTATCAAATGAAAGGGAACAATCACTGGAAATGGAACCAGTTTTTGTTTAAATTTTAAAGAACGAAAAAATGGGTTATATAGTTTTGCGGTGCATCGATAAGCTCATATCGTGTTGGTAAGAATTCCGAAGAATAGAATTTTTTGGGACTCCTCTGATGGAGCCCTACGATTTAACGTTGAAACTAGTACTACTGGCTTAACCGAATTTAACAATTTATGTATGTATCTATCTTGACTCCTCAGCATGTGGTATTGTTCATGTGATTATTAGGCTGGAAAAAATGGAAACATTTCTTTTAAACCCATGAAAATAAAGTTTGGATTGTTTAATGATGAATTGCAAAATATTTCTGTACTAGATCAAGATGTCTGTGAGCTAAATGCTGCTGGAAAAAATCCCTAAAAATTATATTTTCCCTTGTATTTTTTGTTGTTGCATTTTTGACAACAATAATATACCCTTGAAAGCACTTTAAATAAAAATTTTCATTGTTGTCTTAAATTAACTTATTGGTCGACATAGTGACAACTGAAAACTTTTGCATATTTGGTAATAGTATTTTGTAAAAAAATAAATACTTTTAGCCAATTCTTTTCGAATGATGGTCAAATGATGAATATCAGAAGGAAATTGAAGCCGCAGTGTTCTTGTATGTAAAAAGTTTAATATTTTAGGCTCTGAAAAACCATCTCTTCTATTAAATTATATCACACAAATGGATTCAGCGATGCCATTTGATTGGTATTGGTTCGTTCGATTTATTTCTCATAACACCTCTTATAAAATGTTTCAAAGAAATATGAGTTTGTCACTTTGAAAAATCATAAAAATAAATCTAAACATCCGATAAGAATAAACATTTATATTTAAAAAGAGCATCCAAGAGTCCATTAACTTAGAAAAACTATTTGGGCATAAATGCAAAATAAAAGAATAAATGAAAAAAAATGTTTTCAGAGATGGCTTTCGCCATGACGAAATATTTTGCCGATCATCATTAAACAATCCAATCTTTATTTCCAAGGGGTGACCGCGGCAATTTATTGTCTTGGCCCATCAAGGACAATCAAAAATGTAAAATTGTAATAGTCTAAACCAAAATAACATTTGTATGGATGATACATCAAAACCGATGAACCGATTTTCTCTAAATTCGATAGGGACCGTCCCCGGCCATAAAATACTTCTGATAGATTTCACGATGATCAGTGGTCCAGAATCAAATTTCATGGGACAGTAGCGATTGCAGTAGACATTATTATTTAATAGATATAATTAAACAACTTTATTTAAGCTGGCTTTAGAAAAGTTATGGATGTTCCAGATTAAAATTAATCTTGTTTTTTTATTGCGTTGTCCATGACATTTATAAAATCCGCAATAAATTCCTAATTTCTGGTTCAATTTGTGTTTTAAAGGGATTGGATCGCTAATTGTTGGCATTTCTTAACCCATTAAGGACTACTTATTAACTTATTAATTACCTTTTATAATATTCCTTATTTTCGATCCACCCTAGTGTCCACAATTTCATATTTTTGAATGTCGATAAATGCAACTTCATTTGTCCTTATATAAAAGTATAAATTTGCAAACTTTCATTTAAATTGGAGAACACAAAAAAGTTTCTATTCCGTTTCACATGAAACTAGTCAGTTTTCAGATATTATTTTGAAATATTATTAGGGTGTTTTTTAGAAATTAGCTGCTTTTCTTTTTTGATTTAAAAGAAATTATTTTAATTGACATTTTTACGTTACGTTGTTCAAAATGCGCAGAAAAAAATATTTGTTTTCGTATTAGAGATTTCATTTTTTAGATTTAAAAATAAAATAGAGGCTTAATCTCAACTTTTGAATATTAGAATTCATAAATATTTTTATAAACATAGATGACTATCTAAAGAACAGAAGACTAGATTGTATTTAACCTCTATTACACTTATACAGGGTTTTCCAACAAGAGGTGTTATTTTGGTATTCAAAGAAAAATGTCATTTTTTGAGATAAATGATCGGATGTTTATTTCACAATAAATAGGATAGAGAGGAGAGAGGCCGTTAATAATGAAAAACAACATCAGCCAAATGGTCACCACGACCACGCTTACAGGACCATATCATTTTCATGAAATTTTCCATAACCAAATCGCAAAGTGTATCTTTGAGGTCTTGAAACGACGTTGGCGTAGACCTTATATTTCACGTTGTCCCAAAGGAAGAAGTCGCAAGGTGTTAAATCACAAGATCTCGGTGGCCAATTGTGATCACCTCTTCGAGAGACACGGTCAGGAAACTTTTCCCGTAAAAGAGCAATGGTTTCGTTGCTTGTGTAGCACGTAGCGCCGTCTTGTTGAATGTAAACGTTGTCCAGATCAATACCATCCAACTCCGACCATTAAAAAATCATTAATCATCTCTCGATAGCGCAATCCATTCACCGTAACTGTTGATCCACCTCATTTTCGAAAAAGTAAGGTCCAATGACCCCGCCGGACTATAAACCGCACCAAACAGCCAACAATAACTCTTGGGTTTTCCCAGCCCCAGATACGACAATTTTGCTTGTTGACGTAGCCACCGAGGTGGAAATTGGCCCCATCAGTCAAGATCATATTTCGATGGAATTCCGGATCATTGTCATTCACGAATTTTAATAATTTCAATGCGTTGTTGAAGCATGTATCGTTCCATTTTTTATTAGTAATGGCATAGTTTCTACTTCTCAAATGTCAAAGAATAAAAGCTTTAAAAGTGACAGCTACCGAAATACCGAGTGTTTCAAAATAACACCTCTTGTTGGGAAACCCTGTATATAACCACTGATGTTACCTATTTCTTGGTTTAAATAACAACAGTTTCCAGTCACGCTAAGCACTTGTTTTAGCTAAAACATTGAAAAAAATCGGATCTTCTGCGTTTTTTTATATATCGTCCTTGCGCACTTTGAAAAACAATTTTAAGCTTTTTTGGGTAATAATAAACAGAAACAAATTTGGCATAATCGATACGCCATACTACACATTGGAGTTGTTTTCAGGAACGTGTAGCTCACAGAATGCTTGACCCAGTGACGAAATATTTTGCAGAACATCATTAAACAATCCAATCTTCATTTCTGGTGTTGACCGCTGCAATTAATTTTCGTGAGCCATCCTACTGCACATATTCTGTAAATGACGAAAATACAGCGTATTTTGTGAAACATCTCATTTTATGTTGTAACAGTTCAGTGCAACTTACAGCTTCTGAAAAATTGAATATAGAAAAAGTTATCAACAAAAAAGTTAAAGACAATCGAACAAAAACAAAATAAAATTGCTGAAGTGCAAAAATATTAAAATGGTCCAAAATAAAAAATGAGACTTTGCGGGAAAATAAATGTAATGTCACATAAATTAAACATGACAAATTGGGTAATAGTTCAAATGAAAAATCTACAAATTTTGAGTAATTTTTAATATCACACAAAAATGTCTCATCTGGGGTATGTCCAAATCCGGCTACGTAGAGAAACTGTATTCAGTACAACCGGACAATGGCCAAGCTTAAAGATGTTCTCCTATGAAGTATATCCACAGCTGAAAACAAAAAAAAAATATTGGATAAAACCATTAATAAAACCTTAACCATTTTGTAATTATAAATATCTTCAATTTTTTTCTCTATAAAACAGCTGGCAAAATGTGAAAACGAAAGGCGATAAAAAGTCACATATTTTTGATCTAAAATAAATTTCCGGAAGCTTTTTTTAATCAGTCTTTATTACCAGAACACGGAAGACCATCACGTAGCAGGTGAATTTAAAAACACCCAGAAACAATCTCACCCTAATGAAATACAACAATCCTTGTAGCAAGCTTGAGGATTCGTCGTCAAGTACAGCCAGTTACGTACAACTTTTATCTTGTGATATTATGCATATCATCATACAAAATGTAATCAAATGTTTTCTTCCGTGTTTAACAAGCACATCAAAATAAATGTATATCCAAATCCTCTTATAGCTGCCGACTGATATCCTTTTTTCCGGCCCCGCCTACGCAACATCTAAATGCCACAAATGCCCTTAAATTAGAATGAAGTTCAGGTCGAATCACCATCGATAAAATGCACACCCAGTTTGATTCACATTTTCGTGATATTTTAAATATCTCTTTAAAGCCTTCACTTCGAATGAAACAAACTGAACTGAAAACCAAATCAAAGTGAAAATAAATATTCAACGCAATAGGGTTTTATTGCAGAACCAATAACAACATCAACCGAAAGCAATAAAAGTATCTGCAATCAACGTTTCGTAGACGTGCCGGCCGAAAAAAGGGATACGTGTTATGAGGTCAGAATTCCCTTTAGACCATCCGCCCCCACTATCTTACTGGTTGTAGCTGTTGTTCTATTTACTCGTCCCAATCCATGTAGTCTAGTCGGGGGCTATATAAGCAGAACAACAACACAAAACACCAAATAGGAGGTAGAAAGGAGGCGAGAAAAGACAATAAAAATCATAACAAAATGACGAAAGCTTCAGTGGAACCCACAAATAACTCTGTAGCTGGTCAACGCTCAGTGACGACGACAGCAGCAGCAGCAGCGTCGACTTCGTTGAACATCCCAAAAAAGGTTATAAAACCTAATTTAAAAAAGGCCATCAAAAAGTATGAACAAAATGTACACTTTTGCAAAAATGAAAAAGAGAAGCAGCCACAACCAAATCTCCCGGGAAATGGCATAATACCGAGATGAAGTGGACACAGCGTCACTAAGGAGTGCTGCAGCTGGTGGTTGGAGAGGATACAAAGCCAAAGCTTAAATAGGAATTAAATAAAACCATAGACGAAAACGAATACTGGTCAATGGGGATAAATATAGTTAACGATATAGCGAAAGTATAAAAAGGGAACCTACCTTACCATCCCTAGAGACACTCTCGCTTGCAGCATAGGGTGTCCTGTCATAGTCGACGTCATAAGTGGTCAACTTTAAATCTATTCAAAAAAAAATATGTATTTCTAGTAAAAAAAATATTGGTTTATTCGAAAGAGCAAATATTCCCATACATTCTCGGCTGGATTCGCAACCAAATTTTCCATGAAATTGGTGATGGTTTTTGACTGTGTCACGAATGGCTTGAAGCCGATTGTGACTGATTCCACATCAACCAATATTTAAGCCGTGCCCGTGTGATTTGCGTTTAGCTCAAAATATATTCTTAATATGTGTCATTTGAGTACTTCAACGACGAGACACCCTATTGTACAATCCTATTCATAAGCCCTAAGACCTAAACTGTATGTATGTATGTATTAGTGTTCACAAAAAAGCTTGGCAAATACATACATCGAGACAATTTCAAATTAAATTCTATAGACTTTAAAGCCAACAACAGAGTATTTTTCGATTACACTGAAGAGGGTGATGGGATTTTAATGGTCACCATGGCGGCCATAAATCTATTCATGAATATAGATGAAATTTAAACATTATATTGTTGAGGTATTAGCGAAAATAAATAATAATATATTGCAAAAGCAAGCGAAATTTTATATAATAGGGTAAGCCATTTAACACTGTAAATTTGAACTACCGATTACTTTGACTTTGGAAAATTTTAATTTTTATTTTCAGGTTTATGTTTGACATTTGCAAAATGGGACGCAATACGCTCGAACAAAATTGGGAAATATTAAAAACTTACTTCCAAAGTAGTGAATCTTTAATGCAAACTGTAAGAAATGTATGTGGAAAATGTTCTTGAAGCTCATTTTTATCTCGGTGGCTAAGTCAATAAGCAAAATTGTGACTATTGAGAAGCCAATGCATCTACAACGAGTCACTGTTTGGTGTGGATTTTGGGCGGACAGCATCATTGGGCCATGTACTGAAAAATTGGGTTGATCGGATGAGGTACTGCCGATCCAGTCGTGGTAGTAATATGTATAAATGATATTGTGTTCCATTACAGAGTTCAACCTTTCCAATAAAACCAGAAATTTCAAAAAATAATTAGAACTTTTTATAGCCGATTCTAATTTATTCATTATTTTTTTAAACAAGCATTATATAGAGTGATTCCAACAATTCCTAGGTCCTCCGATTTGTACAAAATGGGAAACGTATGATCTCCTCGTTGCTGCAAATGTGGACGTTATTCAATGTGATTTTTTATTTTATTTAGCAAATTACAGTGTTTCTAAAAATAGATACACTACTTTAAGTTGAATTACTGTCCTCATGCATTTTTCATTGGTTACCCCATTGAATTTTCCGGCAATTTTTTTAATCCTTAAATGTCCTTTTTGAAAGGACTTTTTGATTATCTCGAAAAGAGGGGAACTAGAGGGTTAAGATCTTCCACAAAAATGATCCTCATAAAATTCCACAATATAGTTCTGACAATAAGAATACTCTCAGGCATTAATTTTGCAAAAGTTTCTTACTTAGTATAATGCACCCTTCAACCAAAAAAATTAAAACTTTGACCCACTGTAAAAAACACAGACTAACTGGACTATAAGTTTATTCTACAAAAAATTATCTACTCAACATTTCATTTTCACACATGACATGTTTGACTGCATTTCTCGCGATCTAGCATAGGGATCCGACTGAATTTTTGTTTGTGTATTAAAAACCAATGTCGCTTGTAACATTTATAAAGTCAGTCGCGGAAACCGCTGAAATTGTTGAAGAATCCAAAATTCGCGGTTGCAATTGCTTATATTTAAACTTTCTCTGTTCAGGATACTGAAACTTTTCTGACACAAATATTCCCCATGAAGTCAGCAATCATGTGCCATAAAAATATTTTGGTATTATCAATATGATTAAAAGTTACGCGGGTTTTTCTAAAGAAATTTTTCACAATTTTTGACTTTACAGCCACTATTTATCCTATTGTAGACTGATAACTTGGGAACCAAAATGCTATTAACCGCGTAATGATTTGATAATATGATATGCATTATCAAAGGCTTTAAAAAAATCGTTGTAGCGAATTACAACCTTCGGATATATGCAGCTCCATTTTTGAACTATATTATTTATATTATCACAAATTAACGTGTGAGTGGATAGCCAAATCAGAAAAATTTGCAAAGAAAATGGCTTTAAAACAAAATTTCTTCTCCAAATTTATATGACAGATGACATCCAAATCTGAGAATAGTTTGGCATCAAAAACTCATTTCCCAGAAAATGGTTCATAGCCAATTACGAATATAAGCCCTCGTTATGTGAACATATTTCTCTTTGTTCATTTACAACAACTGATGACATGTTTACCGCAAGCAAACTAATTTCTCCCACAAACGAAACTCATAAACGATGTTCACGTGTCTAAAATTTCGTTTCTACGTAATGCATTTTCTCTCTGCGTGTAGGTCTCTATTTTAAAAGTTGCGAAGCAATAAGAAATGAGTTTTAACTTACTGAATTTGATTGTCATGTTTTTCGTCTTGAATTTCATCGAATACAAAAAAAGCTGTATTATAAAAATGAAGAAACATTTCCAAATATTTTCATGTAATCGGAATATGCGTATAAAGATTTTGAGTAAACATCCTGTCACTCATGTAACTCCTGTATAAATTAAAATCCCCAAAACTCATTAGACATCATATTTAGGCCCATACTTTGTCAACAAGCATATCCAATTTTCTACATTTATCTTAGAAAAAATGCGGGGCCTGAAGATGGGTCAAGCGCCGAGGAATTCGATCGTTTTTTGTGTAATATTTTATCAAAATATATATGTATGTTCAAGCAAGAATTTGAAAAAAGAAATTCTACACTTAGAGATCAAGTCGGTTAATAAAAGTAGTGATAAAGATAGCAGCAGACACTTTTCTGCTATTACAGCAGTTTTTTGGCATAACAGCAGTTATTCTGCAATCATACATCGCCATTCACACTGCTAAAGAGTTTGCAGTCTGCTAAAGTTGACTGCTGGTAATTAAACTATAAAAATAGATAAGCGTTCCCTTTATATTAGCTTGGGACAATATGCGTATCATTAAAAAGACAATCACAATATTTTTCAGTAGACTTTCTGCTTTCTTTTACTGACAAATCCCTTTAAGTGTACTTATAGATGCATTACTGAAATGCAATTTTGCCGATGAATGTATCAACGTATTTTTCGAAGATCCTGTTAATAAAATATGAATGGTTGCCAAAAGCTCACGTAATCACACATAATCAAATTAACGTCTTTTATCGTTGCGCCATAGACTGACTAGACTTCACGAGAAAAATTGAACATTGACTAAAATAATTAACAGAATTTTCAACTGCTTTATTTTTTGTAAAAACCCCAAAGTTGAAAATCCTGAGGATATACTAAGTTTGTCATTCCGTTTGTAACACATTGAAATATCGTCCTGCGACCCTACAAAGCCATGTCCGTCCATTTGTCCACCCGTCTTTTGAAAGCTTGTCCAAATTTTCAAATAATACATCTAATAGTTGTAGATCGGTTGGGCTTGAAAATGGTCCAGATGGATTTTTTTTCCCAAACAAGGTCAGAAAATAAACCTAATATTTCGAGTATTTAAACATATATTTCGAATATGTTTGCCCATATTTACTTGATTTTTGGTATGTAGATTCCCCGTAAACCTGCGGCACCAAACGATAGTTATTTGTAGGGGCTGAAATGGGACAAAAAGGGATGAAATGGTACCTATCAAACGACAACAGCTAGAAGCGTGAAATTCGGTGTATATATCCCTCTTATTGAGTAATCCATAAAATAAAGTGTTTTTTCAAATTTGTTCTTTAAGGGGGTGAAATGGGAAATGGGGAGGAATAAAAATAGTACCAACAAAACGACTGCAGATAGAATTATCAAATTCGGTATGTAGAATGTACACGTAAAATAAAGTGATATTCAAAATTAGTACTTTTAAGGGGGGATATATGTAAAAAGGTATAATATTGGTACCAACCAATGGAGCTGCAGCTAGAATCATAAAATTCTGTGTGTACATTCCCCTGACTGTATTAACGTGCAAAATAAAGAAAATTGCAAAAAAATACTTTTAAGGGGAAACGGGTAGAATGGGGATAAATAAAGTACCAATCAAACGGCTGCAGCTAGAACAATGTGTATATTTCTGGAAATACGTAGATTCGAAATGTAATGCAATCTTTAGATACCCGTATTTATACACTCCACGTGAGTATTATGTCTTTGTGCATTTGTTTGTAACACCCAAAAGGAAGGGAGATAGACCCATTGTTAATTATACCGATCGACTTAGAATCACTTTTTGAATTGATTTGTAAACACGATTCAGGTCGCAATTAAAGCCATAACCAAATGAAACTTTGCACAACGAAGTATTTCGGGACTAGGACGAACGCTATTTAATTTGAAGGAAATCGGTTCAGATTTAGACATAGCCCCCATACGAAATTCACTCCCGATTTGACTCTTTTCACTTTAGATACCACATATTTTAACAGATTTTCTTCAAAATTGGCAAATCATCTTATATTTTAACTAGAAATACCTGTGATGAAAATGTGTTAGATCGGTTCTGATTTATATATAGGTCTCATACAAATTTCGCTCCTGATTTGACTTTTTCCGCTCTAGAAACCACATATTGTATCAGATTGTCTTCAAATTTGGCAAAACATCTTATATTTAAAGTAGGAACGCCTGTGGTGAAAATAGGTCAGATCGGTTCAGATTTGTATTTAGCTCCCATTTAAATTTCGATTTGACTTCTTCTGGTCTAGAAGCCACATATTTTTACAGATCTTCTTCAAATTTGACGAAATATCTTATATATTCGCTAGAAACACCCAAGGTGAATATAGGACAGATCGGTTCAGATTTATATGCAGCTCCCTCACAAATTTCACTCCCGATTTGGCTTTTTCCACTCTATAAACCACATATTTTAATAGATCTTCAAATCTTGCAAAATATCTTATATTTCAACTAGAAACACACACGGTAAAAATGGGTCAAATCGGTTCAGATTTACATATAGCTCCCATACAAATTTTGCTCCCGGATTGACTTTATCCTCACCAGAAACCGCTCATTTTCACAGAATTTCTTCATATTCAGAATAACACGTTATACTTGAACTGGAAGAACTTATTGTGAAAGTTAGTCACTTCATTCCCTGTTTGGATATAGCTCCGACACAATAATTCTTCTCGATTTGACAAATTGGACCATGTTATATTAGCCTGTAATTAGGAAACATACGAAAATTCTTCTCGTTTTGACTTTTTTACAGAATTGAATTATATTCGGATAGAAAGTGGAGTGTATCATATAGTCGGCCCCGCCCGACTTTAGCCTTTCCTTACTTGTTTTAGGGATAAAATTGCTACCGACCAAATAGCTGCATTCAGGTTGTCGTAAGGTTTTGATTGTGCAGACGCGCAACAGATAGGATTTTTTGGAAATTTGTACTTTTAGGGATAAAGTGGGGTAAAAGAGATAAAACTGGTACCAAGCAAACGGCTGTAGCTAGAACAATAAAATTAATTGTGACTTATTGCTCACTTTATGATCGTCCTCCTTGGGTGTTTATAATAATAAATCATTTCTTCATATACCCTACATCACTCAGTGGAATAACATATGTCTATTTCCCACATCATGTTACATTTCAACTATGAAAATTTAGGCGGAATTAGCCTGTCGCAAACACTTTACATTTACCCCAAACATTCTGAAACGTTTGTTGTAAACGGCCTCCAAACATGTTTTGCTTTGTGTGTTACAGCAGCCGTTATATTGGTATCACTTCACCTTTTTAGCAACATTATATCCCGTTAAAAGTTCGAATTTCGAAAATTCCTTTTATGGTGCGTATCTAAACAATTACGACAACAAATGCATGATTTCTAAGTTTGGCTAAGTCCCTATCTTAATCCTTAAAAGAATCTAAACAATCAGTGGAATATATACACCTTATTATTCACCTATGGTTCCAGTTTCAGCCTTTAGTTAGTACCATACTTACCATCTTTTTCCAATATTTCCAATTAACCCGAAAATTTCGCCGATTTCATGATTCCAGGTTGCATCATTTTTATCCATTGGTTCACTCTTTATCTATAAAAGGAATGTACGTATAAAATTTCTTGTTATTACATATTCCAAATATTATGGGTTTATTGACTATTTTAATATGATGCCCTCAAATGTACTTTGTTCAAAATTTCCAACTTGACACCCTATATCTGAAGAACTAATCAAGGTTATGTTCTACAACCACTAAAATCCCAAATTCCTTCTTTATGCATGGTCTTTTAATAGTTATTTTAAATGACAACCAATGTCATCTTTAACATAGATTTTGTGTGGAAACATCAACACTTTCACATTTTTCATTTCGATAAAAAAGGAAACATCCAAGGAAATCCATTAACCCCACTTAACTACTTCAACCGTAATTAGTACTTCCATCCACCCGCCTTCGAAGGGTATTGCGCCCCATTTCCAATGTGTTACCACATACCATTTGGATATTGCTCGACCTCTGGCAAGAGTAACGTTTAATATTTAATCACACTTAAATGTTAAATGGTATTTCTCCCGCGTCCCGAGTGACGCGCTCAAATATGACTGCCCATTTCACGAACGGCGAGGCGACACCAACTGATGTTCAACAACATGTCGCCACCTGCAACTATTTAAAAATTCATTTAAGAAAAATCGTCCACAAATTACAAAGTAATGTTAAACCCTCCTAACTTTGAACAAAACCGAAATGAAAAGAAACAAAAAAAAACAAATTTCAACAAATTTGTAACAATTCGCGGCATAAATTTGAATAATTTTTACTTAGGCTCATGCGGCGCAGCGTAGCGGCGATTAAAAGAGCCACTAAATCAAAACGAAAAATGTTTTGGCTTAAATGGCAGAGGTTTGTTTTATGGCCATGAAAATTGCGAATGAAATTTGATTTTATTCGTGATGAAGGTAAAGGAGCTGCCATCACCGACTAAAAACAACAACGATAGCGACAACAGCAATAGCAGCAGCACCAGCAGCAAATAAAAAGGAAAAGCAAAGCTGCGAAAAAGGCTGTATAAACCCTAATGAGAAATGTGCGTAAAGGCACAGAATAGAAGGCAACTGCACAGCACAGCACAGCACATGGTGCTGTGTGGTCAAAAAGGCAAAACCATTTTTGAGACCAAAAAAATCAACACTTTGTGTGTGCGTGTATGTATGTATATATATAGGCCTCTAAGTAAAAGTGTTTGCGGGTTACGTTGCACAGTGGGGAAAATAACCTTAAAACCAACAACTATATGTCAGAAGTTGAGCTAAATGCAAATAACAAAAAAGTCGAAAATCGCGACATTAGTGACCTAGATTATTGCTGTATGCAAAATGTGAAATGCGTGATACTCGATGTGGAAGAACAACGTGTTTTCTTTGATGAGCAGTAATAAAATCTTTTTCGTACAAAGTCACCTACATCGATTTACATTTTCAGTTTGAAGTAAATCGTCAAATAAGGCATATTTTGACTTAACGAGAAATCAATCAACCAATTTTTCTTTGATGATTTTTCACACAAGTCTCTGTTGAATATCAAATATATTTAACATTTAAATATTGAGGTGAAAATTTGGACATAGTCTTTGACGTGGGTGAATTAAAAAAAATATATAAAATTAATAAAATATAATAAATAAAAAGTAAAAACGATGGTATCATTACAGGAAAATGTTATTTTGTTTTAATACTTTCCTTTTATTAATTCTCTTTTGTATTTGTTCAGCTTGAGGCCATAGAAAAACTGGCGTTGTTTGATTTATTTTATTTTATTTTTCCCAATATTTCGGTTGCCTTCGTCAACCATCATCAGGGGTAAAACCACTAAACAAAAACATATTTAAATTATAACAAATGTAAACTATAAAAATCACGAAACAATTTTACAAATAATTACATTAAAAAATAATTAGCGTCGTCCTGTTCGTCTGCACAAGTTATTGTCAACTAAAAGTCATGTTTTGTTTTCGTCTGTATTTTTGTAGAATATGACGATAAGCTTTCGCACAGTTTTCTGTGTCCGTTTTGTAATTTATTCTCTTATCCGTGGGAACGTCAATAATATGTAATACTTCGAGAGTAAATCTTCGTTTATAGTTTCTCTCTTCTGCAAGTATTTTTACGTCTTTAAAATTCGGCGTGTGCCCTGTCAGAGTACAGTGGGCCGCAAGAGCAGTTTTTTGCTCTATTGTCCTGTCAGTAGCTTTTTGGTCAGATTTATGTGAGGAAAGTCTAGTTTTAAGTTTGGTCTTGGTAGTGCCAACATATACCTTTTGGCTTGTCTCCATTACATGATATCTTATAAACAACATTAGACTTGTCCTCATTCTTTATCTTAGACTTAGTTCTACTGAATAACTTACTTACTGAACTATTTGTCTTAAGTGCTAATTGAAATTTGTCCTTGTTATAAACGTCAGCATTTTTGAACCTTTCTGAGAATCCTTGTATATATATGTCAGTGATTTATGATATCTTCCCCTCTTTTTCATTGTTATGTTTAATTGGTTTCCTTTTAGTATATTTTATAAGGTCGTTGATTGTTTGTTTTGGGAAGTCATTAGATCTTAGAATTTTCTTAATTTTGATCTCGTTGTCTGTGTGAAATGACTGGTCACTTATATTAAATACCCTATTTATAAAGTTCGTCGTTGTATTGATAATTATTCGTCTATGGTGATTGGAATAGAAGTTGATCAGCCTTCCAGATGACGTTGGCTTCTGTTACCAATCCAATTTCAGCAGGTTGCCTTGTCTATGAATAATCGAGTCCAGATAGGGGAGTTTATTGTCCTGTTCTTTTTCCATGGTAAATTGTACTTGTCGATCAAATGCGTTTAATGTTTTTAGGGTATTGTCAACTTCTTCTCTTTTTATAATCCCAAACAAGTCGTCTACATATTTTGTGATAATTCTAGGTTTTATTGTTAATTTTCCTATTGAAGCGTCTAATAGTTCTTCCATGATTACAGCAATCACAGGGGAAGCTGGAGAGCCCATTGGCATTCCTTTTCTTTCTTCATACATATAGTCATTATATTTGAAATATCTGGTGTCCTTGATGCAGAAAGTTAATATTTTTGTTCGGAAAACTAAACAACGAACAAAGCAATACTGTAAGTCTAAAGTGACGCAGTTTGTCCTAGATTTCACATGCATTTCTTATGGGCAGAAGAAAAATCGACGCCGTTGACCATTTGCCGCTGCGGATGTCGACCCGCCATACACTTAAGAACATATGTGTTCATGTTTAGAGGTGTTTTCAGGAGCATTTAGCTCACAGACAGTTTGACCCAAGGACGAAATATTTGACAGATCATCATTAAATAATCCAGCATTCATTTCAGGAGGTGACCGCAACAATTTTTTCACGACCCAGCCGTATACGTATATTATACTCGTCCTTGTAGGTAATCTGAGGTCCATGAACTTTGCGATTATAAGAACGAAATGCATTTCAAAGAGTCCTAAACCGATATTTTTTGGAATAATAGATGCAGGACGAAAAGTAATGATATTATTAACAAGTAAGGAAAGGCTAAAGTCGGGCGGGGCCGACTATATAGTACCCTACACCACTCCCTGCTTATGTACCTCGCTTTGATTACTAAACCCAGGTATTTCATGGGAGCAATTGTATGTAGTTCATACAAATTATATAAATTATATTCATATAATTTATATGCTATAAATTCATCTTCAGTCAAATTTAACGATTATGGTAAATAATATGGTAATTGATCTAATTGTCCGACAGACAAATACAAATTATACAGTAGTATACCAAAGTCATTTCAAAGTATGGACATATGGACATCACCCAAACAATTCTCATTGCAATTCAATTCGGTAAAAAGTGAAATCGGGAAGGATTTTTGCATCCTCGGAAAGGACATTTGTATGGGGGTATATTGAAACCTGGAACGATGTGACCCGCTTTCACCATGTCTGTTTATTGGTGAAATATAATATGTAAAATTTGGCCAAAATCGGTTAAACATTCGGGAGCAACATTTGTATGAAGTCTATATCTAAATCTGAACCTATCTTACCCACTTTCATCATAGATGTTTCTAGTTCGATTATAAGATGTTGTGCCAATTTTAAAGAAAAACGGGTATAATGTGTGGATTTTAGAGCGGAAAAAGTGAAATCGGGAGCGACATTTGTATGGGGGCTATATCTAAATCTGAACCGATCTTACCCAATTTTTGCATACGTATTTCTAGTTGGATTATACGATGTTCTGCAAAATTTAAAGAAAATCGGGTACAATATGTCGTTTCTATAGCGGAAAATGTCAAATCGGGAGCGACATTTGTATGGGGGCTATATCTAAATCTGAACCGATCTTACCCAATTTTTGCACAGGTGTTTCTAGTTGGATTATAAGATGCTGTGCCAATTTAAAAAAAAATCGGGTACAATATGTGGTTTCTAAAGCGGAAAAAGTGAAATAGGGAGCGACATTTGTATGGGGGCTATATCTAAATCTGAACCGATCTTACCCAATTTTTGCACAGGTGTTTCTAGTTGGATTATAAGATGTTGTGCCAAATTTAAAGAAAATCGGGTACTATATGTGCTTTATAAGGCGGAAAAAGTCAAATCGGGAGCGACATTTGTATGGGGGCTATATTTTAATCTGAACCGATTTCCTCCAAATTCAATGCCGATGGTCATTGGCCAGAAAAAAATAACTTCTGCCAAGTTTCATGACAATCGGACAACAATTGCGACCAGTAGAGTGCGAACAAGCTTAGATGGACAGCAGACGGACAGACATCGTTAAATCGACTCAGCTGGTGATTCTAAGCCGATCGGTATACTTAAAGGTGGGACTAGCTCGATTATTTCTTGGTGTTACATACATTTGGGGCGAAACTAACTTATAATACCCTAGCCCACAAAGTGGTGTAGGGTATAAAAATCGACAAATGTATTTTTGACAATGATCCTAATTCTGAAAGATTTCAGTGAATCTGATGATGACATCAGAATTGTACTATCCCCAAGAACGAGTATCGACAAAGGGTCAACATTTTGTGTAATTACCCTATAATGAATAATTTCCCCATTTTCTACTATTTGAAGAATAACTGAAAAAACACAGTCCTACCGGATTTTATAAAAAGAAAACAGGGAAAAACCTGGTCCTACTGTTTTTTTATAAAAAGAAAACCGGAAAAACCCCGGTTGGGTTATTTCAAATCACGGCTTTCGAAAACCCCGTTTTTTGATCACTCTCTACCAATTTAGAAAAATATTTTAATTTTGCGAGTATATGAGATATGTACAGGGTTTTCCAACAAGAGGGGTTATTTTGGTATTCAAAAAAAAATTAATTTTTTGATATAAATGATATCTTCACGTGACCCCAAAGGAAGAAGTCGCAAGGTGTTAAATCACAAGATCTCGGTGGCCAATTGTGATCACCTCTTCGAGAGATAACACGGTCCGGAAACTTATCCCGTAAAAGAGCAATGGTTTCGTTGCGTGTGTGGCACGTAGCGCCGTCTTGTTGAAAGTAAAAGTTGTCCAGATCAATAACATCCAACTCCGACCATAAAAATATCATTAATCATCTCTCGATAGCGCAATCCATTCACCGTAACTCCAACCTCATTTTCGAAAGAGTAAGGTCCAATGACCCCGCCGGACCATAAACCGAACCAAACAGTCACGCGATGAGGATGGAGAGGCTTCTCAACAATAACTATTGGGTTTTCCGAGCCACAGATGCGACAATTTTGCGGTATTGCGGTCCGACAAGATGCTTCACGACAACCAAAACGCTTTAGTTTTGCGAACTGTGACTGCAAGATTTTCACCATTTTTTGTAGTGAATTTTAATAATTTCTATGCGTTGTTGAAGCGTGTATCGTACCATTTTTATAATAAAAGCTTCAAAAGTGACAGCTACCGAATTACCGGGTGATTGAAAATAACACCTCTTGCTGGAAAACACTATATTAGGGTATCCAACCGATTAAATTTTATTCGATAAATCGAATATTTAATATCAAATATTTGTTCGAATAATTAGTGAACAGATTTCCATCAGGATGATGGCACTGTTGGTCTCCCCTAGACTTAGTCTAGATGAGACAATTTATTAAAATACAAATTATAAAAATATCGATATTTTATTCCAGCAAGTATTGCTGTTTCGTACGAAGTACAAAAACTACTACATTGACACCCAGAATAATGAGCGATAGCGCCACCTGCACGTGAATGTTGCCGTATTGTCATACGCACATCAGCTTACGTCGATCATATGGTCGATATTTAACCTTCCAGCATCAGCTGATGTCTATCATATGGTCGATCTTCAACAATTAAAAATGGACGATGACTTAAAATAATTGCACAAAATTATATTGCTTTATATATACGAAAGTTTGGAAGGCATCATTCAATTTTTAATGACAACTTTATCAAAAGTAAATACTTGCTTTGCGGAAGACTTGCTTTAACGACCTAAACTACGTCTCAGTGAAAGAAGAATAAAGGTTTTAAATACGCTGATTTTGTACCTCTGGTAATGGATTTCTGCAGACGAAAATATTGTCCGAACAAAACGAAACAATAATAAAGAGAGTACAAAATCCAGCGAAAAAACTAAAAATAGAATGGAAATACCATATGATTTTTTATATTTGGATTAATCAAAAAAGAACTCAAAAACTTATTTACATGATCTTCTCTATTCTATTCCTTCGACTTCAACAGTAAGTGAAATACATTTTTCGAGATCGAACTTTATTAAAACAAAGGAAAATAATCGCCTTAAATATCGCCAATAGCCTTTTCAAATAAAACGATAATACTTGATTATGTGTTATACATTCCTACCAACATGTAAATAATGTACAGGAAATTTTATTCCATTGATCGAATAAGAGCTGTCGACTTTATTCGGTTAATTAGAAAATTTATATTTTCGAATAAACGAACAATTGGATACCCTAGTATGTATACACATGACTCTACTTTTCCCACTTTACCCCTTTAAAAGTTTGATTTTCGAAAATCTCTTTATTTTAAATGGTACCATTTTTATCCCTCTGTACGAATTTGGTAAAACCTTTCTATTTTTCATGTCAACGCAGTCAGAGGAACGTATACTCCGAATTTCATGATTCTAGCTGCGATCATTTGGTTGGTGCAATTTTTTCCCCATTTTCCATTTTACCACCTAAAAGTACGAATTTTGAAAAAATCTCTACGCAATCAAAGGAGTGCATAAACCGAATTTCATTATGCTAGATGCAGCCAATTGGTTGGTACCATTTTTATCCCTTTTTGCCCCCATTTCACCTCCTACAAATAAGAACGTGCACGTTTTTGTTATAAGGGGAATGCGAATAACCAATATCAAGAAAATATAATATAAGACGCATTTATTTAGCTCCTTTCCTTTATATGTTAGCGTCCTTTCAACAAACGAACGGACATAGCTAGATACAGATATATACACTTTATAGGGTCTCAGTTCTATATTTCAAGGTCTTACAAACGGAATGACCATCATGTGGTAGAGGGTATAATAAGTACGCTAAATTCAGCCCGGTCGAATAATTAAATGTGTCTACACATCCAAAAGGGATGGTTGTACAGTTGCTAGTTGTAGTCTTTTCATTGCTATAATTTTTATTCCATTTCACCTCCTAAATGTATGAATCACTTTGTGATGCACGTTCAGATTATGACAATCATTTGGAACTTACGATAATTCAGCCGCAAGCAATTTCCTCTAGCACGTCCCACTGTTCCTGGGTATCTTTGGATATGTGTGTGGGTGTGCGTGAGAACCACAATCTACCAACTGACTTTGGGTTTTAAATGCTATTTACTTTAAGTTAATGAATTTGCAAAAACGAGGAGGTTAAAATCCGTCAACACAAAAGCAAAGCAAACGAAACGAAACATTCACAGCTAAATAAAGAACCAAACAAAAGCAGCAACAAGAATGTGCTCGAACAGAAAGGAAATCATTGTTAGCAAGACGAATTATCCACCCCTGCCTCCGGCCAACACACAAACACTCACACATACACACGCATTAAAGCACTTAGACACCAACAGAAAATAGCAAAGTCGTCTATTCCCTCGACAATATGCTTTAAATGAAGATTAATTTGTATTTGGCTGAGAATGGGTATGAATGTGTATTTGTGCGTGTGTGTAGTTGTGTGTTTTACTAAGTGTTATGTGTGTACGGAAGTGTGTGCTGCAGCACAATTAACAATTTCAGAGGAAAAAGTTAATACAACATTTGGACACATAATGTAGCGTCGCAAGTTACGATTCGTACGAACGAATGTACGAATGACGGTAATACATTTAAGCCTTTATTGCTTTCCTTTTACTCATTAATCGTTTCCAATTTCGCCCCTTAGTCCATTGAATGCATAGCAGATGGGGTACTTCTCCTACTTAGTTGGAATGTAACTTTTCTGTTTTATTAACTTTAAGGCAGCTGAGCAAAGCAGAGAGAAAAAAACTTACTTCACTTTTGGGCCAAAGTTAACGAACCAAGCATGTTTCGTGCCCGCTGACTGACAGAGAGCAAAAGTCACTGAGGTGCGGAGTGGAAGTGACGGCCATCACGATGCTTGCTGCTGCTGTTGCTGCTGGCTGGCTGCTTTAGTTAACATTTATGGCAAAAGTTTGAGAACAACAAAAAACAGCAACAATTCTTTCAAAATATTTCTTTCATTAAGAAAATTTCAATATGCCAACCAACCAAAAAACATTAAGTTAAGGTTTGCTTTGCTTTAATTGACTCGAAAATGTTATGAATGTTTGGCTAGCTTAGAAGTTTGCCAACTTAAATTAACATTTACAATATTTCTTTTTATACTTTTCTGGTCTTAAAAACAGCGATCAAAGAGCGGGGCTTTTTAAAACTGATGTCGAGAACATATTGGGAGTACAAATATTGCGAAACTCGATTTTCAATATGAAGAAACTGCAAAATGATATATCAAATGTATTTCAGGGTTTCAAAGGTACCGTGGAAATGTTTAAGGCATGATTTACTAAATATTTTATTTTTGAAGACAGTATTACAACAGTCCGGTGGTGGTAATTAATACATTTTTATTGGAATTTAGCATGAGTATTTTTTATTTTTTTTTTTTTTTTGAGACTGGCTTCGTATTTTTAACATTGCTATATCATTAATATTTCAAATTTCTAATATAATTAGATTGCTTATAACATTTTTAATAAATTTTTAATTGTACTGAGTAATTTCATGTGATACGATCACACAAATTTTGCGAATATGTACTTTGTTATATTGCTGCATTTCTCGATTTTCAAAAAAATAGAAATTGTAGACACAAGGCTTTTTTCACTGAACCAACACTCAGGGGATGTCCCCTATAAATGCAGAGCATTGCGTTGGTAGAAGGAAGATAAGGTATTGGAAGGAGGAAAGAGGGAGTAGTGTCTGTTGACATCTGTTTTGAATCTCTGAATGTCGCAACTGAAGGGAAAGATATTTGCCGGAAGTCGATTCCACATACGGATTGAAAATAAAGTATTTTTGTCATAAGGTAGTTTAAAAAAATGTATTTTTTTGTGATATGAGATAAAAATATATATTTTCTAATCTCATGTACAGAAAATTGTCAAATCTTAAAAAATATATTTTTTTTAGTTTTTTCGTTTGTATTTTTTTTGGTCTGTAATCAATATTTGATTTGAACTGGGATATTGTCCTGGCTCAAGACCATTTTGCATCTATATTTAATAGAATGCAAATTTATTTACAAATGGCATGGTGACATTTATTACTTGGCTGCAGACTGCTGGGTAACTATACCTGCATATACACATACTTACATATGCAACTCAATGAGATGCTTGTAAGATGGCATGTGTACTTTATTACTTGGTGCGATTTTTTAAACGCAAATTCGGCAAGTGAGTTGTGCTTCTCGTTCGTTTGTGAAAATCATCTCTTTATAGAGGCCGGGTTTGATGTTGAAAAGTCGCTGCGAAGCCACCTGAATGAAACCTTTAGACAGGGTGGAAATCATGATGGTGGTAGTCTGCAGCCAAGTAATAAATGTCACCATGCCATTTGTAAATAAATTTGCATTCTATTAAATATAGATGCAAAATGGTCTTGAGCCAGGACAATATCCCAGTTCAAAATATATTTTTTTAATATTTTATTATTTATTTTGTACACAACATGAAATATAAATTGATATATTTTAAAATAAACTCTTGATTACTGTTGAAATTAAAAATATTTAATACATATAATAAAAGATATTTACTTTAAGCAGACTTCAAACTAATTATTATTAATATTTTTTACAAAAAAAAAAACGAAGTTTGATCAGTTTGTAAAACTAGAAGGGTTTTGATTGAAATTAGAAAAATATATATTTGTATCCCATACCACAAAAAATTTCAAATCTTTTAAAATTACCTTATGGGTGATTTCAACAGAAAACGACCCAAAAACCATAGGTTTTGATTTTCATCCAACCATTTCATTAACAACCATTTCATATTTTCCCCTTAAAAAAGTTTATTTCTCCACTTAACTGAATATAGTTTTCTTTGTTAGAATGTTAGCTTATAAAAAATAAAATATTATATTTTCCAGATTTTATTTATTTATTATATATTTAATTTTTCGCATAATTTGGAAATATTTAATTGAACATATAAGTTGTTGTTTTACGTGAAATGAAGCACACATATTGATTCGTTATTAATTAAACATACTATTAATCCTCGCCCTATCCAAAATAGTGTAACCTTTTTATAAAGATTTCACTTTTCTTCATATTTGTCTTCTCAGCGAAAACACCGCCTATATATAAAGGCTATAAGAAAATCTAAAGCATCTAAATTTCATAGATCGATTGAAAAAATGGCTTTTAGGACAGTAAATTAATTGTATCGATAAACTTTTCTTATTTTTTCCTTATGTTTCAACATATATTTATTAGACTGGGTCGCGGACAACACAAATGTAAAAACAATTTCCAGTCACCCAACGAAAATAAAGTTTGGATTGACAACTGAACACTTTTCCGCATTTGGTGTAAGTATTTTATAAAAAGAGTATAGCTACAGCCAATACCTTTCGAATGATGCCTAAATAATGAATAGCTTTAGGAAATTTTTGTAAAAAGAGCCTGAAAATTTTGGTTCTGTATTAAATTATTTCACAAAATGGAGTCAGTGATGTCATTTTTCGTCCAATATTCTTCATTTAAGCATCATTCGTTCTATTTATTTTTTATAACACCATTTACATAGTGAATCCAAAAAATGTGAATGTTTGCATGAAAGAACCTTCTTTTCTAGTTGGTCTAATGTAACTATTAAAAAATATCAACAAAATGTTCAAATTCCCTGTCGTGATTGTAAAGTAGGTTACTATTGTTTCGATCGTTCACTTTTGTTTAAACCATTTCAATGTTTACGATGGTAGTTTTAAGAATATTATCTTATTAGATCCTTATTTACATCAACTCATGTGAATAAGAACTTTCAGAGCCGGAGTTCATTTACTTTGCCGCATACGAGCATCATTAAAAAATTGCGAAATATTGAATATCCTATTCAACTATTGTTAAACATGCCTACACGAAAGCGGGGTTATATGTCAAATACTTTTCTTTTTCATGGAAAACAATACGTTAATGTTTTCCTCTTTGGTGAAGGCGAACCAAAATCAATAACCTTTGCTCAAGTTGAAATAATTGTGAGCATATAGCAGAGGCATTTAACCTTTAACTTTTATATAAGTTCTAGTATCAAATCCAAAATGGTTATATTGGTATACATTAAAACCTGCCATAATGGACAAATTTCTTACACAGAAGGACACTGTTGCAGATGCTGACAACGTTCGGTGTCCGTTCAAATGAGATTCCACTATACATATATACTTCTAGATTATATTTGACATCATTTATGTTAATACTAAATATAAAATGAATGCGCACCTTCCAGCAGGACCGTACCATAAAAATTCCTAAATTAATGGAATTGATTGTTATGATTTGAACCAACCCACACCATATTCCTTGTAGTGTTCCAGTAGTGCTATCATAACTCCACCGTACGATTTTTAAACAATGTCTGATGATATCAATAAAATTAAACGCCATTTATTCCGTCGACCTTCCAAAAGTATCGAAGTCTGACTGCAGTCAATTGTTATTTACAACCAGGCAAATGTTAAATATTTAATATCAACAAAAGGTCATATTTTAGTTGGCATCGTTTTCGAGAAGGCGTACAAAAATCAATACTTCTGACAGGAGGAGGATATCACATTACGATGTCAGCAATTAATGAAAAATTTTGTGTTTTATTTTTAGAATCTCCTTAAAAGAAAAAAAAAAACGATTGACAAAAAGGGTAAAGAACAATACTTCTCTTTATACACTCCACGAGAGTCTTTGTCTTTGTGCATTTGTTTGTAACACCCAAAAGGAAGCGAGATAGACCCATTGTTAGTTATACCGATCGACTTAGAATCACTTTTTGAATCGATTTAGCAATGTCCGTCTGTCTGTCCATCTATTCTTGTAATCACGATACATGTCGCAATTGTAGCTAGAACCAAATGAAACTTTGCACAACGCAGCGAACGAACGCTATTTAATTTGAAGAAAATCGGTTCAGATTTAGATGTCGCCCCCATTCGAATTTCACTCCCGATTTGACTCTTTTCACTCTAGATACTATTTATATATTTTAACAAATTTTCTTCAAAATTGGCAAAACATCTTATATTTTAAGTAGAAACACCTGTGGTGACAATATGTCATGTCGGTTCAGCTATTTATTTATAGCTCCCATTCAAATTTCGCTCTCGATTTGACTTTTTCTGCTCTAGAATTCATATATTGTATCTGATCTTCTTCAAATTTGGCAAAATATCTTATATTTCCACTATAAACACCCATGATGAATATAGGTCAGATTAGTTCAGATTTATATATAGCTCCCTCACAAATTTCACTCCCAATTTAATTTTTGCACTCTAAAAAATACATATTTTAACAGATCTTCCTCAAATCTTGCAAAATATCTTATATTTCAACTAGAAACACCCATGGTGAAAATGGGTCAGATCGGTTCAGCTTTACCATGCAAATTTCGCTCCCGGATTGTTAATTGAGAATTTATTGTGAAAGTTAGTCACTTCATTCCAAATATTCTTCTCGATTTGACAAATAGGACCAGGCCATATTAGCCTATAATTAGGAAACATACAAAAATCCTTCCCGTTTTCAGTTTTTTACCGAATTGAATTGTATTCGGATTGAAAGTGGAGTGTATCATATAGTCGGCCCCGCCCGACTTTGTCCTTTCCTTACTTGTATATAATTGTATTTGTTCTCGGATATTTCAATGTGTATCTTTCTGACAGACAATTTTAGAGCCCTCATCCTTAGGTACAAGGTTTCAATTTAAACAAATGAAGTAAATTATAAAAGAATTCTGATCGCCATTGGACTCTTCTATGTACCCACATGGTCTATAACAAGAGCAGGACAAATATAATTACGAGGTTGATTTTTGCATTCTCCACTATATTTGCGTCAAATACACTTTTGTTTCCTCACTTCAAACTAATAAAGAAAGACCAGCCAAATTATTTATTGCGAAATTTCGGTGCTCACTAGTCCTTCGAAAACTTTAGTCATTTTGCAACAGTTTCTTCTTTCCAATTCCTTCTCGATATTGACAATGTGAGTTTGCAGAAAATTAATAAATAACTTTTAAATTCCATTGAGTTTTTTGAAACTTAGACACAATAAAGAAATCCTTGTGAATAGTTTATAGAATTCCCTTTTGAATGTGACAGAGTTCTTTAGAAATAAAAGTAATTTCGAATATCTTGCAAAACCACAACTACAATCACAAAAGCGCCAGGAGAATGCCAACAACTTGCACTCGCAAGTTGAACTTGTCTGTCAAAGTAAGAGAATTAATTCTGTTACTTTTTTCTCAAAAACGTAAAATCCATTTGAGGATATTTTTTTCTGACCACTAAACCACAATCTAGTCCTGACATGACATGCCATGAAAAGAGCATGAAAATCTCATTACTTTTAATAAGTATAAAAGAAAGAAAATCTGGATGAAGTTGCTGGCAACCGAATAGGGAGGAGGTGGAGAAGATGTTCCACAGGATGAAATTGAAAATTGATGATTTCTCTCTACAAAACAGCGCCACCACAAACAACGATTATTTTGGTGGGGAAAAAGAACAACGGGAAACTAGAATGTTTCATTAACATTACTTACAATTTTCCGGCAGGAAAGAAGGAGGAGGGGATGGAGAGGTGTAGGAACCGGAATAAGAGATGGAGGAAAATTAGCAGGAAGACATGCTAAGGAAACCCCATAAAAAATCAACACTACCCAACAACTCAATTAACGACTATAACGAAGTATGCCAGACATAACTTGTATGCTCCTAAAATCACAAAAAAAACAAAGCTAAAAAACTTACTTAAAAAACCCAGGAAATAATTGAGTAATTGCTTTTCCCAAAAACACAAAAAAACTAAAGAAATACAAACTTTTTGCTGTTGCTGTATCCTTGGAGAGGAAGAAATACGAAATATTTACATCGCCAAACGCCAACAGTTATAAACACGGACGGGCATACGACGCCGAAGCACAAGACAAACCGGAGAAATATTTGCCAGCGCTAAACTGAGTGAATTCCTATTGTTGTGCCTCTGTTTGCTGTTCTGTCCTCTTCTTTGTGAATGAAGCCTGTGCCGGAACGTAGCTGGAACTGTTGGCACAATACCAAAATCAATAATACTACAACAACGACACTTATAAGCACTCACAAACACAAACTCATTTTCGCATACACACATGTAGGCATAAGTGTGTACTTAAATATACTCTAACACATATACATAAAAATAGACTTAAGTTTTTATAGCTTCTCGTCGGCATGAGGGTTGCGCCACGGATTTCGAAGGACATGTGGGTAAAATAAGTTTTGACGACACACACACAAACAATCGTAGTAGCCAGAGCTGTGCTGGCACACTGTGGTTGTTTAGGTTTTCGCATGCTCTTCTTCTTTGCGTGTTTTCACAACATTTGGAAATTAATCTGGTAAACCGCTCGAATAGAATCTAAAAATTAAAATTTCCAGAAATTTTTATTTCACAGAAAAAAATAAAAAGCTTTCACACCAACTTTGGCGAAAATATTTAAGTAGGATGAGTACCACTTATCTTAATACTATACTCAGGCGCAGTGATGCCAGACGTTTTTCGAAAGCTAAACGTCACAAAATCGTCATGTATTATATATTAAAGAAAACTCACTTTATTCTAAAAAAACATAAATGTAAATAAATAAATATTGGTAAGCACAAGTTTGCAAAATTTATGTTTCAGTTTTCTTCAAAAATATATGTCTTATTTTCTTATTTTTTATTTAACTACTTATATTCTTTACAAGATATTTTATTTTTTACAGAATTGGGTGAAAATTGTTTTTTAAAAATTATTATTTTGCAAAGTTTATGTTTAAATTTCCTATATATGTATGTATATACATCGAGGGCTTATATTCATAAGTGGCTATGCCAAACTATTCTCAGATTTGGGTGTCATCTGTCATGTGAATTTGGAGAAATAATTTTTTTTCTAAAGCCATTTTTTTTCATTTATTTCCTATTTGGCTATCTACTCACACGTTATTTTGTGACTGCAAAAGTGGCTATGAACATAAAAATAATATAGTTCTAAAATGGGGCAGCATATAACCGAAGGTAGTAATTCGCTACAATGAGTTTGTTTAAATTTTTTTTTCTAGATTTAATGTGTATCGTACTATCAAATTCCGTCATTACGAGGTTAATAGCATTTTGGTTCCCAAGTTTTCAGCCTAAAATAGGATAAATAGTGGCTGTAAAGTCAAAAGAAAGAAAAACCCGCGTAACTTTTTATCTTATAAAGAATACCAAAATATTTGTATGGCATATGAAAAAATCAGAAAAGTTTCAGAATCCTGAACACAGAAAGTTTAAATATAAGCAATTGCAACCCCGAATTTTGGATTTTTCAACAATTGCAGCGATTTTCGCGACTGACTTCATTAATGTTACAAGCGACGGTTCTTAATACACAAACAAAAATTCAGTCGGATCCGTTGGTTAGATAGCGAGAAAATCATATATCAGAAATGTCACGTGTGAAAATCATTTTGGCCATATTTGCCGCGAAAATTAATTTTTTTTTACCGGTAAATGGTACCAATCTGACGGATGAAGCTGGAATCTTTAAATTCATTAAAATCCCAGAAAATTCGATTTCTACACAACATTGCCAACATTTCATTAAAAACGTCAACGAGTTTACAATAGGTCTTATTTATATATTTGAGCATTAATGGCTATGCTCTTTCAAAATTTCATTTCAAAATTCATAGTGCTCAATTTTAAACGTGCAAATGTGGCTATGAACCATATAACCGCGAGTAATAGGAAATTTCGAAAACTTTTTAATCGTAGCAATTAGTAATCCTCTTTAGATTAAACTGTAGAAGGATGATTCAGAATTACTCTTAGAATTAAGGAGTAAATCAGTTTTTTCGCTCTCCTGAAAAGATGTGTTTTTGTTCATAACCACTTATGAATATAAACCCTCGATGTGTCTTATTTTCTTCTTCTTTATATATCTTATTTTATTCTCTCCAAGATATCAAAATTTAAGAGTTAGGGAAAATTGTTTTTAGAAATTATAGCTAATTTTCACATTGATTGACTATTTCAGCAAGGCAAACTAGAAGAAATCTTGTTAGAAATAAAGGCACGAAAAAGGTGAAATGAGTTAAAATTTAGGAAAATTAAACTTCGCATAGCGCTAAAGCAATATTTCCCTCTACCAAGTCCAAACTTTTCCTTGAAAGTAGTACATGCTTTGAACTAAATCCTAGTTAAATTTTCCTCAAACCAAGCACATATTTACTCAAACTGAGGAAAATTCCAGTAGGTTTTTCCTCAAACCATTTTTACTACATCTAAGTAAAATTTTGCTGAAAATTTCCTAAATCGAAGTAAATTTTTTCTAAAACTAAGCAAATTTTTACTCAAACTAAGTACATTTTTAGTAAAATTTTGCTGAAATTTTCCTAAAAGTAAGTAAATTTTTTACTAAGATCAATTAAATATTTACTTGAACTGAGGACAATTTTGCTGATTTTTTTCCTTAAAACAAGTAAGTATTTAATTAAACTGACGACAATTTTACTTGATAAAAGGAAAAATATGAACTTAAAATAAGTTCAATTTAACTAAAATATAAAACAAATGTTTTTGCTTCAGAGTATGCAAAACTGATACAAAAAATGGCAACATGAAATAATTCTCCAATGTTTAATGATACCTCTGCCATAAAGAGTTGAACTATTACTCCGTGATTGCTGCGAAGGCAACAGAGACGCATTTGCAGTGGTTGTATAGATTATATCTCGAAGTATTTAAGAACTAAATCTCTGCACACGAACGAGAATTGCTTCTTAGATTAATATTCAAGAATTTTCTAAACAAGTAAGCATTTAGTAAAGCCATACTCTCTTTGTAAACATAAGATTTTCAAATATTTGTAAATGCTCAAAGATAGCTAAATACTTATGCATAAAAATCTCGAAACCTTCAAATTTCAAGATAAGCTATTTAGCAGTGGAATGTCTAAAATGTTAATTTACTGATGTAATCCAAAGATTTACTCCGAATCGATTTTTTATGAAATAAATGATTATTTTACTCATAAATACGATAAATAAAAAACATTGACGTGGATTTACAGAAGCTAGTTGACAACTATTCATTTTTAATTTATTAAAATTTATAATAAGTGTATTTATGTCAGAGCTACTTTTTGAATATCAAGTGAATATCTAGTTCAACAAAAAAACAAGTAAAAACGGTGTTAAATTCGGCCGGGCCGAATTTTATATACCCTCCACCATGGATTACATTCCACAGAGGCAGTCGATTTTCGTAGTGCAGTTACATTACAAGAAAAAGTAAATTTTTAATAAAACCAAATAAAAGGAAAGGCTAAAGTCGGGCGGGGCCGACTATATGATACACTCCACTTGCCAACCGAATACAATTCAACTCGGTAAAAAAGTGAAAACGGGAAGAATTTTCGTATGTTTCCTAATCAAAAAAAGTTCGCCGTACACCTTCGAATATGAAGTATTATTGAAAGGTAGGTTCAAAAATTTTTTTTTTTAATTTTTTATGCCGAACGTAGGGGTCGCGCTTTTACATTTTTCTATATAACTTCTGCATTTATAAATGGATTTTAAAGTGTGATACATCGATGTTTTTGTCTCGATGAGGCCGATTTTTTTGTCTTTGAAGTCATTGAGCTCAAGCACCCCCTTCTGGTACTTACCAGAAAGCTCGCATAAAATCATGAAATTCTTCCTAAGGAAGTATGTCGATTTTCAAAAAAATCGGCCTCGTCGAGACAAAAACATCGATGTATCACACTTTAAAATCCGTTTATAAATGCAGAAGTTATATAGAAAAATGTAAAAGCGCGACCCCTACGTTCGGCATAAAAAAATAAAAAAAAAATTTTGAAACTACCTTTCAATAATATTTCATATTCGAAGGTGTACGGCGAACTTTTTTTTTTACTTGTAACCTGGTACGCTCTAGTGTACATGGCCACACAGTCACTCATTTTACACCTTTTTCCACTAAAATTTACAATTATGCTAATTCTAGTTGCAACTTTTTGATTGACTCCATTTTTATCGCTTTGTGGTCCTTTTCTTCTTTCAAAAATTATGAATTTTAGTCGTTTTGTCTAGGCTCTGATCTGATATTAAGTCTATAACACAACAGGTATTTATTTATTTATTATGAATTACAATACAAAGTAAACATATATTTTAATTTTGGGCCCATGTATTGTGCCGGCAGCGACAGACCAGAATCTCTGGTGGGAATCGAACCCACAAGTCTTTAAGTTTTAACTATGCCGATAACTCTGTTACCGTTTTGAAAGATCCAATTTTTCTGTATCCATGAATAACGTTAACATTATGATGATTTAAGCAGAATTTTTTTAATCCCATGAACAACGCTATGGTCCGTTGGAATGTATTCGTTGCAACTAGGCATATCGCTTCTGTTGCATTCCGAAGCTTCCGTTTTATTCTGGAAGACGAATACTCTTCCACGGATTTTATCGGTCTTTTCGATAAATGGATACATAAACAATAAATGCAGAAGTATTTCAACAAATTGCTTATTCAAAAACTATGTTTATACCATTTGAGACCGAGTTATTGGCTATAAATAATATGTGGAAAATGTGTGAAAAATTCATCAGTTAAACTAAAGTATGAAATCCCTTCACAAATGCATATGTAAAGTATTAACTCATCTCTCGTAAATTTAACGTTTTGTGCCAAAACTCCACAGCTGTGAATAACATAAATTTTGTATTTTATCTAAATTATTAGAATTGAAAAACCAAAACCGAAATATGTCAATTTCCATATAGAAACTAATAATTTTAAGGGACTTTGGTCGCAACCGGCCACAACACAATTTACCCTACTCCAGTTGGTTTCTAAATACAACTTTCTTCTTTTTTCTGTTTTTGTATTCGAAGAAATGGTATTACTTTCAAACAAACAAATAAAAAACAGCATCAAAAAACACAGTGGAAAATGAAAAATTGTGCGAATGTCGGGGATATGAAAACAACGAGAGAAAAAAACAGTCAACGAACGAAAAATAAAAACCACAAAAAGACAGAAATGTCAAGTAAGGCCAATACAGAAAAGCATTTGTAAATTTGCATACACACACATACCAAAATACATACATACAATAAAGCAAAAAATTTGCAAACAAAACATCGACCGCTACCACCGCCAGCATGGACTTGGCGGTCACAACATAGACACATTCAGAGAGAAATGTATGTTAGGGTGTGTTTTTGTCAACTTTTTCAAAATAGGCAATTAGATCTAGAAAAATCATAAAAAATGGGATGGGCTTTTTCTGTAATCAAAAAAAATACACTCGATAAATGGTTTTTAAAGTTTTAGAAATATTTCGTATTTCAATATTTTCAGGGAGCACTTTTGATCAAATCTGATTTATTTTTTATTATGAGAACTACTTTAAATAGATATAGAACTTTTTACAGGACTATGACTTTTTGGACAATTTTGCATCATTAAGTCCATTTCACAAAAAAGTGGTCTTGAGATCATTTTGCAGAACCCCGACGATATCTAATCTTTAATCTCTCATTTATTTATTCATTTTAAAAACAATATTCTGCTTTATTTGATTTGTTTACATGAAATATAATATGCAAAGTTTGGCCAAAATCGGTTAAACATTTGGAAGCAACATTTGTATATATATATATAATGTATATCTAAATCTGAACCGATCTTACCCACATTCACACTAGTTAAATTATAAGATGTTGTGCTAAATTTAAAGAAAATCGGGTATAATATGTGGTTTCCAGAGCGGAAAAAGTCATCTCGGGAGCAACATTTCTATGGGGGCTATATCTAAATCTCAATTCGAGGTGAAGTTAAATCCTTTATAACTTCTATAAAGGTCATAAAATCCACTGTGACTTCATATTTCATCATGTTTTTACAAATATTTAAAAATGAGGAAGCTGTCTTCGGCGCTAAGAAAAATTTATGTCCTTCCATACATACGTTCTCCGAGAGTGAGGGTATATAAGTTAGTTAAACCGGCTGGAACTTATTTGTTTAAGAAACATATTAAAACGTAAATATATTTTCACTGCCAGAATATAAACAAGAAGGAAAGGTTAAAGTCGCTCGGGGACGACTATATGATACGCTCCATTTTCATCCCCATTACAATTGAATTCGATGAATAAACTGAATTCAGAGCGAAATTAGTATGAGAGCTATATCTAAATCTACACCGATCTTACCCACTTTCACCACAGATGTTTCTAGTTCAATTATAAGGTAATGAACTAAATTTGAAGTAAATTGCGCTCCCGGCTTGACTTTTTCTGCCTTAGAAGCCACGTATTTTCACAGATTTTCTTCAAATTTAGCGTAGCACGTTTCGGTCTATGATTAGGACTCATACAAAAATCCTTCCCGTTTTCAATTTGTTATCGAATTGAATTGAATTCGGATAGAAAGTGGAGGGCCCGTCCGAATTTAGACTTTCCATGCTGGTTTATTAAGGGCATAACAATGACTATCATGTGGCAGGTGAGCTTAAAACACTCACCCTAATGTACATACATACTAGTCCAGTATTTGTCCAGCATTTGGTCAATACATAAACCAACGACCAACAGAACAGAAAAGCGTGACTTTAAATACTAAATTCCCAACACATTCACAAACAATCCATACGAGGGTTTGGTAAGCAATAGCAAAGAGCATATAATTGGCTGGAATAGCTCCTGGAAGGTGATGTGATACAATATTCAAAATGTAATTTCGGAAATCGCGTAATCAAATCGATCAACACTTGCGATATGTACATGGATTACAAAAACCTTTGTTAGAGAGCAAGTGAGATGCAAAATCACTGCCTTACGAGCCTGCCGAATAAGTGCTAATTTCTTTGGGAAATGTCTCGATTTAGAGCAACTACTCGGGTGCAGAAATGGATTCGATAGCCATGTGCTCTAATGCCGTGATTAACGACGTCAAGTGATGTATTCGTCATAAGCGTGTTAAAATCATTAGCGAATTAGATGTGTGAGTTTGGAAGAGGTGAAATGATGGATTCTATTTTTTTAATTTTTTTTTCAAAATATTTTCCTGTAAAATCAACCAAAAAGTGGCTTTTGAAAAATTCGTACCTTAGGGGGGCTAAATGGGGCAAAAATGGTAAAAACAATATGGCTGAAGCTAGAAGCATGAAATTTGGTGTGTATATTTCTCTTACAACGTAGAGATCAGGTATGAAGGGAGTTTTTCGTAATTCGTACTTTTAACGGGTAAAATGAGATTGAAAAGGATAAAAATGGCACCACAGCAATGACCAAACGGCTGGGACTAGAATCTTGAAATTTGGTACGCAAATTCATCTTATAGCTTCAACGCGCTCTATAAAATATTTTTTAAAATTCGTACTTTTTGGGGGTGAAATCGGGTAAAAAGGGATAAAAATGGTACCAACGGATGGAGTTGGAATCATAAAATTCGGTGTGTACATCCCTCAGAAACTCTAAATGAATGAATTTTATGAAATTCGTACTTTTAAAGGGTAAACGGGGAAAAGGGGATCAAAAAGGTACCAACAACACGGATGATGCTACAATTATGAAATTCGGTATGTATATCCGTTTTACAGCGCAGATCACTGATAAGAAGGAATCTTTCGAAATTTGTACTTTTAAGGGATTAAATGGGATAACAATTGTATGCAGACCAAACGGTTGAGTCTAGAATTTTGAAATTCGGAACGGGCACTACTTTTATAGCACGTACTTTTTGAGAGCGAAATCGGGTAGAAAGGGATAAAAATGGTACCAATCAAACGGACGGAGTTGTAATCATGAAATTCGGCGTGTTCATTCCTCAAAATGCTTAGAAACGTAAATTCAATGAATTTTTAGAAATTCGTACTATTAAAGGGTAATTGTGAAAAAGGGGATAACAAATGTACCCACTACACGACTGACGCTATAATAATAAAATCAGTGTGTATAATTGTATTTTTCGAAGTTTGCACTTTTAAGGGCTTAAAATGGATAACGATTGTAAAATTCGTACTTTTTGAGGGGTGAAATAGTGTTAAAAGGGATAAAAATGGTACCAATCATTAAATTCGATTTATATGCCCCCCCATGCATAAAAAACACAAAATAAAGGGAATTTTTTTAATAATAATGAGGAAAAGAGGGATACAAATGATACTAACAACACGGCTAAAACTAGAATCGGTGTGAAATTCTGACCTCTAATGGATTTTTCAAAATTTATACTATAAAAAAAGCGATTACAATGGTACCCACCAATGTATCGAATAAGGTATATACATAATTACTCTGACGTGCAATACAACTGTACTGAATCAAAGTGTGTACTTTAACGGTGGAATCGGATCAAGTGATAAAAATCGAACAAACCAAATTGGGGGAATTGGGATATAGATGGTACCAAACCAACCAAAGTTTTCAGCTAGAATATGAAAAGGCTATTAAAAATTCGGTGTGTACATTTCTCCGAGTACGTATGTTGCGCATAAATGATTTTTTAGAAATTGGATACCAAAAGTGATAAAAGTATTACCTACCAAAATATTGAACTAGAATCGTGAAGATCTGTGCGAACATCATAGTCAGTAGCCCCGTAATAAATAAAAAATGTTTGTTCTATTTATAAGTTTTGATTTCAAGCCATGCGCCGGTGTAGAAGTTATATGTAAAGGATTTTATTTTACAAAGGGCGTGAAAAAAGCATACATATTTTGTAGGTTTAAAGTGATTATAAAAACATTTGTAGATCTAAAATTGCAACTGACTTCGACTGTCCGACGTGTACAGCATATATGTAAATATTGGCAAAGATAAAATATCACAGTATTCCGATCATTCGTATAGAGGTTATAAAAGGTTTAATATTACCTATGTAATGGCAATTTGTGTGGGAGGTAAAAAAGGGACGTGGCAAAATCCTCCATATTTCGTACGCTCAAAGTGATTATAAAAACGTTATCAGATATCAAAATATAACTGGTTCCGAATATTTTACTAGGAATATGGACTATATGTGTGGGGGTACCATAAAGGGTATATCAGTTGCATCCATCTCCAAATTTAAACTAAGCGTGGGAAAATACTACTATATTCAGAGCTTCAACAAATTCCAAACACACAGACGGGATTTTTGATACAAGTCACTCATTCAATGCGTTAATCTTTTTTTCTATCCCAAATGATATATAAGCTCTTACTCCGTAAAGTGAGGCGATAATTACATCAGCTTAAGAAAGATTTTTTGTAAGAACATAATTTAATTTTTTTGAGCCTACTTGAATTAAACTAGACTACGTATAAATTGATAGCACAATATAAATTATTTTTTTTTTAAATTTGAACAAGGAGTATAAATTCCTCCGGCTACGCAAGATCTCGAGAATTTGGTGGGAATATACCTATGAATATATAGTTGCGTAACATAAAGCGATTTTTCAAATTTTGTGAGCGTTTACAAACGATTTACACTGAAAGGAATGTCCTTACACCGCATACGAAGTAGCGGGTATTTGCTAGTTAGTTTGTAAAATAATACAAAATATAAATGTATAAAAATAAAAAAATCATTGAAAAATTAGTTGATGGAAAATTTTTAATTTTTCCATTTTCTTGTAATCAGCGATTCACCATCAGAAAAATACAAAATATATATTCTCATTAACTAATTTATTTTGGTGTTTTATTGATTCTATATTAGAATAATGAAGAAAAAATATTCTGACGATTTTTCACGGAAATTTTGGTTGATTTTGGAAAAGAATATTTTGAAAAAAAAAAAAACATAGAGCCTACCATTTCACCACTTCCAAACTCATACAATCGATAAAAAATACATCTTAGAACACTACATTAAAATTAAAAAAATCATTTCAATAATGTAATGGAAGTAAAAGAAATAAAATTGGAAAAACTAAAAAAATCAACGTATCGTTTACGCAATACTTCATTAATTTAAACTCAATTGAAATTACATTCAAGGTGTAGTATATTAAAATAGGAAAAGTGTTTCTAGAGTTACTGGCGATTGAATGAACTCACCTTTTTAAAAAAACGTCATTTCGCCACTATTAAATTGGTCATAACTCGTCAAAAACATTTTTTTATTTTTTATGTGAGAAGAATACATACGCCAATTTTCAAAACAATCGATAGCTACGATTCATTGATAGCTTGAGGTCAATAATCGTACCGTTTGGCATGGTATGACTCATATATGGTTTATTCAGTCCTTGTTAAACTTTTTGCCTTTATCAATTATATACTATATCGGGACATATACCTTTCTACCCTGCAGGACAAAGTAGTAACGAAACAATGTAAAAACAAGTAAAATAACATTGTAATTAATTTAACACTACAATAACTTTGTTCACCAACAAAATTACCAAACTTTGAGGAGGCACCTCGTCAACACACACCTACTGACTCTTACACACTCAAACACACCCATACACGGCTTTAGACCAAAACAATCTATGACAAAGCACTATAAACAATAAATAAACTCAGGCGAGTGAAAAAATGGCAAACAAGTTTTTTTTTGTAGCCAAACAAACCCAGAAGAGGTCTACGAGGACAAAAAGGAATGAAGACTAAAAACCCCGCACACTTGCACACACGTAAAGAGCTCCATATAACATAAAGTGCTAAAAACATCAATGATGGCGGAGAAAAAAGTTTGCGGTAGCAAACTATACAAATCATGAACAAAACATAAAGTACGAACATAATGTATGCAACCCAACCCACAGCCGGGTGGGTGGATGTGAACTCGCCTACATCCGTGTTGCTCAATATGCCACATGCCACACTGTCACTTGTCCTTGCCTCCGCCCTTCGCACACCTCATACAACATTAATAATCTTAAGAAACCAAACGAGACTTGTCAAAGTAAAGAGAAATGTTTTTTTTTAGTTTTTTCTTTTCCTCATACTTCTGCAGTCCTAAGCAAAGGATGGCGCAAAAACTTGTCCTACTTGGATACAACTCAAGTCTTGTCCCAGTGTTGTTGTGCAACTCAGCGAGTGCGAGACTAACAAAGTCACCGTTAATTAAAAGGCAACTCAAAAGGGACACGGACCACAGGAAAGGCCACATTAATTTTCATAATTCAGCACTAATTATGTGGACAAACGTCACATTATCCTCATGTCGGCAAACAATTAGATGAGAGCTCAAGAGTAAGGGATATTGGATCATGGAAATAAATAAATTTGAGGCACTTGTGTTTATGAACTTTGGCCAATATAATAATAAAATTATACAAAATATAAACTATTCACGGGACATTTTATTAATTTATATTTTAAATTTTGGGATCGTCATCATCATGTTTCATAGAACTCTTACCACTTTCATAACAAATAAGCTATCATGAGCGGTGAGGCACGTCAATGACAGCAACCGTTTTTTTCCTAGAATTAATTAAAAATTCCTGTTGGCTTTTGGAGAAATGTTGCTAGTTTTAATTACATTAAATTAAGCGGTATTTGCTAAAGTCGATAATAGGTTTCGCAAAGAAAATATGGTGGAATTATGGTGGTACCACACTTGAATAACATTGTTCTGCGGAAAACGCGACATTTTCCTACAGCAAAATAATTAAACGAATATTTCAAGTTCAACTGGAGATTTCTCTCTCCAACTGGTTATACCCTTTAGCGCAGCGGATTTTGGTAAGTGAAGGGATTTTTATAAAGTTGTTTACGAAATTTTATTGCGCAGAAGGGTTAAAAATTGCACTAATGCAGCAGTTTAAAATATAGAATAATTATATTGATGATTTTTTCTAGCGGACATTTAAGATGTGTATTATCAAATAATTTTAATTTTATTTTTTTTTTAATTTTATTATGTGCATTTCTTTGTAACACCCATAAGGAAGAGTGCTAGACCCATTGTTAATTATACCGATCGACTTAGAATCACGTTTTGAATCGATTTAGCAATGTCCGTCTGTCTGTCTGTTTGTCTGTCCGTCCATCTATTCTTGTAATCACGATACAGGTCGCAATTGTAGACAGAACCAAATGAAACTTTGCACAACGAAGGTTTTCAGGATAAGGACAAACGCTATTTAGTTTGAAGAAAATCGGTACAGATTTATATATAGCTCCCATACAAATTCCGTTCCCAATTTGAATTTTTCCGCTCTAGAATCCACATATTTTAACATATTTTCTTCAAAATTGTCAAAACATCTTATATTTAAAATAGCAACACCTATGGTGAAAATAAGTCAGATCGGTTCAGATTTATATATCGGTTCAGATTTATATATAATATAAAGAATTTCATAAAATTGAGCATAACAGGTTTTACTTCAACTGGAAGAACTTATTGTGAACGTTAGTCACTTCATTCCATGCTTGGATATAGCCCCGAAACAAATATTATTTTCGATTTGACAAATTAGACCAAGTCATATAAACCTGTGATTAGGAAACATACAAAAATTTTTCCCGTTTTCACTTTTTTATATATTCGACCCCGCCCGACTTTAGCCTTTCCTTACTTGTTTCAAAATGTGTTCCTTTTAAGGGGAAAACAGGAAACAAAGCGACCAAGGTGGTACCAATCACTAAATTAGTCTGTAATTTATAATATTAAGTACGAATTGGACATACCCTCCACCAAGGATTACATTCCATAGTATTACCGGCAGACTAGAGGCTGTCGACTTGACGTAGAAGTGCAGTAATAAGTTAAGAAAATTTTGATATGTTTTTATAGCGTGAGAGTATGTTTCTTGTATGTATATCAAAACGTACTTATTTAAAAAAAACTTTTCTTCTTGGTAATACAAAATATGAAAAGGAATATATTTAATTTTTTATGAACTGAATGAATGTCTTATTCGATATTAATTGATTTCCATCTAGAAGTATCCCAATGTGTTATTACCTTGAATTGCAAAAGTAAAATTCATAGGATTTCACACAAATCAAAAGTTATAGAAGAAATTTTATTTTATAAATTTGTTTTTCAAATATTTTACTTTAGTTAAAAGAAATATAACTAACCTTTAAAGATTATACAGAGTAGTAGGGTATACATATATCATTTGGGACAGAAAAGTGAAAGTGGGAACAGAAAAAGAAGCGCATTGAAGGAGTGACTTAAGACCCCAAGTATGTTTGGACCAAATCCGTTTCATGACTTTTTAAGGTGTTTGAGCCATGTCCGTCCGTCCATCCGTCTGGCTGGTGTACACTATAACTCTCGAAAGGAGTTAAGGAATCGATTCAAACTTTGCATATGGTAATATTTTTCCCAAACTTAGTTTAAGTTCGAAGATTGCGAAATTGACACACCCCTTCTGGTACCTCCTACACAAAGTGGAATAAACTTTGGTTATAATAAAACCGACATAACATCAATACAGGTAGTCATAATCATTTGCAATTTGATATTTAAAAATGTTTTTATAATCAATTTAAACCTAAAACATATTAACGCTTTCTTGTAGCTCCCACACAATTGACTCTATTAAGATATTTTTAAATGCCAATCTACAACTGATTTTGACTTTCAATAAGAAAGTTATATTGGTTATATTTTAAACAAAGACTCCGTTCTTAACTCGGTCGACATTATTTTTATACCCTCCACCTCCAGGACGGGGGTATACTAACTTTGTCATTCCGTTTGTAACACCTTGAAATATCGACGTGAGACCCTATAAATTATATATATTCTTGATCGTCATAAAATTCTAAGACAATCTAACAATGTCCGTCCGTCCGTCTGTTGAAGTACGCTAGCATCTAAACCAAAGGAGCTAGGAAGTCCAAAATTTGCATAAATAGGTCTTATAGTCGTAGATGGGGTTGAAACTGGGCGAAATCAGTATGTCTGCTTATACATACTTGATATTAGGAATGCGCATTCCTACATAACATAAACGTGCTCCATAGAGAAATTTTTTTCGTAGAGGGTGAAATGGGGCAAAAAGGTATAAAAATGGTACCTATCAAACGACAACAGCTAGAAACACGAAATTCGGTGTGTACATTCCTCTAATTGAGTAGATACATAATATGAAATTATTTTTTCCAAATTCGTACTGTTAAGGGATAAAATGGGAATAGAGGGATAAAAATGGTATCAACCAAACGGCTGCACCTAGAATAATGAAATCGGTGTATACATTCCTCTGATTACGTAGACACGTAAAATAGAAGATTTTTTCGAAATTCGTACTTTTTGCGGTTCAAAAGGAAAAAAGGGATAAAATTAGTACCCATCAAATGACCGCAGCTAGAGTTATGAAATTCGGAGTAAACATACCTCTGACTGCGTAGACAGGAAAAATAAAAGGTTTTTTCCAAATTCGTACTTTCAAGGGATAGAATGGGTATAGAGGGATAAAAATAGTACCAACTAAACGAATACAACTAGAATGATGAAATTCGGTGTGTGTGTGTGTGTATATCCCTCTAATTGCGTAGACACGTATAATAAAGAGATTTTAGTTAGAGGTACTCTTGAGGGGGTAAAATTGGAAAAAGAGGATAAAAATGGTACCAACCAAATGGCCGCAGCTAGAATCATGGAATTCGGCGTATACATTCCTCTGACTGCATAGACACGCAAAATAAAAAATCCAAATTCGTACTTTTACGGCAAATATTGGCTGAATCATGAAGATAAGTTATTTTGCATTATGTACGTGAGATAATGGATTTTCAAAACTTGTACTTTTGGAATTAAGATAGAAACTGTCAATATTTATGGCATTTAAGCTTTTTTTGAAAATATATATATAATAATATTTATTTTTTGAATTGCTTGAAGTATTGTTTCGATGTATTTAGTGTAAACGTGTCTTACAAGCGAGGCTTGAAATAATAAAAATATTATATTTATTTATAAAATTATTTTTATACCCTCCACTTCACTTTGTCATTCCGTTTGTAACACCTTAAAATATTGATCGGAGACCCCATAAAGTATATATATTCTGGGTCGTGGTAAAATTCTAACATGATATAACCATGTCCGTCTGTCTGTCTGTTGAAAGCACGATAGCGGCCGAACGAAATGAGCTGGAGGTTCAAATTTTTCCTAAATGTGTCTTATGGTTGTAGATCGGTTGGGATTGAAAGTGGACGAAATCGGCCCAGAGGGAAACATTTTTCCCTCACAAGGACTGAAAATACCCCTAATATTTAGAATATTTCAGCATGTTTTTTTGAATATAATAGCTTGTATTTACTTGTAATTTGCAATTCGCATTCCCTTTATATCATAAAAGGGCACCATAGAGTGCTTTTATTTGTAGGGGGCGATATGGGACGAAAAGGGATAAAAATGGTACCTATCAAATGACAACAGATAGAAACACGAAATTTGGCGTGTACATTCCTCTAATAGAGTAGATACATAATATAAAAGTATTTTTTCTAAATTCGTACTTTTAAGGGGTTAAATGGGGATAGAGGGATAAAAAAAGTACCAACCTAACGGCTGCACCCAGAATAATGAAATTCGATATATAAAGGGTGATTTTTTAAGAGCTTGATAACTTTTTTTTAAAAAAAAACGCATAAAATTTGCAAAATCTCATCGGTTCTTTATTTGAAACGTTAGATTGGTCCATGACATTTACTTTTTGAAGATAATTTCATTTAAATGTTGACCGCGGCTGCGTCTTAGGTGGTCCATTCGGAAAGTCCAATTTTGGGCAACTTTTTCGAGCATTTCGGCCGGAATAGCCCGAATTTCTTCGGAAATGTTGTCTTCCAAAGCTGGAATAGTTGCTGGCTTATTTCTGTAGACTTTAGACTTGACGTAGCCCCACAAAAAATAGTCTAAAGGCGTCAAATCGCATGATCTTGGTGGCCAACTTACCGGTCCATTTCTTGAGATGAATTGTTCTCCGAAGTTTTCCCTCAAAATGGCCATAGAATCGCGAGCTGTGTGGCATGTAGCGCCATCTTGTTGAAACCACATGTCAACCAAGTTCAGTTCTTCCATTTTGGGCAAAAAAAAGTTGGATATCATCTCACGGTAGCGCTCACCATTCACAGTTACGTTACGATTCGCATCATCTTTGAAGAAGTACGGTCCAATGATGCCACCAGCCCATAAACCGCACCAAACTGTGACTTTTTCTGGATGCATTGGTAGCTCTTGCAATGCTTCTGGCTGATATTCACTCCAAAATCGACAATTCTGCCTATTTACGTACCCATTGAGCCAAAAATGAGCTTCGTCGCTGAACACAATTTCTTTCTTTCTGAACTTTCTTAACAGAGCACGCATTTTGATAATAAAATTCAATGATTTGCAAGCGTTGCTCGTTAGTAAGTCTATTCATGATGAAATGTCAAAGCATACTGAGCATCTTTCTCTTTGACACCATGTCTGAAATCCCACGTGATCTGTCAAATACTAATGCATGAAAATCCTAACCTCAAAAAAATCACTCTTATATAGTATACAAATATTGGTAGCCTTGGCTTATTAATTAAACTTCTTATTTTCATGCAGTTAAAATTTGTTGCGGACATTCCTCTTGTAGTTTGAAAGCACCACAAAGAAAATAAAAGTTTTAGCGGGCGAAATCGGACAAAAAGGGATAAAATATGGTTCCAATGATACGTCAACAGCTAGAATCATGAAATTCGGTGTGTGTGTGTCATTCTAATTGGATAGACACGTCAAATAGAGGGATTTTTCGAAATATAATTAAAAAGAGGGATAAAAATGGGACCTACCAAACCGCTGAAGTTGAAATCATGAAATTCGGTGTATACATTCTGACTATGAAAACTCGAAAAAGGGTTTTTACGAAAATTGTACATTTGGGCGAAGTATGGGGCGAATGGGGATATCTTTAAAATTTATACTTTTCTTATCACTTTGTCTGTGATATGGTACTGTGCTTCTATGTAAGGTCGACATCCTTTAATCTGCTGGTAATACTGTGGAATGCACTCCGTGGTGGAGGGTATATAAGATTAGGCCCGGCCGAACTTAACGCCTTCTTACTTGTTTTCAATATTTTTATTTGTTTTGATTTGGCTATATTAAAAAATACATTTTCCTGTATTGCTACTGCACTCATATGAAAATCGACAGCCTCTGTGGCATGCAATCCATGGTGGAGGGTATTTAACGCCGTTTTTACTGGCTAAAACTTTTAGAAGTCGGTTTATTCAACTATGTTTTCATGTTTTTAAAGATATTGTTAATATTTTTTTTGAATGAAAATTATTAGTTTATTTGAATACTTGAAGGTCGCGCGCACATTTAGTTTCCTTCCTTTGTTGTGGAACTTCTAAAACTTTTAACAGCCTTTTCACCTTCAATTTAAACTTTGCGTTTTCCGGGAAATCCACTGGGCTTCCTTTAAACACTCCTCCTTACCATGTGCTCCTTCGAGTACACCGCCGTATGACGCTCACACGTGTTACAAGATCAAAAACGAAATGCGCCCTCTGCCACCTCTCGCGTTCACGAGAAAGGCAATTTCCGATAAATTTCCATACAAATACGCCCATAAACACATTTTGTTTATGTTCTCAGCTTAATTTGCATATTTATACTCGTAAGTGTGTGTGGATGTGTGGGTGTGTGCGTGTGTGTCTGAGGATGTGTGTTTGTGTGGTAAACACTAATTGTATATGTATCTGTGTGAAAGCTTTACGGACTGTCTATAGTTTTATGTGTACTTCGGAATGTTTTTTGTTTGGATGTGTGCGAGTATGTGTATGTGTGTGTTTATATGTTTATGTGTGAGGGGATGTTTGCTGTTTATCTGTGTAGACCGTATTAACATAAAAATTTACATACATTTGCTGAAAGTCCTGTTGCTGTTGTTGTTGTTATTGTATTGTATTTCAATGTTTGCTGTTGTCACATGTGGCTGTGTGTGTTTGTGCGAGTTGGATATATGTTTTTCTTCCTTTAATTTTACCATTGTATTCTATTTCCCTAAACAGAGAGGACTCGATCGACATGTGGAGTATTGCTTACAATGTCTCAGATTTGATAAAGAAATGGTAACTTAATTTTGTTTACTTTTATTAGCTGGACAGTCGGTCAAATGGATATATTTTTAGGCTATCCTAGCCACAGTTAGCAGATTTATTTTGGTCCACTCTACCGATAACCGAAACTTGTTTAAAAAGCACTGATAAACGGCCGTTAACTGAGGCCTCAGTGCTACTCAATGAACCATCAGATATATTTCTGCACCTCATACACTAACTTCCAAATCTCCCGACCACAGGAAAATCACATTTAAAGATATGTAGGCAGTAACTGAAGAGCACTTGTATCGCAGTGTCTGCTGTAGATGGCATTTGCGTTTCTTTTTATACCCTCCACCTCCAGGATGGGGGTATATTCACTTTGTCATTCCGTTTGTAACACCTTGAACTATTCATCGGAGACCCCATAAAGTATATATATTCTGGGTCGGGGTAAAATTCTAAGACGATATAGCCATGTCCGTCTGTCTGTCTGTCTGTTGAAAGCACGATAGCGGCCGAACGAAATGAGCTAGGAGGTTCAAATTTGTCCTAAATGTGTCTTATGGTTGTAGATCGGTTGGGATTGAAATTGGACGAAATCGGCCCAGAGGGAAAAATTTTTCCCTCACAAGGACTGAAAATACCCCAAATATTTAGAGTATTTCAGCATGTTTTTTGAACACATTAGCTTGTATTTAGTTGATATTTGCAATGCGCATTCCATCTATAGCATAAAAGGGCACCATAAAGTGATTTTTATTTGTAGGGGCCGAAATGGGACAAAAAGGGATAAAAATGGTACCTATCAAACGACAACAGATAGAAATTTGGCGTGTACATTCCTCTAATAGAGTAGATACATAATATAAAAGTATTTTTTCTAAATTCGTACTTTTAAGGGTTTAAATGGGGATAGAGGTACTAAAAATAGTACCAACCTAACGGCTGCACCTAGAATAATGAAATTCGATATATACATTCCTCTTATTGCGTAGACACGTAAAATAAAAGAAATTTCCAAAATTCGTACTTTTTGGGGTTCAAATGGAAAAGGGGGATAAAAATAGTACCTACAAAATGATAGCAGCTAGAATCATGAAATTCGGAGTATACATTCCTCTGACAGCGTAGACACGAAAAATAAAACGTTTTTTCCAAATTCGTACTTTCAATGGATACAATGGCTACAGGGGATAAAAATAGTACCAACTAAACGAATACAGCTAGAATGATGAAATTCAGTGAGTACGTCCCTCTAATTGTGTATACGTAATTAGAGATTTTAGATAGTCGTACTCTTGAGGGGGCAAAATTGGAAAAAGGGGATAAAAATGCTACCAGCAAAATGGCCGCCGATAGAATCATGGAATTCGGTGTATACATTCCTCCACGTAAAATATTTTTTTTTCCAAATTCGTACTTTATTTTGTTGCTTTTACGACAAAAAATGGTAGAATCATGAAGTTGTCTTATACTGCGTACGTATGTAGGTATTTTCAAAAGTTATACTTTTGAAATTAAAATAGGATGGAAATACAACCAACCACACTACTGTAGCTGAAAGTACACTCTCTATCCCCCAATATTTAGGGTATTTATGATTGCTCCCTTATATTTACTTTATGAATTGAAGTATTATATCCATTATATATATACATAGTATACAAATATTGGTAGCCTTGGCTTATTAATTAAACTTCATATTTTCATACAGTTAAAATTTGTTGCGGATATTCCTCTTGTAGCTTGGAAGCACCACAAAGAAAATAAAAGTTTTGGCGGGCGAAATGGGACAAAAAGTGATAAAATATGGTACCAATGATGCGACAACAGCTAAAATCATGAAATTCGGTGTGTACATCCCTCTAATTGCATAGACACGTAGAATAGAGGGATTTTTCGAAATTCGTACTTTTAAGGGATATAATTAAAAAGAGGGATAAAAATGGTGAAGTTGAAATCATGAAATTCGGTGTATACATTCTGGCTATTAAGACTCGAAAAACATCCTTTAATCTGCTGGTAATACTGTGGAATGCACTCCGTGGTGGAGGGTATATAAGATTCGGCCCGGTCGAACTTAACGCCTTCTTACTTGTTTTTTTTCTTTTTGCTGGAAGTAACAATAAAATATTTTCCTATTCAATTACCAATACATACTACGCTACATTTAAATGTGTAGAATAGCTACACATTATATACACATATGTATATTAGGATGGGTCACGAAAATAAAATGCAGGGGTAACCCCCTAGAAATATAGATTGGATTGTTTAATGATAATCTGCCATCTGGGTCAAGCCATCTGTGAGCTAAACACCCCTGAAAACACCTCTAAATATCATGTTTTTCCCGTGTAATTTTTTTGTGTGTAATTTTGTATTAACCTGAACTATCAGAATAATCTGTATTTTGTCTGAATTAATAGACCCTTGGGAGCACTTTAAATAGAAATTTTTATTCCTGCCTTAGAGTAACTCAATGGTCGTATTATTGGATGTTTATATTGATTTTTTTTGTTTTTTTTTTCTTGGAAACATTTTACAAGTGTTGTTATGAAAAATAAATAGATGGGATTTATACCCTTCGAATGATACCTGAATGATGAATATCGGGCGAAAAATGATGTCACTGACTCCTTGTTTGTAAAATAATTTAATACAGGAGATGGATTTTTAGAGCCAAACATTTCAAACTCTTTTTACAAAAATGAGCGCTGTGGCGTCAATTTAATTTCAATATTGATCATATAGGCATCATTTGAAAGGTATTGACTTATTTTCAGTTGTCACTATGAAAAAACTCGAAAAATTACTATTAATCTGCAATAATTTGACCAACAAGTTACTCTAAGACAAAAATCAAAATTTATATTTAAAGTGGTCTATTATTTCAGAAAAAAATTGACAAAACTGCAGCACAAAAAATTACACGGGAAAAAACATGACTTTAGGGGTACTTTCAGGTGCGTTTAGCTCACAGACGGCTTGATCTAGGAGCGAAATATTTTGCAAATCATCATTAAACAATCCAAACTTTATTTTCGTGGGTGACTGGAATTTGTTTTTCCATTTGTATGGACGGCGACCCAGCTTAATATATATATGCCGAAGTATGTATAACGCTCGTACTACACAGAGCATTATCATTTGCCATTTCTTTGATATTATCATAATATTTGTTAGGTTCATCCGTATGCTCCAGTTTATGAACTCAAGAGCCCAAGCTGTGATGTGGCAAACTGAAAGGAGGTGTAGCTACACAGATACTTGAAGCATACTCGAAAAAAAGGACACAGGTGTAGGTCTGGGGATGCAAGCACAGACACAAAAGTTGTGAATAGGCGTTGAAATGCAAAATATATCTTATCATGGTCTTAAACGTCTTATGATATCATTATGATATTATATCTCACATTTCTTTGTGGCTTATTGGAGCAATTTGTTATTTTTTGTCATGTGAAGGAAATAGCTGGTCTTTAAATTACATTTTTATAATTGTTTGGAAAGGTATGCGAACATCATTTATCCGATGAAGATTATTATCGTGAATATAATAAGTAATAAATATATTTTTTAAATGCAAACGTCAGAAAAAGAACCCTCATGATTGAAGTAGGAATATATGTTATACAATAAAAAACATTAAGTAATATCACCGAGGTTGACCACATATCTATTCGATACATCTGATTGCAGATATGTGAACAAAATAAATAACAATGAAGTTCACATAGGACGGACTGTATTTTATATACACTTCAACATAAATTGAATTCAACAGTGTTGTCGACAGAGTACAGGTTGTGTCTAAGTGCAAATAATATTTATGTATTTATCATTTCGTATACACTGAAAGAATTATCTTCATACTATTTATGATTTTGGCTTAACCTCAGTGAAATTTTTCATTAAAAAGTCGCCAAAGAAACACTTCATAAAATGTATGAAACATGTTTCATAAAGCACAAATCAGTGAAAAGTGCCATAGAATTTAAAAAACATTTCTTAGAAACTATGAAATGCAGTTCTTCATTCGGAGAAGTTTTGTCATAAAAATTAATTTTTTTATGAAGAAACTTCAATAATTTTATGAAAAAGTTTCGTAAATATTAATAATTTATGCTTATAAACAAAAAAGCAAAAAAGTCTGACTTGTTGACTACCAATCAACACACAACATCATTACGAGAGTCTTTCATACATATTAAGAAAAAATTCACTAAATTTATGAAAAACTTCTTTATCGCTTCAAAAATATTGTGCAGGAAAATTCTTTCAGTGTAACCATAGGCTTGAAGAAAATTTTGCTATAGTTCTTCGTAGGAGTGCACAGTACTTAAGAATTCCTTTATGGATTATTATATTACCAAATAAAAACAAGAAAGCTGAAAGATATTGCAATTATATATAACAATTTAAAAAATAAAAATGTGTTTTTTTATTTCCACAAAAGAAATTATTGAAATTTATTTAAAAAACGTGATGTACACACTCACAAAGTGGCCACCAGTAGCGATATCTGCAAAAATATGGGAAATACTCATGTGTATTTACTTATTTGAATTATTTCCATTTCAAGCCGAAATTTATTACAATTAAAAAATGTACTTTAATTTTATTGTACTTAGCTTCATGTATGTTGAAAATAAAAATAATGGGCGGATAAAGCCTGCTGCGTTCAACCCCAGTCACTGGGTCATGCCGACTATGCTAAATTCTCCGAAAACACCTCTAAAAATCATGTGTAATTTGTTTGTAGTTGAATTTCTTCTGAATTAATACACTCTTTGGTCGTTTAAATTAATTTTTTGTGGTTTTTCAAAGTGATATCGAAAAACTCATATGTTCTGAGAACACAGGTGTTATAAGAACTAAATAGCAGGTATCAATACCTTTCGAATGATGCCTAAATGATGAATATCGGAAGAGAAATGACGTCACTGACTCTATTTTTGTGAAATAATTTAATACAGGAGATGGGTTTTCAGAAACAAAATGTACAAACTCTCTTTACAAAAATAAGCGCTGCGGCGTCAATTTCCTTCCGATTTAGATAATTTAGGCGTCATTCGAAAGGTATTGACGGTACTACGAAAATATTTAAAGTTGTCACTATGAAAAATTACTTCACGCGTCCAATGATTCGACCAATAAGTTATCCTAAGACAAGAATCAAAATTTATATTTAAAGTGTTTTCAAGTGTTTATTAATTCAGAAAAAAATTCGGACAAAAATGCTGCTTAGAAAAAAAATACAAGGGAAACAAATGATTTTTAGGGATGTTTGCAGGAGCGTTTAGCTCACAGACGGCTTGATCTAGGAACGAAAATTTTTGAATATCATCATGAAACAATCCAAACTTTATTTGCCTGGGGTGACTGGAAATTGTTTTTCCATTTATATGGACAGAGACCCAGCCTAATATATATGACTACCACGACTCGGCAGTACCTCATCCGATCATCACAATTTTCGGTACATTTTCGATTCTTTCCTCTCTCTTCGATGACAACTTCGATTTCATATTTCAATGCTTAAATTGTATCAGGATAGTTTGCGTAACATTGTGACTTGCCACAGAAAAAAATCCGAAGGGCTCAAATCACAGCTCCGACGCGGCCAATTAATGGCACAATTTCGCCTGATTATCCGGTTTTAAAAATAATGCGTAAAAGGTTTATGTTTGCGTTGTCGTCGATATTATTCTCTTGAATTTTTGGAAACAAAAATTCGTTGAGCATGGCACGGTAACACTCTCCGTTTCGGCGGTTTCTTACTCATTTTCGAAGAAAAATGACCCAATGATGCCACACCAAACAGTTACTCGTTGTGGATGTATTGGCTTCTCAATAGTCACGTGTGAGTTCTCTGAACCCCATATGCGGCAATTTTGCTTATTGACATAGCCACCGAGATGAAAATGAGCTTAATCTGAAAACACGATTTTTGGTGAAATACTTAATCTCCTCCCTAACAATCTTCAGCCCTTTTGGCGAAACATTTTCAAATATCAAATTGCAAATGATTTTGACTTCCCGTACGAATGTTATGTCGGTTTTATTGTACCCAAAGTTTATGTTACTTTGTATGGGAGGTACCAGAAGAGGTGTGGCACTATCGCCCATATTCCATAATATATATATAAAAGCATTGCTAAATACGAAATTTCACAGTATTCCGATCATCCGTATATAAGTTATAACAGCTTTAATTTTAAGTAGTTTAGGGTGATTTGTGTGGTAGGTACTAGAAGGGGCGTCACAAAACCCGCCATATTTACTACACTTACAATGAATGAAAAACATTATCAAAATATATCTGATTCCGAATATCCGTGTGGAAGCTACATTAGTTTTAATTTAACATACGAGTATGGGCAATTTGTTTGGGAGGTATCAGATGGGGCGTGACAATTTCGCCCTTCTTCGAACTTAAACTAAGTTTGGGAAAAATAATACCATGTATAATATTTGAATTGATTCCTTAGCTCCTTTCGAGAGTTATCGTGTACACCAGCCAGCCAGATAGACGGACGGACATGGCTCACTTTTTTCTGTCCCAAATGATATATACCCTCCTACCCTGTAGAGTAGAGATGGGCGCGACTCACGTGAGTTGCGTGATTCACGTGAATCACGTGTGAAAATTTATTTTACTCACGTGAGCGTGCGTGAACGTGAGGAACAAAAAAATGTTCGTGCGTTAATGTGCGTGAATTACTTGATTTTTTCGTGAGTCGTACATATTTATTAGTTCTTTTATTTCCTTTAAAAATGTGAAGTTTTCCATTCAAAAATATCTATATTTTTTCTAGAACAATGCAGATGCTCCAATGCAGATATAATTTCCATTCTATTATTTAAGCAAGCATTCCCTGCACCATTTATATGGGAAACCCCCTTAATGTTAGTTCAATAAAAAACAAATAACTGATATTGAGGTATATGCTTTGATTTTTATTTGGATTTTATGCCAGTGTCCGATTTTTAACTTATTTTACGTTAAACTATATGATATATCACACTAAAATTTTGTATACTACTTTTAAAATATGAATTTAAGACAAACATCGCAAACATTGTGATTTAAATGATAAAATGTTCGGCGTTTTTTCGCGGCGTTACTCATTTCGATTTAGAGTGTATATATTATTTTCTTTGTGGAAATTGTTTGCGTGATTTACGTGAATCACGTGATTCACGCCTGATCGTGAGTAGAATTTTTTTTACTCACGTGAGCGTGCGTGAACGTGAGTACATCTCTACTGTAGAGTGATGCCATAGAAATAAAAATGAATGCTATTCTACCTTTCAAAGTCAAAGTAGTCGGTAGTTCAAATCGAAAATTGTAAATGGCTCACCCTGGAAGATATGAAGAGGTCGAGCTTACTTATTTTACTTGAGAGATTTCAATTGTTTTGATGGGACACTGAGTAATAGTATCACATGTCCAGAGACTGTACATTAAATGACTTTTGTAGGAGCTGTAGGGGTCGAGAAGGAGATTATAGTGTGTAACACCTTCTCTGTCTCTGAAAAATACACTTTTTATAAAAAAATTATATCATTTTGGAAAGGACAGGAGTTTCAATAACAGAGACAATTAAGAGCGAATCACATTTTGCGCTTCATTACACGTAAACTAAAAGTTTCATAATCTTTTTGAGAAAAGCAAATTCTTATTGAACATTGCGTAAAATCTACGAAAAATGAGGTATCGTATCAAAATTTTGGGATTACATAGAAAATATGGCTCCAAAAACAATGTAGTTTTTGCACTTTTGTCCGAAAGATACTAAAATTCCCAAAGCGAATATTTTTACAAAAATGGTCGTCATTTCTCTATTTACAGCAATAATAATAGTTCAGAAGTCAACATACGATGGCTTATGGCGTATGATTAACGAATAAATACTTAAATATTAATCATACGCCACATAACCAAAAAAACTTGCAAACATATTTACATTTTAGTTTTTAATATTTCAATTTAAACTGTTGTTTGGTATGCCTTTCCTAATTTCAAGTGTATAAGTATGATATTGGATATTTCTTTTTTAGGAACTGATATCAAACATCTCATGTTAAAGTGCCAGAACATTGTTAGCTTTATTACTGTCCAATGAAAACAGAAAAAGGCAGTGGGTTTTTTACTATTTGTCAGTATACAGTATTTACCACATTGATATATTTTCACTTTGTTCTCAGATTTTCAATACCACAGCTTGTGAGCTTAGCTAACTTTAAAACCATGCCTCGTGTACAGTCTGTGGTTGTTGGAGCACATATAAATTAGCATAAATATTTTATCGTCCATCCGCAAGCACAGATGTGAATGTGGTCGTGTGGCATGAATAGTTTGCCAAAAAATTTACACATACTTGTACATTCGTAACACCACACATGTATGTATGTATGTATGTCTGTATATAAACGAAAATGGTGCAAAGATATACAAATTAACCGACATTCATTCATTCATTCTTTCATTGAAAAAGAATGATTTCGGGTAAGAGACTGCAGTCGAGTTACAAACAATAACATACATTTGCATAAATACACAAACAAACAGAGTTTTGTAGAAATTCACACTCACACACACGACATTGAAATGCTACTCAGATATTACAGAGGTAAACCCACAATATATGTTTGGGAAAACTGTTGTTTATTGTGTTACCTCACATACCCAGCAAATCACATTCACATATCGCACCCGACATTAGAATGGGTCATACTAAGCAAAATGGAAGCATGATACAGAATCACAAGTACATATTAAGGACAAGATTTTTTCGCTCTAAAAGACACATATTACCGACGAATTTGTTCAAATTTGTATTGAACTGTTCTAGTTCCCTTACAAGGTTAAATTTATACGAGATACAACCGGTAGTCTTTGAATTGATCAGAAAAACAATGTTTTCAAAACTTAGATATAGACAAAATCTTCCGAACAAAAATAAATATTTTCTTCGCAAAAAATATTTCTTTGGTTACCTTCCCTACATATTTTGAAGTCATAGTAAACTTGACAATTATTTCAGACATTAAGCTGTGAAAATATAGAAAATTCTTCTCACATTGTTGTATTTCATTCTTATAAAAAAAATGTCTTTTAAATTGAATCTTCAAAATTTGTCATGAGCAACTTAAGCTTTTCCTACTATGTTCCCCCTTGGTACACAAACCTACATTTCAATTGTAAATGTTCAGTATTCATTTGTATATGTGTGTGTTTTAAGTGATAAGTGAATATTTGCTGGAGTTTACTTGGGTTTGTGTTAGTGGGTTTTTCTATGTCACTGTCTCGTTGTCTGTGTGTAATGTTCCTTGAAGCACTTCTGTTAAAGTAGTCAGGATTAGTTTGCTTTGCTACACGAACTCTTTGTTGAGCTGCTGAAATCACCAAAGAAAAAAATCGATAGCTTACCACACAAAATGCTCTTTCAACGAATGTCTTTTGTTTTGTAAATTTTTAACAATTTAGAAATGCATGAAACGAATATTTGTCGGAGATTAAAGTAAACCTTAAGAAATACGTTTAAGGTTTACTAATGAATTGAATAAGAGAGAATAGAAACTATTTAGATTTAGTGCAGGAAAAATTGACTCTTATGTAAGTCTTAAGTAATTTTTATACAATTTCAAGAACATGAATTTAATTGAAATTATTACAGAATGGTACGAAATTCCGATCACTTTAAAACAACGAAGGCTCTCTAGCATCTAAATGAAAGGATATATGCTTTGTAACTACCATTAATTCCATTATTTGTTGATTGTGTTTCTGGCTGCAGAATAAAATAATAATTTAAACCTTTGAATAATTATTGTAGACAATTTAATATAGTGGACGTTTTAATTTATAAAAATAAGAATTTAAGGATAGCCTAAAGTCGAACGGAACCGACCGTCTCAACCCCACTACAGTTTATTTATTCCCAAACTCGGATAGCAAAAATTTCAGTGAAAATATAATACAATACTGTGCCAAATTTAAACCAAAAAAATCAAAATCTATAGCAACATAAAGTCAAATCGGAAGGGGTATTTGTATGGAATCATATGAAAACATTTACAGATGCACAGTGGTTCCAAATAATGTTTCGGAATTATTTCTGTACCTATTGAACGGAAAAAGAAATCTCGACGAAATTTCACATACTTGTAGCAGCAGTAGTTTCCAAAAATTGTGGATACCTAGTGAGGAATGGTGCTACTGGGTAACCCTCCAATGTTGGTCACAGTTTCAGAGATATTATATTTTTTGGCGAAGCGTATTTTTAACATTCCGATATGATTACATCATACGACAATTTAAAACAAAAACGTTACACTTGAACCGAGGCCAAATGGAGTTACTTGGCGTTTTTAGTTTAGTTTTTAGTTTTTCCTTTCCATATCTGCAGCCAAGTAATAAATGTCACCATGCCATTTGTAAATAAATTTGCATTCTATTAAATATAGATGCAAAATGGTCTTGAGCCAGGACAATATCACAGTTCAAAATAAAAATATTTTATTTTTGTTTGCACCCTATGGCAGGGCCTTGTGCACGATTTTCCCCTGGGGGGGGGGGGGATTTCATCTACACTCATAAACAAGTGAACCCTATAATTAGTTAAAATTAACTAAAATTTAGGAAAATTGAACTTCGTATAGCGATAACGCAAAATTTCCACAAATCAAGTTCAAACTTTTTCTTCAAATTAGTACATGCTTTGAACTTGATTCTAGTTAAATTTTCCTCAAACCAGTAAATAAAGAGTGATTTTTTTGAGGTTAGGATTTTCATGCATTAGTATTTGACAGATCACGTGGGATTTCAGACATGGTGTCAAAGAGAAAGATGCTCAGTATGCTTTGACATTTCATCATGAATCGTCTTACAAACGAACAACGCTTGCAAATTATTGAATTTTATTATCAAAATGCGTGCTCTGTTAAGAAAGTTCATTGCGCGCTTCCATTTTATGGTCAGTTTAATCGACCCACTGAAGCGGCTATTCGGGCTATTGTGACTAAATTTCGCACCAAATTTACATTGTTGGACATTAAACCACCAACACGCTTACGTAGAGTGCGAACTGAAGAAAATATCGCAGCTGTATCGGCCAGTGTTAATGATGACCACCAATTTTCGATTCGTCGCCGTTCGCACCAATTGGTTCTCTGTTACTCAAAAACGTGGAAATGCCAAAATTGGACTAAGCGGATGGACCACCTAAGACGCAGCCGCGGTCAACATTTAAATGAAATTATCTTCAAAAAGTAAATGTCATGGACCAATCTAACGTTTCAAATAAAGAACCGATGAGATTTTGCAAATTTTATGCGTTTTTTTTTTAAAAAAGTTATCAAGCTCTTAAAAAATCACCCTTTATTTACTCAAACTGAGGAAAATTCCATTAAGTTTTTCTTCAAACCAAGTAAATTTTTACTAAATCTTAGTAAAGTTTTGCTGAAATTTTCCTAAACGTAAGTAATTTTTTACTAAAATCAAGTAAATATTTACTTAAACTGAGGTCAATTTTGCTGATTTTTTCCTTAAAACAAGTAATTTTTTAATTTACTAAGAAACTTGATTCAAGGAAAAAAGTGAAATTAAAATAAGTACAACTTAACTAAAAAATTAAACAAATGATTTTGGAAAACTTGTACAAAAAATGATACCTCTGCCATAAAGTGCCTACTACCCTATTTCTAGTAAATGAACTATTTACTATGGCTTTGGAAAAATGAAAATTTACTCATACTTAGTTAATTTTCCAAATTTTTAGGAAAATTTTTACTGAACTGGAGTAAAATTGATTTAGGAATGCTATTTTTCTGACTGTAGTTTTACAAAAAATAAATCAGGTGAAAATTCTGTCAATTATTTGAGTCAATTTCCAATTTCCAATATTTTATTGCCAGGATCTTCGAAAAATATTTTGATACATTCGTCCGACAGACATCGCCGGCAAAATTGCAATATCATATCAGTACACTCAAAGAAATTTGTCAGTAAAAGAAAGCAGAAAGTCTATTGAAAGAGCAGATTTTCTGCTGTTGAAAAAGAGACAGCAGATTTGTATCTGCTGAGATGGTAAACAGCTGTTTGCTGTTTTTAGCAATATAGAAAAAAACTTTAAGCATATGGAAAGAACTTTTTTGAATTGATGTTATAATAAAGTAATTTATTACCACGGAAAGATATTGCGATTGTCTTTTTAATGATACGCATATTGTCCCAAGCAACTATACGCTTATCTATTTTTATATTTTAATTAACAGCATCCAATTTTAGCAGACTGCAAACTCTTTAGGAGTGTGAATGGTGATGTAATATTGCAGAAAAACTGTTGTAATAGCAGAAAAGTGACTAATGATAGGCAGCAGACAATCTCTGCTTTTATTAACAGACTTGTTCTCTAAGTGTAGAATTTCTTTTTTTTTAATAGTTGCATATGCATTACATACATACATATCGAGGACTTATATTCATAAGTGGCTATGAACAAAAACACAACTTTTCAGGAGAGCGATAAAACTCCTTTAATTTGAAAAGAAATTAATAATCATTCTTCTAAAGTTTAATCCAAAAAGGGTTACTAATTGCTACGATTAAAAAGTTTTCGAAATTTCCTATTATTCGCGGTTTCATGGTTCATAGCCATGTTTAAAATTGAGCAATTGATATGAATGTTGAAATAAGCACATAGCCATTTATACCCAAATATATAAATAAGATTTATTGTAAACTAGAAAACGCATTTTCTGTGATGTACACAGCGAATTTAAAGACTCCAGCTTCATCCGTCAGATTGGTACCATTTTTATCCCTTTTTCCTTTTTTTACAAAAAGTGTATATTGCGGTAGGGCACGGTAAACAAAAAATACAAATTGAATATTTTTTGGAAACATTTCATTTTCACGGGAAATATGACTAAAATGATTTTCATGCATGACATTTTTGATCTATCCAACGAATCCGGCTGAATTTTTGTTTGTGTATTAAGAACCAATGTCGCTTGTAACATATATGTAGCCAGTCGCGAAATATTTTAACTTTCTTCAGGATTCTGAAACTTTTTCTGACATAAATATTCTCCATGAAGTCAGCAATCACATGCCAAAGAAATATTTTGGTATTCTCAATAAAATAAAAAGTTACGCCACATTTTCTAAAGATACCTTCCACAATTTTTATTTTAGCCTAATAACTGGGGAATCAAAATATTATTAACGCGAAATGATGGAATTTGATAGTACGATATGCCTTAAATCTAGAAAAATGTTTTAAACAAAATCGTTGTAGCGAATTATAACCTTCGGTTTATGCTGCTGTATTGTTGAACTATTTTATTTCTATTATTTTTATGTTCATATGTTCCACTTATGAAGTCACAAACTAACGTGGAGTGGATAGCCAAATCAAAAAATTAAAAAAATGGCTTTAGAAAAAATTATTTTCCAAATTTATATGACATATGAATATGAGAATAGTTTGGCATCAAAAACTCATTTTCGAGAAAATGGATTATATTCACTTTTGAATATGATCCGTCGATACAAATTTTGAAGAAATATTACACAAAAAAACGAGCAAATTCCTCGGTGCTTAACCCTTCAGGCCCGCATTTTTTCTATGATAAATGTAGAAAATTGGATATGCTTTTTGATAAATTATGGGTCTAAATAGGATGTCTAATGAGTTTGTGGGATTTTAATTTATATAGGACATGAGTAACAGGAATTTTTACTCAAAATCTTTATACGCATATTCCGGAAATGTTTCTTCCTTTTTATAACAGATTTTTGTACTCGATGAAATGCAAGAAGAAACACCTAGAAATTTTAATTAAAAAAAAAAAACAAATAATTGGTATTTTATTTTCGTCTTCCTACATTGATCCAATTTACTGAATTTGTTGTTTCTCTTTTGAATAATACTTGTTACCAAAAAATACTAACTCTGAAAAATATTTGACACAAGTGAGAAATATAACAAAAATTTGAGTATGTTAAAACTCTTTTAAAATTGCTAAAAGATTTTGTTATTAAATTTCCAAACTTTAATTGTAGTACACAATTAAAAGTTCATAAGATATTGCTCTAGTCGAATGTCATGAAGTGGTATCGGTTAATAAAAATGAAAATTTTCCGAACAATTTTGTGTCCATTACCAAAATTAGCATTACACAATCTTGAAATTGGCACAATTCGTTTAGTTTGTTTGTATTTTCATAACCTTTATCCGAAATTCAAGAAAGTGCCCACGATTTTTTATGTAATTTTCATGTTTTCACGATTTTACTGCAAAATTACCATTTCAGACGAGTTATTTTAAAAAAACCTTAAAAATTCTATTTTTTTTGTTTCAGGAAGTCTAGAAGGTTTTAAAAGTATATGTTCGAAACCTCTCTGGGGGGGTTTGAATACCCAAACCACTCCCCTGCGCACGGCCCTGCCCTATGGTATTAGTGTAAAATTAAAGAGAAACATATATATTAAAATTCTTTAAATTTCATGCTTCTACCTGTATTAGTTCAGCATTAAAATCTATTTCAAGTTTACCCCTTAGTTTCTCTAGTTTATTCATATCTTGCTTTTTAAGAAACAAAACTTTAAATGTTTGTTAATACTAAACTAATACAGATAGAAGCTTGCAATTTAAAGTATTTTGATTAGATATTCTCTTCTTTTATTAGGCATTTATACCAGTGTCATAGGGTGCGAATAAGAATTAAAAATAATTTTTGAAAATTTGTATCCTTTGGAACTTTGTAGTACTTTTAAGGGACAAAAATGAGAAAATGGAAAACTAAAAACGCTAAATAACTCTATTTCATCATAGTTTCAGATGTATATCATCTGGCTCAAGTGTAATATGGACTCTCGGACAGTGTTATCAGCCTCAACGGACATCATAAATCTCCTTATTTGCCAATTATTTAATATAAAATAATTTGTTTGTAAATAAATTTCTCAATATTAATAATTTATTCTCAGATCGCAAAACACCGTTTGGAAAATGTTTAGCATATTCGTTAACATCATATATTTACTTTTTACTTAGCAAGTATTACCACATCCCTGAAATATTAATAGAAATGGCGACTTTTTAGTAAAAAATCCTAAATTGTGGAATATATTTTACTCACATTAGGAATTTAAGAAAATCACAAAATTTTAGACTAGGGATGTCAAAAACCGGCCATACTCGGGAAACAGGATTTTTTTATTAACAATATTAAAAATACACGGTTTTTGTATTTTACATAAAACTGGCGAATCCGGTTTTTTATATGATCTAAAACGGAACCTTTTATATTATTTGTATACTTCTTTGAGATTATTGAATTATTGTTTTTAAACCACAAGAATTAAAATACAATAATATAGTATGGGCCATTTAACATATTAAATTTAAACAATCGATATCTTTGGAATTGAAAAAGAGAATAACATTAATTTTTATTTCCAGGTTAATGTTTGACATTTGTAAAATAAGTCGCTATATGCTCGAACAAAATAGGGAAATATTAAAAAGTTACTTCAAAAGTAGTGAGTTTTTAACGCAAACTGTAAGAAATTTATGTGGAAATCTTTCGAGAAGAGATCGGCCTTCGGTTCTGCTTTCATGAAGTTCATTTTCATTTCGGTGGCTATGTCAATAAGCAACATTGCCGCATATGGGTTTCAGAGAATCCACGCGTGACTATTGAGAAGCCAATGCACCCACAACGAATTACTGCTTGATGTGGATTTTGGGCTGTGCTGAAAAAGCCAGTCGCGGTAGGCATATGAATGATATAGTTTTCCACTATTAAATGCTAAAGTTTAACCATTCCAATATATCCATAATTTTAAAAATTAATCAGTACATTTTTACAGTGATTCTAATTTAAAATTGTCAGAATTCAATATGTGCTTATAAATGCTTGCAAAGTCATATATTCGAAGATTAATTTTTCTGCATAATTCTAAAATTGCTTTTGATATGACAATTTTTATAGATTTGGCACAAATGTGTGATACATAATTGTCAAAAAGGTCCCACTTCTATTTTGTTTGCTTTGCTTCTTTAAACCGGTGCAATTTTGTATCTTTTCGTGAAGAGAACATAATCTAGATAATCATGTCCTTCCCGAGTCATTTTTTTCAAGAGACCTCGGTAGGCCCTCACCAAAATTGTCAATTTTTCAACATCAAATAATTTTATGTGCATATTCTCAAATCCCAAAGCACCAATTGGAAAATATTTAGAATATTTGTTTAAACCCCAAATCAAATTTATAAATTTTGGGATGAATTCCCCACGATGTGGATTTGGGCATTGTGTTAGAAAAAAGATCCAAGAACTTGTAATTATTTTTGGAGACATATTACATATCTATATAATTCCAAAGTTTCTTTATGACATCTCCGATTTTAAGCAATATTTAATATGGATTGTATTTCATTACAGTTTTACATGTAATGAAGCACAAAAAGTTATTCGGTATTAAATTCCTTTGGATCCTAGTAAAGCAAGAGTTTTGTCCTTTCGTTAATAGTATAAATTATGTATGCCTTCCCCGTGAAAACACTGCATGTAATGAAGTGCACCATATTAAAATCTGAAACGATCTGAGAAATTTTTGTAGCGTTAAGTACTGTATTAATAATCGAAAGCAAATTTTAAAGAAGATCTCATGCGACTTTAATTCCATATATTTTTTTCAATTTCCTTGAGTTGGTTCTTCAGTTGTCATCTTATATTATCTAAAAAATTAAATCAACAACAAAATAAAACTAATACCCCGTCGGCGTTGGTCCCATTCACATTATGATTATGTCCACAAATGCATTTCTATTTCATTTTCATCTACCCCCATCGCACCCACAGAGATGACTATTCTATTGAATAAATAAACTGCAAGTCCTAATACATATTTGTATAAGCTACAATGGGATTCGAAAAAATAGACAACTTAAATAGTTGTTTGAATGAAAAATGCTCTGATGACGATGATGATGATGGTCATGATACCCATGAACTGAACTGCAGAGATACGATGGCACAGTCAGTGGCAGTGCCAGTGTCAGTCCCTGTGCCACTGTCAATGTCGTTGCCATTGTATCCATCTAAACGGACATGGCATCCGAGAGCAACCACAGCAACAACCCCGACACCGAGAGAGCTACACTTCACATAACGATCCCTTGGATGCCGCAAATACAAAAATAAAAATTTGTTTTACATCTAAAACAGCGCCAACCGAGAGATGTGAATGATATAAAAGAAAACTATCCCAAAAGTATTCGTTGTATGGTGCTCATGTCACTCGCTAAGTACATATCTAAAAGTGCATACATGCATATATATGTATAGAGTATAGTTAGCATTCTTGTATGTGCGAATGTCGACTATATAAATAGCCCGGGGTCATTGAATTACGACCGAAATGATGTATTATACGAAGATGAGATGCAAAGAAGACTTGGGAATAAAGGTTTCAGATAAAAGACCTGTAAAGAAATTGCAAGCATGGAAAGTACTCGAAAATATAAACATATAATATCTCGATCTTCTCGAGTTTTTGGAATTTTATATCAATTTCGAAGCAGGTTTTAATTTCCAAGTATAAGCGACTTATAAATATAGAAAACTGCTATTTTCAATCAGTTCAGTAACCAAATTTGTTTAATCATAGTCATAACATAAATGAGTCATTCAATGCTAAACGGTACGACTTTAGGACAGAACTTAACTTAATGATTTCGACTCCTATACAAATTTGTAGAGTTGGTCCTCTACAAATTCTATTTCGTCCCCGATAAAAAATAAATATTTTTTAATTTTTCTTTGATTAAGCGATTAAGCGTTCGTGCTTTTTATCTTTTTAAAACCTCCACCACCAGGATGGGGGTATACTATCTTTGTCATTCCCTTTGTAACACCTTGAAATATCGACCTGAGCCCCTATAAAGTATATATTCTTGATCTTCATAAAATTCTAAAACGATCCAGCCATGTCCGTCCGTCCGTCTGTTGAAAGCACGCTAGCATCTAAACGAAAGGAGATAGGACGTCCAAATTTTCCATAAAAGCGTGCTATAGTCGTAGATCGGTTGGGATTGAAAGTGGCCGAAAAGGGAAAAAAATTTCCCTCACAAGGACTAAAAGAACCCATAGTAACCCCTAATATTTTAGAGTATTTAAGCATATTTGTTCAGTATGTCTGCTTGAACTTACTTGATATTGGGAAGAATGCGCATATTCTTCCTATAACAAAAACGTGCACCATAAATTGAATTTTTTCCTAGGGGGTGAAATGGGGCAAAAAGGGATACAAATGGTACATATTAAATGACAACAGCTAGAAGCATGAAATTCGGTGTGTGTATTCCTCTAATTGAGTAGATACATAATATAAAAGTATTTTTTCCAAATTCCTACTTTTAAGGGAGGAAATGGGAATAAAGGGATAAAAATGGTACCAACCAAACAGCTGCACCTAGAATAATGAAATTCAGTGTATACATCCTCTGATTGCACAGACACGTACAATAAACGGATTTTTCAAAATTCGTACTTTTTGGGGTTAAAATGGAAAAAGGGGATAAAAATTGTACCAATCAAATGACCCCAGCTAGAGTCATGAAATTCGGAGTATGCATTCCTCTGACTGCGAAGACACGAAAAAAAGGTTTTTTTCAAAATTCGTACTTTCAAGGGATACAATGGGTACAGAGGAATAAAAATAGTACCAACTAAACGACTACAGCTAGAATCATGAAATTCGTCATCGTTCTAATTGCGTAGACACGTAAAATAAAGAGATTTTAGAAAGTCGTACTCTTAAGGGGGTAAAATAGGAAAAGGGGATATAAATGGAACCCACCAAATGGCAGCAGCTAGAATTATGGAATTCGGTGTATACATTCTTTTGACGCGCAAAAAAAATGATTTTTTAATTTTACGGCAAAAATTTTTTTAATCATGAAGTTAGGTTATTTTGCACTATGTACGTGAGAAAATGGATTTTCATTTATACTTTTTATACCATTATTTGTGGTATTTAAGCTTTTTTAAAATATAAATATAAGAATATTTATTTTTTAATTGGCTTGAAGTATTATTTCTATATATAGTGTAAACGTACCAAAGCCTTGCCTTATAATCGTGGTTTGATATAATAAAAATATTATATTTATTTATAAAATTATTTTTTCAATATTGGTACTTGGTTTGGTTGTATTAAAAAATATATATTTTCCTGTAATATTACTGCACTTCTACGGAAATCGACACTCTCTGTGGAATGTAATCCATGGTGGGGGGTATATAAACTTCGGCCTAGTCGAACTTATCGATATATCTTTTACTTGTTATCTGTACATCTTTCGGCTGATATTTCTGTTGCTACAAAACTTTAAAAAGACAAATTCAAATTTTCAATATCCCAAAAGATTATATCAAAAAAAACGTATCCATACCATAAAGTATTCGTAAAAAAGAAAAAAAAACTCTCCAAATCACTATTCAGTGGCCATGCTGCGAAACCAGCATGCATTTATATAAATATGCACTTGCACACACAAACACACATTTGTCTGTAACTACTTTTGAACTACAACTCTCTCACACACACACGCACACTTTTACAACGTCAACCGACAAAAAAACTGAACTGAAACTATTACATTTTGAACAATAATACAGCAGCAGCAGTTTGTTGAAGATTTCAAGGCTACTTTTACAGATGCATATTTGCTGAAGGATTATATACTAAAAACATGTACATTCTTCTACATACGTATGTACAAGTATATATGTTTATATAGTATCACTTTTGCACAAACACCAACTGACGCCTATATAACTGCATGTGTTTGTAATATACGAGTATAACATGCAATTCCATACATGGGTCGATCCGGAAATTCATGATGCCAAAAAAATCGCTTTCCATTTAAAGATTGAGGAAAATGTTACGTTGCTATACATATAACGGGTTTCCAATAAAGGTGGGTCGATGTTGAAATGGAATAAAACAAGTTGCACAAGGTATGAGCCAAATACCCTTTTATATCCTCCAGCATAAAATGAGGTTATAGAACCTTTTCATTTCGTTTTTAATACCTTGAAATATCGACCAAAGTCTCAATATATTTATATATATATTGATCGCCATAAAAATTCTAAGACGATCTAGACCAGTCCGTCTGTTTTTATGATCCGTTTGGAAGATAATCCGACATATATTCTGTGTAGATGGACCTGGTATTCTCAAGAAGCCAAGTATCCACGCAAAATTGACTTTTATAAAACTCCTTTCTTATTTGAACTATTACCTCTATCTATCCCCATATGAGAACACCTGTTTAGCGATAGGCATTTGAGGGATAGGATTATAATGTTTAGTTTTAAAAATAGTAACATTAAAAATTAAAAAATAATGTAAACTTTTTATTCTATCTTTGCAGGTACGAACCATATACCGATGATATTGGTAAGGTACCCATTTATCAATCCAATATTTTTTTGAAAATTTCTCAATAGACTTATTCCATGTGAAATTTTACTTGTATTTGCAAATTTTTACTTTTCTATAAGCTGATTTTCCCATCTTTCAAATAATATGAAATTGTAGACACTAGGTTGGATCGAAAATAAAGTACTTTTGTCATATGGTAATTTAAAAAAATACATAACTTTTTTGTTTTGGAAATAAAAATGTATTTTTTGCGAATTTACAGCAATTTCTTTTATTTTAATTGAAAATTACACTGTGCAACATTTTTGAAGTCATTTCAAAATAACCATATACGGACACCGCTACATGATAAAAGACCAAAAAAAAAAAGACCCGTGTTTTTTTGTTTCCCCCAAAGTCATGCACTTTTTTTTTATGGGCCCCCAGAGATTTGAGGCCTCGGTGTAATTTTTGGAAAAAAGTGATCATATTCTCAGGCTCATATCTTGCAAACCGTTCGGAATTTTGATTTACTCTCTGAGGCAAAGTTCTAGCTCTTGTCATAAAGAACAAAAATTGTGAACATATAAAATCAAAAAAACTTCATCTTCAAGGTCAAAATCGCAAAAAACTTAAAAAAATTCGATTTTTTTTAACCTTTTTTCCCCTGTTCAGGTCCATAGGTAGCAAACCGCTGAAAATTCAGGGAAACAATCAACTACAAAAATGTACCTAAGATCTCAATAAACAACTTTCTAGAACATATGAACTTCCTAGGAATTATTCTTAACACCGTTTAGGTAGCGCTTAGGTAGCCGCAAAATTGAAAAATTTCACTGTGCAACATTTTTGAAGTCATTTCAAAATAACCATATACGGACACCGCTACATGATAAAAGACCAAAAAAAAAAAAGACCCGTGTTTTTTTTCCCCCAAAGTCATGCACTTTTTTTTTATGGGCCCCCAGAGATTTGAGGCCTCGGTGTAATTTTTGGAAAAAAGTGATCATATTCTCAGGCTCATATCTTGCAAACCGTTCGGAATTTTGATTTACTCTCTGAGGCAAAGTTCTAGCTCTTGTCATAAAGAACAAAAATTGTGAACATATAAAATCAAAAAAACTTCATCTTCAAGGTCAAAATCGCAAAAAACTTAAAAAAATTCGATTTTTTTAACCTTTTTTCCCCTGTTCAGGTCCATAGGTAGCAAACCGCTGAAAATTCAGGGAAACAATCAACTACAAAAATGTACCTAAGATCTCAATAAACAACTTTCTAAAACATATGAACTTCCTAGGAATTATTCTTAACACCGTTTAGGCAGCGCTTAGGTAGCGCTTAGGTAGCCGCAAAATTGAAAAATTTCCCAAAAATTTCACTGTGCAACATTTTTGAAGTCATTTCAAAATAACCATATACGGACACCGCTACATGATAAAAGACCAAAAAAAAAAAGACCCGTGTTTTTTTGTTTCCCCCAAAGTCATGCACTTTTTTTTTATGGGCCCCCAGAGATTTGAGGCCTCGGTGTAATTTTTGGAAAAAAGTGATCATATTCTCAGGCTCATATCTTGCAAACCGTTCGGAATTTTGATTTACTCTCTGAGGCAAAGTTCTAGCTCTTGTCATAAAGAACAAAAATTGTGAACATATAAAATCAAAAAAACTTCATCTTCAAGGTCAAAATCGCAAAAAACTTAAAAAAATTCGATTTTTTTTAACCTTTTTTCCCCTGTTCAGGTCCATAGGTAGCAAACCGCTGAAAATTCAGGGAAACAATCAACTACAAAAATGTACCTAAGATCTCAATAAACAACTTTCTAGAACATATGAACTTCCTAGGAATTATTCTTAACACCGTTTAGGTAGCGCTTAGGTAGCCGCAAAATTGAAAAATTTCCCAAAAATTTCACTGTGCAACATTTTTGAAGTCATTTCAAAATAACCATATACGGACACCGCTACATGATAAAAGACCAAAAAAAAAAAGACCCGTGTTTTTTTTCCCCCAAAGTCATGCACTTTTTTTTATGGGCCCCCAGAGATTTGAGGCCTCGGTGTAATTTTTGGAAAAAAGTGATCATATTCTCAGGCTCATATCTTGCAAACCGTTCGGAATTTTGATTTACTCTCTGAGGCAAAGTTCTAGCTCTTGTCATAAAGAACAAAAATTGTGAACATATAAAATCAAAAAAACTTCATCTTCAAGGTCAAAATCGCAAAAAACTTAAAAAAATTCGATTTTTTTAACCTTTTTTCCCCTGTTCAGGTCCATAGGTAGCAAACCGCTGAAAATTCAGGGAAACAATCAACTACAAAAATGTACCTAAGATCTCAATAAACAACTTTCTAGAACATATTAACTTCCTAGGAATTATTCTTAACACCGTTTAGGCAGCGCTTAGGTAGCGCTTAGGTAGCCGCAAAATTGAAAAATTTCCCAAAAATTTCACTGTGCAACATTTTTGAAGTCATTTCAAAATAACCATATACGGACACCGCTACATGATAAAAGACCAAAAAAAAAAGACCCGTGTTTTTTTTTTCCCCCAAAGTCATGCACTTTTTTTTATGGGCCCCCAGAGATTTGAGGCCTCGGTGTAATTTTTGGAAAAAAGTGATCATATTCTCAGGCTCATATCTTGCAAACCGTTCGGAATTTTGATTTACTCTCTGAGGCAAAGTTCTAGCTCTTGTCATAAAGAACAAAAATTGTGAACATATAAAATCAAAAAACTTCATCTTCAAGGTCAAAATCGCAAAAAACTTAAAAAAATTCGATTTTTTTTAACCTTTTTTCCCCTGTTCAGGTCCATAGGTAGCAAACCGTTGAAAATTCAGGGAAACAATCAACTACAATTTTTGTTCTTTGTGACAAGAGCTAGAACTTTGCCTCAGAGAGTAAATCAAAATTCCGAACGGTTTGCAAGATATGAGCCTGAGAATATGATCACTTTTTTCCAAAAATTACACCGAGGCCTCAAATCTCTGGGGGCCCATAAAAAAAAAGTGCATGACTTTGGGGGAAAAAAAACACGGGTCTTTTTTTTTTGGTCTTTTATCATGTAGCGGTGTCCGTATATGGTTATTTTGAAATGACTTCAAAAATGTTGCACAGTGAAATTTTTGGGAAATTTTTCAATTTTGCGGCTACCTAAGAGCTACCTAAGCGCTACCTAAACGGTGTTAAGAATAATTCCTAGGAAGTTCATATGTTCTAGAAAGTTGTTTATTGAGATCTTAGGTACATTTTTGTAGTTGATTGTTTCCCTGAATTTTCAGCGGTTTGCTACCTATGGACCTGAACAGGGAAAAAAGGTTAAAAAAATCGAATTTTTTTAAGTTTTTTGCGATTTTGACCTTGAAGATGAAGTTTTTTTGATTTTATATGTTCACAATTTTTGTTCTTTATGACAAGAGCTAGAACTTTGCCTCAGAGAGTAAATCAAAATTCCGAACGGTTTGCAAGATATGAGCCTGAGAATATGATCACTTTTTTCCAAAAATTACACCGAGGCCTCAAATCTCTGGGGGCCCATAAAAAAAAAAGTGCATGACTTTGGGGGAAACAAAAAAACACGGGTCTTTTTTTTTTTTGGTCTTTTATCATGTAGCGGTGTCCGTATATGGTTATTTTTTTTCGTGTTGCACTGTGTTATCAAATATTAAAACTATAGTTTTGTTCAATAGTTTTTTAATGCCCTTTATTTTTAAATAAACAATAAATTACCTATTCGATTTTTTCAAATTTCAAATAGTGTCAATAAAACGCTTCACAAGTGTTTAAAGTGGCGGGGAAATGGCAACTTATATATTCTGATCAATTGTAAATTGATAGAAGTTTAATATGGCTATATGTACCATACGATAAACGTCTTACGTAGATTTATAAAAGGTGCTACGAATTGAATTTTTTAAGTCGTACCGTTTCTAGAGCCTGCATTGGGAAATGAAAGACTTAGAGATTTCTACTGCAACTTACATTGAGTTTATTGGGATGGTGCTGACTTTAGCTGTTGCGTTCCTGGAGAAGAAGACCGAGACATCCAAATGGCGGTAAACAAAAGGGAACAGCTCTGATTGCCACCTTTCAAATATCAGAGCTGTTAAGTAATAATTAGTAATCGTAATCATTAGTAATTAGATTACTTTTTTTTTAAAGTAGAAGTAATGATTACAATACGATTACATTCAGTCTTATACGATAAGTAATTGATTACGATTACAAGTAATCAAAAAATAATCAGGATTACTTGCGATTACTGAAAAATAATCAAAAGTAATCAAAAATGAGTTCGACTACTTTAAAATATTACTTTTGATTATTTTAGATTACTTTTGATTTTTTGTGATTACTTTTGATTCTCGCGAAATCGGTATGAGAGTCATAGTAGTCTGTTTGTCAAAACTTTTTCTGTTCTCGTTCTTTTGCCAGCTAAAACCGAAAGGTAACGGTAATCGCAAGAAATCCTGATTATTTTTTGATTATTTGTAATCGTAATCAATTAGTAATCAGAAATTGTTGAATAGTGGATTATATAATCATTACGATTCTTTTTAAAAAGTAATGTAATTGATTACTAATCGCAATCGAAATTTAACAGCTCTGCTATGTATACAGTTGTATAAAACTTCAGTTTGAAGGCGAATTTACAAAGGTTGCCAATTAATTCAGATTATTAAAAATAATTCGTTTCAAATTCAAATAATACTAGTAATTCAATACAATTTCAATTCGTTATATTTATATCTAAATAAAGGTTTAAGTACATTGAACAATAAGTCTCAAAATGGAGTCCCTGCTACTTACTCTACAACAATTATAAACTTGATTGCAGTAGAAATTAAAAATTTTCAATATCATAATAACACTGACGAAAAAATTCGCTCCTCTCTTTATGGGTCAATTGTACCCTTTTTTCGAGAAAATTATGAAAGTCCTTTCAAAAAGGACATTTAAGGATTAAATGTTCTACGAAAAAACATGCCGGAAAATGTCATCACGCTTAAATAGCAAAATTACATGCCAACTTATACAACACAATTACTAGGGTTCTCGAAAAAAGGATCAAATTGACACCTAAAGAGAGAAGCTAGGGGGCAACGATTTTCCACAAAAATAATCCTCATAAAATTCCACAATATACTTTTGACAATAAGAATTTAGTCAGAGATTAACGTGCAACACTAGGGAGCTAGTGTTCCCTAAAATTAAACTCAGCCCAGCTGGACTATAAGTTTATTCTGCAAAATGGTCTACTCAACATGCCCTTTTAGAATAATAGGGTCGCTACTCAGTTCCAAAAATGTAGTTGGACAGTGTAATTAAAAACAGCTTACTTTAAGCTGTCTTTATAAAACTTCTGTCGAAAATAAGAACAAAATTAAAACAAGTAAGGAGAGGCTAAAGTCGGGCGAGGCCGACTCTATGATACACTCCACTTCCTATCCTATTCCAATTCAATTCGGCGAAAAATTGAAAACGGGAAGTATTTTTTGTGTCCTGCAAATGTAGGTGTTTGACAAAAAATTGGAAAGGACATTTGTAAGGCGATATATTGAAATTTGGAACGAAATAGGTGAAATATAATATGTATAGTGTGGCCAAAATCGGTTAAACATTTGGGAGCAACATTTGTATTTGGGCTATATCTAAATCTGAACCGATTTTACCCACTTTCACCATAGGTTTTTTCACTTGGATTATAAGTTGTTGTGCCAATTTTAAAGAAAATCGGGTATGTGGTTTAATGTGGTTTCTAAAGCGACAAAAGTCAAATCGGGAGCGACATTTGTATGGGGGCTATATCTAAATCTGAACCGATTTTACCCACTTTCTGCATAGGTGTTTCTAGTTGGATTATAAGATGTTGTGTCAAATTTAAAGAAAATCGTGTACAATATGTCGTTTCTAGAGCGGAAAATGACAAATCGGGAGCGACATTTGTATGGGGGCTATATCTAAAACTGAACCGATCTTACCCAATTTTTGCATAGGTGTTTCTAGAGCGGAAAATGTCAAATCGTGACCGAGATTTGTATGGGGGCTATATCTAAATCTGAACCGATCTTACCCAATTTTTGCATAGGTGTTTCTAGAGCGGAAAATGTAAAATCGGGAGCGACATTTGTATGGGGGCTATATCTAAATCTGAACCGATTTGCCTCAAATTAAATAGCATTCGTCCTTGATCCACAAAACTTATTTGTGAATCTGAACCGATCTTACCCAATTTTTGCATAGGTGTTTCTAGAGCGGAAAATGTCAAATCGTGACCGAGGTTTGTATGGGGGCTATATCTAAATCTGAACCGATCTTACCCAATTTTTGCATAGGTGTTTCTAGAGCGGAAAATGTAAAATCGGGAGCGACATTTGTATGGGGGCTATATCTAAATCTGAACCGATTTGCCTCAAATTAAATAGCTTTCGTCCTTGATGCACAAAACTTTTTTGTGCCAATTTTTGTTAAGATCGGACTATATTGCGATCTGTAATTTGATTACAACAATAGATGGACAGACAGACAGACAGACGGACATTGCTAAATCGACTCAGAAAGTGATTCTAAGTCGATCGCTATACTTAACAATTGGTCTATCTCGCTTCCTTTTGGGTGTTACAAACAAATGCACAAAGATATAATACTCTCGTGACGGATGAAGCTGGAGTCTTTAAATTCGCTGTGTACATTACAGAAAATACGTTTTCTACACAACATGTCGTAAAAAACGTTATCGAGTTTACAATAAGTCTTATTTATATATTTGGGCATTAATGGTAATGTGCTTATTTCAAAATTCATAGTGCTCAATTTTAAACGTGCAAAAGTGGCTATGAACAACGAAAACGCGAATAATAGAAAATTTCGAAAACTTTTTAATCGTAGCAATTAGTAATCTTCTTTAGATTAAACTGTAGAAGAGTGATTCATAATTACTCTTAAAATTAAAAAGAAAATATGTTTTTTCGCTCTCCTGAAAAGTTGTGTTTTTGTTCATAGCCACTTATAAGCCCTCGATATACACTTTCTGCAAGTTACAAATTATTTTGCCATTTTTGTTTTATGTCGGTCTGTAATCAATATTTGATTTGGGATATTGACCTGCCTCTCGACCATTCTTCATCTATATTTTATAGAATTTATTTACAAATGGCAGATTTGACAAATTTCTGTAAAGCTAGAAGCATTTTGCCGGAAATTATGAAAAAATATTTGTATATCTTACCACTAAAAGTCTACACATTTTTTTAAACTATCTCCTTATTTTCTCCACCCAAGTCCATATTTTTGCAAAATTGGGAAATGCAGCTTTCTTAGCAATACAGAAATTTATATATTGTGAAAATTTCATCAAAATCGGAGGTAAGAACCAAAATGTGTGCGATCGCTTCACATGGAATTACTCAGTACAAATATTAAAGGCATCAGCAACGATAATATAACTTTTAATGAAAAAAGTACATCGTAATCACAAAAAAGTATTTAATATAACATATTAAGGTAGATAGATAGATTTTCTATGCATTTTTGCAATGTTTTACGAAAGTTAGAGTTTACGCCAAAAGTACCTTTAACATTTGTCCTACAAAATGTTTAAGCTAAACATTATTTTATTAGCAAAGATCGAACTTATATTCCAAAATAATGATTGAAATATTAACAAAAAAAAAATAAAAATTGTGTTCATTTTTGGGTCTCCGAAACAAATTTTTTTTTGTGGATAGTGATTTTTTTGTGTTAATAATAGCTTATGGCCTTAGTAGTCATAGCTCTCTCCAAATTATATTAGTATATAATTTAAATTGTAAATTTTTAAATCCTCCCAAAATTCCTTGAGCTCTCTACGCACAACTACAAGTGCGCCAGTATTATTATACAACAACTATTTAACGTTGTTCAACGTACAACTCCTACGTACAAATCGAATTTCATTGTCGGTTGCCAAAAAATAATACAGATGTATCAGCGTACATACAGTTGCACATGTAGAAATGGAAAGTTGATGCAAAAGAGGAAAGTTGCCATTATCCTCATGAGCAGAGGATGACAGAGGTTGTGAAGGATATCCGAGCATTTCAAGTGTAACTTTGTGATGATTTCGCTGCTGCAGCTGGGTTTTTGTTTCGGTTGGTTATCCCTTTATGGGACACAAATAGTTTTGTTGAATCCTAAAAATTTTCAGAATAACTCGTACTCAATGAAACCACATGCACTCACACACACAGATAGATATTGTCAAAAGCAGAGTATGCCAAACTAAACAAAAACCCCAGCCAACCAAATCAACCTGAGCCACTGTTGTTGACTGCCGCTATTGTTGTTTTCAGAGCGATAGCGAGGGGGAGAGCAGTGTTCGTACATGCAAATAGTTGTTGATGCGGTCGTTTCGCATGGAGCACAGTGGTTCGAAGCCAAAGAATTGATGATAAAAAAAGTTTGTCCTTGGAAAAGGAGCAGGAAACAATTTCAATAACTGAAGGCACACATTTTTTATTTTTCAATTGCCTTAATACAAATTTAGCTGAATTTATTTTGAAAATTAAACACTGTGTGTGCTGTTGCTGTACTCCATTCACATGGTGGCATATCGAGGATGTGGCTATCTCCAGGATATGTATTGGCGCAATGCCAAAAGCTGCAGCAGCTACAACAATAACGATATCAAAAACAAATATAGGCAACAACGACGACGAAAGCGTAATGTAGCTGCTTGCATTGAGTTCTGGGCTGCAATTGTATGCAATTGTATTGGTGTAGATAGAATCGCAAAAATTGAATGAAACGTTGTTAATGTGCATATATGTATGTGTGTGTGTGTGTGCGACACACGTGTATGCGCACTGCCGAGTTCATGAACGTTTTTCTGTCACACGCGCACTCACACACGAACACATTCGACTTGCAAATTGTTGGCTACAGTTGTCTATTTTCTTTTTCGATTTTATATACGTTGTGTACCCTGCCAGCAATTGCAACTTGTAGACATTTCTCTCTCTCTCTCTCTCTCCAATCCTGGCAATTTTCTATTAACCAAAAAGGAAAGAAAATCTACAATAAATGCAAGGAGGCAAGCATTGTGTAACAATAGCTGATTTGTGAGATTACAGGCTAGGGCGATGAAACCGGGTCTTCCTTCAAGATCTATTCATCGGAAAAAAAATTAAAAAGGTATATAGTATGGGTCTCTATGTTCACAAATTTTGAATAAAGTAACCGGGTACTAGGTTTTAGTTTAAACAATTACTGATTTGTCCGTTTTGCAAAAAGGGGGGGGGTTAATAGGGATTTGTTTTTTTAATTCGGATAGAATGTCCGAAATTCTTTGGCCTGATGTCAACATTTCGAACCGATTTTTCTTGTCGAGTTTGGGAGAGTATGTATGGGTAGGTTTTCATGCCGAAGTGAGATGTTTTAGGCTCAACTCCCACGATAACAAGATCCGATGACAAATGCAGATTTTACGACGGATATAGTATAAAAGGAGGGACATCAAATAACATGATCATGATCCGATTTAAGATGTGGATTCTAGGGCAGTAATATTGTACACCATTTGTACGCGGGTTATACCAAAACACGGACCCATACATTTGACTTTTGATGGTAGGTATTCCTAGTTGAAATATAATATGATCCGCAAAATTTGATGAAGATCTGATATGAGATGTATTATTTATTTATTATGAATTACAATACAAAGTAAATTTATATTCTAAATTTTGGGTCCAGGGATTGAGCCGGGCTGACTAAGACCATTGTAGCTAGTTATTGCAGCGACAGACCACAGCCTCTGGTGGGAATCGAAGCCACAACCCCCACGCTGATAGCCGATCACGCTACCAACTCGACTACCGGGGCGCTCAATATGAGATGTAAGTTAGAGCGGTAAACAACGGGGCCCATGTGGGCTATATGAAAACATGGATCCAAATAGTTGACTATCATAGTAGGTATTGGTAGTGGACTACATCAGGGTCCGCTAAATAACTCTTTTTTTGAAAAATGGCTGTCTCGGGCACCCCACAAATAATAGTCCAACGGTTGAATAGTTGAAAAAAAAAAACGTTAGATGGAGGACCCTTTATATAGCTCCCATACCAATGTCTCCTATGATTTACTTTTTCCGCTCTAGAAACCACATATTTCAACAAATAACTTTTAATAACTTGCTATAAAAAAACTACTGAATATTTTCTCAAATTTCTTTTTTATTTGAAAGTACAATCCTTCCGGTTAATAATGGAAAATAATTTCATTCAAATGACTGCTGAGGGCACCCCACAAATAGTAGTCCAACGGTTGAATAGTTGAAAAAAAATGTTAGATGGCGGACCTTATATAACATGAACCTGAAAATTTTATCAAGCTAGAGCAGTAATAGGTTAAATTGGAGGAATCATTGTATGAAGGCTATATCGAAATTTGACAGTCTATAGTCCAAGAAAACTTCTACCAAATGTCATGGCTATGGGACAACAACTGCGACCTGTAATGTGCGAACAAGCTTTAGAAGGACAGCTAAGGAACGGTCAGACTACTGATTCTAAGCCGATCGGTAAACTTAATGATGAGTATATAATACCCCATTCCACGAAGTGATATATGATATGTAATTGTTTCAATTCATTCAAAATTCACAGTTGACTTAAATTGAGACAAAATAGCCACACATGCCATTTTTATACCCTACACCATAGGATGGGGGTATGTATACTAAGTTTGTCATTCCGTTTGTAACAACTTGAAATATCGACCTGAAACACTAAAAAGTTTATATATTCTTGATCGCCATAAAATTCTAAGAAGATCTAACCATGTCCGTCTGTTGAAAGAGCACTAGCATCTAAGCGAAAGGAACAGAAGATCCAAATTTTCCGTAAATCCGACTTATAGTCGTACAAGGAAAAACATTTCCTTCGCAATGACTGAATAATAATAAACCCTAATATTCGGAATGTTTAAGCATGTTTTTTCAATATGTCTTCTTATGTCACGTTATAAGAAAAATATGCACCATACAGTGATTCTTATTCGTAGGAGGTGAAATGGGTCAAAAAGGGATGAAAATGGTACGCACCCCACGACAACAGTTAGAAACACGATATCTGTGTGTACATTCCCCTAATTGAGTAGATATAAAATATAAAAGTAGTTTTTTTCAAACTCGTACTTTTAAGGTGTAAACTAGAAATAGAGGGATACAAATGATACCACCGGTGTATACAGCACTCTGATTGCGTAGATACGTCAAAAAAGGGATTTTTCGAAAGTTGTGCTGTTAAATGGGGGTAAATGGAAAAAGGGGATAACAATTATACCAACCAAATATCCGCAGCTAGAATCATGAATTTCGGTGTATACATTCCTCCTTTACGAACTAAAATAGGATATTAATACAACCAACAAACGGTTTTCCCCCAATATTTTGGGAACTTAAGCTTTTTTGAAGATTGTAGCCTTAAGCGTGGTTTAAAATAATTAAAATTTTATATTTATTATTTATACAATTATTTTTCTTCAATATTAATTAATTATTGTTTTGGTTTGTCTATATTAAAATAATTAACATTTTCCTGTAATGTTACTGTACTTCTGTAAAATCGACAGTCTCTTTGAATGCAATCCATGGTGGAGGGTATATAAGTTTCGGTCCGGTCGAACTTAACGCCCTTTTTAGTTGTTAATTATACTCACTGCTAACCATTGGCGTAGCAATAGATTTCCGCTGGGGAAGGCCCACAGAGTTTTTATTAAAAAAATATTTGTTATAATTTGTACGATTTTTCGAAAGTATAGTCAACATTTGTTTCTTATGTTTTGTATATATTCAAGGATGGAAATGACAATGAAAAGTAAAAAATAAAAAAATATTGGTAATAAATATCACAATACAATTTGTAAATAAATTTGTATTCTATAAAATGTAGATTGAAAGTGGAAAATATCCCAGTTCAAATAAAATAAGATTTATTATAATAAATATATTACACAAACAAAAGAATTCAATCCTTTAAAAGAACTACCATCATTTAAAGCGAAACATATTTTACAAAATTTTATTAATTAATTAAATATGTTAACTAAACTATAAATAGGAATACAATATTTCATAAGAAATATAGAAAGTGACAGAGTGGAATAAGAGAATTAAATATTAATTATCCTAATCTTAAAAAAAGCATAAGTACTGGGGGATAGTTACAGATGCCAGTTAGTGTGGAATTTGACATCAGTATCGTCGACGCATGGCCGAAAAAATTCTTTCATTGGAATAAATATTTTAATCAACCGTTTCTCTCATTATAGTGAAGTTTATTGGCTTATTGACATGCCTTGAAGACATTTTTTAGCACAAGAAAAAAAGTCACATTTCTATTTTAGTAATTTTGAGATATTTATTTTATTTATTTTTATCTATTTAAAAAGTGTGAGATACGGATATTTTGCTTAATGTTTTCAGTCATTTAGATCATTCATTTAAAATCAGAAACTCAATCACGGGGTTATCCTTATGTCAGTTTTTGGTATTTTGGCACTTGTGACATTCCTTCTTAGAACGGCGGACCACTGCCAGTGATTCCTTGACTCAACAATTACCAAATATAATATTTGTGCCAGACAGTAAATAAAAACGGCTTTCGTTTTTCAGTTTCCCTTTGATATACATTCTTGTTGTTCGACATTACATTTGAGCCATCGTAAGACTGTTCAAAAAATGAGCAATGGCATATTTTCCATATTATTTTTCCATAAGGAAAAAAATAATTTTATGCAAAGAATCGGCATCTCTACTTAGAGAACAATCTACGAAACCTAAGAATCATTCTTCTACTGCAAAATTGATTGCAAATCTTGTAGTAATTACCAATTGATCTTCTTTATCATAGAGAAAAATCCACACCATCTAACATCCTGAGTTAATCGACTGATTAATGCAGAAACTTGTCTTTTGAATCTATCAAATAAAAAAATAAAAATAAAAAAAATCAATTTCATACATCATAATATTATTCTGGAAAGGATATATTTTGCACTTCAATCTTTAGTTTGTTAAATTAAGAATGCCTGTAATCAAAATTGGTTTAGGTTGGACCCTTGAAGGACCAATATACATACAAATTTATTGTACAGCATGAAAGTAAATAATGACAACAAAGTTTAGCATTTTCTGATGACAAAAGAGTTTTTTTTTCAATTACTTAACACTAATGAAGCTTGTAATGAAGCAATATTTTTCGCTGGAAAGTCGTAGGACTAGTTCCTGGTGGGTAAAGACCGGTACTGGTTCTAACCAAAATATATGAAGGGGACCAGTCCCTTTTACATGGGTTTGTCATTGGAGGGGGTGAATTGACTACCTGTGGTATGAGTTGGACATGTCTGCTGCCCCTTCTTAACTACCAGTTTAAAACCGGTCTCACGGGTCATGACTAGGACCTCGTCCTAGGATCGGTCTGAAAGGACTCTATCTGGAACCGGTCTCTTCACACTTTGTAACCAGTTCTGTGATAGATCTATATCCCCGGATAGGTACGTTTATAGCAGTTGCCATCAATTTCCCCTAAGGTATTTATAAAGAAAGAATCCTTAGTATGATCTTAATCATGATCCTTTAACTTAAAAAACCCAGCTATTCAACTTTTAAAAAACCGGTTCTCAGCCACCTTATCTCAAAAACAGTTTCGCACAGAATCTATTCCACACACGCCCTCACATACCCTCCCATAGAAAGTGATTACAGAAATAATTGAAATTCACAAGAAACGATATGTGATTGAAATCCTTGAAAGGTATTTTCAATTTGCAAAGCAAAAAAAAAAACAAATTATTGTTGTTTCTTCTTTGATGATGAATTGAACATATTTTGAAATCTAGCATTGCTCTGGGTAAGAACAAATAATGAATTTGCCTAAGCCCACCATATTCGAACAATGTTTCAGATGCGACATATCACTACCATTGATTTGAAAGGATTGACATTATTTCCAGTTGATTTGCCATTACTGTCATCGCTTCGATTTAATACAGCAGTGACGAACAATGTAGGATATCATCATAAAATAGAGATAGAGAAGTCCGGGGACATTTCAATAACCACATGATTGATGCAGTTTACACACGATTGCCACGAAACCATTAAAGTATGAAGGAGCAGTACGTGGGCTATTTCACATTACAATTGCACTCGAAGTCGCATTTTTGATCATTCAATTGATTAGTTTCTGTTTTAAGGGGATTAAACTCTTACATTTTCTCTATGTATGTAAGTAGCGGTTGAAGGTCGAATTAAGATATACCAGACTGGATTTCATTGGGAAAGTTCGAATGCATATATGTTATGATATTAAATATTAAAGAATTACCTTACTCAAAGCACAAATGTCAACTGAAATGAGAAAATATAGAAAATGCCATTTTTTCTAACAAGTAACAAATTATGTACTAGCCTTTGAACCCATACCCAAATCAGAAATATCTATTTTGGTATTGCACAGATTATTAAGTTATTCCAGCCATTGGCAAGGACACAGAAAACAGCAAAAACTACAAATCCCCGTTTGACAATATTATGCTAATTCTTGGGTTTTGGGTAAAGTTTTCGTTGTCAAATAATCGCAAAAAGAATCAAAGAGGCAACAACATTTAAGTAGCTCAGCATTATGTCATCAAAGTTCTAAGTACTTACTAACGAAAAGCGAAAACAATAAATCCTTTTTCGAAAAAAAATGCTTGAATTACAAGGAAAAGCCTCCAGGCACGAGCACTTAAAGGGAAAGTCAATATTTTCTTTAATAGAAAATATTGCAATATTTTTGGGGTTTTGGTCAAGGAAAAGAGTTTGTTTAACAATGTGAAATTATAATAATCTTTACAAAAAACATCATTTAATAGGAATTTATGAACATTAAAATGAATTAGCTAAAGGCAAATAAGGAAGTAGGAGACCTTTTCAAATTGGCATGCAAGTGAGCCTACAGCATCAACACGTGTGACCTAAAATTGTTTATTTGCAATATGTATAGATTGGGCCATTTAAAATTTTAAATTTGAACTACCGATTACTTTAAATTTGAGAGGTAGAATAACAATCATTTGTATTTTCAGGTTTACGTTTGACATTTGCAAACTGGGACGCTATACGCTCGAACAAAATTGGGAAATATTAAAAACTTAATTTCAAAGTAGTAAGTTTTTACCGTAAACTGTAATAAATTTACTTGGAAAAATTTCCAGAAGAGAACGGCCTGCAGTTCAGCATTCATGAAGCTCATTTTCAACATGGTGGCTATGTCAATAAGCAAAATTGCCGCATATGGGGTTCAGAGAACCCACTCGTGACTATTGAGAAGCCATGCATACACAACGAGTCACTGTTTAGTGTGGATTTTGGGTTGTACTGAAAAATTGCGTCGGATGACGTACTGCCGAGCCTGTCGTAGTCATAAGTTCATATTTTCTCATAAAACCAGAAAATTATGAGTTCTTTTGTTTATAGCCGATTCTAATTTAAAATTTTAAATGGCCCACCCATACATTGTAATCTTGTTGTGTTTTCTAATCTCATACGTAATTTTTCGTCCGATAATCATAATTTAGGCATCGTTCGAGAGGTATTAATTCCTTCTACTTTCATATTATAAAGGGTGATTTTTTAAAAGCTATAGGAACGTTTTTCAAAAAAAAAACACATAAAATTCAGAAAAATGCATGAAATCTTTATTTGAATCGATAGTACGGTCCATATAATTTAATGTTTGAAGATTATTTCATGCAAATGTTGACCTTGACTGCGCCTCAAATGGTCCATCCGCTTAGTCCAATTTTGGCTTTTCCACGTTTTTGAGTAACAGAGGCCCAATTGCTGCGAACGGCGACGAATCGATAATGGATGGTCATCATTAACACTGGCCGATACAGCTGCGATATTTTCTTCAGTTCGCACTCTACGTAAGCGTGTTGGTGGTTTAATGTCCAACAATGTAAATTTGGTGCGAAATTTAGTCACAATAGCCCGAATAGCCGCTTCAGTGGGTCGATTAAACTGACCATAAAATGGAAGCGCGCGATGAACTTTCTTAGCAGAGCACGCATTTTGATAATAAAATTCAATAATTTGCATGCGTTGTTCGTTTGTAAGACGATTCATGGTTAAATTATAAACCAAACTGAAGATGTTTGACAGTGAAACAAAACACGAAACGTGCGTCAGCTGTTTAAACCAGTGTTGCCAAAAAGATAATAGCTAAAAAATCACCCTTTACATCATTTGGAACACAAAGACCTTAAGTATGTTTGGACCAAATCCGTTTCACGACCTTTTAAGTTGTTTGAGTCATGTAACTACGTAAAATGAAAACTATTAAAACTTCTATGCAGATGATCGGAATACTGGCAATGCTTTTATTGAAGTTACATGGAATATGGTGATATTGCCACTCCCGATCTTGTACCTCCCTCAAAATTGTCTCTATCCTATGTAATATTAAATCCTTCATAACTTCAATACTGATGCATGGAATCTACTATGACTTGATACTAAATAATGTTTTATATGACACGAACCTACTAGTACCTTCCACACAAATTATCCTACCCTACGTAAAACTTAATTCCCTATAACTATAACATATATACCATATGCTCTCTTAGAGTGAGAGCCGATTACTTACTTTACAAAATATTTTCAAGAAATACAAACATCCTATAATTCGAACAATAAGTTACACTGAGACATAAGTAACATGTAAGGAAAGCCTAAAGTCGGGCGGGGCCGACTATGTGATACACTACACTTTCTATCCGAATACAATTCAATTCGGTAAAAAAGTGAAAACAAGAAGGTTTTTTGTATGTTTCCTAATCATAGGCTAATATGACCTGACCCAATTTGTCAAATGGAGAGTAATATTTGTATCGGGGCTACATCCAAACATGGAATGTAGTGACTAACTTTCACAAAAAGTTTTTTTCAGTTCCAGTAAACGTTTTATACTCATTTTGAAGAAATTTGGTGAAATTACGTGGTTTCTGGGGGGGGGGGGGGTGGTAAATTCAATCCGGGAGCAAAATTTGTATGGGAGCGATATGTAAATCTGAACTTATCTGACCCATTTTCACCTTGGGTGTTTCTAGATGAAACATAAGGTATTTGGCAAGATTTGAAGAAGATCTGTTAAAATATGTGGTTTATAGAGTCGAAAAAGTGAAATCGGTAGTGAAATTTGTGAAGGAGCTATATATAAATCTGAACCGATCTGACCTATATTCACCATGGGTGTTTCTAGTGGAAATATAAGATATTTTGCCAAAATTGAAGAAGATCTGTAAAAATGTGTGGTTTCTAGACCAGAAAAAGTCAAATCAGGAGCGAAATTTGTGTGGGTGCTATATATAAATCTGAACCGATCTAACACATTTTCACCACAGGTGTTTCTAGTTGAAATATAAGATGTTTTGCCAATTTTGAAGAAAATCTGTTGTAATATGTGGTATCTAGAGTGAAAAGAGAAAAAATTAAAAAAAAATAAATAAAAATGGGTACGTAAATAGGCAGAATTGTCGATTTTTGAGTGAATATCAGCCAGAAGCATTGCAAGAGCTACCAATGCATCCAGAAAAAGTCACAGTTTGGTGCGGTTTATGGGCTGGTGGCATCATTGGACCGTACTTCTTCAACGATGATGCGAATCGTAACGTAACTGTGAATGGTGAGCGCTACCGTGAGATGATATCCAACTTTTTTTTGCCCAAAATGCAAGAGCTTGACTTGCATGACATGTGGTTTCAACAAGACGGTGCCACATGCCACACATCACGCGCAACAATGGACTTATTGAGAGGCTAGTTCGGTGAACATTTTATTTCACGTTCGGGACCGGTCAATTGGCCGCCTAGATCGTGCGATTTAACGCCTTTAGACTATTTTTTGTGGGGCTATGTTAAAGCTCATGTCTATACAGACAAGCCCGCTTCAATTGACGCATTGGAAGACAACATTGAAGCATTTATTCGTGAGATACCGGCCGAAATGTTGGAAAGAGTATGCCAAAATTAGTCTAAGCGGATGGACCATTTGAGGTGCAGTCAAGGTCAACATTTGCATGAAATAATCTTCAAACATTAAATTATATGGACCGTACTATCGATTCAAATAAAGATTTCATGAATTTTTCTGAATTTTATGTGTTTTTTTTTTGAAAAACTTTCCTATAGCTTTTAAAAAATCATCCTTTATATTTCCGGATAGGTACGTTTATAGCAGTTGCCATCAATTTCCCGTAAGGTATTTATAAAGAAAGAATCCTTGGTAAAAAATTAAATAGCGTTTGTCCTTGTCCCGAAAAACTTCGTTGCGCAAAGTTTCATTTGGTGCTGGCTACAAGTCCGACATGTATCGTGATTATAAGAATAGATGGACAGACAGTGGTTTAAATTCCTGGCGGCAAGGTATAAAACGCTACGGGTAGGATACCGGAAAACAAAACAAATAATGGAAAAGTTAGAGAGAACAAATTTAAATACGGTGCAGGCAGTAATGCCCCCAGTGCCGGCGGCTTTGGGTAGTGCGCAAGCAGGCTACCAGTCGTCGATATCCATCGTTTGCAATGTTGCCCCGGTAAGCTTGGCCAGGGTAGCAGATACTGTTACAAGCAAAGACGAACAGAACCCCTTTACAAAAAGCACTGTTATAAAGAGGACACCACCGACGGGTGGCAACAAAAAGGCTGGCTTAGAGAACGAGGTAACGACGCCACTGACTGATAAAGAAAAAGATGTAGTCAAACCCAAAAGTTATACATTTACCGTACTTGCTGCCGGAATAATGTACACCATGCCATTTAGGAACAGGTGAGGGCGATAAGAGCCATGTACAACAAAGATCGTGATGAAAAGAGTACTGGCGAAGACAGTGTCAGCAGAGAAAACTGCAACCGAGCCACGCAAACCTCCCCCAAGACCTGACGCAGTAAAAGGGAGGCGCAGGGACCCTACAGATGCGTTATCCAGCACACCAAAAAGACAAAAAAAGTTATTCAAAGTCAATCGGTATAATTAACAATGGGTCTATCTCCCTTCCTTTTCGGTGTTACAAACAAATAAAAAAACATAATACTCTCGTGGAGAGTATAAATAAACGAAAGCTTCTGGGTGTGAAGCATAATTAACAATGGGTCTATCTCCTTCCTTTTCGGTGTTACAAACAAATAAAACAAAACAACAAACAAGTGTATAAATACCCGAAAGTTTCTGGGTTACATCTGTGACTCCATACTAAAACTTCGATCCCATTCACATTCACTAATTTTCCCAAACCATAGTTGCCCCTCCAGCAGCTTTGTTCCAATCTAGCTGATCCACCCTCGTAGGGCAAAAACATTGATTTTTTTCGTAGTCAATAATATATTTGTTCCAATTTCCATCACAAACAGTTTTTTAAATACATATACTCTAGATCCTCCTTCAAATGCAATAAATGTGTGGATTTAAAAAACGTGTTAAAGCTTTTATAATATTCATACTGGGAGGTGTCACGCCCACTTCGCAAATACTGTCAATTTTTGTGCAAATACGTTCATTAATACTCAATGAACTCACACAAGACGCTTGTTGCTGCTATTAAAACGTCATATATATGATTATATGTGAAAAGTCGCCCGTCCATTATATGAAATCACACAAAATGTCATGATTATAAGTGTCATACAAGCACAGGTGCTCTTCCTTAATGGAATATTCTTAAAATTCAATTTAAAGTTTTTGAAAAATATTTTTCTTATAGGTATTATGTTAATTCACCTATATTTTTATGATTTAAAAATAAATTTAACACTTTAAATACTTCGTACACTTTCATTTTATTTATTTATTTATTTTTAATATTTGTAACCACCAACATTCTAAGTAATAATCAAACAATCCACCTATCACCACCTATATGTTTTCTATTTTTTTTGTTAAAAAAAAAAACAATATTAAAAATAGATTTTATGAATTTCCCTTAATTCTAGAAAATGTGTGATAATTTGTATATTCATGCATAGATTTTTCATAGATATTGTTTACATCGTTAAAATGATGTAGATTAAAATCTGTTTATCGGCTTTTATTTTTTTCCTAATTTTATTTTTCTAAACTACTGTGTTAATATCATCATAATGACCTTTAATTCGTCTATAACCCAAATATAATTTATAGTAAAAATATTAAGAGTATCACCAGCAAGTATTTCAATTTTAAGTACAAAAAGTGTCTTAAAGTAAATCGTCTCCGTGTTCTCAAGCTGTTAGTGTAAGCATTTAGAAATTTCAAAGAACTGTCATCTAAACACTCATGGAATCTTAAAATACCCTAATTGTCAGCCATTATTTTTAAAAATAGAATAACACAAATATGAGGCACAAAACCAATCTATTCTACACTTAAGCAATACTCACTTTGAAACATTTCATTTCAATTAAGTAAAATGCCTTCGTATTTATCTTTCATTAACAATTGTTTACAAATCTCTTCAATGTCGCTAGATTCACTCACTCCTGTCTCCGGCAATTAAACGGCCACCACAAAAATCACCACACTCCCCCTGGGCAGCAGATCTACACATCCCTTTGTCGCTTGTCACTCATAAAACATTTCATTACACGCTTAGCGAGTAACTGTGGAAGAGCAAAACAGACACAATTCTCTGATGGCATTATTTTGAAGTTAGTAAATAATTTTACAGCTCCCATCTCTAAGAGCGTAGTTACAGGCAGTATGTGCTGGTAATTTAGGGTAGAGCATAAAAAGTGCTAGCAATTAACCAAATGCCATAGAGCCACCAAGTAGTCAGTATCCATTCATGCACGACAGAGATGGTGGGACACTTAATCGCATGGAAAATGAAATGGGTCTGGCCAAAAAGTATGAATTAATAATCAACTACCGGTTGGCAATGTGAGGACAGGACACTCGCACACATGCAGAGGAAGTAGCAGCAGCATTACAATGGTAATATCTGGCATACATACGCACACACAAACACAGAGAATCGCACAAGTGCTACTAGTGTTGATGACTTTCGGAAACATTCACTAGCCCATAAAAGCTCTTCTACACTCATACATACATACGTACGAGTGTACAGGACGCAGCATCGTATCCAGCCACACTTGGGAATAACATCTAAAAGAGGCCAGCCGGAAACAACACTTTCCATCAAAGCAGACCAAAAAAGACGTATTTTTTGCAACGGACATTTTAAGAGGGAACTGAAAGAAGTCAGAAAAATGGATGACGAATTCCTTAACACAAGAGAATGGGAAGGAGATAGATTTCAAGAACTCGTTCCTTTTCTAGATTTTGCATCCACTATCCCTGAAATGAACTTTTTGGTGTCGTAACTTAAAAATCCTCCGGGTTATGACCGCATCTACAGTCGGAATTTTGTCGCTGTTTTATACCACAACATATGTGAAATGGAATCTGTAGTATTCGTGGGTATATGATGACAGACTCTGGTAGCCATATTGTTTTAACAGTGTCTGTCCAAAATGTTGTTTATTGCAACACACCTGGCCAACAACATTTACCTTCAACGAAATATCCGAAATTCAACACTTTGAAACTTGTTTTCAAAATTTCGCAAACTTCAAAAAATACTAAAATTTCTTATCGAAATTTCACAATTTTCCATTCAAATTTTTATATGAAGAGAGTTCGCTTATCAATTCCGCAATATATTGACCTCTGCATAATTAGTATACCCTACACCACTTCGTGGACTGCGGTATTATAAGTAAGTTTTCCGCCAAATGTTTGTAACACCAAGTAATAATCAAGCTAGACCCACCTTTAAGTACACGGATCGGCTTAGAATACCAGCGAATTAACAATGTTTGTCCGTCTGTTGTCCATCTTATGTTGTCATGAAATTTGGAGGAAGTTAGTTTTTTGAGCAAGGACGATCGGTATTGAATTTGAGGAAATCGGTTCAGATTTAGATATAGCCTACATACAATTATCCCTACAATTTACACGTTTACTGCTCTAGAATACACATTTTACATAGGATCATGACAAAATTTTCAGGGGAAAGTGGACCACACGGGTCCATGTTTCGATATTGCTCCCATGCAAATGTACCTCCGATTTACAATATTACTGCTCTTAAAAGCACATTTTACGTCGGATCTTGATCAAATTTCCCACACAATCTTACATGTAGACTAGAAACACCTATTTTGAAAGCCAATGGTTTGGAATGGCCCCCAGTTGACACTATTATCGCTCTAGAACCCACATCTTACACTTGGATTTTGATAACAATTTTGCAGATCATGTTATATTTTAAGAAAGAATATATAATTTGAAAACGAACTATAAGGGCCCACTTTTTAATGTAGCGCTCTTTCAAATGGGCCCCCATTTTCATTGGTACCCTTTTAGGACCCACATTTTATCAAATTTTGCAGATTATATATATTTCAACAAGAATACTTACTATGAACATCAAACATATGGGTTCATATTTCGGACCCATAAAAATTGGGCCCCCAATTCTAGATTTTGCTGTATTACAGCTCTAGAATCCAAATCGTGTACTGGATCTCGATATAATTTTGCAGATCATTTTATATTTCAACTAAGAATACCTACTTTGAAAGTGATTTATATGGGCCTACTGTTTAATGCAGCGTCCTTACAAATGGCCCCAATTTGTATTATTACCACTCTAGGACCCACATTTCACATCGAAATTTTGCAGATTGTATTCTAAAGGGTGATTTTTTAGCTATTATCTTTTGGCAACGCTGGTTTAAACAGCTGACGCACGTTTCGTGTTTTGTTTCACTGTCAAACATCTTCAGTTTGGTCTATAATTTAACCATGAATCATCTTACAAACGAACAACTCTTTCAAATGATTGAATTTTATTATCAAAATGCGTGCTCTGATAAGAAAGTTCATCGCGCGCTTCCCTTTTATGGTCAGTATAATCGACCCACTGAAGCGGCTATTCGGGCTATTGTGACTAAATTTCACACCAAATTTAGATTGTTGGACATTAAACCACCAACACGCTTACGTAGAGTGCGAACTGAAGAAAATATCACAGCTGTATCGGCCAGTGTTAATGATGACCATCAATTATCGATTCGTCGCCGTTCGCAGCAATTGGGCTTCTGTTACTCAAAAACGTGGAAATGCCAAAATTAGACTAAGCGGATGGACCATTTGAGGCGTAGTCAAGGTCAAGGGAAAAAGTAATCTACATTAAATTCTAAGAAAATTCTCCCAAGAAAAAAACCATGGGTCCAAAATCAAACCCTAATCCGCGCTTCTCGGCTTGATAATTTATATGCCCACCTTTGTCAAAAAAAAATTAAGTGTAGAAAAAATATAAAGTGCAAAAGAACTACCGTACTAAACAATTTTATTCAGGAAATCCGATTTCTTTTTTCTAACATTAATTTTGTTTGCAAAAGCGGGCATATATAATTTCAAGCCGAGAGGCGCGGATTAGGATTTTATTTTAGATACATGGTTTCTTCGGAGAATTTTCTTAGAATTTTATGTAGTTTACGTTTTTGCTATACGATTTAAAAATAAAAAATCAACCCGTCCTAGTGTATATACAGTTGATCGAAGTTCAACCGAGATACTCGGGACCGGGCTATTCACGTATAACCGAAAATCACGGTTAATAGAGGTAAAATTTTACATGTATAAATGTTATTATTTTTATTTATTTGTGACAAAAACATGTAAATCTGCGTCTATAAATAACTTATCATATCTCTAGGAGTACATACATTTATTTAAAAAAATCTTTTATGGAAGTCTGTCTTATGCTTTTAGCTTTTGATTGTTCTTCTAGTAGTTATTGACGGTGGCATGATGTAAGGAAAACACGTCTTGACAGATCAAATTTCACACTGATGAATGAATATGAAAATTACACTTTCATGAAAAAGGGGAATCACCGAATTTTAATATGAGAGATGTGTGTGTATTATACGAAAAAAAAAACAAACAAGCAGTCACATGGACATCTGCATCACGGATAATAGAGGTAAATCACGATTAATAGAGGTAAAAAATCAACCACTCAGCTTCACGGTTAATAGATAATCACGGTTAATAGAGTCACGGTTAATCGAAGTTCAACTGCACTATGGTATAACCCAAATGACCCCATTCTACACTTTTACAGCTCTAGAAACTACATCTTACATCGGATCTTGATCAAATTTTGCAGATCATAATAAATTTCAACTAGAAACACATTCCGTGAATGAGAACTATAGGGTGTTTTTTATTGAGGTATAGAACTTCGAATTGAAATAAAACACAAGAAAATCGTTTTAATGTCCATCAATTTGGCTTTATTGGAAGGATAATTTTATGCCATTAATGTTTAAATATGATTTCGGGCATGTGGCCGCCGCGGCTGGCTCGAATATAGCCAATTCTACAGGTCCAATTTTCAATAACGCCACGAATGTTGGCTTCCAAGTCCCCTAACGTTTCTGGTTTGTTGGCGTAGACGAGCGACTTCACATATCCCCAAAGAAAATAATCCAATGGTGTCAAATCACACGATCTTGGTGGCCAATTGACAGGTCCATTCCGCGAAATTATGCGCTCATCGAATGTTTCCTTCAATAATTCGATTGTGACGACCATAAAATGGACGGAGCTTGCGGTGAACTTCGCGAACTGAACCATTACTTTCGAAATAAATTTGCACGATTTGCAAGCGTTGTTCTTTTGTCAACCTGTTCATGATGAAATGGCAAACCAAACTAAATATTAATCACTTGACAGCTGACAAAATGGCCGCCAGTTAAAAAAGTGATGCCAACTTAAAGTTCTATACCCCAATAAAAAACTCCCTTTATATAGGCCCTTGTTTCTGCACAGGCCCAAAGTTTTGCTGCACAGGCCCCCTTCAAATGTCCGTCCGATCCATGCTATTAACGTTGTATAATCTATGTCATTAGATCTTGATCAATTTTCCAGATAATGATATACTTTACTCAAAATATCTGCCGGAAAATTGGATTAATTGCCATATTAGTTAAATTTGTCTAAAGATGAATATGAAACACCTGTGTTTAGTAGGGTAAAGGGTCCGCCAAATAACTTTTGTTTTTGAAAATGCTATAAAAAAACTACTGAATATTTTCTCAAATTTCTTTTTTTATTTGAAAGTACAATCCTTCCGCTTAATAATGGAAAATAATTTCATTCAAATGGCTGCCTCGGCTGGCCAGGCAGTAGCCTACACGATCGGTCCAATTTTTAAGCACATTATTGATTGTGTGCAGCTGTATTTCACCAATGGCTTCACGATTATTGTCCTTTAAAGCGTCAATTATCTATGGCTTGTCGGCGTAACACATATCTTTGAGGGCACCCCACAAATAATAGTCCAACGTTGTCAAATCGCAGCTCCGAGGTGGCCAAACGACATCAGCTCTCCGGCTGATAATGCGATCTTCAAAAACAGGGCGCAAAACATCGAGTTTAGCTTCGACTGTGTGGCACGTAGCGCCGTCCTGTTGAAACCAAATGTTGCCAATATCCTCCTCTTCAATTTTTGTGAAAAAATTCGTTCAACATGGCCCGATAACAATCGCCATTGACTGTAACGGCCACTCCTTGCTCATTTTCGAAGAAAAATGGCCCAATTATGCCTCTGGACCAAAATCTCCACCATACAGTGACAAGTTTTTGGTGTATCGGCTTTTCAATGTATGCGACAATTTTGCTTATTTACATACCCGCCAAGATCAAAATGAGCTTCATCTGAAAAGATGATATCTTCTGTAAGTCGATCGCAGGCTCACTTAGCGAAGTGAAAACGCATTGAATGGTCAGTTGGTTTCAACTACTTTGTATGGCATCATACCAAGGTCTTTCTGCAAAATGCCGATGAGGATGCCAGTTTCTTTCACTTTTTTCATAAGATAACGAACATACGGTGTTTCTCTTCTTCCAAAATCCGTACGCAATTTTCGCACACATTCTGCAACATTACCATGATTTTCAAAGTAATGTCGCAATATTTCCCAGCGTTGTTCAAGCGTATACACAACCAGGATAAAACTAATTATCTGTCAAATCAGACATGAGCTAAGTGTTACCATTCACGAAATAAGCACTAGTTGAAAAAAACGTTAGATGGCGGACCCTTTATAATCGGCCCTGCCCGACTTTACCCTTTCCTTACTTGTTTTTAGAATTGTTTTTTTTTTCTGTGAATTTCTAAACCTCCCTCGTAGCATTCTGATAAGTCCACCCATCCAGCTATCTCATCCAACGGCCTGTCACTCATTCAAGCCATTGTGTCGACCAAAGGCTATAAATGTTCCTTGCTAAAATTAAGTATTTTACTCACACACACCCACACATACACCGAACACTCAGGAAGAGAGGATGATGAACGATTATGACAATAAAGCGAACTTGAAATCCTTTCAAGGGTTTATTATGCATGAGTGTATGTGTGTGTTCGTGTGTCCGTATAAGTCAGCTTTTTTCATTTGTAACCAATTTTAAAAAGAATGTTGACGAGAGCGCTCGGAATGGGTAACAAGCTGGTAGGATATCATGGACAGTTTCAATAAGCCGGTTGAATTGAATGAAATGAATCGTGATACCAGCGTCGTTGTAGTCGTCGCCTCTTCTTCATTCAGTGCGTCAAATTCGTCCATCCTTTTGAGTCATATCGTTTGTGTTTGCCTTATCCTTGATGTCGCTGTAAGCATTGGCATTGTAGTGGCCACTATAATGATGGCAATGTTAACAAACGAATTTCAACTGCCGCCCACGCGGACTGCTCAACAGCCCTTATTTGGCTCATCCTTGTTCAATCTCATTCGCTCGGTTACTAATAAAGATGGTTTTAATGGCTCTTCATTTGCCATTGTAGCGCCACATAGTATTTTACGACCTTTAATTTCAAATGAAATTTAAAACATTAATGATTATTTGTTTGTTTCTTTTTTCGATCTGCTTCTTCTTCTTCTTCTGTTAGCTGCGTAGTGATATTTGTTTTACTTTCGTAGAGGTAAAAGTTTTGTAAAATTTTCTTTAAATTATATCCAGTGGAATTTTAACCGAATTCCAGTCACTGAAATTGGAGTTTTCCCAGACTTTAAATTGAATTTCAGAAATAATTATTTCTTTATTTTTCTTTGTCTTTGCAATGTCTTTTCAAGGAGTGGTAAGTGCGTTTTCCCTTTGTGGTGATTTATAAGTTTGATTGAGTATATCTCAAACATTGAGACAACGTACCAATTGCCACAAGCAGCAATTTCTCGAGACAATGGATTTTGAGAACTAGCAGACAGTTGAAGGAAAGAAGAACTGTCATGGAAGCGAGTTACTTCACGAAATTTGTTTTATTTTCAACTCCTGAATTTTAGTATATCCATGTCCCATTGGTGTTTTATGTAATTTTTCAGATATGTGAATACCTATACGTTATGATTTGACATGAGCTTCTTCAACCAAACCCAGAACATAATAACACTAAAAATTATCACTTTTAAAATTGCTGAAAAGTTGTTCACTATCAAACCCTTTTCAAAATTGCTGAAAAAATGGATCATTATAAAATGTAAATAACGGCTAATTCGAATATCTCAAAAATTAGAGCCAATCCGGCAATTCCTGATTTGTGATCAGCAAGTACGAATTATCCAGAAATTACTATTCCTTTCGAGGTTACCCAGTTTCATTATACCCTCCACATCCAGGATAAGGGTATACTAACTTAGTCATTCCATTTATAACACCTTGAAATATCGACCTGAGACTCTATAAAGTATATATATTAGTGATCGTCATTAAATTCTAAGACGATCTAGCCATGTCCGTCCGCTTGTTGAAAGCACGCTAGCATCTAACCGAAAGGAGCTAGCCCTTAGGTTGGTATTGTAACTGGTTGAATTCTATCCAAAGGGAAAAATTTTCCTTCACAAAGACTGAAAATACCTCTATGAAGCCCTAATATTTTAGCGTATTTAAGCATGTTTTTTCAATATAACAAAAACAATAATAACAAAAACGTGCACCATGAAGTGAATCTTTTACGTAGGGGGTGAAATGGTGCAAAATGGGATAAAAATGGTACATATCAAACGACAACAGCTAGAAACACGAAATTCGGTGTGTACATTTCTCTAATATAAAAGTATTTTTTCCAAATTCGAACATTTAAGGGTAAAATGGGAATAGAGGGATAAAAATGGTACCAACCAAACTGCTGCACCTAAAATAATGAAATTCGGAGAATACATTCCTCTGATTATGTAGACACGTAAAATAAAGATATTTTAGAAAGTCTTACTTTTAAGGAGTAAAATGCGAAAAAGGGAATAACATCTGTTTACATCAGGGAAAGATTGAAATATACTGTGAACCTTTGTGAGAGTAATGAATAAGTAAATTTAGTGCAATTAAAACTTCAAAACTTTAAAATTAATGGGAAACCACTAGAGTTCATGTCATACTACCACTCACAGAAATGTCGAGATGCCACATTTTTGACTATTTTGGAAAGCAAACTGGAATCTTTTGGTCACAATCCATCCGTTATTGTATGAGATTCTAATATTGATTTCATAGAGGATACTGTTCATGCCAATGATATTCTTGACTTGTTGCGTTGCTATGATTTTGATAATTGTCACAAATTGATTGCAAGACCGGGAAGTGCTACTTGTATTGATCATGTTTTCAGTAAAATTTATAGGGATATTTCTATCGATTCCACGAAATATGTCTTGACGGATCACAACATCGTTTTTTGTAATTTGAAATGTGAGATTGAACCTTACTGCTGGTAGGAGAAAAGCAGACTAAAATTTAACTATGGAAATATAAGGAACTATTTGAACTCAAATCTACCAAACATTCTAAGCGGTGATGGTCCATCAGAAAAGACGGCAAATTTCACAAATATGGTTAATGAGGCAGTAACTCAGAATATATTGAAAAAAGTACAAATGATGAATGTGAATTACGATTGGCGCCCTGGATAAATAAGAATTTATGGTCCCTGATGGAAGTAAAGAGTAAACTTTTGAGATTGAGGAGAAGAAATCGCAATGATATAAATATCAATCCAAAAAGTAAATAGCCTTCTTTTAAACTCGGAAAAGACCAAATTGTTACGATTTCGTCCTCATTCGCGAACAATGAATAATGATTTTTCAATATTGGTTGATGGACGGGTAATTAAGGAAGTGCATGATATCAAATACTTAGGAATTCATCTGAAAAGTAATTTATCATGGGATGTTCATATTAAGTATTTGGTCACAAAGATTGCCTCAGCCTCTGGATTGCTTTTCAAATTATATCGAAAATTGGATACTAAGTACTAGAGATGGGCGCGACTCACGTGAATTGAGTGAATCACGTAATTCACGCGTGAATCACGCGTGATCGTGAGCAAAATTTATTTTACTCACGTGATCGTGCGTGAACGTGAGGAACGAAAAAATGTTCGTGCGTGAGTCTTATTTCTGCGTGAGTCACGTGATTATTGCGTGATTCGCACATATTTATTCGTATTTTTCTCTCATTTTATTATTTATTTCTCCCTCATTTATTTTATTTCTTTACCCTCATATATTTTCATTGTTAGTTGAGTATTTTCAATTAGATTTACGTGTGTACATAGGTTTTAACTATAATACATGCACGCGAACAAAGTCAAATTAAATACTTTTTCGTGGAATGGGAACTTTAGGAATATTTATATATTTTTTAAATATATATACACCCAGCAAAAAATTGGAAGTACTTCCGCAGGAAGCACATTTTAATCGAATCTCAAAATCTAAATGCGATAATATGTTAATAATATGTCGATAATATGTTAATATACCGTAACATTTTCACAAGTGAATGGGAATGAATTTTTAGTATGGGGACACAGAGGTAAGGTGTCCACTTTGCACACAGAAGGTCTCGGGTTCGATGCGTGGCTCGGGAAAAAAAGTTTTTTTTGTTATTTTTTTATTACTTTTTTAAATAAACATGTGTAATTTTGTAAATTTTAACTATTTAAAATTTTTTGCTTTCAAAAATACAGATTTATTGCTTTATTAATGTACTTCAAATATTTAATTTTTTATTAGTAGTAATACTACATAATATTAGTAAAATTAAGTAGTCTTAATTTATTTAATGCTAATTTAATTTAATATTAATTTGCGTTATATATTAATTCATTCTAAATAAATATTTTGTTGAGTTTCCTATTGTCTGTTCTAACGAATACAATGATTTGCTTTAGTTATTCGGCACTCACATCAGAGGATAGCTGAGATGGTTAGAGTGCCGGATAGCGGTGGATTTTTTTAAAATAGAAATGGAAACTAGTGAAAAAGTGGTTCCTTTGCAACTACTTTATAACAACTTTTAAGAATAACTTTTCAAAATAAAGGAAACACATCATTGAGCGCTTTTTGCTGGGTATATACTTCTTAAACATAGTTAATTTACTATATTTTTAATTTCTTAAAAAATAATAGAAAAATATTCTTTATAGAAATTATTTGCGTGATTTACGTGAATCACGTGATTCACGCGTGATCGTGAGCAAAATTATTTTTACTCACGTGAGCGTGCGTGAACGTGAGTAGAGAAAAATTCTTCGTGCGTGAACGTGCGTGATTCAATTTTTTTCCTTCGTGAGCGTGCGCGAACGTGAGTCAAAAATCACTCACGCGCCCATCTCTACTAAGAACAAGCTGCTAATATATCAAGCTCTGATTCATAGTCATCTTGAGTATTTAGTTGTGGCATATGGATATAAAAAAAGTAATGAAATGAAAACACTACAATCTGCACAGAATAAAGGTCTTAAATGCGTCTTTAATTTGAATATTAGACATAACACAGTATCTTTGTATAAGGATTATTGCAAAACTATTCTACCTATGTATTCAAGTCAACTCACAATATTGGAAATAGATCCGTAACGTTGAATTGTAACTCCAATACTTTTGGTATTAATATTACGAAAATGTATGATATTTACGCTTTTTTGAAAATGTCTGTCTTATATTTACTTTTTGAATTGACTTGAAGTATTATTTCGATACATATAGTATAAACGTATTGGTAGCCTTGCCTTATAAACGTAGTTTGAAGTAATAAAGAAATTATATTTATTTATAAAATTATTTTTTTAATATTTTTATTTGTTTTGATTGGGCTATATTAAAAAATTTAACATTTTCCTGTAATGTTACTGCACTTCTACGAAAAGTTTTTATTTAAGTTTTGCTTTCTTGGTTCCTGTTTGTGAGATATTGCAAGAAGAACTTCAGAAAATGAGCTTTCGGCATATGATTCCATTGATGGCGATTCCATATTAATTCACTGAGATTTTCACAATATTGAAAAGGTCTGGTTAATGGGAGTATTTGGTTGAAAAGTGTTTGCAAAGTCACCTGAAGAAAGTCGTCATGGTCGAAAATCATGATAGTGGTATAGTGTGCAGCCAATTAATAAATGCCACCATGCCATTTGTAAATAAATTTGCATCCACGACAATATACAATTTGAAATCAAATTTTGATTCCAGACCAAAATAAAGCAAATGATACAAATATTGCAGATATACCACAAACTAGAGCGTCACGAGTGACACCTTAGATTTGAAGAAAATCGTAAGGTTTTACTTTATTATATTCTGTAATGCTTTTGCTAATCAAAAGAGTAATTCATAAATTTATATTGAGATTGACGCCAACTTATAGTATAGTTTTTTTTTGCAAATTAGCTCTGGTTCAACGATATAAACGACATTTCCGTATTAAATTTCGATGAATATACATCTAATAGTCAAATTGTTTCTTTATAAAAATAAATTGATTACTTTTATTTTAAAATGATTTATGTGTACTGTAACTTTGACAAGAGAGCGTATTAGTAATATTATCTTAATAAATATAACTCATACGTCACCAGGTAATTAGTCAGTTGTGAATGAATATTTATTGTTTTTCGAAGAATTAGATTTCCAATGACAAAGCCATACTTCACGATTTAATACAGTATTAGAAATTGTAACTAATATTTATGAAATGCGATATTTTGGAAGCTAACAGAATAGCTAAAATAAATGAGCCATTACATGTTAAGCGGTACGATTTTTCACAGCAATTAATGTAATCATTGCAAAGTCAAAATAAATCCAACGCAGCGAATACATACTACTTAATTACATTTGAAAAGTAATTGATATTGCCCTCAAAATAAGGTATAGTATTAAAATCGGTCAAGTATTTCAAGATGGAAAGAACATATCTTTCTGAAAAAATCCTAATTTAATTGGTCATAATTCGTTAAAAAGTTTATGTATTTTTTACAAGAATACGTATAAAATACTTTTACGAGCAAAATAAATACACAAAATTTGGAACAAATCCAACGCATCAAGGTCACGCTTGAGATAGAATGACTCAAATTCATTTAAAGCTTTTTTTAAGAATTTATCTTAAACGAAAAAAGAAAACAGTTTTTGTTGTAGTTCTTACTCAGCTTCGAGATCATTAAATAAAAAAAATAAAAAAAATATGCCGATATTGTACAGTCCTCAATAGTAATAGGAGTATATATTCACAAGGTCATCACTCTGTCCGTCCGGACTTTGAATCAGAGATACAAGCCGACCGATTTTAAGCCGACAAACCGCCACCGCCGCATGTTTCCGCACGAGCCGAGCAGCCGCCGATTTCATCGGCTCAAATCGACTTCAACCACGACGCCGATTTCATCGACTCATACCGACTTCAACCACGCAAAACAGACAACTCACTTAAAATTACAAAAGAAAAAATTTAATGTCGACTTAGACAACCTACTGCTGTGAAATATATTGATCATTCTTTGAATTTGGTATCCCACTATATGCATTTATATAAGTCAATTCCAGTACGTGTGGCCATGTGTTCCTATAAATAACAATTAACAACAGCTCCTCTATTGTGCTTCTTTAGTGTGTCAAAGTAGGTGGAGTATTATTATTCTTTGGAAGGATTATGATATTTAAGCCTCACATCCATATTATAAACTTTGGGAATGGATTCCCACTCCCAATAAATGATTGTATGGGATAACAATTAGGGTGTCCAACCGCAACCAAAAATCATGATTTTCGAATAACGAATAATTCGAATCAATTGTCCCAAATAATCGATTTATTAAGTTTTGCCTTAAAAACTAATGATATCGTCGTATGCTTTGTATGATAAATTGATTTTGAATAGCCAGTTTGCTCCATTTGGGTAAAAAACTATGAAACACCAAATATAAAACCAAACAAATATAAAACCACATTTATGATTTGTATGCTCCAAAGATATTAAAATAACGATTTATCCGACATCATTTAAAAATGGCAAAAACTGGCCAATAGCTTCGGAATTATTTAAAATTTAAAGAATAGTAAATTTATAGAAAAATTGAGGTTAACAACGCGTTAATAAAGTCAGCTCTGTTATAAATCATATGATCCATATTCGAAATATATCAATGGATAACTTCTGATATTGTGCTCATTTAAGTGAAGGTTCTTTATTTTGATTAGATATTAAGTTTTTTTAAGTTCTAATGAATTTCGAATTTGATATTACAATTTTTAAATAAAATCAGATACGTAATACACGTTCAATATATAGTGGAACTACCCGTAAATTGGCGTGTCTTGTCTATATAACTCTTATTAATTATATTTTATTTAAGTGGACAATTGTTCATTTAATCGGTTAATCGGATAAATCCCGACTTCATCATTCGATTAATTGGAATTTTTTTGTTTTCAAATAAACGATAAATCGAATAACATAAAAGTCCGAATAATTGGATACCCTAATAACAATATTAAATTATTGGAACATTGGCTAATATTAACGAATATTGAACTACTTGGCAAAAAATAAAAGAAAAATGTTCCTTCCGTTTCCCCAAAATTATCAAATAAATAGGGGTAATCGAATGACAGAACGAGTCGGCAAATCAGTCGAAAGCCGCCGCCGCCGACCCATTTTGAACAGCGCCGCCGATAATAATGGTTCGGCTTCTAACTCTGCTTTGAATATTGAAAATTCTCTGTCTTAACGCTCTCTTAACGCAATCTCATCTATTATGTATCTTCCCATAAAAATCGCAATTCCCATAACTCTACTAGTATTCCATATAAATAACAATCTGGGTCACATTTAAAAAAATGATTGCACATTTCTCCCGAAGACATCCCTAAATCATGTTCTTCCAGTAAAATTCTTTATGTTGCAACATTGTCCAATTATTTGTGAATTAATAGAAAGCCGGGCGAATATTGACGTTAGCGACTCCATTTCTGTGACTACCGTTTAATAAAAATATGAGTTTTAATAACAAAACTTTTCAAATTCTTTTTACCAAATTGAGCGCTGCATCCTTAAAGATTTTCTTCTGTTGTTCATCATTTATATATCATTCGAATTGTATTGATTGCAGCAAATTATTTTACAGAAAATACTCTCATAATATAAGAATAAGTTTTCTGTTGTCATGTTGAAGGACTACAAAATCGATAATTTATTCTAAGACAGGAATAAACTTGTATAATTGAGGTGATTTCAAGGGTCAACATAAACAAATCGAGAAATATTTTGCATTTCCTCATTAAACAATCCAGACATTATTGCGACCACGTTTAAAACTAGTTTTGAAAGAATGTTTTCTTATATTGATATTTGATTACAGAATGATTAATCCACTAGATTTTGCAATTAAAATAAATTTTTATTTCAGGCCATTGACAAAAATTTTCTTGGTGATTTTTTTTAATATTTTTTAAGTTTGGCGATATAGCCATCAAACTCCAGCAGCTATAAATTCTGAATCAATTGTCAACCCATTCGGTAGTTTTAATAACTTGCAGATAATGAAATAATACAAAATAATTTTTGGGGTCTTATTTTTCTTTTTATTTTCATTTTGTCACACAACAAAAATGCGCGTAGTCTAACCGTCAGTGGAGAATAAAATGTTTGAGGCAGCCTCTACACGTCACTGACATGGACACATTTTTCTTCCTTTTATAGATAAAGCAATAATAAATAAATAAATAAGTCTCTAATCCCCTGTTTTAAATATACAAATTAGAGATGGGCGCGACTCACGTGAATTACGTGAATCACGTGATTCACGCGTGAATCACGCGTGATCGTGAGCAAAATTTATTTTACTCACGTGAGCGTGCGTGAACGTGAGGAACGAAAAAATGCTCGTGCGTGAATGTGCGTGAGTCTAATTTCTGCGTGAATCACGTGATTTTTTCGTGATTCACACATATTTATTATTTTTTTATTTTCATTTTATTTCGTTAAAAATGTGAAATTTTCCATTCATAATAAAAGCAGAGCTGTTAAATTTCGATTACGATTAGTAATCAATTACATTACTTTTTAAAAAGAATCGTAATGATTATATAATCCACTATTCAACAATTTCTGATTACTAATTGATTACGATTACAAATAATCAAAAAATAATCAGGATTACTAGCAAAGAACGAGAACAGAAAAAATCAAAACTGACATATATTGAAAAGTCAAAAGTTTTGACAAACAGATTACTATGACTCTCATACCGATTTCGCGAGAATCAAAAGTAATCACAAAAAATCAAAAGTAATCTAAAATAGTCAAAAGTAATCAAAAGCAATCTTTTAAAGTAGTCGAACTCATTTTTGATTACTTTTGAATTTTTCAGTAATCGCAAGTAATCCTGATTATTTTTTGATTACTTGTAATCGTAATCAATTACTAATCGTATAAAACTGAATGTAATTGTATTGTAATCATTACTTCTACTTTAAAAAAAAAAAACGTAATCTAATTACTAATGATTACGATTACTAATCATTACTTAACAGCTCTGAATAAAAGTCATATACATATTTATTTATAAAACAAATTGCTTCAACGTATGTATAATTTATATTTTTGGCTATTATTTAAGCAAGTATTCCCTGCATCAACACTAGGCACTGAATTTATATGAGAAACTCCCATTAATGTTAGTTAAATTAAAAAAACACATAACTGATATCGGGTATATGCTTTTTTCTACTTGGATTTTATGTCACTATATATCACACTGTCATTTTATATACTACATTAAAAATATGAATTTAAGATAACCATCGCAAACATAGAGTGATTTAAATAATATAATTTTCGGATTTGCGAAGCGTTAGTCATTTCGATTTGGAATGTATATATTATTTTCTTTGTGGAAAATGTTTGCGTGATTATCGTGAATCACGTGAATCACGCGTGATCGTGAGCAAAATTTATTTTACTCACGTGAGCGTGCGTGAACGTGAGTAACGAAAAAATCTTCGTGCGTGAACGTGCGTGATTCAATTTTTTTCCTTCGTGAGCGTGCGTGAACGTGAGCCAATAATCACTCACTCGCACATCTCTAATACAAATTTCACGCGACATTAAATCGTTACCACTCTCTCGCGAAATCCGTTTCGGAATACTGTGATCTAAAGTATTTATATTCTAGTCTATTATGAATGAAAGAAAGAATTGAATTGTTGATTTTTCGTTAGCCTGATTGCTGGCCACCATATTCTATTGACGTGAAGGTTGGTGTGAGCGTATGAGTAATTCAGTGTAATACAAACACAAGTGAAAGCATAACCAGACACACACACTTCGTGCAAAACACAATTACAACGTTTGTACTGTTGCCGGTATTGCTGCCGTTCAAAGGTATTCGATAGCAATTCTTTGACAGTGTGTGTGTGCGTGTGAATAAGTGAGTGAGTGAATGAGTGTTTCTGTTGGTTCTTTGGTTAGAGTGTTGGTTTATTACCTTGAGCTGACTTTCTGAGAGCGTGAGCGAGTATGTGTTTGTGTTACACATCAGCAACACCAACAACAGCGGCAAACAAAAAGCCTTGAGCCTGAAATATTGTTACAATTTCGTCGTTTCCTCTGCTCTTCTTGTTCGCATTCGCATTGTCATTGTCGGCGTCGTTGTCGCCGTTGCCGTCGCCAGCTGTTTGTGTGCCGATGCTTCTTTTTTGTCCTCATTCAGGGTTTATTTTGAGTGTTGTTTGTGCTTTTTGTTGTCGTTGTTTTTTTGGATTTGCTCCCCCTTCAAACAGAAGCAACAATAAAATATATGTATGTATGTATGTGTGACTTTGACAATGATATTGTTTATAATGCCATTACATGCTGACACAAACACAAATAAACATTAAATAACTTAAATATTGTTTTTATCCGCTTTTTTTTGCTGTTATTGCTTTTGGTATCTAAAATACATAAATTTGTTGTGAACTCAAAAAAATAGAGAAAGGGGAATTTATCGAGTTTATCTGGTAGCATTTAAAACAAACACAAACACTGAGCAATTCGAAGTGAAGTAGCTCTAAAGAGTAGGGTGATCTCTCCGATCCTATTGACAAGTTTCTAATTTGTTATTCCGCTGTTGTGGTATTTTGATAAACAAACAAAATCCAGTATTTTCGGAGACAAAAGTTTTATTTTGTCAGTAGAGTAAATTTTCGTTGTCTTATCAAACGAGGGAAGATGTCAGATGATATGAACAAAAAGTGAAAGGAAGTACGCGTGTGCCAATTGCATTTAATGATTCTGAGTCATGACTGTTGACATGTCAACCTGTCCGGATGGCTGGTGTATAAGAAAACTTTCGAAAGAATTTAAAGAATATATATACATACATGTATGTCACAGAAATCGAAATCGTACGAATTTGGAAACCAAAACGTATTTAGCTTATCCACAAAAAAACCTAAAACGAAACAAATTTCGATTTGAAACCAATCACAAAATCTGAAGTGAAGTTGATATTTTAAGTAACTTAAACTCAATTTTTTTATTCTGTTCAAAATTAATTATGAATATGGTTTTTATTAAAAAAATATACTAAATACGTTGACTATGACAATTTTAACATCTTTTTAAACATATAAAGTATCAGTCATGTCACAGAAATCCAAATCGTTGTAAACTGAACAAGTAAGAACGACGTTAAGTTCGACCGGGCCGAATTTTATATACCCTCCACCATGGATTGCATTCCACAGAGGCTGTCGATTTTCGTAGAAGTGCAGTAATATTACAGGAAAACACAATTTTTTAATATAGCCAAAACAAAACAAATAAAAATATTGAAAATATAATTTTATAATTAAATATAAAATTTTTATTATCTCAAACCACGCTTATATGGCAAGGCTACCAATACGTTTACATATCAAGATAATACTTCAAGTCAATTCAAAAAATAAATATTCTTATATTTATACTTTCAAAAACATTAAATACCATAAATATTGGTAGATAGTGGGTGCTACAGTTGGTTGTATTTCCAAAAGTACAACTATTGAAAAAACATTATCTCACGTACATAGTGCAAAATAACTTAACTTCATGATTCAAAATCTTTTTATTTTGCATGTCTATGCAGTCAGAGAAATGTATAAACCGAATTCCGTGATTCTAGCTGCGGCCATTTAATTGGTGCCATTTTTATCCCATTTTTACAATTTTACCGCATCAAGAGTACGATTATCTAATATCTCTTTGTTTTACGTGTCTACGCAATTAGAGGGATGTACACACCGAATTCCATCATTCTAGCTGTATTCGTTTAGTTGGTACTATTTGTATCCCCTGTAGCCATTGTATCCCTTGAAAGTACGAATTTGGAAAAAAAAAAGTTTTATTTTCCGTGTCTACGCAGTCAGAGGAATGTCTACTCCGAATTTCATGATTCTAGCTGCTGTTATTTGGTAGGTACTATTTTTATCCCCTTTTTTCTTTTCGAACCCCAAAAAGTACGAATTTTGGAAAGTTCTTTTATTTTACGTGTCTACGCAATCAGATGAATGTATATATCAAACTTCATTATTCTAGGTGCAGCCGTTAGGTTGGTACTATTTTTATCCCTCTATCCCCATTTAACCCCTTAAAAGCACGAATTTGGAAAAAATAATTTTATATTATGTATCTACTCTATTAGAGGAATGTACACGCCAAATTTCGTGTTTCTATCTGTTGTCGTTTGATAGGTACCATTTTTATCCCTTTTTGTCCCATTTCGCCCCTACAAATAAAAATCACTCTGTGGTGCCCTTTTATGCTATAAATGGAATGCGCATTGCAAATATAAAGTAAATACAAGCTAATATGTTCAAAAAACATGCTGAAATACTCTAAATATTAGGGGTATTTTCAGTCCTTGTGAGGGAAAAATTTTTCCCTCTGGGCCGATTTCGTCCACTTTCAATCCCAACCGATCTAAAACCATAAGACACATTTAGGACAAATTTGAACCTCCTAGCTCATTTCGTTCGGCCGCTATCGTGCTTTCAACAGACAGACGGACATGGCTATATCGTCTTAGAATTTTACCACGACCCAGAATATATATACTTTATGGGGTCTCCGATGAATATTTCAAGGTGTTACAAACGGAATGACAAAGTGAATATACCCCCATCCTGGAGGTGGATGGTATAAAAACGTTATTGATGTTGCGTTGCCATCCGCGATCTGTGTGATCTTGTCATATGTTTTACATAAAAAAAGTGGCTGCCTTAACCAAAACAACCCTTAAACCAAACAAGATAACAAAACTAAAATAGAAATATCTGATGAAGAATATTCCGCCAAAGAAATGTAAGTTTTTGTTTTAATGATAAAATTAATAACTAATTTTTATGCATTCAATGGGGCAAATACAAAAACATCGCTCAATCCAAAATTTTTATGGATTTTATGGAATGCCACCAAGACAATTCATGAGGATATGTGACAAGAGACAAATTGGTTGTAGTCTGAGGAAAGAATTGGCGGAAAAAATTAATAGCACTGGACTGCCTTCTAAAAATCTTTTCCGAATGCCAATCAGAGTGTGGAGCCGAACCGAAATTATTGACGGCGGTGGGTCAATGCTACCATATTTTTAATAGGAAATATTCGTTTTCCATTTTTTCGGTTTCATCAAAACCAGAAAGTTTTAAAGAAGCAAAAGTAAAACGTTACGATTTGGAAATATCAAATCGTCTTCGTACAATTTCTGTGACATGCCTGATAATTCTACTTTTTTCAAAAATTTAAATTCTCCTCAAATGACCTTGTCGAGGATTCCAATGAAACCTGTATGGAAAAATAAAACAATGTGCGTCTGAGATTCAAACGAAATCAATCATATAAAAAATGAAACATGTGTTCGAGGCCCATAACATTATTTTTGATATGCCCAATTCAAAAAAATCAACAATTAGTTTTTACTTAAATTTGATTTTTCGTCGTAACTGTAGCATTTCTTCCGATCGCGCCACGCATAGCTGATTAGTCAAAACTGCTCAAAAAAAGGATTAATCTTGACCACTCATCAACACCCACTGTCATTCGAGGTTTAGACTGCTGTCAGGAACCAACAAACAGATACACAGTAGTATCCTAAGTAAAGAAAAAAATGATTTGTTGTAAATTATCTATAAATATCTATGTTAATTTAACGTAGGAATATAGGTAATGTGTATGAGAGGTGCCAGAAGGGGCGTGGCAATTTCGCTCATCTTCGAACTTAAACTAAGTTTGGAAATAATATTACCATATACAAAGTTTGAATTGATTCCTTAAATCCTTTCGAGAGTCATCGTATAAACCAGCCAGACAGACGGACGAACGGACATGGCTCAAACTTCTTAAAATGTTGTGAAACGGATTTGGTCCAAACATTCAATGCGTTAGACTTTTGTTCTGTCCCCAATGATAAACAGAGAGAGAGAGAGAGCTTGTATCATAAGTTAAGGAAAACAATGATTTGTTGCAAATTATACGTGAATGAATGTAGAAACTATGAACCTTATTGTAGATACAAGAGAGATTTCTAAAATTCATTTTTACAGCATTTTTTCTGGCGCAGTTAAACACCGTGATGAATAGAAAGTGAAATGTATGTATAGAATAGAAAATCTATCACAATATGTAAATAGAAATCAATCTAACAAAAACTTCACTTGAAAACGGAAAAATATGAACATAATTCTTTGAAATACATATGTATACTTCTACCAGAATTTTTGTATTTACACATCATCATGATGCCAATAATAATAAATATAATAAATTGAAGGATAATATTTAGTTTATCATTCTTAATAGGCCTTTATAGTTTTAGTAAGAAATCGCTGTTTAAATAAATAAAAAACTTTGTTTAATCCTACAAAGAGGGTCATAATCATTACATTTATCCATAGAATGAGAAATTATAAGTTGTATTTGTCATCTTCTTCAGAATGATATATGTATATTTAAAATAATATTTTTTCTTATCTTCCTGCCAATAAAAAGGATTTAGTTACAAAATCATTTTTTCTTAACTACAACGTGAAAGTGAAATTTGCAATATTTGTAGCCCGTATACTTACCGCATTATCCCAAATTATAGCACGAAAATTATAGCATTAAAAATATCTTCGATGTGAACTGGAGTTTTAATAAAAATTTAAAAAATATGTTGTTTCGGTATTCACAGCAGAACGGATAAAAAACCTCCCGCTTTTTTTGCACAAATTACAAGTGCAACGTGGGGGTTTGACAATAACAATTAAAAATATGTATAAAAATATTTTTTTGAACGAACGATTCGTGTGAGATGTATTTGATGTTTTTTGCAAACACTGTGCTAAATCTGTAGAAAAAAATGTTTATAAAAAATTAAATATTTTATTTTTTTAAATTTGTTATTGTCACAAAAAATATTTTTTGAATTAAATTATTTTTTATAAATCCATAGGAAAGTACTTTTCAAACGCAGCTTCGCGCTTCAAAATATCTTAACTGTGTCATTCCAAACTCCCGCCCACCACACACGTTGCGCAGAACCACTTCCCTTCACCACAGTATATTCACTCTGTATAAGCTTTTTGCCAGAAATTTATCATATGAAGAATTACATACCATAACCACTGCACAATTTACGAAAGTCTTCAGAATTGTTGGCTTATTTGTTATTGCAATATATTATATTGGACAAAATTATATGTAACAGAATATTTGTATGCGTTTTCTACAAAAGTATCAAATTTAGAATATCAGGAATATATATTTTTCTGCATATGTGGTAGAAATACATTTTATCTAGACACTACACAGGAGTACTTGTACATTAGGGTGTATTGTTTGTAGATAATTTTTTATTTTCAAAACGGTAAGTTAATAAAGTGGAGGAATGCTTTGCCATTCTCTGATATATTTTGATTTTTTGATAAAATTTAGTTAGCTCGGTAAATCGTCACAAGAATAATAGATTAAAAAAAACTTTTTTCATTTTTTAACGATCGCTACTAAACAACTGCTTCTACGTGAAAGATTCAAGACAATATTTGGAGCCCTGATAAATACCCTAAATTTAAGGTATTACCTGACTCGATCGGGCTTATACCTCAATAATACAGGTACATTCGACGATAATTGTAATTTTAATAAAAAAATAAAAATTAAAATTTTTTAAATTTCAAAACGTTTAGTCATGAAAGCTTTGTCATTCTCCAATATAATTTTATTTTTGTGACAAAATTTAGTTTAGCTCGATAAATCGTCTAAAAAAATCTAAATTGTCTAAAATCAACACAACCTATTGCACATATATTCTAATATATCATATACTACTTGCCATCCACTGCTGTGGAATGCACTGTACAGAAAAAAACTATATAATTTTTTTAATTAACCCTTGAATGTTTTTCCGCTTGAAAAGAAAATAATACAAAAAGTAATTGAACTTTCTGCGTAATTACTGAAAATGTCAAAAGCTTGTGGCCTAAATTCAGAGTAACTAAAGCACGAATTTAGATTTTTGGGCCAGATTTTTTATACCCTCCACCTCCAGGATGGAGTATACTAACTTTTCCTCTTATAGCAAAAAGCAGAGGGTGAAATCGAACTATAGGTGAGTGAATACTTAATATAAAAGTGTGTTTACCAAATTCGTACTATTAAGGGGTACAATGAGAATAGAGGGATAAAAATGGTACCAACCAAAAGGCTGCGCCTAGAATAAATGAAATTCTGATTGCGTAGACACGTAAAATAAACGGATTTTTCGAAATTCGTACTTTTTGGGGTTAAAATGGGAAAAAAGGATAAACATAGGTACAAATCAAATGACCGCAGCTAGAGTCATGAAATTCGGAGTATACATTCCTTTGACTGCGTAGATATTCAAATTCATACTTTCAAGGGATACAATGGGTAAAGGCGATAAAATTGTACTAAGCTAAGCTAGAAGATAAAATTCGGTGTGTACATCGTAGGTGTGTAATTGCGTAGACACGTAAAATAAAGAGATTCTTAGAAAGTCATACTCTTACGTGGGTAAAATAGGGAAAAATGGGATAAAAATTGTACCAAAAAATGGCCACAGCTAGAATCATCGAATTCGTTGAATACATTCCTCTGGTTGCATAGACATGCAAACTAAAAGATTCGTACTTTTTCCTTTTACGGCAAATATGGGTTGAATCATGAAGTTAGGTTGTTTTGCACCATGTACGTGAGATAATGGATTTTCATTTTTTAATGTTTTTAAAATTCCAATTTTTCGTCAAATGTATTGGCCTATAATTTTGGGACTATAAGTTCCAAAGATTTTGTAGGACATTATTTTTCATTTAGAAATCTCAAAAATAAAAAATAATTTAAAACAATAAACGAAAACAGACTGTTGTTAAAACTTTTACAACAGATGACGAGGAGGCTGGCTGCAGTCTGTTTTGGTTATTTTTTCGTTTATTTATATTCAATTCCTAAAGATGATCTTCGAAGAGGATCGAAATATCGTTTGAAAATAAAATCAAAATCACACTGACTTCGATCTTGACTACTTAATAACCAAAAATATACTGAAAAAAATAAAGGACACTACAAAAAATCGAAAATTTCAACACAAATAATATTTGCTTTTATAATTTCAATGCCGAAAATAAGACCTGTCATAACGCTTTTGTAGAATTAAGCTAATTTCAAGAATAAATTTTAACTTAAAAAAGTTTTATAGCCACGAACACCCCATAAAAATTTATATTTTAATAGTTAGTATTCTAATAACACATTTTTATTAAATTCAATTTTAATTTTAGTTTAAAAAAATAAAAACAGTTTAAAAAAGTTTTATAGCCACGAATACCCCATAAGATAGTTTCTTTAATAGTTAGTATTCTAATAAAACATTTTTATTACATACTAGCATTTTACCCCGGCGTTGCGCGGGTTCATTCTTCCCTATTCCCCCTACTTTGTCTGCCTTTGAAAATATGAAAATGAAATGAAAATACATAAACTAGTATAGCCAAGATACACAGATACAGTAAATTCGGGCCACCGGTTTGGCGTCATATACGGAACATGCAGACAGGATAAATATATGGGATATCAGATATATTTGTTCTTTTTTTTTTTTTCAAAAATAATAAAATTTATTTTTTGAAAAACTGCTACAAATTTCAAAAAAAAATCCTCTTTAAGAAACCACAAATACACAAAGAAATAAAAAATATCGCATTCCAGCCACTTGTGTTCATAGGAGGCAGAGTCGTTAATAGGATTACGTCAACTATTAACCAGTTATGAAATAAGAGACGGAGTAGGCCGATTTCTTAGGATTGCCAACTCCCACATAAAATGTTCGTTTCCCTTGTCCAGAAATTACAACCATCATCACATCATCCCTCTTTTCCCCCACCCCACAAAGTCCACTTTCATTAAAAATTCATTTTAAATTTGTTCTACATGTCTTTGTACAATTTCCGTTTTTATATGTTTCTGACGGCCATGACTGCCAGTAAATGAGTCTGTGCAATTGCAAAAACAAAAATAAAACGAAATGTTTTAAACAGCTCTAAACGACTCAGTCCTTGTCATGATAATGGTTGGTTGGGGGTCAAAGTCTGTGTAACATTTTGTGGCGGTTGTTGTATGGCAACATTTTTTTATTCCTCAGCAAAATATTCCATAATTTTATTGTTTGTAGAACGTTGTAGCTTTTTTGGGGGCATTTTGAAGTTTCTACGAAATATGTATGAGATGTGACGTAGTGTTGCTGTAACACAATGGTTCTAAGATTTTACCCTGTCTAGGACAGAAACAAAAACATGATGTTGACTAAAGTTTGAATAGGACAACATAAGTTTAAATTGTTTTTAAATTATATCGAATACATTAATGTCGACTAACCAATGGGGGGAAAAGTCAGAATGATCAAACAATCAAACAATAATTGCTTTAAAAAAGACATCGGACCGGTTTCATCAACTTGGGAGAGGTGTGTTGATGCAATTGTCCTAAAGTTATAAGTTTTTATTCTATTTCAGGTAGGTTGTATGGAAAAAAGTAGCATTTGTACAGGTGATTATACTTACTTGTTTTTTAAATCGAGACAAAACCTTCTGAAGACAGCATTATAGATCAAAAAAACACGATAATGTTAATGATTAGCCGCTTAATAAATGTCACCATGACATTTGTAAATAAATTTGCATTCCATAAAATATAGAAGAAAAAGCCTTGATCCTGAAGAATATTCGACTTCAAAACAAATACTAAATATTTTCCAAAGTATTTCGAATATCCCATCAAAATAGCCGACAAATTATAACAAATTCCCACGAATACCACTGTCCCCATTAATTTTCCTTTGACCATCATAAATGCACACTGTTGTGGACAAATCCCCTCATCTGGCAAGTCTGTCTTAAGTGATTAGGTTTAACAAATATTAAATTGAAACTATATCTTCGAGATCGGCTACTACTATAGTGAGTCCATCTATTCTTGTAATCAAATTAAGAAATTCCAAAAATCACAATTAGCGATCAGCACCATTCCTTCCAAAACCAAAATCGAACAAAAATGAGGATTTTTATAAAAAAAAGTCATTAAAATCACAAAATATATTTGGTAAATGCTTAAAGTAGATTGATTCCATGTCAAGCGGTACAATTTTTTACCTAGATAGCTGCGATAGTTTTTGAAAGTCCTGTGTATGTATTCTTCTCATAAAAATGTTGTATACATATTTTTGAAAAAAATAGAATTTTTTTCACAAGTTACGGCCAATTTAACATTGAAAAAGAAACAATTTTTTAAAAAAGGAACTGACTGTTTTTAATGTAATTTAACTTGTTTTGAAGGACATTTTCAATTACTTTTAAAATATTGAAGTGGAATGGAATCAACCAAAAAATTTAAAAACACTGAAAAAAATCGATAAAAGTAGTTTATGAAATATTTTAATTTTTTTCATTTCAGAAAAATAAAAATATATATATTTATTTCCAATACCTGCTTTTTTAATGTTTTTCTTCGCTGTTTTTTAAATCTTGTGATAATAAACTACTGAAAAAATCATTCTAAAGATTTTTTCGTTAATGTCCTGTTCGTTTTTGCCAAAAAACGAAAAAAATAGTAAAATAGATGGTGAAATAACAACCTTCCAAACTCACACAGTCCACTAAACAAGACATTTAAGAACACTTCTTAAAAGATTCAAGAAAGGAGACGATTTTATAAGGAGACGATTCTCACAAACGAACGAGAAACACAACTCACTTGCCGAATTTGCGTTTAAAAAATCGCACCAAGTAATAAAGCACATATGCCATCTTACAAGCATCTCATTGAGTTGCATATGTAAGTATGTGTATATGCAGGTATTAGTTACCCAGCAATACTGCAATATATAGTTGCTGTAGAATAAGTACAACTTAAGGAGCATCTATTAACAAAAAATTATTTAAAAAAATACAAAAAATATTTTGTTTTTAACGTTTAATAATTTTAAGTAAACTAGAAGCAATTTGCTTGAAATTCGCCAAAGAATTTTATTTCTATCTCCTACCAGAAAAAATGTCTACAATTTCGTATTTTTGAAATCGGAAAATGCAGTTCTATTTCCCTTATTCTGAAGTAAACATTTGAAAACTTTCATTAAAATCGAAAAACCTAAGTTAAGTTTATGTTCCGTTTTACAGAATTGCCTAATTAAAAATAATATGCATGACAAGTGACACAAATTGCAAAAAAAAAATATATAAATATTACGTATATCTGTCTGAAGATGGACTGTCATTATTGTTAAATGTATGTTTCGACCAGAAAAAAAAATGAATTGTCAAGGTCGTTTCCTCAAATTATAAGCAAAAAATCGATTGAGACACACTGCAAACATGCAAGTGCAGTATCTTCTAATGTATTATAATCGGCTTCTACGAATCAAAAATAAGTTTACATGTGTATCAATTACATACATAGTTACAGTGTTATGAATGCCTTCCACACTATGTCTGCTGGGTAGTTAGGAACTTCGCCAATTATATATCAAATTCCCATTTGTATAACTATGCTTTAGCCATCACCCTGGACGTATACTTCATATATAATTAAAGGGCATTCATTCGCCACACTCAGTCAAACACACACATATTACTTACACGCCACCATGTACTGTTGTCTAATGCATCCACTCTCTCTCACTCATTCTTTGTTCTCTTTGTTTACAGATTCTTTTCATGGCGATTTTCTCTGGTGCTTTTTTTCCCTCAAAGGTATTTGGTAATACTCATTGCTCTTTATGACATAATGATTATAAATGCCATTATAAATACACACAGAGCCACACAGACACAAGTGACACGGACACTGACATGGATACGGTTACGGTTACACAATCTCGTTGTTGTGTTGGACTTCTACCCCAGTGTATAGTGGGCTAGTGTGCATGTGGGTGTGTGTTAACTGTGGCAGAGCATACTACTCGTACCGAATTACAATCAAATACACTTTTAATTAGTGTCAATCAAAAACATGCCAAAGCAGAACTGTTATAATGCGATGAATACCGAAAGCAAGACGAAACCAAAACACACACACACATGCACACAACAGATGGCAACTATAATTATACTGTTTAAGCAATTACTATAATGGCTTTATGTAGATTATTTAACGAAGTAAACGATACCGAAAGGTATG